>OX336892.1:20978391-22178391 GCA_946959425.1 Argyrosomus regius | reverse complement strand
AAAGACATAATCGAAAAACAAAGCTTAGTACCCCTGTTCATCCAAACATCCCACATCACATCCAAACCAGCAAGCAGCAGATGTGGTTAAATGGTTTTGTTGCAGCCAGGACACCTAAATAAAAACAACATAAGGCAACAGAGTCGTGCTGCAATTGGCACCAACCACCTCAGAGATGCTAACAGGGCAGCAGTAGTTTTGAGTCAGTACATTCAAAAACATTTAAAGCGTTTGTAGTGGACCTGGGATAAGGTTTGACTCTTCCCATGATTGGAAACTTGATAATAAAGCACAGTTTCTATCAAACATATTCTCGGTTCTCGTAGTCCTTTTTAATTTGTTTTTTAATGCGGTCGATTTCATCCTCTGAACTGTCGTCTTGGTTGTCTTTCTCTTTCTTGTCACTCTCCACAGCCGGTGTATCATCGCCTCCCTCCTTGTTTTCTGGCGTGGTGGACTGCAGCTCCTCTCGGATCCCGTTGAGCTCCACCAGACCGTCGTGCAGCTGCGTAGCCACTTCCCTGATTTTGGCAGCAAACTCCGACTTGGCCCCTTTCTTCAGTTCTTTGGAGTCTTTGGCCACAAAGTAGATGTCCATACCTACAAAGAGTCCGGTGAGTACACCTGTAGCCATACTAGCGATCTGGACCGCTCTGGCTGCTGTGCTGCCGGCCACGTTGGCGATCTGCACCACGCGCATGATCTCGTTGGCGTTGATGAGGATCGCCTTTCCTGCCATGGCACCGTCCTCGTAGAAACTGCTGCTGAGCACGGGGAAGTCGCGGTTGTAGGCGTGTTTTTTCATCTTGATCAGGTCGAACTTCTTCAGGTTCTCGATACCCTGCTTGATGAATTTCAGGCACTTGTTGAGGTCGACCATCTTCTCCTGATAATCCTGCACGATCTTCTCCACCTTCTTGCGGTCCATCGAGTTGTTGACCTGGTTGGAGATGCCGGCACCTGCTGATGTCAGACCGCCGGCCGTGGCGACACCCAATCCCACCGCTGTCACAATCAAGGAGACTCCCATGGTGACAGGTGCCAGAGCGAGGCCAGTGATGGTGGCGACGCCTCCGATGGCGCTGGTGGAGCCGCCGGTGATCTGAGCGATCTTTGTGTTCTTGCTGAACTTGTCCAGGCCGTCCGCGATGCCGTTGAGGTCGATGACGTGCTGCCAGAGGCTCTCAGCGCGCTCCGAGAACAGTTTGTTAAAGACACGGATGCCCTTCTGCACTTTCTCTGCCGTCACAGCGAACGCCCTGAGAGGAGCAAGTTAGGAGTCATTACACAGAGCGAGATCACTTTATTTTAAATTTAAACTTTATTTTTTTATTTTCTCTCACTTACAACTAATGTCACTATCTAGTCAAGCAGAAGTGGTTTCATTTAACCAAGTTTTGAGATATCCAGCTTTCTCTCCAATGTTCTGATAACTCTAATAACCCACACAATTTTCTGTGAACAGTTTTTCTTTGGGAATATTCTAATGAAGAAAATTCTTTTCAGTGTTTCTGGGACTTTATTTTACAGTGATTCGAGAAGCACAAATGAAATTCATCCTACATAATATTGGAGTCATTAAAGACATTTTAGATGTGGATATCTCAAAACTGAAGCTATCTGCCTGGCTAAATATCACTAGAACGAAAAGCAACATTTGGTGAGCAGATCCTTTGACATTAAATATTATATTAACACCTATTTGAACCGTCACTTACTTGGCCTCTTCTTTTTCTGTCATGTCATCATCTTGAGGCGTGTCTTCCCAAGCTGATGATGTAATAAAGAATGATAATTAGCTTTCACGTGGCCAAAAGTATGTCAACAACAATTACAGAACCAAAAGTTATGGGCATTTCTACCAGATACACCCCCCAATCCATATCAACAGACCAGAGGTTGAGCGGGATGGGGATGAGGTCAGGGTTTCAGTCAGCTTCTACCACACTAAACCATCTCTTTATGGACTGGGCTTCGTGCACTGGGCAAAGGGTCTTGCCCAAACTGTTGCCACAAAGTTGAAAGAACACTATTGTATAATATATAAATGTATGCTGCCTTTAATATTGTACACTTGGTTATATAGTGGATGTGGTTCAGCCCTCGACTCTCAGACAAACATTTAATTTGTAACTTACACTCCACTGTGTTCCACCACTCCATGAGATCCTCCACATCCTGAAAGACACCATTAGATTTGTGTTGGTTTGCATGTTTATGGTCGGTAAACAGTTAATAATGTGGCATCACATGATACTGAAATGTTACTATGGTGACTTGTTTTTCTTCTGAGACCAACCTGTCTGTCTTCAGGCTGTGCCGGGTCAATACGGAAGTCTTCCAGTTGGTCAAACAAAGACCTGTTTCCACCTTCATTCTGAAAGAACAGAAATAACACTGCTCAAATCACATATCAATGTTTTATCCTGTCTGATTTTTACAGTGTGTGTCAGTAAAAGAGACTAAAAAACAAAGAGCAAGAATTAAATTTGACTTATAAAGTGTAACATATCCTTAGTTTAACTTTTTTTTGACACTGAGTATACTCAGAAAAAGAGGAGGAAGTGATGGTGAAAGGGATTCTGACTATTCTGACTTATTTCTGCTGCTTTGCAGAAGTAAAAAGGGCCAAAATCTTCCATGGTCACATTGAAAAAGGAAGCAGAGAAACAAGTCTGGGCACATTGCAACCTAGACTCAACTTCCATGTTAAAAGCACAAACACTGTGAGGTAGATGAAGGTGTGGGGGTGGGTGTCATGTGGTGAGTGAAGGGAAAAACAACAACGAAACACATGTTGACTATAATAGTCTCTGTTGGGAGCTGAGCGGACACCCTGGAGACAAACAGAAGGTTGTTGTCAGGGACCGGTTGGATTGTAATCCTAAACCACAATGACTCCATTACGTTAGCACTGACTGGGAGGGAAGTGATTAAAAGTGGCTTTGAATGTAATGCTCAATGTGTGTGAGAGGTGAGTAAAGACAGAAAGTCCGAGGAGTGTTTCTTTACCTCTGCAGATCCGTCCTGTGCAGGCTTCGGAGTTCGACCCTGAAACCAGTGAACAAACACAATTAAAAGTCTTGTAACACCAGGATAAAAGTGTACTTTGGAGCTGATGTTTGGTCTTACCTAAACAAGATTAAAAAGTCAGTTACAAAACAAAGAACTCTGGCACAAAAACTTATTTATCTTTATCTTCAAATCAACAGTTAGGCAACTATCTCAGTGGTTTGCTCATGGAGGCGTTTGGAATTTCAGCTATGCTAACCTCACCGGAAAAAACATGTTTCCAGTTAGCAGCAAGAGATACGTACGTACAGGTGAGAAACTAAAAAAAACAGAGCCACTGTCCACTTGTTTAGGATGGAAATATGTAGATGATGTGTCTATAGTGTTTAATTAATAATGTGAATTAAGCCCAAAAACATTTTGTCAGTTTTGTTTGAACAAACAAGTATCATCCACTCAGGAGGAAACACGTTTGTACATGTTACCTTGACTCGAGGCATGAAGGGGTTGTGTTTCTTAGGTTTCTTGACTTTTGTCTAAAAAGAAAAAAAATCAGGATTACAGAGTTACTCAAAGGTCAGGACAGGTCAGATTCTGAGTGACTATCATTATAAAAATCAAACTGAGAGCAGAAGGAAATGAGTTAAAAGACCTCTGTTTTGTCTTTGCCCTCCTCGTCTTTGTTCTCCTCTTTGGATGAAGAATCGTCTTCTTCTTTCAGCCCTTCATCATCAGACGAAGCCTGAAGTAAATAAAAGTGAATAAGACATAAAGTTATGCATGAAGTCCTCCCTAATTTAAATAGTTAATGGATGAAGTATAGCACATATAACTTATTGAGGTAAGTGCAGAGAGGATGAATGAGATATATAGTGTAGAGTGCTGATTTGAATATCACGAGGGATTTTTAACCTCGTTTGCACCGACAGCACCGCAAAGAGAAAATCATTTTTATATCAGCAACAACTAAAAACTGTCTCTTTCACCATAACTCACAGTTTATTCAAGTTAATTAGTGCCTGAGGGATGTTAATTGAGATAACAAGTTAGTTAGAATAATTACTCATGAGCACATTTTCTTCTTTATCTCTGTATGTTGAACTTTGTGCTGCTGCAGCCTTTGTGTTAACCTGACAGCATTAGATTGGTGACATTCACCGTGTTAGTTAGCACCCATCGCCATTGACACCCTCTTCTGATCAATTAATTAAGGAACTTAATTAGCACAGGATAACAGGCACTGGATGCCTGAAGCATGTGTGCGTGGTGTATAACACACACAGACTACTCAAATTCTAGTTTCTCCAGTTCAGTGGCATGAAACAGCAGAAACACAGAGATAGAGATACAGATCTTTAAAAAACATGTGATTATTTTGTTAAAGACAGAATGATGTGATAGATATAAGACTAAAGTGCTGTTAGTTGGTGTGTTAAAAGACATTTTGGCAGTTTTATTTAAACAAATAGGGATTTGTCCACACATTTGTACATGTTTGAATGTTACCTTGACCCGAGGCATGAAGGGATTGTGTCTCTTAGGTTTCTTGACTTTTGTCTATAAAGAAAAAAAATCAGGATTACAGAGTTACTCAAAGGTCAGGACAGGTCAGATTCTGAGTGAAGGAGCAGAAGGAAACGAGTTAAAAAGGACCTCTTCTGTTTTGTCTTTGCCCTCCTCGTCTTTCTTTTCCTCATCTTCTTCTTTCAGACCTTCATCATCAGACGGAGCCTGAATTAAAGAACAAAGTGTGAACATAACAATGAAATAAATTACCACAAAGTTGCATTTGAACCATTCAAAATAAATTTAAATTCTAACATCATGAAACCTTTTACAAAAAAAACATTCAGGATGTATACATGAGATGTAAGACCACCAAGATAAATATCCACCTGACTGTATTGACTCTACTTGTTCCCACACCTTCTTAAACATCAAATTCAAGGATGTTTCCAGGACTTTCAAGGCCCAATTCCATCAAATTTAAGGACCCAAAATGGTAAAGTTTGAGGCAAGGTTAATTAGTGCCACAACACTGAGAGTTAGCATTGTTACAGAAGCTCACAGACAATTAGAGAGCGAGAGGCTTGAATGTGAATGTGCTGTGTGACAGTGATGGCAGACGATGTATAGACAGAGCCTCTATGAGGCCTTCTCTAACAAAGCACAGCAAAACAATACACTGTAAGCTGAGACAAACACTTATTTACAAGTTGCATGTGTGGGAGACATGCAGGCAGCCTGTTTACTCATGTCAAGTCAAAAAAAAGGTCAAAAGAACATCAGTTCTTGCATGAAATAAATAAATTCAAGCACTTTCAATGACCTGTTTCTTAAAACAACAAAAATATAAACTCAACATTTTTGTTTTTTTCTCCCATTTTTCATGAGTTGAACTAAATTATGACTTCTTCTCAGCACACAGACGTTTTATTTCTTTCTAATTTTGTCTCTGAATTTGGTAAGAACCATCTTAGTGAGCACTTCTCCTTTGCCAACATAATCCATCCACCTGACAGGTGTGGTATCTCAAGATGCTGATTAAACAGTATGACTACAACACAGGTGTAACAACTTGGACTGGTCCCAATAAAGAAGACTCTGTAAAATGTGCTTGTTTAATCTTGAAAAATACAGTATGAGGCACTGAACATCGGGCTACTGACACCAATGATTTTTCCCAGGAGGGCAAAGTCGTGACCCATCCCAGTGAAGTAGGGCGTGTCATGAGTTTGTCCTGCTTAGGTAAAAGCATTGAGCTGTTATTTACTGATGTTTTTGTGAAAGAACCATAGCAACAAAATGAGAGCTGTGTGCACAGATGAAGTCCTTTTACTTCAACTTGTGAAGAGGGGAATTTAATTTAGTTTTTTTGTCTATTTCAAAAATGTCCAGGGCCTTGACTTTCCGCCTCTCAAATTTACAAACTTTTAAGGATTTCAAGGATCTGTGGGAATCATGTGTTGCATACCTTGGCTGCAGCGTGTGGCATAAATGGATTATGCTTGAGTTTTTTCACTTTGGTCTGTGAAAGAAAAAGGCACAGTGACAACACGTTAGGCGACAGGAGAAGCAATAACTGGAAGAACTACATTTCATTACAGCCGTTTGTGAATTAAAGGACTGCGTCTGTGCTTCATATATGCTACAGTAGTCATAGACTCTGTGAATATATGTCGCACACAGAGTCTTGGGTTTGAATATTTTTTCAATTACCTGAGAAGTGGAAACAGAAGTCGAAACAGTGTTAAGGTGAGTAATACGAGCTTTCATAAACCGCTGACTGGCCTGGAGGTGTCACAAGTCATTTGCATGTCTCTGGTGTCAAAGATCAGATAATCAAGAAGCAGGAACTAGAAAATATCTTGACAGGATCAGCAAATACTCTGCACTTTACTAGGAGCAAATGTGGATACAATGCACTGAAATCCACAATTTGGACACAAAATTTCAGACTAAATACACTATTAATCAGTCTCTATACCAGTTATTGTGTGGACCGATCCATTTTCTGAGCCACATACCAAGGCTGTGGATTATTAAATAATACAGTCTGTCTGTAAACGATGAAGGGATAAACTTACTGTTTTGCTTTCTGGAGGGTTCGACTCGTCTCCCTCTTCGTCGTCTGATTGGTTCTGCAGCAAAATTAAATTATGCAGACTTAAAATTAAATTACATAATGTTTCAGCAAAGTCTTTTCTACATGTGTGAAAGAGTTTCACTGTTTGTCCCAGAGTCAGAAACTCCTACATTTGTATTTGGTGAAGTCTGATTATGTCAAACAGCTATATGAGGCTATCTCGGCTCAATTGTTGAGTGTGTATGAGCTCAAATAACAAAATCAGGCATCCAGGAACCGAGTGAAACTAGGCAAGTAAACTAAGGGAGGGGTGAGGGGTGTACAGTGTCAGACTTTGGCTGTTTGAAGGAAATATTCAGGCTACACATTTGACAGAGTTTATGTGAAGAACTTAAAACGTTTAATGCTTCTTCAGGGCTGCATTTCTTTTAAGGTGGTCAGAATACTAGAACTTTAAACTAGTAAACTATTAAAAAAACAATAGTCGATAACTGTTTATAAGAATAACGCCAAAAAAGCTCACAAAACTGGAAAAATATTTTAAATTAACACCCTGCACACAGTGCTGGTGCAGAAATTGACAGTTTAACTAGGGTGGATATTCTTATTTTATTTGGATACATCACCCTATGTCTACTAGATTATTTCTTATGTCACCATTTTAATTCTCCACATTATTTTAGTGTTTACTCACACACGTTAATCTGCTCACCTTACCTTCCCTTTCTTCTACCCTCACGCACACCTACACCTCTACGCTTCTATCATCTCTCTCGCAATAGGAACAGTAATATTTTTCATATTATTTCATATATTTATCAGCAGCAATTAGGTGTGTCCACTGTCGCTTTACCTGGTCGGTGCTCATAAAATAAACAGTGTGTATGCAGGTTTCTTCATCATGCATGAGCTAGTTGCATATTGGACCACTGGACCAAACTAGCTGTCACAAAATCCTGCTCTTGCATAAGTTATTCAGCTCTGACTTAAAGTGAGCCGCCTTCAGCAGATGAATGTGAAAAAGGCTTCAAGAGTCAAACTCTGCACAGCGAAGGTTAAATATCCAAGTGAAGTAACAATAAGTAATTTACATCTCTGATTAAGTTTAAAGTTTTATGTTTTTTCTTATAGCAAAGATATTCTTTGATATTCAATATTTAGCAAACAGTCAGTTCTGGTCCAAACTTTCAGTAAATACATCAATCTAACCCTCATACTGTGTGTACACGTCAGTACCTGATGGTTACCTCCTGAAAATGAAACCAGAGAGGTTTCCTCAACCACGATAAACCGGCAGTGATACAAACAGAAACAACATCAGCTCCAGACTAAAACACTGAGAGCTTAAAGTACCTCCTCTGACGCTCTGGCAGGGGTTTTTGCAGGTTTGGCTTTTTTCTCTCTGGAGATCATGTCCTTGGTGTCCTGCAGAGGACAAAGTTTATGAGAAAGTTACAGTGAGACCTCTCATGTATAAAAAAAACATGACATTAAAAAGCATTATATGTAATTATTCTTCACTTTTGTCAGTTGTTATAGTACAGCATTCATTAACTTGTCCCGAATTCAGTCAGTTCAAACTTTCTGCTTCTTTTCTGATTTAACTTGTTTTCTGACATTTATCTTCAAACTCTGAGTAAGCAGAAATATTCAGACAACCCCGACAACACTAAATCTGAACACTGTACCTGATTGTCCTCAGTTCCTCTCGCTTTTACTTTGGCGTATGTAGATGTGCTCTTCATCTCCTGTGGAGAGATCACAGCCTTAACATCACAATATGACAGACAGCTGAAGACAGAATAATCTCCTTGTGTCACAGAGTGACAGTGTGACTGCTTTCAGACCTCTTCAGTTGGTCTGGGTGGGACTGTTGGTGTTTCACTTCTTTCTTTCCTCTCTCGCTGGATCATGTTGCTCTTGACCTGACAAGGACACACACACACACACACACACACACAGTCACACAGTGTGGAGGAGCAGGAGCAGGAGCAGGAGCAGGCAGGATTTAAAGGGGGGGAGTAAAGGGGCTAAATGGAGAGGATGTGGTGGAGATTCGGAAGAGGAGGAGCGTGAGGAGAGAGGGTATTTTTGACAGAAGTTGATCAGCTATGCGTGTGTGTGTGTGTGTGTGTGTGTGTGGTCACCGATGACTCATGAGCGATACGAAAATAGACTGACCGCTTTCGGCTTCTCTTCCACTTGTTTCTCGTCCTCTTTGAGTGTCTCTGTGTCTTCAGTGTCTTTCTGAACAAAGGACATCAAACATGAGCGATTAAACTGAATCAACCAAAATCTGTGCTGCGATTAAAGGACCATACTTGTTAAACTCTTTAATTACTTCACCTTTTGCTCTACAGTTTTAGATTTTTAGCATTTATTGTTATTTTTCGTACAATTCTAGGCGGCCATTGACTTCCATTCATTTCTGTTTGGCATTAAAATCAAATGACAGACTGAAACTTGTTTGAGTTGTGTTCAGACACCAAGGCTGAATTAGTTATTGATTTTTTATAGTGTACAAAATAAATGGAAAACAATGGATGCCTGGACAAGAAGGATAATACACCTGAAAATATACATTACATGCAAATTGTTTATAAATCGATCAGTTGTAGGTGACAGGTATGGTCCTTTAAGTCTGAAATACATCATTACTACTTGCTGAACCAAAAAAATCAACCAATAAAACCAAAAATATGAACCAAAAATCCCCACCATCACCATTATCTCAGTCCCATCACCACTGCAGTGACTGCCCGTCACTTATCATGACTATCTCACCAACACCTCCACCATGATCAAACACAGTCAGCAGGGTAGTTACTTTTTTGAATAGATTCAGTTTGGACATGGCTCCGACCACGGCGTTCTGAGGGTGAGACACAGCATCCAAAGATTAAAGGGAATGTCTCAACGTTTTAGATTTGAATCTGCTTTATCAGCCGCTTTAGACACGTTGTTTTAAAAGCACAGACTGTATATAAAGCTGGACGACGCATCTCAACTTCCTCTCACTGTAGAAAAATGAAGGAATATATGATTTGTACTGCAGCCAGCCATCAAGGGGTGATCGAGATGAAGACACATCATTATACTGTAAGAAACCATCAGACGTCCATGTTTTATAGTTTCCCCCCTGATGTAATTTAGTTTATGAGCAACAGTTTTGCCTGGACTGAGGTGCCCCGGTGTCCTAGAGGTTGTTGCTGAGGCAAAAAACACCAGTAAGACAAGCTGAGTCTAAATATCTGAAGCTCCTGTGGCTTGAAAGGTATGATAATCTCAACAAGACCAGACAAGACAAGTTGAGCTGGACTGCAGACACAGCCTGTGGGTGAAATGCTCATGATGTCCTACTTTCTACCAGGACAAAGCGCTTCATAATGAGTCTCAGTCACCCACGCACACAAACACGTGCACAAAACTACCAGCAAAACAGGACACTAGGAAGTGGAAATCTTTCTCTTGTTCAGGAAACTTACAAAATAACACAATGGAACAGGAACAAAAGGATCAAATCACCTGTTTGTTGCCCGATGACTTTTCACAGCTCGCAGGTGGATCCTCGTCATCTGAGCTCGCCTGCTTCTCCTGCTGCAGAGAGATATGAAAAACACGTCAACGAAGCCGTACACTTCTCTTTTAATACATCAAGTTATCTAAATATATATTTATCTTCTTCTTCATGGCAACTATCAAAAGATTACAATCGAAAACTTCTTCCTTACTCTGTTTGCAGATCGAAATGGATTCAGCTTCGTCATCGCTTCAGAAAATTTACTCTGAAAATGAAACAAAACAAAAAGATAAAAATTAAAAAAAAATACAACAACAAAAGCATCAGAAATTAAACTGACAAAATCAAACTGAGAAAACTTTACAAACCTGTTTGTGACCGGACTGGCCTTCTTCATTGTCCAGCATCTCCTCACAGTCAGAGTCGGAGTTCTTCTCCTGCACACGGAACCAGTATTAATCAGAAAATATAAACAACGGTAGATAGTACAAACGATAGTATCATTTGTGTGGATAACTTGTTGTTGAGGGGAGTGTGATGAGAAACTGCAGCAAATGTCAGGAGGACAGTACTCCACCTCATACCTGTTTGTCAGCGTAGAACGTGCTCTTCATCATCGCACTGAAGCCGTTCTGAAAAACACAAATACACCGTTACCCTCCACTTAAAAACTGATTATAGCCCTTAACGTCGCAGAAAGATGATTTTTCGCGACTGACAGGAGATGCAGTTACTCTGGCATAACAACCCACCTGCTTGGCTTTGGGCTTCTCTGTTGTCGAGGTATTCTCGTTTGAGTCTCCTGAGTGTTCAGTCTTTTCCTTATCCTGTTACAACACATTACCGGAAAGGCATTAATCTCATGAGCAACAGTGTAATGTACTGTCTGGGTAGAGTAGTTTATATTAAGTGTGAGATGAATTTACCTGAGATGAAGAGGTGAAAGGATTCTTCAGGATCTTTGATGCCACATCGCCCTGACAGAAAATTCAAAGTTACAAATGACTTTATCTCCTCTGTGCTGTGTTAGTGTTGATGTAGTGCAGGAAGCCAAAAAGACAAGAAGAGGACTTGAAACAAAAACAAACCTTTGTAGACTTCTCTGTAACACCGTCACTGCTGGCAGAGGATTCACCATCCACAGACAAATCATCCTAAACAGAGCGATACATAGTCATAAAACGATAACAGATGCTCAAATGTCTTATCCACTATTTTATTAGATGACTGCAGGCACTATTAGCGAACGAGTTCTGAGTTCTGAAATCATGTTCTGAATGTTTCATTCCCCAGAGGGGAATGAAACGGAAATGAAACATGATTAGGAGGCTTGTTATTGTCGGATATTATCACACAACACCGACACAGGGGGAAATGTTAGCACCAAACATCCAGCAAGAAAATATATGCACCAACAAACACTTATAACAAATATTAAAGCCACCTTGTAGAGAAATATTAATGTCTGTTGTCTTTTAAGGTTTAGTTTGTAGATGAATTAGACAATGCTGGTAAAGCTTGGTGAAGTCAACATGTTGCTTAGGGATCGACCAATTATCGGCCTGGCCGATAATATCGGCCGATATTCTGCATTTTTGCGATCATCGGCATTGGCCGTTTTTTTCACCGATAACCGATAAAATTAATTAATGTATTTTAGAACGCGCTCCTTTGGCTCTGATGCAGCCGTCTCTGCCTGAAGTCACCACTCTCTTGGCTGTGTAACAATGTCCCGCCCACAGCCCTCACTGATTGGCTGTCTCACTTGTGCCAAGTAGCCAATCAATCAACACAGAAGCTTCTACATGCAGTGCCACTGCCTGTAGCAAGTATAAGGGAGGAAAACCTGCAGTTTGGCTCTTGAGATTAAACTTTTCACAACTTCAACACGGGGTAGGCTATTTAATGATGGCCCACCGCTACATTATAATTGCCGCGACCGCTTTAGAGCTGGGGCCAGACGCACAATAATAATAGGAGACCCTTACGGTTATCATTACTTTGTGGGAATAATAAATCTCTTAACGTGTCTCAGTCCGTGGGGCGGCTCCTGGTTTATCAATAAACAACACCCGAGGTGATTATAGCCTGTAAGTTTAACGCCACACGCTAATGTGTCCTTGTTTGTTTTCAGTTGCCTCTCCCTCAGCGCTCATGCTCTCACTACACTATGCTCACACAGAATAGATGTTAAATATTCGTCTGTTTGCCGGTCACTCGTAAAGTCCAGGGAAATGATGGGCCATTTCAATGAGTCAAGCAGCGAGCACACGTCGAGTTTTTATCAATCAATAAATTTACCGTCGCGTTTACAACTCACGTGTGTAAAGTAGCCTTTATTGTTTGCATTTACAATTGCCAAGTGCCTTATTCTTATTTATGTAATATGACATACAGCTCTAAGCACAAGAGTGTACATTTAATGTTCTGAGATTCCGAATATGACTTCATTTCTCTAAATAAATAAATATAATAATACATAATAATACATTTAATCTGAAAAGTAACTATTAAATCTATAAAATGAATGTAGTGAGCCAAGGTTCCAGCCACCAATGGCCTTAACTTTACAAAAAGTTAAGGCCATTTTTTACATTTATTACTGCAAATAAATATCGGTTCTACATATCGGCTATCGGTTTCGCTTGGTTATTAATAATCGGTATCGGTATCGGCCCTGAAAAATCCATATCGGTCGATCCCTAATGTTGCTTTCAGCCTTTTGCTCTCAGTGTCCACAGATTGTCACTAAAAGTGGTGCCAAAGTCAGGAATGTTCTAATTTTATACTTTAAAAACTAAACCACGGACCAGAAGTCCCCTGAAAAGACATTTAAAAAAGAAAACAATATCAAAGAATATCAAAAGAACAGATGGATTTGGCTTTTAACTGATCATCTTACCTGAGACTGAGATTTGGCGACTTTTTTTCTGAACACACCGCCGAAGATTCCTCCTTTCTCCTGAGGAAATAACAGGAAGCCAACATTTAATATTACAGATACTACTGCAGTATCGTTTCAGATTGAGGCGGCCCGCTTTAACAAACCTCACCTTAGTGTTGCTGTTCTCCGAAAGATTGTCAGTGCTGCCTGAGAGCTCGCTGGGTTCAGACAAATCATCCTGAAGGCGGGAAACAAACGTTAACCAATTAATATCAATAATTACCGAATAATTTATAGGAACATGGTTTGATGGTGACATGAATAAGCTGCAGCAACCGTCCATAACTCACCTGTGATTGTGTCCTTGTTCCAAAAGGCTTTGGGGATTTCTTAAACATCCCACTGAAAATCCCTCCTCCCTCCTGCAACAACAGTTACATGAAAATTATTTATGAAGTTTTTTTCCACAGTGGAGGATTTTAGTAAAGTATCCTCTGCTGTCACAAGCCTCACCTTAGTGTTGTTATTCACGGACAGATTGTCGGTGCTCCCTGAGAGCTCGTCAGGTGCATTCAAATCATCCTGAAAGCAAGAAACATCCACTTTCAGTTATTATTATCATCTCCTCATAAAGTAAGACAGGTAAAAGTGAGATGCAGAAGTCTCACCTGAGATTGTGTCCTTGCTCCAAAAGGCTTTTTTTTAAACATCCCACTGAACACGTTTCCTGTCTCCTGGGGAAAAAAGTTAAATAATAATTGTTAAAAATGTTACTTAAATGTTACCGCTTGTTTTGCATTTTTAACTGATGCAGCTGTCAGCCTGACAGGCAGGCGTTTAATGCTTTACACATCGGCGAGCACTTTATCCAAACTGCTGATGCGTGCAAGTTCAGCTCACGCTTCCAAACACACAACAACAAAAACAGAGTCGAGGTCTACATACCGACTGTACACAAACACCAACATACATTAATAGTTAACACTAAGGAAGAACTCTAAAATAAGAGTACAAATCTCTAATATTGTCATATTTCATATAATGAAGTTTCATAACCAGGTTCAGGAACAACGACCACGCCTTGAACTCATCCCCCTCAACCCTCTCCACCCAAAAAACTTCCTTTTTCTATTCCCCACCTAATAAAAATAAAACATTATAAATAAACTCTCATGGTTTGGGGTTTATGGTCTAACGTTTCCCTGTTTTATTTTGTAATTCTCTCCTCTCCTTGGGTCACGTGTTACTTTACTTCCTGTCTTTGTGTTTCCTACTTTGATTATCTGTTCCTGCCTGATTAGTTTCACCTGTCCATGTTTAGTTCTCACCTGTCTTCATTTGCGTATCTACTCTGTGTTCTTTGGTTTCAGTTGTCAGGTTGTACTCTGCTTGTTCCTTCTTGATATTTCTCTCCGTGTTCCTGATCTGCATTTTTGTTCATATTGACTTCTTTTGGACTTCTAATTGATTTATATATAGTTACCTTTTTGTCTACATTTGAGTCGAATTTTGCAGGGAATAAGATTTATCTTAACACAGGGATTTGTTGAATGAGTCTAAAAACATCTTACTGCCAAACGTCACATAAAGTCTCTTTAAGGTTCATCTTTCATTATTACTGATATTTAATTTAAAAAGTAAAAGCATTACTTTGTTTTTAGTTTGTATTTTTGCATTTTTAAAATAATATTTTTCTTCTGAGACTCACTTTAGCTGCATTGTTTTCAGACAGACTGTCGTTACTGGCTGTGAACTCGTTGTCCAAAAGATCCTGAAACACACACAAAAAAAAGATCATCTGTCAGCTTCCTACTGAAACAACACAACACAGCATTATGTGACATTTATGTAAAAGAAGATTGTGTTTCACCTGTGAAGGCCTGCGGGCGTGTCCTGGCTTAGGAGATCGTTTCAGTATCCCACCAAACACTCCTGATTTCTCCTGAAGAGAAAAGAGTTCAGTTTGAAAGACAAACAACACAAACTTCATAAAAATATCACAGAGCACAAAGGAAACTCACCTTCGATGACTTGTTGTCTGTTAAGCTGTCACTGCTGACAGACAGTTCAGGATTTTGTAATGAGAGGGTGTCCTAGAAAAGATAACAAAAGGTGACTAACTAACTCAATACCTCAACATCTCAATAGTTGCTGTTGACTCTTTTTTTGTGGATCAACTTGACTAATGATTTCAGTTCTGGTTTCATCAGAGAAAGTTCAACAAGGCCACCACAAACCTGTGGCTGTCCGTCTTTGGCAGCTTTTGTCGCCTTCTTAAACATTCCTTTAAACACGCCTCCTTTGTCCTGAAATATTAAGAAATAAGTTTACATGCTAAAAAAAACTTTTGTATAACACAAGAAATAAATAGAAAATAAAACAAAACACAACACTAATAATTCACAGGAATGTTTCCTGAGTGTCACCTTGGTGCTGCCGTCAGTCAGACTATCGTTGCTCTTTGAAAGTTCACTGTTGGCTGATAATCCGTCCTGTGAAATCAAAACACAGAGCCTGTGTGAGTATATGCAGAATCAAATAATGTAAATCCATAATCAGATTTTATTCTGTTTCATATCTGAATTTTACAGGTCTATTTTACAAAATAGCAGTTTTTTGTCTTATTTTTGTAAATGTAAAAAACACAAGTAAACACCTTAAATATCACTGTCAATATCAGTATATCATCAGTGATTAATATTCAATAATGAGCCAGCGTATTAGCTGATTAAATTAATTTGATGTGAAGTTACATTAAGAAAAGATAACACTACAAGGTCACCTGTGTTTGGACAGAAGGTTCTGAAGACTTGGTGGATCGTTTGAACATCCCACCAAATATCGCCGCTTTTTGCTGAATGAAGAGCAAAAAAAAATGTAAAATTAAACTTGAAAGAACATATTTACGAACACGTAAAACATACTAAGGATCAAAGACTAATCTCGAATGACGTTTCAGTTCAGACGCACCAGCCTCATTCAGTGCGAGTGAGTAACAGAGGGTAAACACTGACTGCCATTGATTGACCTGTGAGTCAGCAGCATAAATTTGGCTCTACAATGGAGACAAAGCTGGAAGAGACATTGTGGATGACAATTCACTGACGACTTCATGGATGAAAAAAAAAAATTCACTGGTTCACATCTCACAGTCCAGATTCACGGCCAGATTTCAAGTCTGGACTTGAAGCTGGTTTCATGTCCAGTCTTGAAACCTTAATGACAGTGACAGAGCGATGTTACTGATTTACATATTAAAGACATTAAAAGGAGATACTGGGGCAGCACATTACAAATAAACTGGATAGAAAACAGGCAAAGACGAGTTAACAGTTAATTTCTGTTCACATTTTAAAGCCTTTTCCAATGATGCAACATTAAATAAAAAGGTTTGTAAATTCAGTTGATGATCATCAGAATATAAACTACAACTATAAGCTTTATTAATACGCAGACAGAGCAGAAAGCCCCGACTTTACTGTATAAAAGTTGTGTTGCATATTAAATTGGTCCTACAGTAAAGTGGATGCACAAATAAACCACCTATATCAACACCTACCTGTCAATCAAAGCAGACCCTCTTTTAATTAAACATAACTTTAAGCCTTAATATAATTTAAACAGGTAAGTTCTATAAAAATTCACCCTCAGTACAGTTGTCATGAATGGGGAAATTAGCTATAGAGACCAAAACTGTTTTTTGTACCAGGCTGTAAACATGTTTATTTCCGCTGTGAAGTTGGACATTTTAACATGGGGGCTTATGGAGACTGACTCACTTCTGGAGCCAGCCTCAAGTGGACGTTTAGAAGAGGAACTGCAGTTTTTTGGTACTCTGTGGTTGTAGCCTAAAAAAATACTCTATTATAAATACTC
The DNA here is from genome assembly GCA_946959425.1 of Argyrosomus regius. Taxonomy (NCBI): domain Eukaryota; kingdom Metazoa; phylum Chordata; class Actinopteri; family Sciaenidae; genus Argyrosomus; species Argyrosomus regius. The sequence continues at coordinate 22,161,513 of OX336892.1, read as the reverse complement.
AAAATACTCTTGAGTAAAATGTTACTTAAGTGGAGCCAGCCTCAAGTGGCCGCTCGAAGAATTACAGTTTTTGGCACTTAAACATTGGCGTCACTTCCCAGCTACGGAGGCTGCCGCTTGGTTAATCCACTGATAAAAATAGTCCCCAAAAATGCAGTCTTTCCTCCTGTTTAAGTAATGTTTGTTCAAATAAAGGTAATATATATATCCGTAACCTGTTTTTAAGTAGTTTTGTCTTCACTATTGTTGGTTTTATTAATAGAAAACCTAAAGAGCCTTTTACTTTAACTCCTGAAACTTGACCTTCACTGCTCCACTTTTGTGCTGTGGTTAATTATATTAACTGCTTTGCAGCTAATCTGGTCTGGTAGGGGGGTTAACTGAGGGGGGGGCCAGTGGCACATTTCAGCCCTGGGGCAACCTTCAGGTTAATCCGGCCATGATGAGAGCAGCACACTGTGCACTCAGGCTGAAAATGTGATATAACTGATGTTATGGTGGAGTATAGCACAACAGGACATAAATGAAATGTCACCGTGCATGTGTTTATTAGACTGCCCTGTGTATCTGTGTTAGTTTCGGTCAGACATATCGAGGTCAAGCCGGTAAACATGGCTGTTAAAATGACCGCAAACGCAGCTCTGCAAACTTTAGACATGTACTCACCGCTACGCCGCCTCCTCCTCCATCACACTCCAAATCCAAATCCAGGTTATCGTATCGCTCCTGTCAAAAGAGTCACCACATTTCAACTGTCACTAACGGCTATTTTAAACGTTAACCGACGTTTTTTTAACGGACGAACACACGTTAGGCTAACGTCTACAGAACGAACGTTAGCGGACCGTGAACTCACCATTCGCGTCTGTTTATGTCCGCCTTTGTTTCGTGTTTAGTTATTCCGCTGTTGTTGTTGTTTGTTGTTGTTTTTTATTGTTAACCGACGTCTGTGGTGATTTATCGAGATGTCACCGTCCTCAAGTCAGAGTTTCTGTCCGCCCCGTGTTGATACTGTCGGTTGTTTTCAGCCACAACACTGTGAAGTTAAAGATCCTCCGCCCCCAAAAACAGACTTCAGAGACTTCTCACAGTCTCCCTGTTTTTCATGAAGCATGAAAAAAAAAAAAACCGGTGGATCCAGTTCTTAGTTTTCTTTTACCTGTGTGCTGTCGTCCAGGAGAGGGCGTGTCTGTCTCACCTGAGAGCTGCACATCAACCTGGTGCTGCGTTCAATTGCTGCTCGAAAACAACTGATTCACACTGCCCCATGACTAAAATAAAATAAACACCTTTCCGTGCCTTAGTAACATTTTACCAGAGATTATTTTGAGTACTTGTAATAGAGTATACCAAAAAACTGCAGTTCCTCAAACGTCCACTTGAGGCTGGCTCCAGAAGTGAGTCAGTCTCCATAAGTCCCCATGTTAAAATGTCCAACTTCACAGCAGAAATAAACATGTTTACAGCCTGGTACAAAAAACAGTTTTGGTCTCTATAGCTAATTTCCCCGTTCATGACAACTGTACTGAGGGTGAATTTTTATAGAACTCACCTGTTCAACTTATATTAAGGCTTAAAGTTATGTTTAATTAACAGTGTGGCAGCTTTAATTGACAGGTGGGTGACGTTACAGGTGGCTTGTTTGAGCACCCAGGCATCATTCGGCACAGATGATCCACGTCTTTGCTGATTTTTTACATTAGCCAGGAGACAGAAGAGGCAGGACCACCAAGATGGTGGCAATTTGGAGCTTCAAAACTCTTCAGATTCAGACACCATCCAGCCTTTATACTGTCAGTGGTATTTTTACAGTAAGCTATATATTATATTATATATTTTACACTCTTTCCATGCACTGCTTGGATTAAAGACTATTTTATTTTTATAACAATAGATATGGCTACAGTGTTATTCTTAAAATATTGTATAAATATTTGAGTTCACCCATGTAAAAACATGTGACTTCTTAATCAGAAAGAAAAATTCAGGTCCACATTTCTATTAAGTTTATGGTGAAGTCATTAAAGTTCAGCGGGCAGCACTGGTTTTATTTACTTAACATGTTTTATTGCACTAAATGTGTCTCGCTGTCGATAAATCGGAAGCACTTCGGTGCAGATAACAGGCTGTAAAAGCATTAGCTGATAAGCTGTGTTTACGTGTCTGCCACTGATGTCTCACAGCTCAACAGACAGTCTTTGATCTTGGTTTAATCTACATTTAAACATATTATAATAAGGTAAAAACGAAACTCTAAATGTAAATCCTGTTTCAGCCTGTTCAGAAATCTACTACTGACAAACAACAACAACAAAGTGGTAATATGAACAGAGGTTTAATGTCAAAGAAAAGATCTTTTATGGTTATTGCACCCAATTTTCCACTTCAAGTGTTTCATAACTTGCATTCCTATTTTCATTGAAATAAAAGAAATAATTCAGCTCATAAAAAACTATAACTGATAATATTTTTTAAGCTTTTTTATACTTGCTTGTTACATTTGCAAGTCTAAATCAAAGGCACATGTAAACATGGCTTTACAATCATAACATAGATACTTATCCGTGCATATATAGTGTGATTACGTCGCCTTTTAAAATATATTTATTGCACATACACCACCACTGAAGCAAAGAGGAAGCTCGACATTACAAGTAGTCGTTGGCTTGTGTAGCTATCGAGTGTTTTTCTTTGTTATCTTGAAGATTATTCTTTCCAGGAGAGGAAGTAGAGCTTTCCCTGCGCGTCGCCACAAACCATCTCAGAGGGTTTTTCAGGGTTCACCTCCAAATGCAGCACAGGTCCTCCACACACAAACATTCCCACCTGGAGGAAGAGAGAGCAGAGGGTAAGACTTTTTCTTGCTGCTTGCTGTAGCTTCATATTCGCCGCACATGTATGAGAGTGATATCAATGTTGTAATACGTCAAAGAACAAAAACTGTTTTAAGCCTCTGATGTACCTGCTTCTTGGTGTTTCTGTCCCACAGCTTCACCGTCCTGTCGTAGGAGGCTGAGATGATGGTGCAGTCAGTGAGTCTCAGCACACTGATCCTGTCACTGTGGGCCTGGAGGATAAAACATCAGCATTGTAAACAAGACAAAGTAAAGCCTTGGCTAAAACATATAAAGATACACTTCATGAGTCTCTCAGCTCTTACAGGTTTTCTGCTTCTCCACGTGGAAGTCTCAGGAGGCTGGATGAACCACATGTCGCCCTTCATGTCTCCGCAGACGACAAAATCTGAAAGAACACAGTAAACAAAACAAATTTTTAAAACTGGTTACGTTTCCGCGGCACAGCAAGGACTCTATGAGTAAGCTGCAGAATAAATGGTACTCCTGGTAGATGTTAGTACCTCTGTTGATGGTTATAGCAGTGATCATGCTCCCTTTTTTCTCCTCCTCATCGTCGTCGTCGGTCTTGAGGTCCATTGAACTGAAACCTGAATAGAATCCGCGTTTGGGGCCCATGGTGAACTGAAGAAGGAGAGGACAATCAACAGTCATAAAAAACAAAGTATGTGGTGCATTTGACTTCATTTGAAATCTCAGAAATCTAAACTGAGATGATGAAGAAATTATTTTCTATAAAAAGAAGAGCTAAGACAATGATTTATTATCTATTCTTGAATAAACCAGAGACACAGTATTAATATTCTTAGTGTTCTTAGATTATTTGTAATATTATTTAGAAACTCACAAGGAAGCCAATGTTAACTTCGCCGTCACTTTCGCCCACGAACCACAAGCTTTTCTCGTCGTTCGGGATCAACCCCAGAAGTCGCACACTGTGGCTCCAACTGCAACAAAGACAAAAGAATCTATAAACTGCCCTCAGTGTCTAAGGAACAAAAGCCAAACCGCTGGTTTCTCAAACTGTGGTACGAGTACCATTGGTGGTACGTGACCTTCCTGTAGTGGTACTTAGAGGAATCTCTGAGATATATATCTTTAAAATGAATGAAAAATGAAAAGCCATTTTAAGAATATTAAGAACAACTCTGTCCGACCCCCCTGGACATCCTGGACAAAGATTTCTGCACATATAGTACAGTATGAAGTATTACGTAGTGACTGTTCGGGTCCACTCGTTGTCCCCTCCGTATGGGATGCCAAATATCATCCCATCCGGCTTCACGCCGATCAGCACTGAGCAGTAGTGGAGGCGGACCACCATATCTTTTACGCTGTGCGAGTTCACCTTCACCAGGCTGAAACACAGGACAGAGCAGGGCTGGTTAGTCACAACTTATTTGATGTTTCCATAGAAACAACACTCTCAAATCCTCAGTTTACTTCATGGTGCATGTTCTTATACTCAACAGATAATAATGTACCATGTTACATGGTCATTTTATGATTTAACACAGTAAATATCCGATATCAGCTGTGGGCTCGGACAATATCACGGAGAGTACCTTAGACTTTAGGCATCACGCTGGGTTTTATTGATCTGTGGTTTAATGGGTCTATTCGTAAATATTATTCTGGTTTTTATTTTATATTATTGTTGAGTATTATTATTTTTGCATTGTCTGATTTTAGGAGGAAGTGTACGCGGGCTAAGACAGATATGTAGGGCTCTCTGTCACCCACGTGGTGTACAGTTAAGTCAATTTACTCAAGTACTGTACTTATAAGGTACTTATACTACTAATTTTATGTTATTTTATACTACAACTTGCTCCTTCTGTAGATAAAAGGTTATTATTATTGTCAGGTTCCAGGTTTTTGATATCAGTCGTTGTGTTGATTTAAACTCATTAATCTGATTTAATCTGAGAATTTAATCTGAATTCTCAATGCAAAGTTTATCGCAGCTTTCAAATAACTACAAATTTATTTTACGAAAACAAAAACATTAACTTTATTTTAAACTTTTTTCACATTTAAAAACAGATTGATGAGCTTCAATCACGTTCATTTGTCACCTGCAAATTAATTCTGGTACCAATAAACGTGTATTTATTGTTTTATTGTGTTGCTTTCTTGTTTTGCTTATGAATTCCTGGCTAAACAAAGCTAATAAATAAAGGATAAGTAGGATTGTAGCTCAGCAGCGTGACTGTTTTGCTCCCGTTTACCTTGCTGTGCGGTGTTGTTGATTCCACACCAGCTTCCACACGTCAACAACAGGTTTTAAGGAGCCGACAGCAAACTGGCTGTCCGGCATGGAGCAGATCGCTGTGATGGAGCTGTCTGAAGCCTGACACACACACACACACAAACAAACAGACGCATCATGTGATTACACAAACATAAAAAAAACACGTGTGTTCAGTATAAATCCCTCTTCTGGTGCGGTGCGTAACTTTACCTGCCTGCGGCCGACCACGGTGTTGTGCTGCCATAATTCCAGCAAACCGGATTCGTAACCGGCGACAAGCAAATCGTCTCTTGCAGAGAAGCACAGAGCCGTGACTGAGCCTTTCTGTGTGGGAGGAACCTCTGAAGAGACACACAAAGAAAGGTCACATATATTAGATACAGTAAATCCCACTGAAATTATGATCACAGCGACTAGGTGTTCTCAAATCCTTTCGGTGACCTGGAACATTGTGACTTGAAGCTGATTATTTTGAGACATGAACAAACTTTGGCAGGTTTGTCTGGATATAAAAATAGGAGACACTGAGGGAAAAGACATAATGTGCGATGACAGTTAAATATTTTGATCATCTATTCAGCTGCCTTCCACTCAGATATTAATATCTCATTTAGAAATTAAACCTCGCTAAACACGCAGATGCAGAATATTTGCCATAAGTGCATGAACCAAGGACTTAAATTTTTCCACTGGAGATTTTCAAAATCACCCTCACCCCTGTCGATTCAGTCACCTGATGCCCTGAAGTAATTATCATCAGCAGCAAAGGGTGTTTCCTTTGCTCTGAATTACACCTCTCAGGTAACGCAGGTTGACCTACCTCATCGGTGAAGATTAATGAGGCCGAATGCAACCTGTACCGCTCTGCTAAAAACACTACCCAGGGCTAAAAACAAAACAAAACAAAAAAAAACAACTAATTGACAATGACAACCCAACCCATATATCGCTAGGACGATTTTATCAGCTGATATTGGCCTATGGATAGATATATATAGATATTGGTATCAGTGTACATGTTGTCCGATGTGTGCTGTATTTATATTTTCTTACAGGGCTTAATGCAGAAAAAGATGCTTGGGCTAATTTAGTTCTATTAATTCCGTTTGTCTTTTTATGTATAGTTGTTTATAATTATGATATTCCCCGTGATGTTTCAGTGCAACAATAACAAAGTTATTGTTAGACTGTAAAACATCATGCCTCTATTTACATATTTCTGTCACAATTTGCTCCTATAATTCTCTAACTGTTTCTACAGTGTATTACCTGTTGTCAATGTCCAGCATCGCAATGAGCAGTCTTCAGAAACACTGAGGAATTCTGGGAGTCCCTCTTTGCAAACAACGCCATGTATCGCACCGCTGTGCCCCTGGAAGGTGCTGATGTGCTCCACCTGGATGTAAAGATACAGAACGTGAGAGAGGAGACAGTGTCTGCTGTTTTATTATAGTCAGGAAGTTACTAAATTAAACTATTTAAACGTCTCTTTTATATTGTGTTGACAGACGGACCTGTAGCGGTTTCCAGAGCTGCACTGTGCCGTCGTCAGACGCAGTGAAAACTGTCATTTCTTCTGAGCTGACTTCATCGTTCTTGTCTTAAAAACAAAAAAAGAACTATTAACATCAAACTAATGTTTGCTCACTTGTTAAAATATAAAATAAAGAGGGAGAGACAAATAAGGGTGTCCTCTGTCTTCCCCAGGAAGTTTACCTGTGTTTGGTAGCAGAGAGCAGTGGTGGACTCGCTGCTTGTGTGCAGTAATGTGGCAGATTTCTGTGTTTGTTTCCCAGGTCCAAACATGAAGCGCTCCCTCTGCACAGCCGGCGATCACATACTCTCCCTGCACGCAGAAACACCAAATCAACACAGAAATCCTCCAATGAGGCTGTTTACTGTACGCAAGTCTCAAGAGAGGAAACAATTCGGTTAAATGTCAACACTATGCACCAACTATGGAGCTCATGTACTCCACCGATACAACTATTTAATGCATGAAGGTATAATCTGCTCACCCGACAGCAGACCGATGTCAGCGGACTCCTCCAGGAGATTTCTTTGAGAAGCTGGCCCGCCTGCAGATCCCATAAACAAAGCCTCCCGTCGTTTGAAGAGCTAATCTGTAACAGAAAAGAGAGGCTGATGAAGACACAAGAACACAGCACAGTAATATGTAATATGTAATATGACTCTTTCTCTCTCAGATTTACCACACAGTTTGGAGTCCAAACACAGCCGGTGATCCAGTCTCTGTGCGAGTGAGGGAGCGACTTAAAGAGGACAGCAGGAGACACGCTCACATCCCAAACCATCAAGGCCTGAAACAACAGACAGCTGTCAGTACTGCGTTATACCGACCAATCCAGCAGCACTCAATCGATCATTACCTTGATGCAGAAATTAAGAGGCTAACAGATATCGGTTGGGCAACTGCAGCACAAACACACTGTACCTGATCTTTTCCACCAGACAGCAGCTGTCCACCATCAGGGCTGAAAGCCAGACACGTGACTCCTCCTTTGTGGCCCCTCAGAAACGCATGAGGCTCGACGTGGGGGTCGACGGCGAGATCGCTCAACAACCACAGAACGATGGTGAAGTCGTCTGAGTCCACAGGAAGTAATAAAACAGTTATAAGCAGAAAGAAGAGGACACCTTCTACCTGACACAGATATATTACGTTGCCTTGGTAACACTTACCTGACGCCGTGGCCAGGTATGTGGAGTTTTGTGCTAATGCCAGGACGGCGCCGGTTTGCACACCAAACGTTCCCAACATTTCCAGGCCTCCCAGCATTCCCTCCTCTCCTCCTTTCCTCTTCCAGACCCTCAGACGTTTGTCACTTCCTCCAGACACCAGCAGCTCAGGTTCGGTCTGCTCTGCGTCCACAACGACCCACAGCAGAGAGAGGACGGACACGTCGAGGTTCTCCGAGGACCAGATCTTCTCAGCTACGATTAAAATACAGACAGTTATACTCTGCTATATGTTTGTTTATTAGATGTATCTTGTGATTTTAAAAGCATGTTTTATGCAATATAATGTTCAACAATAGCTTTGTTACTACGTCACTTTTGTATCCTTCACATATTGCCTTCGTTACTAGTCTTGTTTTCGCTCAGCTTTTAATTCATTAAATAACTCATTTCATTTATATTTTCTTTTTTTTAATTTAGTGGCTGGATCCTGAGCTCCTCTAATGTCCTCTTAGAATATATTAGTTTGTGTTTAAGTGTAAAAAAGCTGCAAAAACTCATGTGACTCATGAGAAACGTGACAGTTTCTTTCAGCCGGTAAAGTTTCTGACTGAAGCTCTAAACCCACAAACATTGTTTGGATTTGAAGTCATCACTTCTCTTTTTTATTTCAGGCATCATCTGCATGTTCATATTTGCTCTGTCAGATTTGGAGTCTTCTTCACATAAACACACCTGGATCAAGACTGAAGAGTTTGATGCCTTCACCGTGGTACCCCACAGCAGCGTAGTCTCCATTAACAGCCACACACAGAGCGGCAGGTTCAGAGGTTACCGTCTTCTGTTTCTTCAGAGGAGGCTCCATGTCGCACTAAGAGATCAAATGATATGATTTGGAGTTTTAATTATGTTCATTTACGCACAGACTGCAGTCTGAAAGGCAGCTTAGCAACACAAAGTGAACAGACGATAAATAAGCAGCTTACGTCATCATTTTTTAATGCTGTGACCGAACGTCCGAGTCCACCTGACCAGAGCTGGAGCTGTTTTACAAAAGAAGAAGAAGAAGACACAGAGAAAGTCTGGCAATGTGCGCTTGACAGGAAATGTTTGTAACTGTTGAGTTAAAACTCAAAAAAACTGATTTATGAAGATCAGAAAGTAGCCGAAGAGCGATGCCTCACCGTGCGATCGGAGCCGGCACTCAGCAGCATGCTCCCTTCATCCAGGAAGGTCAGGACGTCCGTGGCTCCGGAGTGAGCCTGGAAACATCCCACGCAGGTGGAGGTGGGCACCGACCACACCCGGACCTCTCCAGACACTGAGCCAGAGCAGAGCATGGAGGAGGAGGAAGAGAAGGAGACGCTGCGCACAGAGCGATGGTGGCCGGTCAGAGTCTGAGGGAACAGAGGACAGAAGAGAGAGAGGTTATATTTTTAAATAAAATAACTAACTACTAACTAATGACTAACCATTTCTTCGGCCTCTCCTCATGATAACTCACCGTCTGAGTTTTATTCTGCAGCCAGTTCCAAACGATCACATCTCCGCTCCAGCAACCGGCTGCCAGCAGGTGATCCTCGGGGTCAAAGGTCACACAGTTCAACGGGCTGGAGCTGAGCAGGGACGCTTCCTCGTGACCTTTAGTCGAGGACCACACCTGAGAGCAGAGAAATGTTCAGTCAGTACAGCTGAGGAAGTTTGTGTGCAATTTAACAACAGCTGACAGCGTAATATGATAGCAGTAAAAACTTTTATTGATATTTACATCCTTAATAACCACAACAAAGTGTTGACTAGTCTAACAGCTTTAAAATGACACAGAGTCAATCGAGCAAGAAGAAGCAGAGTGAAGAAACACAGAAGTTTAAAGTGACAAACTTTCAGCATGAAGTCCAGAGACACAGTCGCGAGGTGCTTCCTGTCTGCAGTGATGTCACTCGCTGTTATCACATTATTGTGAGCGTCGATGAGAGCAGTCCTGCAAGGAACACGAGTCAGTTGATTCAAGCATCATTAGGCTGAAGAATCTGAACAGTAAATTTTACTTGTCTCACCTGCAGGCATTCTCGATGTCCCAGATCTCTATTCGGCCATCAAAGGAGGTCGTAGCGAGACGTCCGTCCTTCAGAAAGACGCTTGTCGTGATGCCGTCGCAGCTGCTGACCACTGACTTCACCTCCTGTTCAGAGCCACAAGAGAGTTCATCAGCACGTGTGATCAACTCTCAGATGACATTTACATCTGAGAGAGTAGTATGTTTGCAGTAATCTGATTTTTTAAACATCATGTCAACATGAAACGTGATGAAACTGGAAGTTTCTGCTCTGTTTCTTACATGTGTGCATGGCGTGTGCATAAAAAAAGACTTCAGACATGTAAAATAACTGCTGTGACCGCAGTGCAGCAGCATAAAGGAAGACACATGGTTAGCACATGTGCTGTTAACGAGTTGCAGATTTCCTGCGCAGCCTTTCATGTCTGACTTTAAATGTGGTGAATGTGTCGAGATTTCTAAACAGAAATCACAAATAAAATCCATCCAGTCAGTCTCCAAGGCCAAAAAATGTGCGACACGATGCAGGAAAAAATGAACTACATTTATGCCAACAAACTTGTTCGTACCTGTCCGGTCTGTGTGTTGATGAGATGCAGCATTCCCTGTCCAGTGCCAACCACCATCAGCTCTTTATCTGGGTTCACAACCAAACAGGTCGGCTCGGACGAGAAGGTCGACACCAGCTCGCTGCAATGAAACACAAAAGATCATCCACGTGAACATCAGCATTGAATTAAACACTAAATATACAAGGATAAGTGCTGACCTGCTCTCCGGAAGCTGACAGTCATTATTTAGCCACTCAACTACCCGGACGCCTCCTTTTCCCATCAGGCCTTGTGCCCAGGTGTGAGCGGAGGTCTCCGGTGGCTCATTGAGGGCTTGCTGGATGCAGAGAGCCGGCCAGGAGGAGAGCATGAGGGCGTGACGCTGCAGGAAGCTCCGGCAGTCTTCTGGACAACCCAGGACGGCAACTGAGAACACAGAGAGAAACTTGTATGAAGAAGAAGTTAAAAGATGGTTGGCAGGAATGTGTGATTATGTATCTTTAAGCACTTACGTGACGATGCAGAGTTACGCTTGTCATCTACAGAAAAGGCAAAATTTAAATTAATTCATCCAAAACACGTAAAAAGAATCAAAACAGCAGCCATCCATCGCACGGTATCGTCGTGCATACTCACCATACGAGTTGTAGATCTCCAGGAGGTGGTGCAGGAGGCCGTGGCGCACATTAGCGTAGAGGAAGTGGTAGCTGGAGAGCAGGGAATGAAGCGCCTCCAGCTGACCACTTTGAATCTAAATGAAGCCAAACAACGACAGCCAGGAGTTCAAATCTACAGTAAAAAAAATCCTCTGGAGAATCTCCAGATGTTACTGAAGATATTTGGACTAGGAGGTAAAAAAATGTCCTGACTGAGGATTTCATTTGGCTCTACGCATTATTAAAAACACAATTAAGAGCTTGAAATTTGAGTTTCCACGGTTTAAAACAGTGTTTGGACAGCATAAAGTCGTAACAACAGGTGTAATCTAAACTATGAAGGAGCCAGAAGGTCAGAGAAGGTAGGTGAGAGTTAACTGAAATACCTGAAGAAGGTTAAATAAGTGGATACAGTATGTATATAAATGTACAGCTTTTATGTTATGTGTGGTGACAGAAGTCGACTAACCAGGCTGGAAGGAAGGTGCATGACAGAGTTGGCCTCACAGTGAAGGAAGGTGTCAGTGCCCTGCTGATCGGCGAGTGCCCACAGATGAGCTGTGTAAAGAGACAGTGTAGCGGTATAAATTACAATATACGGTGACATATATCTGCGTATACTGTACTAAAACAGACTGGGTGAACTTTACCTGCCAGTACGAGGTGAGCTCTGCTCCTGTCGCTCTCTGTTGGGAGGAGAAAGTCTTCAAAGCCCTTCCTCACCTCTAGATTGGTGAAAGCCAGCAGGTCGTCAGTGTCGCGACAATGAGACGGACCAATCAGGCTGCAGATAAGGAGCCAAACAAGTTTAACATCTGATTGTTTCTATAATTTTACTTTCTAAACAGGAAGTTTTCTCCTAAATGTGTATTCTACGGAGCCCCTAAAGTTATAAAAGGTGCTTTTTTAAAATCTTGTGCACACAAGATGTTATTTTCTGGTAATGATTGATGCAAATCGTCTCCGTGGTTTGTGCGTAAACATCTCTGCAGCTCTCATACACGACAAGCTTCTACAAAATAGCTCCTAATAACTCTCGAGTCACTTTTAGTTTTGTCAGCATTCAGCCAAATTATTTTCCAAGAGAAGCTATCGATACACCTTATAATACACACCAAAAGGTTTTAACTTGTCATATGAATCGATGTGTCTCCTTTTGAAGTCTCACAAGATTTAAAAAATCACCTTTTGGGACTTTAGGGGTTTCGTAGTTTTCCCTAAACCTGAGGGAAATTTAACAGTCAGTATAAATCATTTGGCTGCCAAAATCCTGAACAAATATTAATATTATATATTATTTTAGTGAAAAGAGAAATATGTATCATTGAAATAAAAATACTACTACAAATTATAGAACAGGACGGTAAAGATGAAACTGGTTTGACATTTTGTTCTCTGTCCCTGTATCATGTGAGGTTCATACCTTTGTAAACTCTGCACTATTCGGGTGAAAGTCGCCATGGGAACGCGTCCTTTGGGCTTCCTGGACAGTTTCAGTACTTCCTGCCATGTGACCTGTCCGTCCTGTGAGGAGAGGTCACTGCACGTGTTCAGTACAGAGTACAAATCTCTCTCCCTCAGGCCTGGAGGAGAAAAACAGTTCAGATAATTACCCCTTTAGTTATAACATGCCTTTAAATATCCATAACACTAAATGACATCTTACCAGTAGCACTGACAGTGAGTGCTGCCAGCGCCCTGCGGAGTCCCAGCATGCCTCTGTGCTGCGAGCAGAGTCTGTCCAGGCTGTAATGGACCAACTGGCTCAGAGACTGAGGCAAGGCCTGGAGGTTCTCCTTCAACTAAGACACAAAGAGTACACTGTAATCATTGTTTTTAAATCAACAAGATGATAATCATGTGCATGCACAGGATGCAGGACGGTCTAATATTTTAATAAAATGATCAAGATGTTATCTCTTTGCTGGTTTTACATATTGGACGAAGGTTTGATGTGAGCATCCACCCAATACAGCCAGTAACACCGCTGTGAGAAATGAGTTAAACCTTATCAAAGGAGGCAAAGTTCCTCAGGTCTTCACAGGCCAGGTGCAGGTAGAGAGGACTCACTGCTCCCTTCTTCATGATCAGCGTCTGGAGCTGGACGAGCAGACACAACGTAGTTTAAATTAAAAAGGGAGTGTGGGGCAAAATGTTGGTGGGCGGAGTGCAAAACATATGAGAAGAACCTGGTTGTTGAACGCAGAGTCACTGAGTTTCTTCCCGAAGGTGTCCAGTCCCTTCTGAACTATAGCCTTCCGGTCCGACATGGTAAGCTGTGGCAGGGCGAACAGGGCAGTGCCTTTTTTCTTAGCCAGGATTTGTAACAGCGCTGCTTTGGACGTGACGCTCACTACCAGACAAACACCCTGACAAGAAAAACACAATCTCAGTTTTACTGCTGCAGAACATTAAAGCACAGACAAAGCAACAAGCGTACATCCATTTGAAGAAAGGTGTGGTTGTGCAGCTCGTCGATAGGATAGATGTGTGTTTTCCCTTCACGTAACCGACCTGTGGAAGCTGCTGTGGTATCCAGTCAGAGCTCAGCTGACCTCTGCCGTCTCGCACATGATCCACCCCATCAACCAGCAGCACCAGAGGACTTTCCGACTTCCAGTCACTCAAAGTGGAGCGAAATTCTGACAGCAAATCTCTGTGATCACAAATAATGAGAGGAAAGGCAGCAGCTGTTACTATAAAGACACTGCAACGTTTAAATCTTATCGATTTTGACAAAAAATAAAAATCTAGCTACTTGTAAGAATGAGGAAGAGGCGATTCCTCCTCGGTGTCCTTCATCTTCCTCAACCACTGAACGAGGCATCGGAGCAGGTTATCCACGGAGCGTGCCGATTGGCTGGCAGCTGTCGAGTAGGAGATGACGTTACAGACGTCAGTCCTGACGACGTCTGCTAGAGAAGCCTGCGTGGAGAGAGATAAATACGGGTAGCAGTGTTTCACATGTAGAGAATTCACACTCAGTTTTTTAAAATATATTATTTAGAGGTTATGCAATAAGAGCATAACTCTAATAAGAGCATTTCTAATTTTCAAATCTCAAGCAAAATATGCCAAAAATGATCTGGTTTGAGCTTCTCCAGTGTGAAAATTTGCCCCTTTTCTCTGTTTATTATCATTGTAAATTGAATTTTTGGCTTTTGGTTGGACAAAATTAGACATTTAAAGATGTTTAAAGATGATGAAGATGAAATTCTGCATCAAAGATGATGTTTAAAGATGATTTGGGGTTTTAAGAAATTGTAACAGACAATTAAAACAACTTCTTTACATTTCATAGAGCCAACGATTAATCAGTTAATCCAGAAAACAACTTGAAGACCAATCATCACAGCTAATATTGAGCGTTATGTGCTGTTTATTAACTCTTATGTACAGATCCGGCTGCATTCCTGATAGAACAACAGAATAAAGTAGAAATTTACCATGAAGACAGTTTTGCCCTCTCCAGGTCCTCCCTCCACCACCATCATCCCTCCTTTGGTCTGGACCTGCTCCACCATCTCGACGGCCCCGATCAGCAGCTTCTCCCTGCCGAAGAACTGCCTCTGCAGCGCCTCCTGGAGCACCTCCTGCTCGGTCACATCGGACTCAGCCTCGGCCTCGTCTTCCTCCTGCCACATGGAGAACAATGAGGGATTACATTTGTAATCTATTATATGTTAGCTGCGTTGACACGTTACTATTTTAGTTTAAAATGATACTGATTAATCATTTAAGGGTTAATTTACTCAAGCACAGTCTTATGGCACTTGTACTCGATTATTTCTGTCTTAGAGTATCTGTCTATACCACTCAAGTTACTAGTTACCTTTTAGATTAAGACTTTACATACAAAACTTGAATTTACTTTAATACTTTAAAAGTACATTTTGTTGTAAATACTTTTATGCTTTACTTGCTGTAAATGATTTGTATACTTTAACCAACTGCACAGCTGAGTTTGGTTAATGAGGAGCTTGGAAATGAAACTAACTTCTACGAACTGCTTCTTTACAGCCGCCCACAGGTCGTCCAGCACAGCTTTGCCGAAGTCCTCCAGGTTTTTCAGGTACGGTTTCCCCTCCACGACTCCTCCCCACTCACACGGGTAACTACGACAGGAGAAACAGACGAGTACGCTCAGCTAAGGCACAAAAAAATGATGTTTTAGTGGTTTAATTTCAGAATGCTACATGATAGTTTGCTCAGTTTGTACTAAAAAACAAATAATATAATAATATATAAGTGTAGTGAGCTGTTGTTTTGATACCACAGCTTCAGTGTCGTAGGAGAAGACTCACTTTTCAGTGACCTTGACTTCACTGGTTCGGATACTTCTCTTCAGGGCGCCCATTTTAGACTCTGCCTCCTTTGATTCAGGAACAAAGTCAGACCTCCAAGCCACCGGCACTGTTCTGAGAAACAACGGAGGAAAATTATACGAAAACATCTGACAAACATTTGTGAAAATAATTTTAAAAGTCTCCTTTATTTATTCATTAAGAGTATAAAGTGATGTGAGTATGTATTGCATACTTGGTGATGTTTGGATCTCTGAAGTAGCAGAACATTCGCTGATGTGCCGTGTCCGGGAAAAGAGCCTGAAACTGACGGATCTCCATCTCTGTGATGGACAGGCCTGCTGGAGCCGACGCCAGCTGCACACAAACAGAGAAACGATGCATTGGTCAGAATTTTAGTTTGAGTGTTAAAAGGTGGTTTGATCACAAAATCAATATTTCTACAGAGTTCTGCTTGTTGATTAAGGTGACAACCCCACCACCTGTCCACCAGGTGTCCCTGTTTCTCTCCTTGTAGTGATCTTGCAGATGCTGAATGGAGGGTCGGTCTGTGCCTTCCTATAAAGGCCTTCCTAATCCTGCAGAGTCTCTCTGCTACTCTGTTCTGGTTCTGGTTCTAGCTCTGCCATGACAACAGCACGTGTTTTCTTGTTGCGTTCTCTTCCTACACTCACTCAGTCACATGCCTTACACTACTATTTATAAATAAATATATTATTTCTTTCACCTTGTGTCGTCTCCCTTCTTTGAGCCGGGCTGTGACACGATCCAGAGACCTTTAAATGTTGTCTGTACCAAATGTTTGTACAGAACTTGGGAAGAGGACGTTTGGATTTCTGTGAATACTTTTAAATCCACATTAAAAGACCTGGAAACTTTTCTTTGGGGTGTCATTGCTTAAACTGATATTAGCCAGGACTCCCTTGAAAAAGATATTTTTAATCCTAATGGTACATTTCCTGATTAAATAAAGGTTAAATAAATATATTTATGTTAATCTAAATTGTTCACTTTATTTCCTACAGTTGACTTTATAGGCTTGTGGCGGCTGTAACTTATTCTATTTTATTAAAAGATGTGAGGACTATAATTTATTATTGTTATAACTGCTAAAAATGAACCATCACCGGAAATTAGTGCAGCATAAAGGGGAGCTTGCTTTAAATAATGTTGTGTAATAATGTTTGTTCTTCTTGCCTGGTGAATTAAAATGAGCCAATTTTAATCCCAATCTGAATAAAACATGCACAGAGCATTAGTACTTAATGTATATATTTAAGTAGTACTGAGTACACTGTGTACACAGTTCTATCGAAGTCTTACCCAGCTGTACTGCGGCAGGTCAGGGAGGACAGGTTTGGGAGGCACCAGGCCGTACCTCTCCCCGAGGATTCCTACCATCATCTGGCTGCGACACACCTCCGACAGGCACAGCTCGGTCGCCCGCCCCGACTCCTCCTCCGTCACGCCCCAACGCAGCTCCACCTCCTGCAGGTAGAGGCAGTGTGACGCGGCACGACGCCGGAGCTCCGGGAAGACGCTCCGCACCAAGATGTCGCGCTCAGCGTGCATGTCTCTGAAGGTGGAGGAGATGAAGACGCGAACACCTTGCCACCTGCGGAAAGAGTCAGCCTTTAACATTTTAAATTATTTATTTTGATTAACTTTGGGGCTTTTTATTCTTTTATTTTTGAAAGTGAGAGGAGGGGGAAACTTAGGGGGAGGGGGATAAACACTGGGGAAAAATGGGATTTTTACAACCATGTAGACCTTTAATATATATTTTTTCTTCTTATCTAGACCCCTTGTGGTCAACTACATGTACCTGCACCTTTTCTATGTAAAACTCCAGACATCACCTTTTTCATGTTGACATAAAAACTAGAAAAATAAAAGTATTTTTTCAAAAAAAGTTACAAAACAGCTCAAAACATTACCGTAACTTGGGGCTGGCTGCTATTGTGACGACATTGTCTTTGGTCTGAGGGTCTTTAGCGCCCTCTAACGGTGGGATCTTGTACAGTTTGTCTAAATGCTCCACGTGGTCCATCAGCCGGGACGATCCTCGTTCTGCCACAAACCTGGTCACATAGTTAAA
Organism: Argyrosomus regius; assembly: GCA_946959425.1. Taxonomy (NCBI): domain Eukaryota; kingdom Metazoa; phylum Chordata; class Actinopteri; family Sciaenidae; genus Argyrosomus; species Argyrosomus regius. Next base: position 22,144,039 of record OX336892.1, on the reverse strand, counting down.
GAAATGTTTAAACATAATGGAAATGGTTAAGTTAGACCAGCAGGAAGTTTGTTATCAATTGCTTTTAGGCTTAACATTCGTTATATTTCTATACACATAGAAATAAATTGGACAAAACTGGGCAACATTTTACCTCAGTGTTTGTTCACTGAAACCTTCCAGACGAACACAGTTCCTGTCAGCGGTGTCGTCTTGGCATCTGCAAGTCATAAATACAACAGTTATTTAACAGAAACCAACTTTAACTTCCCAATACTGCCTGTACGATATAAGAGCGATAGCAGCTACAGCAGCAAATTGGAGCATTACCGTCCTCCCAAGTAGATTTCCACCACGAGGGCCTTGCTGTTTATTTCCTTCCTGTAGTTGTTGACAGTCCAGGTGATGTTCTGATTCACCCAGCTGTCAGCCAACACGATGATGTTGTCCACCTGGGATACAAAAGCACGTGCAGTTAGGGATCAGAAGGAAGCATCATGTGCCGTCTTTTCTGAAGTCCTCATGAATTCTCCTTCACGTCTTTCCTTGACCTCATGACGTTTTCCACTGAGATCAAGGAAAAGAGTTTAGGAAAGGACTTTGGAGGTCTTTTTTTTGACCATCCGGCTGTACCCCATGAACTGTGCGTTGAGTCTTTTGGTGGGACTGTCACTGCCAGATCTGCCGCATGTGTTGTCAAGTCGATGAAGAAGCTTGCATGGGCCACCGTATGACAGGGACACATGTAAACTTCTTTTCCTAATAGCTTCCTCTTTTGTGGATAAATGTGCATGACTGAGCTGTAAACCAGTGCTTGAAAAATATTAACATTTCTTACTTTAATATCACTTATAACTAACCATCTAAAGACACTTTCACCACAGTTGCTTTGAGGTGTTTAACGTTTATTTATCACCACAAAATAAAGACATAACAATACATTTTAATTTGGACTTTCTAAATTACCCTTTTATGTACAAATAAACTGACCTTGTTGTTCTTGGTGAGCACTTTGGGGAGGAAGTCGATATCTTCACATGGCCGCTCGTTACGTTCCTGTGAAAGGGAAGTGTTCATGAATAAAAGGCAAAGTTCCAAAGCAGGCATATGAGGTTTTAAATCTTCAATCATCTCTGACCTTTATTTCCTTCATCACGCTCCTGACGTTTTCCAAAAGAACGTCAGACTTCAGTTTGAATTCTTCAGAGCAATTCCAGTAATTTAAGAGGAGCTGAGAGTCCTCTGCACTGCTGCCGATCATCAGAGCGAGCAAAGCTCCCACCTCCAACAACTGAGAGGACGCAAAAATGAGGACAGATTAGTGACAAGCGATAAGAGTCAAATAGCTTGTGTGACTTATAATCAGCAGAGAACAGGTCCTTACAGAAGGAGCGAGCTTGTCGTCATCCTCCTTTTTCCTCCTCCTTCTCCTCCTGGTCACTTCGCCTTCCTCTTCCTCATCATCGTTCTTCTGCTCGGGGTCTGGCGGCGGGAGGCAGAAGTCATGTTTCTGGGACAGCTCAGAATCCATGTTGGTGGTAAGCAGGACGACGGTCCGTCCAGGGAGCGGAGGCACGTTGTAACGGCAGGAGATCTGAACCGCCGTCTCCAGAGCTTTGCGGTAGCGGTCCAACAGAGCCACGGTGTACTGCTTCTGACTGGGTACACAGACGTTATATAACTGAGTATACTTTGATTTAATCCATGCGGATGTCAATTTGTACTTCTTGTCTTTTTTAAATCATCTAATCAAACTTTTTTACTCTTTGCTTTGCTGAGCTAACAGTCATTAACTGTTTCATCAGCCAGAGACAACAATAACGTTTATATGTTTGAATTTAAAACGTAATAAATCAGAGGAATATCAGATAAAAACGTACTTGGCCTTCAGGAGCTGGGCCTTCTTTATTCGGTATAGCCGATAGACAAACGGCACTCCGAGTGTCACCCTGAGCCTGCTCCTCGGAGTCGTGTCCCACTCCAAACCTTTGAAGCGCTTGCTCTTGGGAATCTTCTTCAGGATGCCCTTCAGGATCTCTTTGACGGGAGGGATCGCTTGCTGTGATTCTGAGGCTAGAGGGCAGAAAGACAAAGAGGGAGAACTGTGTGTGTTATTTTATTAAGCATTTTTAGTTTGTCAACATATTTTAGTGTCAATTACATGAAACACTGCAAGTTATTAAAGGACGAGGCTGGTGTTATTATATATTTATATATACTTCCCATGAAAGGAGCAAAACCAACAACGTGGTTTGACTCACAATCGTCATTTGTGAACTCTTTTCTCCCGTTAACTTGTAGGGAAACTGTATGACACGCCAAACATAGCTAAGAAGAACCCTTTCATAACGAACGTACTCTGGAGAATCTCAATTTTATTCTGAGATTTTAAGTTTGAACCTCGTGCTGGTACAACAGTTGGTACAACAGCTGGCGTTCTCATGGACAGACACACTACTACTGTACGTATCTCACCCAAAGCGTGAAGCTCCATGATGACTTTGTAGGCAGCGAGGAATCTGAAGGGAAACTGACGGCTCTGAATAACTGCTTTCTGTAAACACATCAAAAACACAACGAACAGACAGAAGTATCAATCACCTATCGATAGCCTGCAATATTAAGAGTTCAACTTAAGTTTCAGAGGATTTACAGTCAGTTTGCTCATTTTAGTTATTTAATTTAAAACTTTTTATTTTAATTTCAGTGAACTCAAATGTTTTTTTTCCACACCCAACTTATTAATTTTAGTTCACGTAGTTTTAACAACTTGATTTGAACGACCCTTCGCTCTCACCTTATTGGTCAGCCTGCTGAGGATCTTCTTGTGATGAGCCTCGCTGATGCCTTTAGTGATCATGTTCCTCAGGTTCCTCAACATGGCCATGAATGGAAGAGACCTGTTGTCTGCACAGTAGAGACATTATTCATCAATACGTGTGACCATGGATCACGTGTGATTTATAGGTGTGTTACATGCAGACAGTATTTGTGTTTTTGATTGTATAGATGCGATTCAGATGCATTAGAAATGACCCATCGTCATCATGCACGTGGGACTGATGAGACAGTAATTACTATTCTGGCCAGCAAGCCTGTGCATGCTGTAAATCTGGCGACAAAGTGAGGCTTTTATTCTTGTCAAACAGACAAAGTGCTGTAAAATAAGAGCGTTTGAACGTCCCTGGATAAATTAAAGGAATCATCCCTTTCCCTGTTTGCTGTTAGCAGACCTATGAGTTTCTCCCAGGTGGCGGCCTTGTTGCCCTCCTGACTCAGCAGCCGCTCCCACGTCTCCGGCTCTTTGAGCTTCATTCGCTGGCCGGCTCTCTCCCTTTCCCAAGTGCCTCTCATTCCACTGTGGGTGAACGTCTTCAGGTCAGCGGGATACCTGGGACAACCACATTTTAGAAAGGAAGGCCACAGATAGATCAATAGTAACGTTACTTTAGGACAACAGGGATATCATGACTGAATCCGACCAGACAATTTTCTCATTATTCTCCCCTCCTCTGTCTACTTTTATATCTTCATATTGTTTAAACCACTCAAGCTATGGTAGCTGGTACCTCCCTGTTGCGGTATGTGAAGGAATCCCAAATATACTATCACATATATGAACAATGAGATTTCTAGAATGTAAATTAAAATAACCTTTTAAGCAATTTTCTGTAATATTTAGTTTCAATATCAGCCGGCTACGTAGTCACGCTGCTGCACGTATCACACACATATATCCATAGAAAGCGGAGGTAAAATTAAACTCTGAACGCAGAAGTGCAGATCAAGAGTACCGTTTTTCTACCAAATTAGCTCTGGTTCTTAAACTGGTTCCATTCAGTCAATAAATAATCTTCTTATTAGGAATAAACCGGCCTCCTGTGAACTGTCTACACTGCTGTATGTTAATGTCGCTCATACTGGTGGTACTAATGTTTTCTCAGGTGATGCTTGGTGTGAAAAGTTTGAGTAACACTGTCTAAACAATAAATTAATAAAACACAGAAGAACAATAAATGCTCAGTTTCTTTTGAATAAGAAGCTTCTAGTTGTTTAGAGAGGGTAGTAGAAAGTAGTAAAAAGATCAGAGTTCTTGCACAGATAATTGGACCATTGTGCTCATTCATTTCCCTAAAATTTGCATTTTTTGGATGTAGACACCAAAGATAATTCCACTTCCTAGAAACAGAGCACGCTTTTCAGCTAATACTTTATTGTAACTGCCTATTTGGTGTTGTTTAGTGCAGTTTATTAACATTTTAATACATGGTTTATTATATAGTTTAATATTCAACATAATTTTAAGTGTTTATTTGTGAACTTTAACTCTCCTGTGTGATAATAAATTATGTTACAAACGTTACACTGTACACTTTATTTATGAGTTTACTCGTTGGGTGATTAAATGAGCGTGTGTGTCTTACTTTTTTCCCAGGATGGCCATCACATGTTCAGCTGGTTCTTTAATGTGAAGCCTCTTGATCATCTTCTTTATACTGAACTCACTCTGCTTTTTATCCACCACCACCGCTTTTTTGTCTTCTAACTGCAACTGTGCACAGAAACACATCAATCGGTGCAAGGGAAGGAAAAAGTGCAATAAATATAAAGTATACACGTAGATGCTTTGATGGGGTTTCTCCTAAATGGGCCTTGATGCTCAGAATTAATATTTTTAACACTTAACTTAAGCTTATCACTTAAATGCAGTAACACAAAATGTGAAAACATCCAAAAAGTCTTATTTAGTGACAGGATTAAACTGTATATTAACTTACAAACTTGGTCAGAATGGTTTCATCTGCTCTGAGCAGGCTCGCCCACTGTTTCAGCTGTGTGCTTTTTATTTTCTGGAAATCAAAAGATAGTATACAGATAAGAAACCATGGAGAGATCATCTACAGAAATGAGTCAACTGTATCGAAATCGAAACTGCACAAGGTTTCGATTAACAGCATGTGGGTTCGGGTTTTTTTTTTTTTTAAACCACAGTGGAAACACCAAAAAGAAGAAACATACTTAACACTTATACAAACAGTTTTCTATCAGTTAATGACACGTGTGTAATATTAGGGTTATTCGTTTCACTTCTGTACCTTGTTTTTGTGTCTGTTGCGGTTGTGTTTACATCTGTGTTTACGGGTGTTGTACTTGGCCAGCTGATACTCGCTGAACTGCTTGAACTTGTCAGCCATCGCCTTCTTCAGGCACATTGGCAGGGAGCGGCTGAAGCACTGGAAACAGAACAAACATTGCCAAGGCTGGACAGACCAAACAGAACTGACACATCCAGTTTCCACCACTAAAACTTACTGTGCTGTAGATTCTGACGACCTCCAGCCAATCGGAGGGCAGCTGCACTGCAGCACAGAAGTATCTGCGGACATGTGGCTTAGTGGAGGGCTGATTGGCGGCCAGCGCCAGTAAGAAGTTTGCTGTGATGCGGATGTTCAGCTGCTGTCGAGTGTAAACTGCCACCTGAACGGTGAAGAAACAAGCACAGGGTGCAACTTATGAAAATGATTAGAAGGAGGGAGGCACAGTACATCTTTTTCTATGATAAATGGCATTGGCAATGCATTTTTGTCTTGTTTGGTTGAGCATGATCACAGCACGATGAAGTCCCAATACGGTTGAAACATGCTACTTCAAAGTTAGGATAAAAGTTTGGGAGCTACAAACCACACACACACACACCTTAAGAAGAAACTGAGGGTCGTATACAGAAATGTCCTTCGTCAGGTTTGTGATCTTGGTCCAAACACTGACCTCGGAGTCCCAGTCCTTCTGGCCTGGAGCTGTACTCTTATTGACCAGAGAGCAGCACACCTGGTTCAGCAGGAGATACTGAGGAACAGACAGAAAGACAATGAAGTCTGTGCACATCGCTCAGCGGAGTCACTTTAATTAACACACAAAGCATCATAATTTAGTGGCGCTGGTGCCGAAAAGCTTGCAAAGACTCCTCCTCTCCCACCTTCTTGTCCTTCAGCTCCTCTTCAATCTTATCATCATCTTCTCTGACAAGCTCTGCAAATTCCTCCTGTCTGATGACCAAAGCTTCTTCTTGTTCCTTGTTGCCAAACGCTGGTTCCAGGACAGGTATTTCCAAGCTTGTCCCAGCATCCCCCTCCGCCATACCCTCCATCTCCTCTTCATCTTCCTCAGAATGCGTCTGAGGGAGGATAAAGTTACATTAAAACAGTAATACAACCAAATGAGACACGTCGAAAATGTTAAATAAGAACTGAAACAGATCATGTACCACGCTTGTTTCTTCAAAATAGGACTGCATCGCTTCAGATGTTTCCTCTCTGTCTTCGTCTTCTCCATCATCCTTCTTCTGTTCCTCACCCAAAACATCGAGTAGGAATGAAGGTGTATGAGCAAAGCGGTTGAACAGAGCACTGCTGGTCAGAGATGTGGAGAGCAGAGACTTGTTGGGGACAGAGGTCAGGGGAAGAGAGAGAGATGAATGGCTTTCAAGGAGCTTGTTCTTGGTGCTGAGGAAGGGAGAGGTGAGGGAAGAGGTGGAGAGGAGTGAGGATGAGGTGGAGGTCAGGCTGGAAGGCTGCAGAGAGGGGCAAGAGGACGGTTGTGCCGCAAAGTTTAAGAGTGGAGAGCAGGGCGGAGGCATCAGCGTGGAGGTCCGAGCCAAGAACTTATTCTCCAGACTCGGAGCTGCATAGTTTGAGGACAAACTTCTCCCACATGTGGCCTGCTGCTGCTGCTGTTGATCTCCTTGGGCCACGTTTGTCTGCTGCAAAGTCAACGCCCTCATCTCTGTGGAGAAACACATCGATCAGGAGGTCAAAGTCTGAGCCCCTCCTCCTTACAATCACAAACATAATCCTAGATAGCAAAACGTATTGAAACAACTAGTTCAGCTGCATTTCTTCTGCTGTTTGAACAAGCATTGTACTACTGTAGTTAAGGGTGTGTTGCTCAACTGAAAGCATCCATAAAAAGAGCACAAAGTCTGCAAACAGAGAGCATACGGGCCCAATAGACTTTTAACACACCAAGGGCACCATAACGCATAGAAAAAACAGACTTTTAACAGTTTAAATAGACACTAAAGGCACCATGATGCATAGATAAAATGCAAAAAATATTCAAATATAATGAAAATAATGAGTGCTGGGCAAACATGGGCAATGTAAAAGCTTTCTGCACACCAAAAACTCAGTTTTAGACCAAATCTAAGCTCTTAAACTGATGGAACATGTTTTAATTAGTTTGTTTGTGAGCTGAAAGATCTTTCTTCGTGCTGGTAAAGTAGTATTTTATCCTATTTATCAAAAATATAATGCATTAACTACTGGACAAGTGGCAAAATGAGGCATTTAAATATCAGAAATGAATCAGAATGAACAGCCACCAAAGTCAGATTGTTTACCTGCGTTTCTACGCAGTGACTCGATGGTTTGTAGGTGTGGTGATTTGCTGCGAACAACCAGATTAGCCGCAGAAAAACTCACCAAACACCAACAGTTTAAACTCCACAGGCAGGTCGTTGGCTGCACAAACGCGTCCTTCAGGTGTGTAAAGTTACAGTTTGATGTAAATGCAGTGTTTACAGCTGTGTCTGAAGCCTGGAGCTGAAGCCTAGCTCCTGGTTTACTGTAAACTTCCTCATAGGAGCAGCAGCAGGTCGGCGGTTGGTCAGTATGTGTACTTTTTATTACCGTAATGACACGTATATAGGGAGCCCAGCCAAAAAAAATAAAATAAACGAATGTGGATTTTTTATTTATTTATTTTTTTTGTATATGATAGAAAAACACAAATTACGAACACAACAATTATATAACATAACATAAATACATCAACATTGTTTAATTATTTAGATTACAAACTAGTCATGTGGTACCGTAACTGTCCGTCTCCGTGGCTCGGAAATGAAGCCAATGCGTAAGTGCCAAAAAACCGTAATTCTTTGAGTGGCCACTTGAGGCTGGCTCCAGAAGTGAGTCAGTCTCCATAAGTCCCCATGTTAAAATGTCACAACTTCACAGCAGAAATAAACATGTTTACAGCCTGGTACTAAAAAACAGTTTTGGTCTCTATAGCTAATATAGTATAGTAGAGTATAGAGTATATCAAAGAATGATAGTATAAATAATGGACAGAAATATGCGGCACTGGCTGCCACCATGTTGGCTGTACTGCTTCTTCCACCTCCTGGCTAATCTAAAAATCTGCAAAGATGTGGATCATCAGCTGACCTGAGGTGGGCTTAATGATGCCTGGCTCCTCTAATAAGCCATCTGTAACGACGCCTGTCTATCAATCAGTGTAGCCATGCTGTAAATTATGCATAACTTTAAAGGTCCAGTGTGTAGAATTTTGTTGCCTCTAGTGGTCTAATGGCAACAGTTTAAGGACCTTGTTTAGAGTCAGTATTTAGTTTGTCTGTTCTGGGCTACCATAGAAACACGGTGTTTCAATATGGCGGCCTCCACGAAAGAGGACCCGCTCACACTGTAGATATAAAAGGAAAATTTTTAAGTAACAAAAACAAAAATATTCTTACTTTCAGGTGATTATAGATGCATGAAAACATAGTTATGAATATTATATTCCATGTCTGCCTTATTCTGAAAATAATGGGCTCAAATCTTACACACTGCACCTTTAAGCCTTAATATAATTTGAACAGGTGAGTTCTATAAAAATTCACCCTCAGTACAGTTGTCATGAACGGGGAAATTAGCTATAGAGACCAAAACTGTTTTTTGTACCAGGCTGTAAACATGTTTAATTCTGCTATGAAGTTGGGCCTTTTAACATGGGGACTTATGGAGACTCGTTCTGGAGCCAGCCTCTTCCCGGGCCACGAAGGGTTGCCGCTGTAATGTGAAAATGCAAACAGGATTATTGTATTTAAATGTTTTACTCAAATAACACATTAATATATAGAATATTATTAAAGTTAGTGTTTGTGTTATCATTTTAATATAGTCCCGTTAGGCTTCCGTACTGGTGACGTTACCGTAACTGTTTGTGTACGGCTCAAAGGAGGAAGCGAAAATGCAGTATTTCCGCTGCAGCAGCGAGAACGGGCACGTCAAAAAAGAAAGGAAAATGTGGACAAACTGAGGCCAGAGACGGGACATCGAACTACCCATATCGTCTTCACTGGGCTCGGCTGACGGATATTAGTTGTTATTTAAAGTTCCCAGACGAGTATTTGTCAGTTTGAGGGTCGATTCGAGGTTAACTCGTCCCCCTTGTTTTGTGGTGGTTCGCTTTGAGGAAGCAGGCTCGGCTTAGCCCGCTAGCTCGCTCGCTAGAGATGGGGACGAGAGCAAGTCGCCTACAGGAAGACCCGGTTCCCTCTGCTTTCGGAAAGGATGGCCCAAAGCGGGATTCCTACCGGCGACCCCGCTGTACCAGGCCCACCAGTCTCATGGTCGACTTCTCGGGCAGCTTCGAGGACACGGAGGCCAACCGGAGCCGATCGGAGGAAGGCAGCGACTCGGACCTGGGGCAGCATGGGGCGAGCGCCGACGGTAGCCCCGCTGACCACCACCACCACAACAGCAGCATCCCCTCTAGCATTAGCCAAGCGTCACCTGCGGACGACAACAGCGAGGGGAAACCGGAGGAAGACGGGAATTCAAGCCCAGAGTCCCCCGTCGTAGCTGAACATCAGCCCGGGGAGGAGACAGGCCGCACACCCCACCGCACCTTTTCCGAGCGGCTGCCCGGGAATCGGCACTCATCCGCCCGCAGCGTCGGCGCGAGATCCGCCCGGGTGCGGGGCACACACCAGCGGCCGGTGTCAGAGGCTTGGATCGGCCTTTACCGTGTTAACAACCGTCATGGCAGTAAGTTACCACACTGATATATATTTTATACATATATTTATTCATTATTTGTGTTTGTAAAACATTCCTGGACATAATTTTTGGCAGGCTTCCATCAGTTTGACGTTTTTTTTGGCTGTCTAGACAGGTCACGTCCAGGAACACTCATCAACACAAGTTACATGGAATTCATGGCTGAGTTGTCAATGACTCAATACCTCAATATAAAAGGTGTGACCAAAAGTGGGGTATGACTGCCATGAGACGGCTGGTACTGAAGACAGGAGTGGGAGAATAACAGGAATTATGGGTGTGATAGTCAATTAGTGTTCAATGTCAACTTAACTGAGCCATAATAGGGAAATACAGTAGGATTACTTCACTCCATAGCAGCCTTCAAGGCCAAATAAAGTGTTTCAAATGCACACAAGGCGTTTAGTCTCACAGCACATCACTATGAATTTCAAATTCGTCCTCGCAGTAGTGAAATTAAAATGGATTATTTGGGGGGAATTTACATTCCTGGACAGATAATCTCTTTACCCGTGCTTGCATGCTGACTGAAAACCATCAGAGACTCTATTGTATGAAGCAGAGCTATGGCGTAAAACTGGAAATGGTGACACACACACATAAGCCCCGTCATGACACAAGGCCTGTGTTGACAGTGGTTGTCACTGGTGAAATCCTGCAGCGAGCAAAGTTAAAAAACATTTTAAGCAACTGACCACCTTTTGCGTTGAAAACGGGAACATGAGTTTGCAGAGGAAGTGAAAACGCATTCTTGGTCTGCGTTAGACAATGCGACACACATAGAGGGTGACGGTGGTGGTGATGGTGTGACGGCAAACATGAGATTAGGAGCCAAAACACAACAGTGTGGTGGGTTTCCCAGGCCAGCCCTCCAGCAAACCGGGAAAATGGGTCACAACTTCACATGCCCCGCTCACTGCTGGCAGCAGCTCATAGATAGGAGGAGGAGAATGTAGGGCACTGTTTTCTGCACGTCTGTCCCATCCACTCATGACTCTAGCGTTGTCTTTCCCTCCAGCTCATGTCACCGTGTGTGCAGTTAAGTGAAGTTTTAAACTGTTTTGGGGGGTCAGCTGCGCTCAAGTTAACATCCTTCCCACCATCTCTGCGACGAGAATGCAGCCTTCACACCGACTGATTGTGTTTCAGTCTGCTCTTCGGGCTTGCCAAGTCAGCCCGCGTTATCTAGAAACGCAGCACTCGTGCTCGAAGTGATGCGCACATCATCTATCATTTATATCTCGTCGTGACACAGCATGTTAATCTCAGCCCTGTTGTGTCTCTGCTCTGTGCAGATATCCGCTGTCCTTTCTGCTCGAAGCCCTTCCCGGGGGGTCGGATCGAGGATCACCTGTTGAGCTGCCTCACCTCTCCTCCCCTACCTTACAATAGTAAGTATCGTGTCAAAAAATAGTCCAGACGGCTGTGTGTCTTTTTTTTTTTAATACACTGTAAACACTTATGATTGCTTTGTGTGTGTCTACAGCGGATGTGCTCAGTAAAGACAGCGGAGAGTGCTCCATCTGTTTGGAGGATCTGGTACAGGGAGAGACCATCGCCAGGCTGGCTTGCCTCTGCGTATACCATAAGAGGTAACAAATTTCAGTTGGTGTATTTGCATCACAATAAAACACAGACAGATACAAATGAAAGGAGGAAGGTAAAAGATGCAAATTGGCGTAGGCGAGATTAAAAACGGACCTGAAAACGTGTTGTGACTGGAAAATAAGAAAGCAAAAGTTGTTTTGTACGAGTGCACATTTAGAGACCCATTGTCCCTTTCAATGATGTGCTAAACACGATCCCGACAACCTCTGCTGAGTTACTGTGATTAAGAATCATTATCTTCAACATGAGATAAAGTATAACATGAGATAAGACACAATCTCTCCACTTTTACGTAGCAGAAGACGAGATAAACAGTCCACTAACAGTTTATTTTACATGTAAATGATGCTGTTACTAGTGTGGAAATGACTGCACCATTACGTTTTAAGAAGACGTAGTCGCAGACAAAACAGATCAAAGATTTCGTGGAAGAGTTTTGAAATAGAAATAACCATGAAGGTTGTAAAAGGACCGTGAGTGTTTATGCACGTCACAGCTCATTACCTTCTAATTTTCATTTTTGAAACATGCTGCAACACTCAACACTTTTGGTTTATTCCCCACTTCCAAGAAGCCGTTGGTTTCCCATAAGTCTCTGGGACTCAGAGAGTGGACACGCTGAGACTTGAAATTTACCAAGATTAGGTAATCCACCAGAGAAGAAGAAGAAGATTGGAAAATCCACACGACAATAGAAGCATCATTACGTTTAACTGTGATGATAACCAGCAGGCGGAAAGTTGGAAAGTTATGTTACATAAGAAGATTTTAGTTTTGTTCTACAGTTTTTAGGTGTGGCCGCCGTTTGGCTGCCTAATTGACATTCTGATCCACCCAGTCGAGCAAGGGAGATTTGGAAAAAGCTAAGAATGTAAAATATGAAACTAATCAAGCAGTACATGCACGACACAACAATAAAATTCACGTACGCACAGTGTCACGATTATTTCCTTTTACTTATTAATCTGCTAACTTCCTTGATCAGTCGATCATTTGGACTGTAAGATGTCAAAACACGGCACCACAGTTCCCCAAGGCTCCAACAAACCTCATCAACAATCCATTAACCTTCAGTTAAGAGAGAGAAAATTCAGCAAATCGTCACAATAGAGAAACTGAAATTTGCAACTCACAAATGGGATGTTAAAATAGTTGTCTCTAGTTTTGTCTCACTCGAGTGGTAGACTATTTGTTTCAGTTCCACGTTAGTGCTCAAGGCGGATTAAAAAAAATGCTAGCCTGACCACTCTTCTCACATCCTATTCTGGACTTGTTGTGTTTAATGAGCTGAAGAGACTTTAAATGTATTTATAACTGGCCGCAGCCGTTTCATTTTGTTTGGTTTCACTTTCTGTAAGTGGATTGCGCCATTTAAAAACCCACCACAGAGTGTCTGCCACATTAACACGATGTGGTGTCTGTTTTCTTTCTTTCCTTGTAGCTGCATTGATTCCTGGTCCAAGGTGAAACCCTGCTGCCCCGAGCATCCCTTTGATTGACTCACGGGTCACATGTATTCCGCACAGTGACCAACCCGACTCAGGTACGTACGTGTATGATTCACAAAATGACCATCTTTAACATCAGGCACAACAACACTACTGCAGAGATAGTGCGGAAATACATAAGCTGGTTATGAGACGGACGTGATAAAGAATCTCTTGAGATCACTGCAGTAGATTATGACCGTACTAAGCACAAGAAAAAGTAATCAAGCTAATCAACCACTCATTGCTCGGTTTCATCATTAGTGCTGGGTATCGCGTGAAACTTTTCATTACCAGTGCTGATATGATAAATCTAACTCTGTATTTCTGGTACTGAGATGTTTAATCTTCAGTTTTTAAGGAGACACTTTGAGAAAACATCATCACTTTGTGTCCTGTAACAAAATAAACAAAAGTTCTGGAATGTAAAGAGAAGAACCGGCACAAGAACTTTAAGAAAATTTGTCAAATATCGACTGGAATCACGATCAAAGAATAAGTTAACTACACATTTCACGACAGTTTTCAGCATTTTGACACATTTCAGCCTGTAAAGAAATTTACCGAGGCTTAAATATCCACCCCATTGGTTGTTAGACATCCAATATGAACGGTTCCTTCAGATGTGAACTGCATCGAGTCGAGAGGCAGTTAAAAATAAAGTGTTTGTTTCACTTACGGTGCAGAACACCAAAGTAGGGTAGTAATGATCTATTTATACTACTTCATCTTTAAAGAAGAACCCAGAGCTGCAGCTAACAATCATTTCCAACACCTATTAATCTAAAAACAATTATCATTTTGTCAGTTCAATGTCAGAAAATGGTAAAAAAAAAAAAAATGCTATCATGGATGACAAAAAAATCATCAAATCTTTACTAATGAGAAGTTGGAACCAGTTGTGTCAATCAACTCATCAGTTTATTGATTAATTGCATATATTTGTCATAGACTGATATGGTAAATGATCCTGAAAATATTAATGTGATGCTGATTTCAACCATTTTTTAATACAGTCATTACGGTGTGCATTGCTTTGTCTAATGGCCAGTCTTCTTCTTTTTTCCGTCCTCACAGGAGACTACACTGAATCCCAATAAAATCCCAATGAAAATACGTGTAATTGAACAAAATCAAAGTCCCTCTCAGACGCAAACCCTATATTTGAGCGGAGAACAGACGATCCTAAGAGGAAGCTCCGGTTATAGCGTCACCCGACGCTCTCCGCCGCTTGGATCTATTTGAACTCGGTCGAGGTCATTTCAAGCCAACCGTAAAACAAACAAACAAAAAAAACAACAAAAAAAAACAGCTGGATCTGTGGTCGGGAACCTTGATGGAACAGAAGTGGAGGAGGAGGAGGAGGTTCCCTTTCTGTGTTACAGACTCGACCGCAGAACATTTAATAAAAATTATCGCCGTCATAGCGATGGAACTCGCCCAAGAAAGATCTCGAACTTTGGGAGGGACACACAAAAAAAAAGTTGTCCTAACTGTGACTTTGGATCCTCTCCTGTGTATTTTTTGGTCATTTTATCAAGTATTTTGCAGAAAGAGTATTGTTCCATGTCATACATTGGATGAATGTTTTCTTTCCTCGGCTAACCCCAAATGAACCAAACCTCACACTGAAAGCGAACCGAACTGTTACCACATAAACATTGCTTTATTTTGAACCAGCTGGAGGTTGAGGGCTTGTTTTTTGGTGAGTGGGGGCTGCCGTTAAACTAGGTGTTTTTTTTCCCTTTTTTTTCTATTACCTGTAAACATTTCAGGGGAGGTTTGGGGGCTAATTGTTTATCTGAGTAGGTCAGTTTTCTTGTAGGTGGTTAGTTAGTTAGCTCAGAGTTTAATGTGCTGCTACTTGCTGAGTGTTTAGGAAGGTTGTTGGTATTTCATAGGGCCATAGTAGCGCTGGTGTTGGCACCAATTTGAGCACTTTTGTCCTTCAAGGCTGATTTTTTTTTTTTTTTTTTTTATACGGTCTTGGTTGTGCGTGCGTGTGTGTGTTTGGAGATGATGACCAAGGATAGAAAATGTCCTAAGCATGACTGAAAGTGTGTGTGTGTGTGTGTGTGTGTGGTTTTCGTGTGTGTTTACTGTAAATTGCCCAGAGGTCTGCTTGGTCGAGCGGGTTACCCTTTTTTCATTTTCTTCCTGTTACATGTGGCATTGGTACGCAACATGGCGGCTCAAGTGGTCCAGCTGCACTTTGAATGCGGTTTGGGGGTTGGGGGGGGGGGGTTGTGTCCCAACACCACCTCCTCCCCTCTCCTCCTCCTCCTCCTCCTCTATCTATCCATTCTCCAACACTCTCTGGGGTGTAGTCCGGATTTTTTGGACCAGAACCCAAGGGACAGTTTGGCCATCTGGTTATATCGGTGCCAGATCGAGGAGGGATGGGCGGATTGAGGGATGTATTTTTGGGGGGGTATGTTTATACCATGTGGCATCTGCCTCTCTTTCCAGAACTGGAGGCTATGGACAGCTGATGGTTAATTATTACATAACTAGCCCCCACCTATTTCCCCTCTTTTTTTATTTTTAGGTTTCTAGATATTATATCATTGCTAAATATGTTAAATGGCTTTCCTTTGCCTTTTTTGTGTGTGTGTTGATTGCCTTTGCCTGGTGAAGGGGTTCTTGTGCAAGCAGGTATTTGTAGTTGTTTTTTCTTTATAGGGCTGAACTGAGGTGGAAGCACAACAGTTAGGCTGCTCAACAGATGCTGTCTGGTGCAGATTGTACACAGGCCAGTGCGGAAAGTGGGGAACCGAACAAAAACATGAATTGATTTGCTTTTTCTGTCCCATGTGTTTTTAATCTCTGTGCTCACAAGCGGTAAGTATGGATCAGTTTTAGAGGTCGGCCCAGTGCACAGGTTTCCTAGTTTTGTTCACCCCCCTCCTCTCCTCCCTCCTCTTTTCTGGTCCATGGTGTTAAAGAGTTTGAGGTGCTACGACTTGTCCCGCCACGAGAGGGCAGTCCCGTGCATGTATCTCATGTTTTGTATAGGCGATCTGAAAATAATGCCAAAAGTCTCTGTCTGTGTGTGAGAGAGAGGACGAGCTGCATTGATCATTAGATGTTACATTTGTTGTGGTGATAATATGATGTTGTATACTTTGACTGGGAGGGGTGGGTGCGTGTGTGTTTGTTTGTTTGTTTGTTTGTTTGTTAAGGGGTGGGAAGGGGGGGCGGGGTGGTGGTGGTGGTGGTGGTTGGGTTGTCGATTAAAGATTTAGACAATCTAAAACCCCACATTACTCTCATTTGCTTTCTTACCCCCTCTAAGCTGTGTGGTGCAATACCTCAATTTTTACCAATGCTAACTAAACGCTCTGTGTGTAAACTAGCTCCTCTCCAACCAAGGACGGTGTTTTGTATAAATGTCCCCTTGGTTTTTGAATGGCAGGGCGCTGATCCCCCTGTGTGCCCTGTGCTTTGAGGCCGATGTATTTAGATGAGAATGTTCTCTTTTTTTTTTTTCTCCCCCCACCACAACGGCATCTGCATCCCCAAGATATGGACAATCTGCCTTTACTCTGGTATAAAAACAAATTGAATTTTATTTATTAAATTGTAAATATGTAATGCAATTCAAGAAAAATGGCTTGGTCTTTGTCTGTTCAATATACTGTTTCTAAGCTCCAATCTTTTGTATGTCTCAGAAATTGTTTTTATATGTATTTTTTACAATAAATATGTGTGAGAGACGTTTTGTGGATGTCTGTTTTTGTGTTCTTTAAGTGTCAATGATGAGTTTGTGGTTGTTTGTGCTGTTCAGTCAGATCAAACTCCACCTGGATAGTCTTAGTTTCAGAGACATTTCAGGGTATGACCGGTCTGATTGGCTGTCGCAGTGTGATGTCGGGCTACAACGTCAAAAGTTGGATTCGACTCGACTTCTCCACCACAGGTACCCCCTGCTACAGCCAAAAAGCACTACACCAACTCAAATGAATGGAAAAACCTGCGTTTTTTTACTGCAGTGCTGAACTGTGTTTGAATGCAGCCTTAATCAGGACACACCGTCCTGAAGAGTTTTCATTTTAATGAGATGATTTCAATCACAGAATAAATAAGTTGAGCTTAGGTTTGGTTTCCTCTACAGATCAGGTGCTTTCATGCTTAAAACTGAATTCTTTTAAAATGAAGTTGTATGAGAAAATGAAATGAGCACAGTAGGATGTACCTGATGTACAGAAGCACATCAGGTAAATAACTCGAATACATGGCGGGAATTCAGGTGGACGGTAATAACAAGAATATTGCGTACACCAGCGATAGTGTCCAAAATGGGGCCCGCACACTCAGATAAATGCTGGAGAAGCTGCAGGTCACAACTTGGTAACCATACACATATTCTGGACATGCCCTAAACTAAAAACATTTTGTGAAGAGCTTTTTGAGGCACTTGGAAAATTTTTCTTTAAAATCTGGCCACTTGCATACCTGTGAGCATCAATGGCACTGCTGAGCTCCACTACAGAAGAGCTCTGGATATATATATATATATATATATATATATATATATATATATATATATATTGAAACTAATCTCACTGCATGAATACGGGTCGACGTCGTATTCTCATGGACACGGACATAGCAGCACCGCTGCTGAAAAAAATTCTAGGGGAAACACTGTGATCTTTTGCTTTTTATGTGACTTTTGCAGCCAGAGTTTTTCCTACATCCTTGGAAGGAGAGGGTGAGGCGTGGGAGAGTACTAAATCCTACACACTGGACCTTTAATAAAAGATCCTAAGGTGGCACACTAGGACTAGCACTAGAATACCATCCATCCATCCGTGAATAAAAACTGTAATGAGACAAATCATACTGGCCGAATGAGATTTTTTAACAGTATGAGATGTAACAAATCATTAGACTACAGACCACTGTAAGAGCACATTTTAAACTTCAGTGGCATTTATTCACACAGAAAAAATCCGCACAGTATTAATTTTGACTCGTGCAAAACATATACATACATCAGATATCTGCCGTGAAATGCACGCAAAAGCGCGCACAAACCACTCAGTTGTTCGGAAAGTGAAGAAATTCAACAAACGCAGGGGAAAATACTATTTTACGATTTTAATTATTTATGAAGGAGATAGAAGAGAAGAACATCGGTTACTTACAGTCTTTAAACTCTTCTAAAGAGGGTAAATAACACTCAATCAACACAAAATCGGATAATAGCGAACGCAAAACAACACCTTGTTGTATGTTCTGTGGAAATATACCCCAGGCTCCTCAGCCATAATTACAAAATGAATTAAATTGATTTTTTTGAGCAAGTTGAATGTATTTGACTTGGCGTTTCACAAGGCTAAATATAATCCCAGCTTCTCAAAAGTATGTGCTTTTAATCGGGTTAACTGTATATAAGCTACTCATATCGGTCGAAACAATAGCCTTCTGATCCAGAATATCACCTATAATGAAAATGTAATGTGGTCTATATGCCTATAGACTGATAGACAAGTCATAACCTCTGTGTGTTTCTCACCATTAAAGGACATGTTCTCTCCATCAAATACTCTTGTTTTTAAGATATGAAATATTTTTCTTGCTGCTTTATAAAATGAAATACAATAAATAAATCCCCCATCCACCATTGACTGTTCTGTTGTCAGACCTATCAAACTCATACATATACTGGCACCAAATGTATGCTGTTAAAGGTACCTGATGCTGAGGTAAAAAGGAACAAAATTATGCAGGTGGGGTGCATTTCATGGCAGGCCTTGTTTTCCATTTCCTGTGATATGTACCCCCCTGCATAACTTTGACTGTGAAGCTGTCACGTGCACTAAACTGACTCTGGTTACACATACTAGTCCCATCTGTGTACTGTGAAAAGTATTTGATGCTGGGATCAACAGAAACAAAATTAAGGGGGGTGCTTTACACGGCAGGGCTGGTTTTCCACCTGCCGTGATAAGCATCCACTGTTAACTTTTACTAGGAAGGTGTCACGTGCACTATATATATGTCTATATGTCTATATATATATGTTTATATGTCTATATATATGTATATATGTTTTGATATATATATATATATATATATATATATATATATATATATATGTCTATATATATATGTATATATGTCTATGTGTATATATATATCTATGTATATATGTCTATATGTATATATATATATATATATATATATGTGTGTGTATATATGTCTATGTATATATATCTATGTATATATATGTCTATGTATATATGTCTATGGATTCAACCGTCAGTTGGCAGTTGGCAGCCTTGCTGACCAAAATCCCGTTCGCAGCTGTGTGAACAGTGTGTGTGAATTCTCGCGAGAACACGTGGCTTCAAACCTTCCCATGAGCCTTTGCGCTTCCTCTTTCTAGCCGGCGCCTGAGAATGGGTACGTGTTTTCATGCTCGGGTCGGAGGCAGAATCCTTCTCCATCTGACGATTTAACGAAGGGATATTCAAATAATGGTTTGCCACATTGAAGCTAAATGTTATTTAAACGGATTTAGGTTTAACTTTCCTGTCTACTGTCAGTTTATCGTATTTTAATGAAATAATTCGCGGAGGATGTGTGAAGTGCTCCAAGATGGCTGCTCTCAGTGGCCCATGTAGTTAGCTGCCGATGCTGAAGTGTGTCTCTGAGGACGGCTTACTCTGCTTATTGTGAGGTTTTATAGTGTTTTAGCAGGGTTCAGCGGTGTGTGCTCGATATGTTGACTGTTCAGTAGCAGTGTTGTGAGTTTTTAAAGAGTTTTAAGGCCAGTGAAGAGGTAGTGTTAGCATTAGTTAGCAGGACGGGGCGAGATCGTGTCATGCTGCATTGAGACACATGGAGGGAATATTGAGGATTAAACCTGTTTAAGGAGGTAGTTAAGTGCATTTGATGTAATTTATTTTAAAGCTTCGTGTGTATGTTAGTTAACAAATGTGTGTTTAGGGCAGTAGAGCTGCATGCTGGCTCCTGAAGGCCACATGATGATTTTAGGAGGCAGAAAATGACACTAAAATGAGTATATGATAGGTTTTTATGCTTAAATACAAGATTTAAAGCACAATATGCATAGACAGCTTTATGTATTGTAACTAGCTTTAAATCCAGAGTTTAATGTTGGATAATGTGACACATGCAGCCACGTTTTCCCATGAAGTGAGCTTTAAATTGCTTGAGTGATATGATGAAAATCTTTAAGCGGAATCCGAAATAAACTGCGGACAACCTACCTTGGAGAACTGATTGCTCAAGCTCACTCAGATTATCATATTTTGTAGTGAAAGTCCTGTGAGTTATCCAGTGATCTAACTTCTTGTTTTTACTCATTTGTTCAGGTATCTCAAGGGATAACTGGCATAAACGCCGCAAGACCGGCGGTAAACGCAAGCCCTACCACAAGAAGAGGAAGTATGAGCTCGGCCGCCCTCCTGCAAACACAAAGGTAAATAAAAATCTGTGGTTTTTTACTTAAAAGAGACTTGATGTGATGTAGCGTGGGTGATGAAAACGTGACCTTAGGTAAGTCTTTTTTGGGCCGTTTTGGTTCAAAGTTTTGGGCTTACCAATGCTAGGACTTGTCATAGTTACACTGACACGCTTTGAAGCATGCTTATGGTTCAGAAAGCAGTCTTTACATGTGATTAACCTGGATCCCTCGCACACTCATTGTATATACACTAAGAACATGTGTCTTTCTCTAGATCGGAGCTCGTCGCATCCACACAGTGAGGGTCCGTGGTGGGAACAAGAAGTACCGTGCTCTGAGGCTGGATGTTGGTAACTTCTCATGGGGCTCTGAGTGTAAGTTTCTTTGATACGCTGCCTCGATTTCTTGCGGGCTTGAGCCCTCTTTAATGTTGCACACTTCTTTCCATGAAGATAACTTTGTCCAGTTCTGCTACTGAATGCAAGTGATGATAATGTAGACTCTGAGAAAGACCTGTGTAATATTAAAACACGTTTTTAGTTGATCAATGTAACGGAAGTGTTGCTTCTGCTAATGACGCTTCGTTTTTGTGTACACAGGCTGCACACGTAAGACCAGGATCATCGATGTGGTCTACAATGCCTCCAACAACGAGCTGGTCAGAACCAAGACCCTGGTGAAGAACTGCATCGTCCTCGTCGACAGCCTTCCCTACAGGCAGTGGTACGAGGCTCACTACGCCACTCCTCTGGGACGCAAGAAGGGAGCCAAGCTGGTACGTGGGGAGAATACAATCTAACATACCTGTTTTTATTCTTTTAAATCGAGCAGTGGCTCGTTGCCTTCTGTTTTACAGAGTTTGTATACAGTGCTGTGCTGCTGTAATGGGTTGAAATGCTACAATTATAATCAAAGACTAGTCAAAAAGATTCTCTCTATCCATACAAAGGTGGCATTTCCTCTTTATAAGAGCTCATGTGTTAAATTGCCACAATGCCAACTACACTTAGTCCACGTTCAGTTGGTACATGTGTTGGGTTTGAGTGTCATCAGTCCAGCCTTATGGACTTATGGGTGGTCTTTGTGTACGAAAGCCCTTTGTGTTGACATAATACAGGAAGTTAGTATCAGGGTCACCAGATCACAATAGGCTTTTCATTTCCACAGCATCTGCACTGCACTTTTGTTTCGCGTCTTTCCATGAAGATAACTTTGTCCAGTTCTGCTACTGAATGAAAGTGGTGATAATAACGACTCTGAGAAAGACCGGTTACCTACACTGACATCTGCTGCAGTGTTACACGTTTAAACCACCTGTTATTGCTCAGTAGATGAAGTGTTAATGAGCTTTATTCCCCCCTTTTCTGTAGACTCCTGAGGAGGAAGAGGTTCTGAACAAGAAGAGGTCTAAGAGGACCCAGAAGAAGTACGATGAGCGTAAAAAGACGGCCAAGATCAGCACCCTCCTGGAGGAGCAGTTCCAGCAGGGAAAACTGCTCGGTGAGTCTCGACATGTGTATTCTGCTGTGATAGCTGTCAATGTGAAGTTTGTATCTGCATCTCTTGGAAGATGTGGCCACTGATTGGCTGACTTGATACATACACACGTGTGTGATTGTATCTGTTATTTGAGTCCAAAATATCTGAACTCTAAATAACTTTGCAATATTCCTCTTCATGTCATGGGAAATGCATGTTTCAGAGGTGAAATTGAGTTAATCTGATCTGTGGGAGAACTTACAGACTGTGGGTCGACGTTTTGGATTCAGTCCAACTTTATTAGACTGAATTTCCTCCATGCAGTGTGAGATTAACCTGTAGAAATACACTGACCCTTCTTTATGGGTGATCTCTCTGTAGGAAGCCACTTTTTGACAATACAATTAAAAGGCATTGTCTCTTCTTAGCACCTGTTATAGTGCTGTCTAATCCTGTCCGTGTCTTTCCATGAAGATAACTTTGTCCAGTTCTGCTACTGAATGAAAGTGGTGATATCAAAGACTCTGAGAAAGACCTGTGCTGACATCTGCAGTGTTAACTCACCCAGTCATTACCTAAAACATAGATGTAGTATCCGTGGTGACCACAGGTTTCTGAAGACCTGTTGTGAAGCTCAGTGTGGTGACCATTGCCATCTTGGCAGTCCTGCCTCCCGACTAATCCAAAAATGAGTGAAGGTGTGGGTGGAGCAGAAGCCTGGTTAATCAAACAAGTCACCTGTAATTGCACACCTCAATTAAAGCAGCCATGATCTTAATTTTGCATATCTTTAAGCCTGGCTGAAGCAGGACAGTGTCAGACTGGTTTATACTCTTCACTTGTGGACTTCTAAGCCGACCCTCGTGTTAACTGTACTGATCATTTCTCTTGTCCCTCCTGCAGCTTGCATCGCTTCCAGACCCGGCCAGTGCGGCAGGGCAGACGGCTACATCCTGGAAGGCAAGGAGCTCGAGTTCTACCTGAGGAAGATCAAGGCCAAGAAAGGCAAATAGATGTACAGCTGTTTGATACGTCAATAAACTCCAAACGCCCCACAACTGTCTGCTGTCACTGCTTTGTTTTGTCTGTTTGTTGGTGATGCATTACAATTCTAATCCTGATCACAGAGGGTTAAAACTTCAACTGTAATGACTGGGCTGCTATTCAGAATGGTGTAAAGATATATGATGACTCTGGTCAGATGGGGAGCAAAATATAAACAATTGATATTTTAATAATTGAATAAAGCAAAAGTCAGTTTTGATCTTACATTGAAGAGACCAGGAAGTCTGCTGCAGCACATCCTGATGTACTGGAAATGTCATTACGATCTTTAACTTTGTAAATGTAATTCTTCTGAAAATTTTTTTTCGTTTCTATGAAGTACAGAAATGATCAAAAGTACTCTCAGTCTCTGTAGTATACACAATCTACGGTTTAGAGTATGATCTAAAACTGAACACGGACCGGCCACTTCAACAATCCAATGTGACCCAAAACAACAACTCCGCCATAAATTCGACTTCTACAAAGAATCAGATTTAACTGTATTTACTGTTATGTTTACTATTGAGGTTGTGTTAGTACTCTTTTATATTGGCAGGTGCTTCTAATACTATGGCCCTCATGTATGTTAGCGGGATGGCCAAAATATTAGAAACTCCTAAATATAACAGTCCAGTTTAACACGACTGGACGGGTTAAAATTAAAACCTCTGACAGTGTCAACAAAACTGAAACATAAGCTTAGTGAATATAGAATTTATGGCAGAGCTGTTGTATTGGATCACACTGGATTGATACCGAATGAAGTGGATGGAGAATATTACAGTGTGTTGAGTGAAGCTACTTTTAACTTGAATAAAGACTGAGAGGACAGGAGGGAAATGAACCCTCTACTTTATATATATATATATATATATATTAATGGTTTAAAAGACTTACAGCAATCATTCACTTGTTTCATTAATCATACTGGCCAAATGAGATATGACAAGAAACAGGCCAGTGTTAAACGCCTACATATCATTAGACTACAGGCCACTGTAAGAGAACACTTTAAATTTCAGTGGCATTTAATCACACAGGATTCATTTTGGCTCATGTTAAACAGGAAAAATACGTTACGATATTTGTTTCCACATGTCAGTTAAATGTGGTTTATAGCCCGTTCATACTTCATACAGCTGTTTATAAATGCATGGCACACATGCAGGTAAGCAAGAAATGATTAAAGTAATTATGAAGGTTAAGTGGCAAACAATTTGTGATGGCTGAGAGGGAAACAAGGCAAAGATGAAATCCAAGTCTTCAGCAGCTCGCTTTGTTGATTTGGCAACTTTGCACCAACAAAAAAGAAATAAAACATCTAAATCATCTTAAAAAGGAAAACTAATTATACCAACTGCAACAATAGCATTTATAATAATAATAATAATAATAATAATAGAGAGCAGTGTTTCCCAACATTTTTCCTGAAAGGATCCCTTTTCTATCATTGACAACAGGTGGCCAGTGGCTAAGTGATATATTTTATGGATATTTCATATTATATTGAGTGTATAACAGCACAGCACAGTACAACGTATAAACTATAAAATGAACCCAAACAGTGAAGCAATAACTGCAGTTTGGAAGTTTGTGTCAAACAGATGATTCAGATGAATTTTGAGCAGTGAATATTACATCAGAGATGAGTTTTAATGAGATTTTTAGGGATGTTTTATGCATTTCTCTGTATTATATATTGCAACAATCATACATATTTAATATGTTTTGTGTGTGTGTGCGTGACATATTTTGAGTTTTATCCACTCTGACACGTTGTTGTAATACTTCTTTGGACTTTCTAATGCAGGTTGAGGCTGTTAAGCCGTGAGTGAAGGCTCCATCAGTGTAGTTTGTGTTCACTCTGCCTTCAGCCTGTGAGATTTTACTTTAATAATCATTGGACCAACAAAACGTCTATATTGTTACGTGTTTTGGCCAATAACAGATTAGCAAGTACATTAAATTGATTTAAACAAACTGATGAATGAAAATGACAGAGACAATATTCAGTCAATGTTGCACCAATTACTTTAAATCTGTTATTTTATGGTAGAAAGTGTTGCTTTAAATCTAGTATAAGTATGGATAATCAAGAGTAATGAAAGCTGCTTGTCATTATTATAACTGTATGATATCTAAACTCAGAGTATTTTGATTTATAATCACGAATAAATCAGATTAATTTACAGCTGTGACACAAAGGTTATGGGACAAACACGTGACACGTGATCAATCCCGCTGCTGTGATTGGCTGAGAGGACACACATGCTATATGTACATGCATGCTGCGGCGTTATTGTGTTTACATTAACGATAGCTGTAACTCACCAGCATGTTCTCATAGTTTTAGTTAATTAAAGATTGCTCGAGGCAGCTTGTTGTCCTCCTGACCTACATTTGCCTCCTTAAAGTTCAAACTTTACTAACTAACGTTAGCCTCACATTGTAAGACGCTCTCTTCGTGTTCACAGTGAATTACACAGGTTTAGTTCAAGTTAGTGTATATGTATGTAATACATGTATATATATATATAATCCAGATGATAATGCAGTACATGTTAAATAAATTAAATTTAAACATTTAAAGGTCACTCATACACAGTCTGCACATACTGTCATATCCACCGACCTCATGACAATAAGACAACCTGCTACATAAACTATATTTATTTTATCATCCTTTGCACTCTGTAAACTTGTATATTTTTATTCTTAATCTACAGATGTTATTGTTGTTTAACGTTGTTGTTATTTGTTGTGAATAGAAATAAACTCAAAGAAACAGGTGCTGGCAGGTATTTGGCCAAATAGTCCACCTGTATCCTCCGGCGACCCTGCGTCCTCATATGGGGACATTAGAATTTGGCTTCCCTGCACCATAATACTTTATTTTGTTCAACTTAGACCTACTGTCCTCATTCAGGGACAGTTACTGTGCTGTCTGGTGGTCAGAGAAGTGTTTTGTGAAAACTACTAAAGACAATGCTTAGTTTTTATGAGAATCTTTATGAGAATTGTAGAGTGAGTGGAAGTGGATTTTTTTGAGGATATACAACAAGTAAAACTCTTTCCCAGCGATCCATCAGGCTCCTGTGATATAAAACAATAGGTCAAATGGTATCTAACATAGTATAAAACTGTAGTAACACCATGAACTAATGTAATATGTTGTTTTATAAGCCTTCTCCATGATGTGCATGTTTTTCTTCACGTTTTTATTCTCACACCTGTTGCTGTCAAAGCTGCATTATTGGTTATAGTTGTTCGTATTACAGCAGGAGACATTTGAAAACGGTCAGTTTATTTCAGTTGGTGACAAAAGTCAAACCTGTCAGATGTTCACCCCCATTATGCATTATTCCTACCCCCTTATAAAATGTACAGGCATGCATTATTTTTTGAAAAAAAAAAAACAACCTACATGTATAGACAAAACATTTACTTGGTGAAACGGCCAGTACCGATACCGAGGGAAGTATTTTCAGTCAGTCTAAAAAAGGCAGCAATATGAGCGTTCCCTGTCCAGGCATACTGAATCACTCGCAGCAGTCACACACCAGAGGAAAAAGGAAAGCAGACACACAACAATGCACTCAACGAGAACCCAAAATTCACTCTGTACAATAGAGAATCACTCTCCGATAGACCTTTCTGGAACACTTACAAGACTTTTTTTTTTTTATCCACAAACACCATAAACTAACATTAGTACCACAGTGGTCGAGCTCAGAATCATGTCCATTAGTAAATAGCCACTTGTATCCACGATCGCTCCTCATCACGTTGTCATGAGACACAGCCGCTCACACATTGTTAATCTATAACTTTTATAAAACGTGTACTGTACAGTTGTGAATTATGTTTAAAATCACATACAGTGTATTGGTATAAAGAGGCTGAGTAGTCCTCTGGCTGTTTCCAGATCTGTTATGTCATAAAAGCCCCGTCGAGACTGTCCGTACAATCTCCCATTAAATATATATAAATTCTTAAAGCACGTTGTTTCCTTAGCAGCACTGACAAATGGATATGTCCATAAAACAAAGTGCACAGTTCCTCTTTGACATAACACAAACTTGAGAATATTCCACTTGTTACAACTTGTAGCGTTATGCTGCGGTTTGCTCTTCATCCTCGTCGATGTAAGGAATGTCCAGATCATCAAAGCTCCCATTTAAAGTCTTGTGGGGCTCGTCGGTTGAGGAGGGGCCGTCTTGGCTGGGAAGGAAGCACATGGATTGGGTAACATTTGTCTTGTGTCCTGGCATCAACTTTCCCCATTCATCATCTGTCAGATCCATCAGACTTCTGACTCTCTGCGCCAGGTCAGGAGGTTTGGGAGGGCATTCTGGTTTTTTTAATTTCAATCGCATGGTCACCTTTCCTGGAAAAAGAGACATCAGACTTGTAAAAATATTTGCTATGAGCTTGTATTACACACACACAATGTCAACCCCAGGTTCCTGTGTTGGTTTGATACTGTATCTTATCTGTAGAAACAAACCTTATCTTATCAATCCTTATCTTTATTAAATATACTATGGAACATTGCGGGAAGGGGAATCCTGGAGGAAGGTGATGGTCCCTTACCTCTCTACTGACCTTCCGAGTCCAGGCTCCCCAGACGGTCCTCCAGGCTCTCTAAGCTCATCGATGATGCAGAGTCCAGGTTGTCGTTGTCGTTGTCGTTGTCAGAGTTCTCCTGCTCCAGGTCAGGTAACCCGACGGCCAGTTTCACCCTGAAAACAGCAAAACAAGATATTATTATTCAAACTCATTAAAAGAGTGTGTTTAACTCCAATAATAATAATAAAAAAATCTCAGCTGCTCTCACTTTTCTTGCTTGATG
This sequence comes from Argyrosomus regius, assembly GCA_946959425.1. NCBI lineage: Eukaryota > Metazoa > Chordata > Actinopteri > Sciaenidae > Argyrosomus > Argyrosomus regius. The sequence continues at coordinate 22,116,304 of OX336892.1, read as the reverse complement.
GACTTGATCCTCTCGATGAGGGTCTTCTCAGTTTCGTCTGGATTTATTTGCTCTGGGGCGTCGAGCTCAGACGGCTTTTCAACAACCTGCACAGAGATCAGAGAAGTGTTTGGCTGTCGGATGTCTTTAAATCAGAAAAATGAGCTACTCTTCATCGAATGTAATCTCTATAATGTTTGTATCAAGTCATTTAGATGGAAAAAAGTTGAAGATTTTGAGTTTAAGGATATAAAGGAGGATGTTAATTTACTGAACCTCAGATTTATATTGAGGTAAACAATAACAGTTCATTTAATACCGTGTTTTGTCTCCTCAGTTTGAGCTGACTGACAGCCAGGGCCTCTGCATATTCCAGTTCCTGGATGTTCTGCATCTTCTCGGTGTAACGTTTGAACTGCTCAGAGATCAGGATCTCCACACACCTGCAGACAACATAGTCAGAGATAAACACATAAAAACAATGTTATGTATACATTAAGGAAAAACTAGAAAACCCAAAGACTGCTGTGTGTGACTCACATTGTAGTCTTGGACACATCCTTCATGCCAAGGAAGGGGTCGTTAACATCAGGTGAACGCAGGATGCAGGGAGCAAACACAATAGCAAGAGAGCTTGGTGTCATCTTATTGTGCTCTTCCTCTTTTGCAACCCTAAAAAAAAACACACAGATCAAGATTTCACACACAAGACATGCAGTTAAAGAGTAGAAGCAGTAGAAGGTAATAATACAGATCTTCTTACCTGACAAGATGAAAGATGAGCCGCTCTAACGTGTTGTAATTAGCAGGAGGAAGTTCATCAACCTTTTGGTAGACGGCCCTTATTCTCTCGGCTCTCTCTGGCAGCTCTGAGGACAAACAAACAGCAAATATCAAATATCATTATCAATCGAACTCAGACGTAGAAGCTGGTTCATGAAACAAACCATGTTTCACTTGTGGTGGTTCAGTGTCTTGCCTGCAGTACCAATTTATAGCCACTAGATGTCACTGTTACAAGCAAAGTTACACATTGTTCCTTTAAGATTTATGACAAAAAGATCACAAGTACAGATGAAACAATTATAATTTTATCGATTAGTTAATCGACAGAAAATTCTTTTTTTTATAAATCACTAGTTGAGGCTTCTCCAATGAGAGCTGACAGGACAGCTCATTAATCAAAACAATGCAAAATAAGGACAAAATATGCAAAACATATCAATATTTACTCACCCACGGCATGCAGAAAGTCGCTGTAGAGAGCAAAGGTCATGAGGGGGTCCGGCAGCTCTCTGAGCCAACGTTTAACCAGACCTGTGATGGTGTGGATCGGGTAGTTATCTAAAGGTGCTCCCTCAGGATCTGATGCCACAAGACAGAAGACACAGATGAAACACATTGGTTATTATTATTTTTCAGTCTTCACAGTTCACTTGATTTGTGCATTTCAAGTTTTAGCTGAATTTCGTACCCGTCTCCAGAATCTGGTGGAGCTCCCTCGCTCGACAGGCCGAGCCCGACTTGCGGTAAATGCCCTCCGTGTAGAGGCCGTTCAGCTCCACGTGCATCAGTAGCAACTCCACCACTTTGGGCACAGGGTTGGCTTTACTGGTGAGGACACACACATGCACCCCAAAGTGAAGGGAGCCTGGCACGCTGTCGTCCTGTCACAAACAGAGACAAGAGTATAGGTGAGACGGACAGAGAGAGTCTTGAGAAATTGGCATGTATGTTTTTATTACTCCGTCATCTCAGTTCCTACCTGCCTGGCGCACCGTGTCGAGCAGTCTGTGATGATTTTATTCAGGCATTTCTTGTGACATATTAACTTGCAAGCTAACATAAAAAAAAAATAAAAAAATCAAATTAATTGTGTCATTCTTGTGTTTTTTTATGCTACATTTTGTGGCCTCTTTGAACTCACCGCTGCACATATAAGCTTTCTCCATTCCCCAGATGTAGGAGCCACACAAGTCACAAGACTGCATAATGTTCACCTGGTATGTGCTGAAGAGGTGATCCAGAGGACTATTGGGCTGTAGAGAGAGGACGTACAGACAATGCACTGGGATGATTTACCTGGATGTATAACACAACATAACTTCACAATGCAGGTAAAGATATAAAGCTTACACAGATGTCCTTTTTCCTTTTTTTTGCTGTCTTGGTGGTCTGAAAGAAGCCAGAAATTAGAGATATGAGTGAGTCAAGCGGTAGCTTATACTCACCAAGTAGTTTAAAGACTGATGATTGACTGAAATTCTCAAACTTACCTTGGCTGGTTCAGAATGAGCTCGCTTTTTCTCCCCCCTGATAAAGCCGTCCAGCACGGACTGAAACAAGTTGACCACCAGCGAGACTTCCGCCTTCTTCTTTGACCCCGCTAGCGTGTTCACTTTGTTTCGGTAACCCTTCATCAGATCCTTGTATCCGATTTGGGGCTTCTGTTGGTCACAAATTGTATAAAAATATCCCTACAATGATCATGAATGGCAGTGATGTGCGAGTAAAAGGCGTAAAAGATTGCTCCCTTCGCTTTCTTCCTACTCGGTTAAATGTGATTTTGTACAGAGTTGAACGAAGTTGAACTGACCTGCACGGAGTACATGCCTTTGATGGTCTCTCTGAACTGCATGGTGGCTGTGAGGAAGATGTTTTCTGTCTGCGACAACTCTTTTATTCTAGTTCGCAGCTCATTCACCTGAGGACAAGGATCACGTAAATTACAAACATTTGGAACGCAACAAAGGTCCTCAGCTGGAACAGACTTTGGGACTTGGTATGTGCCGTAATCATTTGGCTGGTGAGCCTGAAGAACACAGGATGATCTAAAAAAATATACACACACACACAACATGTATTGTCCTTCCTCTACAGCTTACTTGGGTTTTGGACATGAACCTGTAAATTGTTAAATAACACAATAAATTATGAACGCTCCACTCCAACCAAAGATACCGAACCTGTCTGGCTCTCACTACGGGAGGCGGAGGCTGTTTTCTGGAACAGAGTGCACCATACTGTCAGTAGGGAAGACTGGCCAGGTCGTGGTGACTTCTCCACGTATGAACTCATCCATTATTTCCCTCGTAAAGTTTCCAAAGACAGACAATCATCATCAGTGAACAGTGGGACCTACTCCGCACTTGCTGCCAGAGACGGAGGCTGCCTCTCTGTGGGGAGTGAGCTGCAGCCTCCATCGGGTCACGGCGACTTTTAGCTCCAAATTCACTGATTACTCTCAAAAGTCGCCGTTCATTACTGTTGTGTGCAATGTTTTTTCTACTGGGGTCTAAAGGAGTGTTTATTATAACCGCTGTAAAACATTCAGAAAGTGACGTCTTATTTCTTTCACTTTCAAACAATTGGACACAAATCAAATTAATTAAGCTGGCAAATGAAATAAACTTTGTTGCGCTTGTTTTGCTCTTGTGGAGGTTCAGCGTCTTCAATCTGGCAACCTGCTTGAGCTTCGAGTCTGGTGAGGAGGGATTGGGTGGAGCTGCCTCTCCAGTATTTTGAATGTGAACTGCAGCACCACCACTTAACCACTAGATGTCACTGTTACAAGCAAAGTTACACATTGTTCCTTTAACTGTTTGCACAGCAGGAAAAACACTGGTGGACAGTAACAGTAAAGATGGTTTCGTTTCATTGTTCAGTGTCCCAGTAACAGTGAACCAGCACGCACGATAGCAGGGCTTCCCCTAAGTGCACTGCAGCTGTCACAATGTCTGGTGTCATGATCTCACCTGACTACCGAGGAATTCGTCCAGGTGTCGCAGCTCTTTGGGGTCGGTGATCTCACGGTCCAGAGACACGTTCCACTGCGTCACCCGCGTGGCCCGGCTGATCCGAATGGTCGGATTTCGTTTGGCCCTCCCGCTGTCCTGGTTTGGTATGTGGTATGGATGTGGAGTGTAGCTGGGCAAGGTGACTGCAGTCAGATGAGAGAGAGGGATGAGGCATTATTAGACTGACATGACAAGTAATAGTTAAACATTATATATGAAGAGTTTTACACCTCAACCTCCAGATGGCAGTAAAACGAGCGATGTATGATGTAAAACAGTGACCTCCATTTGTGAGCTTCAGTAAACAAACACCAACATCATTAGAAAAATACATTTGAATACAAAAAGCTGTGACACCGTCATTGTTTCCTCTTTCCTACAGATCTTGCCCTCAAGTCATTCACATTATGTATCTATAATCTGCGTGCGTATGTATTTAAATTACTGCATTGTACAAATCAAAAACATTACGGTTGGCGTTTTGGGGAATAAGTCTTCTAAAACTTTTGGTTACCTGCTTTATCTGACGGAGAGTCACTGGTCGGGGAATATTTAGCTGGCCGTTTTTTCAGGAATTTACTGAGAAACCAAATCCTGCAAAGAAGACAACATGCAGCAACATATCAGATGAAATATTGTTAAAAATGTAAAACTTGATCCTCTGGTAATTTCCTTTGAACATGGTGAAGTGTTTCACCTCTCAGGGGTCGTGAGTTGCGATTGAGATTGTTGTCCTGAGTCCTCATTGGTGCTCCTGGCTGGAAGACTGAACCTCGACCCATCAGGTTCTGCTGGAATCTGCAACAGCATCAAAACATGCTTTAAATTAAAGCATAAAACGTGCAAACATACAATCATAAAAAAAAACGCCCTGAGATCCCAGGTAACCAGTCTTAAACCTCTTTCCCCACCACGTCCCCCTGCAGCAGCTGCACCACAGCTCCCCCACCACCAAACCAGACCACATCCAGTGAACACGGTAAAACATTAGCGCGATAGTCCTTCACCAGTTGTACTCCTCATGCAGAGCTGTCACTCCTGCTTTAGTTAGTTTAGTGTGAGCAAAGTTAGTTCATCTATCAATAATGTTATGTCAGTGTGTTATGAACATTTATAATTTACAAATACAAGTGAGAGTTAATGGATAAAATCAGATATTTTAAATATTATTCCCATTTATACACCCAGTATTAGATTTATTTGGCTCTTTATCACTTTTAATTATGATTTTCTTGTGTAACGATTGGTTCACATGTAAGATACCATATAGTTTAGTTTAAGTTGCCAGGTACAGTTGAAAAAACAAAGACTGTACAAAGAGTCCTGGAGATAATAACGGCCTGAATCGGGTTCATAATGAATTTGTATTACAATATTGGAAATAAGCAATAAATCAAAATAAGTCACAATCCCCACGTTTATTTCAAAGTGACTAAAAAAAACACTGACATAAAAACAATGTTCCCGCTGACCTACGTCTCGTTTGGATGACATAAAATGAACTTTCATACTTCCTTTCTGTTTCTCAGAGGTAACAGCTCAGTCTTTATTGCCCTCGGCTGCAGGGCAGAAATACAAAGCCCCCAGAGCAATTCAGTGAATTCAGGGGCATACACATGCAAGTAATGCATGCAGAGGATAGCCGTGGTCGGTCAGAATGTCTCTTCGGTCAGTACCTTGACCTGTGATTTGAGGGACCGGACATCCATGCTACTGGTCGAGCTCTTCAGGTTGGTTTCATGGGGGCTGATGGGAGGCAGTGGAAAGCTCCAGTACTCGCTCTCCTTGGAGCCCCCCAAGTTAATCATCAAACCGCTGCGAGCGAAGGCTATGCGCCGCTTGCGTTTGGGCTGCTTGCGGAAACGCACCCTGACCTAATTAAGCCAGGAAAGGTGATGAGGCACTTCTTTGATTCACGTGTAAGGAGCCTCCATTCATGTGTTTGTCAGGTTACAACACACATAAGTGCTTTGAAAAGCCAATGCCAATATTTATTGTTGTACAGGACACTAACTGCATTAGAAGCAGAAGGAATACGTTGAATGACAGTGTTTTGGATTATGTAATAACATATCAACAAAGGTTACCTCATTGATCGACGGTGAGCTATCAGAGCCCGATGAGCTTATCTTGGACAGTTCATCGGCAGACATGGACTTCCCTTTGAGCCTGTTTTGTAGACGAGAATAAGAGCAGAGTTGTCGACTATTTTGGGCAGCACCAAGATATATATTGTGAGAAATTACTGCCACGTAAAACTCGAATCAATCAAGAGCTTGTTGGCGTTAACAGACCTCCAACATTTGTGAGTTTAGGATGCTTACTGAAACTCGTTTTTCCTGTTGTCTGGTCGTCGCCGCAGTTCTGGACTTGAGTCGTCGCTCTGTCTTTCCTTCCATCGCTCGGCCTTTTCCTTGATGCCCCCTGCGTCTTTGTAGCGCTGAAGCGCGCTCTTGGAAGGGCTGGTGGTGTGATCGTCAATGCTGACTTTAGGGTCCAATGGGAGGGAGAGGGGTCTGTTGAGAGGAGGAGGCGATCCTCTGCCCTCTCGCTTCTCCTTGCTCCTGGCTCTCTGCTCAGACTGGCCGTTGACTGGGTCAGACTGCTGGGCCCTGCTGGGGCTGAGCTCCACTTTGTCCTGCCTCCTTAGCCCTTTTTTTGTCAGGCTGTTATGTAAGAATAATTAATTCAGACTGGTATAACAGCAACTGGATCCATAAAAGAAATGCTAATGGTATGACAAGAAGAAGAACTATCACACTGTCGACTGGAAAACTTCAGGATAAAACCAGACCTTTATAAATGATCACACATATATTAGTATCAACATGTATGTTGGCCTCTAAGTAACAAGAAATGTGTATGCTATTCAATATTTGGCCACTAGAGAGCGCTGTTTTTAACAGTAAAATGTCCTGCTCAGTACAGCTTATCTTTTCTAACCAAATTTAATATCTAACCAGTTGCACACACACAGCACAACATTCACTGGCAGATAGACAGGCCTAATGCAAAATGTGTTTCTGAGAGTGTGGAGTACGATATCAGCCTAAAGAGAGACTTGAAATCTGTGCAGCAGCTGTGATATTCAAGATTTGAGTGAAAACCTTTTGTGGAGGCTGGACAACTAACAGATGTTTAATAAATATATATATTCAACATAAGTTCAGTCAAACTGTGATTATAAATGAAGCTTTTGTAAGTCTTGCGGGGACAGTTGCATGCTGCATAGCCTGTGTTATGTTATATTATGTTAACAGATCCAATATTTACACTTTCAGGCTCTGGTAAAGGGACATTTTATTCAGTTACTACAAAGCGAGCAGTATTGGTTGTGTCGTGGTTGTGGTATGGTTGTGATATGTATACCTGTTCCGTCCAAGCCGGGTTTTGGATGTTGTCTCGTTATCCCCCTCCTCATGCTTTGATCTCTTCAGGGAAGTCCTCCATGCTGTCTGGATCACTGTAGCAGCTTTGTTTTGGTTCTCATAAAACCCACGCCAGCTCCTCTGAAAAGCGTCAGAAATCCTCAGTTTTAGTCTGCTGTCATGTTCCTTATTTGTTCTTTAAGCTTTGTACGACTTATCAATCATGTCGCACCAATTTCGCTTGCACTTTTGCCCCTCCTTCAAAGCTCACTCTCAGCCATGCCGTGGCAAGTTTAGTTCAGCTTGAGCCAAAATGACGTAAAGAAATCAGGTGTTGTTGAGATTAGTATTGGGTTTTGTGAAGGTGTGGGTGTGTAATCGCTGTGAAACAATGAGAGCCTCACAGCAAAGGCTCCAGCCGGTTCAGACCTCGGGTGTCAGCTGGGATCGGATCCAGCCACCCCCACGCCGTGACGTGATAAGGATAAACAGTTCATGGAAAAGTGGATAAATGTAAATGATACCTGTATAATCCTAGTGGCATCTTTTTTTTGCAGGAAGTGCAACCTTATCAAACAGGTGCGGAACCAGCGCTGCAGGATGATGATGTGACGCATCACTTCTTTGTGGTGACTGTCTTGGAGCAGTTTCCTCTCCTTCTCCTTGAGGAACACCTGAGCAGATGCAAGAGAGCCATACACATGAGAAAGCTTTCCGTCACTGCATCTACACTACATTTCAGTACATGCATTAGCCGCATTAAGACAGGCCTCAGACAAGACTGCATTTCATGTCCTTTGTTGGAAGTTTTCAATTCAAAACACATTACAGGAAAGTGTGACGTAAGTTTCCAACCATGGCAACATTACTTTCATCCTCTGGATACTGTGATGCATGGATACGATCTTGAATATTTACCTTGGTTCTTCCTATTTGATAGCTGGTCTTATCCAGCTTCATCTTCTCAAACAGTGCAGTTATGTGCTCTGGTGTTCCCGTGGCTCCTTTTGGAAGCATCATTCTGAAATTCTCCACAAATTCCTGTCATCAAGAGAAAAGTATCTTCTCATTAACAGGTACAGACGTTAGAGGGTAGTCAGTGTCTTTCTAAATTCATTTAATGTACAGTAAAGTGGGCTGTTCATACACACATACATATAATAAACAACATAATTCTCAAATGATTGCTGTGGTTGAATTTACTGAAACTGCTGAATCATCTGTTAAGTCAAGGTCAGTGCAACCTTTATGACCACTGACGTCAGATGAGATGTTCAGACTGTCTAGCTGTATTAATTTGACCCTGGGGCGTCTCAGTTTCTTGAGATACGCTTGTTGGAAAATGGTTCTGACTGGATTTCCGTTGTTTACATTACATTTACATTTACATTGAGTCATTTATCTGACGTTTTTATCCAGAGTGACTTACAAAAAAGGGAAACAATCAGTGCACAGTGTGACAAGGACATGTTAGTGCAGCAAGAAGTATTACTTGCATTGAAGGTTAATGAAGAGGGGGTTAGATTTATCATGTCCAGTCGCTGGTAGTGTTGAAGAGGAGGTCCTCTCTGAAGAGCTGGGTCTTTAGGAGGTTTTTAAAGGTAGAGAGGGACGCCCCTGATCTGGTAAGACATTCCACCAACTGCAGTGCAGAACTGGAGACTACTTTGTAGTCAGCATTAGGGGGTTTGAATTTAATGCAGGCTGCTACAGGTAGCCAGTGGAGCTCAATGAGCAGCGGGGTAACATGTGACCTTTTGGGTTGATTGAAAAGGAGGCGCGACGCCACATTCATCTGAAAGGGTTTCACTGTGCAGGCCTGGAGGCCCGTCAGGAGGACGTTACGGTCATGAGATGACCACAGCCTGTATCAGGAGTTGGGTAGCATGTTGAGTCATGTAAGGCCTGATTCTTCTTATGTTCTGAAGTGCGACGCTGCACGACCGGGCAGCTGAGGCAACGTGATCAGAGAAGGTTAGCTGGTCATCGATCACGACTCCTGGAGCTAAGAAGGGCGCCTCTCTTTTTGACCTCGGCAGTGTGGGTATAAACTACACTATGTATATTGTTTGCAAGCAGACTGTGCTGAATCTGTGTGTAGTGAGATTTGCTTTCTTGTGCCAGTGCTTCAAATGAAATCCATTCATATAACTGTTGACCAGAGAGTGTTTCTTTATTCATCAGCTGCCCACCTTGAATGTGTACTTGGCACTGTAGCCAGACTTCTGGATGAGAACCATCTGCAGGATGCCTGTGGACTTGATTTGCCGTCTCACAAGTTCATCATCAAAGTGCAGCTCTTTCTGTAAAAACATTTTCCAAAGGGATGATTTGTTATACAGTCAAACATGTGGGACTAAAGTTCACAGGGATGATGTAACAGATTAACAGGTGGCGTTACCTTTTCAGCGTTGGAGCGAACGCAGACAATAACGAACGGTTCGGCTTTTTCAATCGTCTCCACCAGCTTCCTGAGTGAGCCCTGTGAGATACGAAAGTGCAGTGAGTGATGGCTGATGTTCAATTATTACAATAGCAGATTAGAAACAGGCAGTTAACAAGTACGAGACAAACATGCACTGGTGTTGAGTTTCGCAAGATTGTCCCAAAATTCCAGTACATACAGTTTGTCATGTACCGAACAAATGTGGATAAATGTAGAAGAAATGTAGATGTATGAAGTATGTTTTTAGATCTTTATCTGCTATAATAAAACTCTTTTTTAGTCAAACTCTGGGATACATGACTCAGATATATAAAATAAAATACAGATTATCGCTGGGTTCTACACCTCAGGTCATGGCACAGGGATTCCTGCTCCCCTGTTGCGCCTCTGTGCCTTACATCTGCCCTGCTAGTGGCCAGACCTGCCCCCCCACGCATAGTAATAATAGTCCAATTATCAGTTAATCAATGGCTGATTAATATAATTACACCTCCCCACAGTTACCCTAATTATTCATGTGCGGGACACAAAACAAAATGTATTTATTCACTGACACTCTCTTGATTCTCTCTCTCCATCTGGAAGCTTCAGTCTAACCCACCAACTTGACCTCATGTTGTATCCACTCAATCATTCATCATGTCCTGTTTGTGTCTGTCATTCGTCCTTGTATCTGTCCTATGTCCTACTGTGTATTGTAAATCACTGAAAAAAATGGATCATTAAACTTTAATGGCAACCCATCATACCTTATGTTTAAACCGAGCAATCAGCTGACAAAACATCACCTTCAAATAACGGATATTTTAAGGTCCGACTCTTTCCTTTATGAGATGGAGCGAGGACAGTCAGCAAAGGTACAGAGAGAGAGAGAGAGAGGACAAACCTGGAACTGAGTGCCAACTGTAGGAGGCTTTGTCCTCCGATGAGGGTGGAAGATGAATTTGCTGGTTCGGTCGTGAGCGGTGAAACCAGCAATATGTTGGAGTGATTGAAAATTCATGAGGTTCTGTTGAATAAAACATCATGAAGTCTGTGAGCTTTCTGACTCCCAAAAACAAATCTGACTTTGGAAGGACACGCATGCAGACAGAGAGACCGATGAAGTGAACAAACTGAATTAAGATGTACAAACATTATGTAAAAGTGCACTTCACCTTTGGAATGAGCTGCTTCTGTCGACCGCTTTTAGTTTTCCTGCAGAAAAATCAGACGAAATCAAATGTGAGAAGGCGACACGTAACATTATGTTTAATCTATGTTAAATTAAACTTACTTTCTCTTTTCATAATTGGCAAAGATGTCTTCAAATACATCGAGGGGCAGTTCATCAGAGCGGTCAAAGGAGAAATCCAGAGTCAGGCTGTTGCTGTAAACGTCAGAGAGGTGTTTTAACTTCATCAGCACAGAGGATTTTTTTATTTTTAAGGTGGATTTTCCTTTTGACAAGCTTGTTTACGTGTGCTCAGTCACACTCGTTGTTCCCTCTGTAGCTCTTCTGCCTTTGACAAATGCACACAAAGATGGAAAAACATGGCCTGGGTGCTTTCCCAAACTTTCACCAATTGTCTGCCGGGAAACATTTCCACTGGTGTGTGACTGACACTAGATATAGATCACAGGTAGCTTTAGAAGTTCCTCATACCAACCGTGAACTAGAAAAAACTGGTTTCTGGTGCTACACATCTTGATGTTAGAGACACTCATTCTTCTGAAAGACTTTACAACTTTATTAGCTTATATTTCTAATAAAAATAATATAAAATCTAATCATATTAAATGTGGGATCAATGTGATTTCTTGAATAAATAAAGCTCAACTAAATAACTAAGAATAAATAAATGACAATCAATGAAAAAAGAGGTTGGTTAATGGCTACACCCATGGTCTGGTCCATGCTTTGAATACATTTGGTTGTATCACAATGAAAATCAAGTGGAAGAGACACATGTCAGTGGCAGTAAAATCTACGATCAATGCACCAGTGTAGTAAATTTACCTGGACAGCCTGTCCAAAGTACTGCTGTGCCGTTTCATGTCTTTGAGGGACTTGCGGGAGCCTTTTCTGGAAGCGACTGTGGTGACAAAACAAGAAGTCATTTATATACAGTATAATCAATAGATGATAGAGGGTCACTGACTCATTCAGAAAAAGCTTGTCCTGCAAAGACACGTCTAAAACTAAAGCTAAATCAACCTACTCAGTTCTGCCCGCTGGCGTCCGAGGCTCTTGAATACCGCGAGGATGCGAATGGTGGCTCGGAGGACTCCCCATCTGAACAGCGCCTCTGGGCTGGACGCAACCAAGTGGTGCAAGAACGCTCGCTCGCTGCTCCGTAGAAGCGACACGACTTCGGGACGCATGTGCTCGGCGTTTTTCTGCAGGAAATCCTGAAGAACGAGAAGAATCACGATCAACATGCTGCATACTTTTAGCCACACAGAAGGGGGAATGTGGCGCTCCACATCCATCCACAGTCTTCTCGGGGGAGGGATCAGCATTAATCGTTCACTTATTTAGGATGTTCAAGGATTTTCCCACAGCGGTGAGCGTGACGCTCACAGTGATACGAGTTCATTTACTGAAATTCAAATGTAAGAATCTTATTGACTTTGTAGAGTTTCCACTGTGGGGGATTATACTCCACCTTGATGTGATATTTGACACTCCCAGCAAAATGGTGAATGACAAAAGTCAGCTCCGTATTTGAAGAGGGTACAAAGAATGGATTGTCCCGATGCTGCTGCTTTAACTTGTCCAACAGGGTTTCATCTGTGGCCTCAGGGAGGCTGAAGATACACAAAGGGGAGGACAGAATATCAATATCAACACATAGTGTCTGGGAAAGAAAACAACACAGGTCAACAGTCGACTGATAGATCAGAAAGGTGGAAAAACACCGGACACGTGATAATTCAATATATTAACAGCTGATATGACGCTCATGACTTTGATTTCAACTGAATCATCCAGTTAGACTTCAAACGAGTCTCCGTTAGCTGTGATTGCCCTGAAAAATTGCATTTATTGAATCAGTAAGTTCCGCTGGATTTCTTGTGACGACTGATCGCCGACAGAACAAATGATTCAAGAAAGGAGTTATTCCTCCGTTTGCCATTAGAACTTTTGTAAAAAGGTTATGACTAAGACTACCCAGACTAACTGATCTGTTACGACATTTTTATTTCACCTACCTGCTCTCCTCATCCAGCAGTTCAAAGAGTCCGGTCGATTTCCCGCTGATCAGCTGAATGCAGTCGCTGTTGTCAGTGTAGTCAATGTTTTGCCAGGTGATGCCTTCTGACACATAATCTTCCTGGAATAGAGTTTCATCACAATTGCATAATCAGGTGAAGTGAATTTAAATCATTCTGTGTCTGTGGCAATGATAAAGAGATGTATTAGTCAAACTGAACACACAGAACAGACAAGATGGCTAAAAAAGTAAACATAGAGCCTTCAAGTTTTAAGATGGACAAAAGAAACACGACAGTATGTCTGTCTGTAAGCCCTGAACATAATTTAATCTGTCTATTGGCATATCCAGATTGTATTTTAGTCTGGACTGTTTATCCAAGACGTATTTGGAGGTGGTTTGAGAAGCGATTTGAATCAGATTTCTACAGATCTGCATCTCAGTTTGAAGTTTCTGGCCACTCTTGTCAGATTTCGGGGCGTCTTTTGAGTCACTCAAACTGCAACATACAACGTCAACGTCAAATCCAGAGTGACGAAAGAAATGCATCAGCTGAGCAGAATCATGCTGCTGTTAGCAGACCTGAGGGGAGACAAAGCTGCTTCAATCTGATTTGCTGCAGTCTGAACAAAGCGTATCAGTCCAAATAAAGAATAAATACTAACTGCCCTTGACTATCTTGAAAAATATATATAAAAAAAAAACACCTTACTTGCTCAAGCTTAAAGATTTGCAGGTTGATGTAATACTGCAGCGTCTCGTTGGTGAAGTTGATGCAGAGCTGCTCGAAGCTGTTTGTCTGCCGGTTCTCGAATCCAAACATATCCAGGACACCGACGGACAAGAACTAAAAACAACAAACAACAAAACAGGACAACTCATAACCAACATACGAATAGGAGCAAACGTGATGATGTAATTCAGTGGTTTTAAACTGTGAGGTGGGCACATAGAGCCCCTGAAGGAAGACTGGGGAAAAATATGGAGTGATATGAAATGAAATGAAATGGAAAATAAACGCCCTGCTGCTTTTATTTCCGGCAAATTCAACTTCCTTTTTTTATTAGTTAAGCTTCCTCTTTTATTGTTAATAATGGACAATGAATGTGGAAAGGAGATGCATGAATCTTTTTCAGCTTCTGAGGTGAGGCATGTCATGTGTAATGAATTATCCATTTTAAGGATGCATCCACATTTTCTGCTGTGGTTTTGATGAATAATGTGAATGACTTCCGGTACATGTGTGCACGGACATTTTCAGTGCTTCAGTGCCAAAAATGTATTTACAAAATGACATCTGATGATATGTTTTTTAAATACAATCTCTACTTCTACATTTAAAGTCCTCCTGTACTGCAGCCCTGCGTCACGTGACTTACAGAGACAGACTCCTCCATGTCTCGTCTGTTGAGCGTCGCGTGGTTGATGTGAATGACGATCCAGTCAAACAGAGCGCTGTATAAAGACTTGGCCATGGAGTCTCGCATTGTGGAGGCCTGAACACACAAAAACATCAAACAGAGCTAATTACAACTTAAACTCGGATGTAAAAAGGTGGTAACAGCTTTAAATTACAATCCCAGACACAAATGAATGTTGTGCAATGATTTAATCTTAAGGGGGCAGCCCTAGTACGACATTTAACGTCTATACCTCTTGTAGTGTGTACTGTGAATCCACGGTGGCGTCGGCAGTCACGACTCTCCTCTTGGTCAGAGTCTTCACCAGTAGCTCCTTTTTTACCTGGAAATAAACAAACAGTTACGACAGTTCTTCAGCTCTATGACACATTATTAATCCACAACTACCAACTACTGTATTTAACAGAAAGAGCACGTCGGAACATGTCCGTTCTTAAACAATACAGAGAGCTATTTTAGGCGTAGCACTGACGCACTTTTTCTTGCTCAGTCAAAATATTTTCAGGTTCATGTGATTTCATCACAAATATACGGCATCAGAAAAACAACCCGAAGGCCTTAGGTGATAAATCCAGATGGTCAATGAGCTGTTCCTGTTTTGGGAACGTACTTTGAACAGGTCAGACAGCGTGGACAAAACTTCAGCAGGTCCGACCTCCAGGACTTCAGTGTCCTCTGACACGGTGTACGTCACGTTGCCCAGGAGCAGGATGGCAGAGAGGGTGGAAAACACGCTGCATGGTGGAAATAAACACACAAACAGACGGCATGAGGGGATTTTAGGTAGGATTAAAACAACTGGCAGCCATAATGGAGGTCAGAAATGGTAAAAATCTGGGGCAACTGGACTCCACTTGGTTCGTCAGTACTCTGAACGTCTTTACAGATCTACAATCAGGTCCAGTTGCCCCAGATTGAACCCTTCTTGAAGAAAGATGACCCGGAGAACCTCCACAGACATAATAGAGGTCCTCAAATAAACTTCAACTTGAGTCCAACTTGAAAAATGGTTCAAATTTACAAATTTACACAATGAATTGAACATTTTATCACTGATGAACCAGACCTGACCTCAATCTGCCACGTTGCCACAGGAGTGAACTAGAAACCATCCCAGTTATTACTATTTTCAGCTCCACTGCGGTGTTTAAAAGTGTATTTACTGAAAAGCTTCAGTCACAATATCCATTTCAACTAATCTGCCTGACATGTTTCATATATTATTAACCAGTTTCCTTTCACTTCTGTTTAACACGTTCCAAAATTATTCGATAACTGACACTCAACACTCCTGCAACACCTGAATACTGACATTTGATCTTCTGGCATCTCATCAATACATCATTATAAATTTGTAATTCTGTTCATCAGTGTATCAGTAATAACCCAAAACTGATGTGTGCATTTGTAGCCAGTTATAACAACAGCGTTTGGAAGGCTAAACACTAGTTTGGTTATGTAAACATGTCAGTCTTGTCGTCTAGCCAGTACATCTAGTATTGTAGAAGTGAGTAGTAGTTGATATTAATATTTTACTATACTGACTTGTCTCATTAACTACATTACTCGACAAAGCCTAAAAACAGGTTGTACATTCAGGTCAAGTGTTGAGTTCAACCTGCAGTAAATACAAGAAAAATTAGGCCTTAATAGACTTTATAGGCGTCTGCACTGGAGTTGAAACGTTTTATTAAAGAAAAATGGCGTCATCCCCTTTCACATATGTAATGTTATGACACAATCCTGTGTGGGTTTATTCACTTCAGCAGTTACTGTGTCTTCAGCATGGTGATTAACTTCACGAGGGAACCAACCTGAACAGGTTACGACTATGCTGCTAGCGCTTTGATGACTATATGCTGTGTCCCTAGGCTGTCAGGCGCTTGTCGACATGCTTGCTGCATTTTTTCCCTCTGCTCAACTTGACAAGCTCTGACCTGTTACTGCCACCAGTATAGAAAGCAGAAACTCTTCGACAGTGAGCAGTCAAATTACAAATGACTTTTCCTGCGTGCATAGTTTTGTTAGATTTGTGCAGCTGTGCAGCGTCACTGTAAACTTTGTAAACACTGCGTCTCTGCGTCATGGACTGCAAATATTTCTCTTTGACATATTTCTGTTTGTTTCCTCGCTTTCTTAGAAGACCTAGTGCTTTACTGTAATAACATACGCTGCTGTGCTGTTGTGTGACAAATCCCACATGTCCGACAGAAACAAAAACAAAATAATTATTATTTCCAAACAATTTTGGCCTTAAATACACAACATTTCCATGTCACGCAAAGATTTTACACTGGTGACTCTTTTGTAGGTAGGTACACGTACACTGGTTAGTTTGACTCCAGTCTGCAGCCTCCCATTTGTGTTGTTCATGATTAAAATCATACGTACTGTTTCTTGGTGGAGGCCAGGAAGCCAACCATCTCCATAGCCTGATGGAGCCTTTTGTACTCCTGCCCAAGTTTCTCCTCATCGTCGAAATGGAGGTCTTCCTGCAGATCAAGAGGACGAGATAGGGAGGGAAAGTAGATATTAAGCATAAGCCACAGAGGTGTAGGCGTGTCCACACATAATCAATAATGTAGAATAATGTAGTTTTTGAGTCATCATGAAGACATTATAATCTATTTATCTTCCACTTATTCGGGGTCAGGCATTCCCAAATGTTACATGGGTTACAGCTGAGTCTGCCCAGGGGTCTCCTCCCTGTTGGACGTGCCTGGAATACCTTCTTTTGACGCGATGGAGCAGCGGCTCTACTCCGAGCTCCCTCCGGATGTTCGAGCTCCTCACCCAATCTCTTATTTCGGCCACTTTTATTCACAATTTCATTCTTTCGGTCACTACCCAAAGCTCTTGACGGATGATGGATTGGAAAATTGAGAGCTTTGCCGTCTAATTCAGCTCCCTTTTCCACACAATGGTCCGGTACGATCAACCTGGTTGGTTTTATTATTCTCCGTGAAATACAACTTTTGTGTTTTTCTAATTCATTGAGTTTTCGTCTGTAGTTGTGCTCTCGCTGTGCAGCGGTTCAGTCAACATTTGTTAATAATGTTTCTGCTCTATAAATAAAATGACTACATTAAATTTTCCAGGTTCAAAGTTTCAAAATGAGGCATTTACAGAACAGTAAAAGACTCAACAGAACAGCTCTGTTGAGTCTTTCTGCATCATCGGGCTCACACAGACTTCATCAATTTATTTTCTGTTGTCTGACTAAAGCAATAACAAACACACACTAGTTAGTTGTGAGACAGCACCTGTAAATTAAGAGCTACTACAAATAAAAGAGACAGTATGTTTCTAAACTAGAAAATGATGCTGCGTTGTCAACACATACAAAATGCACCAGGTGGCTTAAAACTAGTGTCTGTCTGTTTTTAGTCGACGTCAAGGTTCAATCAAACTACGGCATTTCCAAAAGACAAACAGACGAAAGCATCAGCGTGTGAACATGGTCTTAAATTCTCTGTATATTTAAATGATTTTGAGGGAACGCAGGTGCACTTTGAGCCGAGTTAAGAGGCGGTTTTATGTGAGTGTCTGTTTATTACTACACAGGGGAAACTCTGACACGCTAAAATTTACTGAGAAGTTTCTAGATATCACAGGCCTGTTTCTAAAAAAAAAAAAAAACATCTACCGCTGGGTTTTCCCTATTAAACAGGATGACACATCGCGTCTTATCCTGGTCCTCCCCTTTCTTTCTCTATGACTGCTGCAAAGTGTGCAGATCAAAGGTACCTGCTTGAGGTAGAGATAATCTTGCGGCTTTAACAGATGAAACTCCTCCTGCTCGTCTTTGGACGCGCCCATCAGCAGATAGTAGAACACGTGGTAGTTCCTGCAGGTCACAGAGCATCAATACAGTCAATCAGGGCTCAGACAGGGTTCATTTCAACTCCTGTTATTAAGTCAACATTTCCAAGCACACAGAGCTGTGAAGGTGGTTAGGCTTATGGGACTTAAAAGGTCTTTGTTATTACCTCTCACTCTTATCTCTGGACACCAGACGGGACTTTTCGAGTAGGTACTTCTCAATAACTGCCCTGTTGGAAAACAAGAAGAGGATGTCAACAAAAACCTATAAAGGTTTGGTTTGGTTGCCAGCAGACGAGAAGAAGTAGAACAATGAACTGTTAAATGAAATAAACATATCATCCAAGATAAACTGTAAACTGTGCTGCAGAAGCCTTGGCGAGTTCAAAAGACACCTACCCTCTGATGACACCACTCTCCAGATAGTTGAGCTGGATGAACTTCCCGAAGCGACTGGAGTTGTTATTCTCTGCAGTCCTAGCATTGCCAAAGGCCTGTTTAAAACACAAGGGGGACACAAGTTTCATAAATAAATAAAAGAGACAAATTTGTGGTGGGCATGTTTCTCACAGACACTGGCACCCAGACCTAAACACTTTAAATGTTTGCAGAGCAGCTATCAGATAAATCACTTTAGTTTAGGGACGGCAGGGGACTGTTTTCATTATGTATTATGTAACCTGATGTTGAAGATCAAGTCCAAACTAAAGCTGCAACTAACTGCATTATCTTTATTATCAATTACTCTATCTTGATTATTTGATTAGTCTCTGGAGTATGTCAGAAAATAGTGAAAAATGTCCATCATGACTTCCCAGAGCCCAAAGCGTTGTTTTCAAATTGCTCATTTTGTCCGACCAACAGTCTAAAAGATGAAGAAAACCAGATTATATTCACATTTAGAGGGTAGAACCAGAGCATTTAAGAGTTTATTCCTTAAAAATCACTCACAACATCACCCTTCATGGGTGCAACACCTGAGAATTAACCAATATTAAAACGAATCATACAATAAAACCTTAAAAGAATTGTATAAAACCTAACAACACAAATGCATTGTGTTTGTGAAAATATATTTTTGATCTTGTGATGTTGATCTTTGTGTGTTTTCATCAATAATGCAGTTAAACCAGGAGACTCAGATCAATTATGAAAATGGTTAAGTGGCTGCAGGCACCACCAACAAAACCACCATCAGGCAGCTGTGCTCTTTACTGTGTTGTCTGTTACATTTCAGGTTTTCTTTTTCTGCATGACCGATAAAGCAGAAAAACCAACTGTTGTTGTCACTTGATGATAACGGTGAGAGGGAACTAGGACAAGCAGTTGTTTGATTGATTCGTGAACCCCGACAGAAGACTGACAGCTATCTTAACAACTGATTATCAGTTATTTTTTGAGTAAAAATGAGGGCAGAATTTTGACTTGATAAGGGAGCGGCTGTGGCTCAGGAGTTAGAGTGGGTCGTCCACTAATCAGATGTCGAGGTGTCCTTAGATACTGAACCCAAAACTGCTCCCGAAGGATGTGAGTGCATATGAATGATTAACTCCTAAAACTGATGAGCAGCTGGCACCTTGCCATCAGTGTATGAATGTGCGTGTGAATCAGATATGTAGTGTAAAAGCGCTTTGAGTGGTTGGAAGACCAGGAAGACATTATATAAGTGCAGTCCATTGGCTGGCAACTCAATGATTTTTCTGTTTCATGTCATTATAAATAAACTATCTTCATTTTTAAACTGTTGTTTAGACAAAATAAGAAGTATCTTTGGGGTAAAAACCTTTAAGATTTTCTCGCCTATCAGGATGGAGGATGAAGATAATCATTAGTCACCCAAGAGGACTTTATGACTGTTCTCAGGGTTGCACGGATTGTTATTCTCTGACTAGTGACAGTAACTAAGGTTCACTATCAATAACACAAAATAACCCTGGAAAAAAAAAATCACTGGGAAATCGTGGCTCATGAGCAGCAGCTGACTCAGGATCAGTTTCTTTTTCCCCAAGTCGAAGCCTTTCCCATCGGAAAAGAAAAATCCAAACTGCGCCCACGTCAGCGTCTAAGGAAATCACTCTCCTTCATTCCAGTGTGAGCTATGCCGCGGGTCATGTCTTAACAAGCCGGAGTAATAATGCCTCTGCAGACAGTAAGCTAGATGTGCAAGCTGTGCTGATCGCACGCTGGCAGGTAAAGCTTTGATACACTGGAATGTTCCTACCCAGAGCACCTCTGTAAACACAGGGAGGGATTTTTTTTTTTTTTCAAACACACATTGCTTTCATTTTTAAGCAGATAGATCAAACTTATAAAAAAAGAAGTTGAATGCAGCGTGGAGAGGATGAAAGGCATATGGAGAGATAAGTAAAGTTGGTATGTGGAGGAGGGTGAGAAACAGGTGTTTGCCATGTCCCAGTTCAGGGGCTGAATCCTCTGAAGGACTCTATCATGAGGAGGGGGCAGGCTGAACAAATGATGCATTCAGGCTGTGAAGTCAACAAAATTCCAAGTTTATCACCAGGAATTTAGCCTGAAAATAAAAACTCCCGCTGCCAACAAAATAGCAAATACCAGTGGTAAAGTCTGATGCCAACAGTTGGCAAAGTGACATTTCACTTTGACAGATGACGGACCTGGAAAACTATTTTTTACAACTGATTTAGTGACTTATCAAGCAAAAGTGCCAAACATGCTGTGATTTGCTTATTTTCTCTGTTTCACATTCATCACTATAAGTTAAATATCTCTGTCAGACAAAACTAGTAACTAGTCACCTTGGACTCTTTTGTCAAACAAATAATCTATAGATTAATTAAAGAAAAGAAAATATCTAGTAAATTTAGCCCTAATCCATTTAAATTGTATTTATTTGTTTTGTTTTGTTTTGTTTTGTTTGATTACCTATAAAGTCAGTCAGGCTGCTAAAATGAACAAATAATGCCGTTCATGCACGGCATCCTGCAGTGGCTCTTTCATTCATAGAGTTTGGTGGTTACCAAACTTTTTGGCTTGCGACTCTTTAGCTACTGTTTACCAGTTGCATAACATTATGGGATTTGAATGGGTAACCAAAACAGTGAGAGATTTTCCTTTCCTTCCTTTTCCTAAATTATAAGAAGGCTCTAAAAAGGCTGGAACAATAAACACAGCGACACTCAGGTTGGGAATCACTGGTCTGGTTCATATAATACATTTCCCAGGGATAAATGACCACCTAAATAATGTGAAATTTGCTGCCTTTGACTTGCAAAGGATTGCCTGAACATTACAGTAAACTGATATGGATTGTGGGTTAATGAAGGCCGCAAAAGACATGTACCAGTTGTGTCCTAAAAATTCAGACACAAAGGGACATTGAGATGGAATATTGTTTCAAATATTAGGAAAATGGGACCGACGCAGACGCTTTAAAACGCAGACCTCTGAGAATCTATAATCCCTGACTTGTAATGCCGCTGAACAATGAGGGGAGAAGGAGAGAAAGAGTGGATTTGTGAGAACGGTTTAAGGAGGGAGAGAAAGAGAGAGAGAGAAAGAGAAAGAGGGTAAGGAGGTGATTTATACTTTGTTGTGTAGGTTTGCCAGCAGACCTGGCCGAGCCTGTTCTGACACGTTCCTGCCTCTCTTCTCTCTCTCTCTCTCTCTCTCTCTGGTGTTCCCTCAAAGACAACGCCCTTCTCATTCCCCCTGTTGGAGCTCAGCTCTCAGCCTCCTGATCCTTCCTTCCTTGAGCAACGATCAGTCAGTCAGTCAGTCGGTTAACCGCCATTCTTACTGAAAGCAAGGCCCTAGCACGTGCCAGCTATTGACTGCAGAGGTTTTAAAATTAACAACTTACTTACAACTTACAACACACTGCGATATCTTCTTTACTTAAGTTTAAAAAAAAAAAAAAAAGGGGCATTGGATATAGACGTCAGTGGTGGTTAACTTGCAGTGAGATTAAAATCATGTGCAGTTTCCGTTACATACTGATGTGAAGAGAGAGATAACATTGAATTTAAAGTAAGGGTGTGACTCATGTAAGTAAAGGAAGCGTAATTGCAAATGCAAAATGCAAATTAGCATATCAACTGATAGTCATGACTGCAGCGGGAATCTTGTCAAAATGTCCTGGCTTGGCCTCTGTTGATATTCAACACCCTCGTGCATGGCCTCCTTTGGTTTTTTAACCTAAGGCTAACTGTCGTGATATGACCACTGTCTTCAGTAAGCTTCTTTCTTGTTTACCCTGTTAAAAAAAAAAAAAGTCACAAAGTTCTCTCCTCAAGAAAACTACTAACCCAAGCACACAAACAGTGAAATGCCAGAAAGACCAGTTAATAGGAAAAATACTTCAGCTGTTGCTTATTTCAAGGAGGAACTTGTTGGACTTGTTCAGAGAGAGGAAGGATCCATATTTAGACATTGTCTCACGAAAGGCTGGCCCCATGGGATTGTGTATGTGTGTGTGTGTGTGTGTGTGTGTGGGGGGGTGTGATCAGTAACAAATGGGTCAGGATCCTTTGTCTAAACCACATATATCTGAGATTTTCTAAAAGCTGTCCAATTCTCCCTTTGACGAAATTGTACTGTTGCAGAGTTTTGAATTGAATTCCTGGCATCTTCCCTTAGGAATCCTGAAAACTTGATTTCACTTATCCAAATCATCAAATTGTTTTACTTGAACTAGAAAGCTAACTATGCTATCGACTTATCATACAATATATACGATAGGTTATCATCTTATCGTAAGACATAAAGACATGAGCGGGACCATTTTTGCTGACCTTGATAAAGCCTGTTGAGTTACTGCGTGTTTGTTTACATAAGAATGTCACTAACATGTTAGCCAACGTGATACTAGACAGCAGGGGTTTCCCTAAATGAAGACTTGGTTACAAGTGTTTTTTACAGCGCCTAAGTCGAATGAAGAGAAAAAACTATGCTGAGTAGCAGTTCTTTTAAAAATGACAATAATATTATTTATTGCAATTATTTCTGGAGAGGATATGAAAAGTAGTTATCGTAGCTGGCCTAGCAGAAAAAGTATGAGATCATCTGGCCACCAAAACCATGAAATATGCTAAAATTATTTTTCCAATCTGCTATTTTTGAACAAATTTATTTAAATCATTGTCCTGCTGTCAACTCGCAACTTGTATCTCGCCTGTTAGCCTGCAGGTCTAACTTGTACTAAAGCTTTGGGGCACCGGGTACAGATTGTACTAGGGGGCTTGGTCCCTGCTGATATCTGAACTCAAATCTATGTACTGCGTCTTTCTGAGGACTATAGTTTTTTTTTAAAAAGTGTGTTTTTGTACAATTATGTCCAGAAAAAGCTTCAACATCTTTTAATGAAGACATCAGTCTGGGATTGCTAACCTCTGATACTGTAACAAACAGCAACACATCGTCCGCATATAGACAAAACCTCTGTTCTAAACCTCTTACTTATATCACTTTTATCAGCTACAAATTCCTAACTGACCGTGCTAATGGTTCAATATATAAAGTGAAAGAAGTGCTTGGCATCAGCTCTTTCCAAGTTAATAATGTCTGTTAAGAGTCTGTTAATCTTAATTCTGGCATTTGGTGAGGAGTTTACAGTACATCTTCCTCTTTAGGCCGGGCTTCTTCGTGTAAAATGTCAGTTGTTTTAGTTGGATGGATAAATAAACTGTGAACTGTACAAACTCCACTGTTCCATGTTTGATAACTGGCAGACGCAAAAATAACATGAATAAAACAAATACTGGAACACAGTATCGTATTCCCACTTAACTGAAACCAACTAAATCCCCTGCGTCTTATTTACTGATTTGTTCTCAGGCTTTGAGTACTGCAAACAGTTTGCCCGGAAAAGGATTTAACAAAGTTTAAAGAGACTTGCATTTCCCTTGAAGGCATTTGGTCTTTTATGTCAGTTATCATTCAAGCATATTGTGCAATCTAACAGACAACTGAAAGAGAAAGCAGATGTCACGAGGAAATGTGGACAAATGTGTTGTCGGGTTATTCATTGAACTGGTTACTGTAGAACAATGGTATGTGAATGCCAACAAAGAAACCTTTTGACATTTTCAGTGAAACTGAAGTTATGTGGTGAACGTGAGGATTCCCACTTGACAGAAACTATTTTACTCACTTGTGGTTTTTGAGTTGAGGAAATGTATGAGGAATGACGCAAAGATATACGTCTAGATATATTACTCAATATCAAAAGTCAGCATAGACAAAACAGATTTCAAACTGGTAAATGTTTGCGGCCTTCATGTTGTGCCATTTGTTACATTTTGTCTTATAAACAAATGACTAATAAGACACCGCAGAGTCCCTCATGGTTTAGATCATGCAGCTGTTTTGCGGTTATTGTTGACTACACTGGTGCTTTTATTGCAGGGAATGTGAAACACATGAGGTTGATACATAGTTTTTGTATAAAAAGCAAGTGGTTTTACTTTGACACTTTCTGTCCTTGAATAGAAGTGACGTGTCTAAAAAAAAAAAAAAAAAGGATATGAGACTAAAGAGGCCACTTTGTGTAATCCTAGTTTCACTTAGACTCCGCAACATGACCTGAAAATAAAAAATAAATCTGATGACCAGAAAACATGTATCAGAGTGATTCTCAGAGTCTTAGTTTGTGAGTCATCAGTCTCTGCAGACTGCAGCAAAAGAAGATAACCAATATCTACAGTGATTTTATCAACTAAACTGAAAAGACCGTTTGGGGTTTGTTAATCCACCCATGCAAGTTTCTGGTGGGGTGACTGCCAGACCAATTTGTTCTCAGGGGCTCAGATTTCATAGCAAACTGACCTCATCAGGTCATGGGTTGATTAGTTGTTATGTCTGGGCCAACCAACAGTAATCAAAAAGAAAGCAAATGTCAGAAATAGTAAAAAAAAAAGTTTTTTCATTCTCTAATTGCTGCTTTTATCCACAATAACTATTTTATGTTATATCTCTGTAAACTGAATGTCTTTTGGACTGTTGGTTGGACGAAACAAGACGTAAAAATGTCATGCTGGGCTTGGGAAAACTGTGATGGGTAAATAAACAATCATGAGACTGACTGACAATATCTGACAAACATAATCTATAAATATTACACAACAATTATACAAAGAGACCCCACTAAAAGATAAAGACTTACAATGAGATGAATAAAAACATTGCCACTGTGATGTCTTCACATTTCTTGTCTTGTCCAACCAACAGTTAAAAACCCCCCCCAAAGATATTCAATATGCAATGACAACATCTGAGATTCTGAAACCAGAACATGTTCAACAGTTTTGTCCTGGATCTACTTATGATTGTGTACATGTGCTGCCTGACACAGATGGTGTGACAAACTGTCTTCAAAGTCCAGACAGTGTGGACTCACAGTGACCTACCTCTAGCACCGGGCCAGCCCCGAGGACGGTCCGTTTCAGCCCGCCGCAGTAGGTCTTCTGACTGAGGGCGGTCAGGCAGTGGATGAGATAACTGCTGCTTTCAGTCTTCCCTGAGCCACTCTCACCAGATATCACAATACACTGGTTCACCTGCCTGTTCAGCATAGTACGGAAGGCTACGTCTGCTATGGCAAATATATGAGGGCTCAGTTTGCCCAGTGGCTGGTTCTCGTACATCTTGACATACTTGGGATTGTAGTAAACAGGAAGGAACTTATTGGGGTTGATGGCGATGAGGATGTCACTGGCATAGGTGTAGATTTTACGCTGGTAAAAGCGCTGACGTAAAGTCTCCAGGATACTCTCCTCAGTCACATCCTTGAGGTTACAGAGGTCGTCGTAGTCCTCTCTCCTGCTTTCTACTTGGTTGCCTCCATTGATGGCTTGCTGCTGCAGGACAAAGTAGTACCCATCGGTCTGAGGGTGCCACTTCTGTGTCTCCGGTGGCCACAGCAGGACTCGCACCAAAATGCAATCCCCAGCCTCCAGCAACCGCTCCTCTCCACCGCTCTCCCTGACCTCTAGCAGGCTGTACCTCTGGCTGGCGTCCAGGCCCAGCGTGATCACGGCATTGTGGATGACAGTTCTCGCAGTGTCCCCGCCGCTGACCTGCAGGGGACAGTAGGCAGGTGTGTCCTGGGACAACCTGGGGTAGATCTGCACAACACGGGTCTCTTCGTGCTGTTCAGGGGCCCCGGCTCCATCTGTAGTGCTCATCCTGATATACAGATATACAGGCAGGCTTCAGCATAACTTACTGCCCCGACTCTCTGCCAGCACCCACTGTAAAAAAATACACATAAAGAGTTTAAAATGAAGGAAAGAAAGTAGGAATTGAGGTAGAAGTTCATATTACTCTAAGCTTGAGTCCATTTACACCACACACAAGTGTAAGGAACACTCCCTGTACCGCCACTGTACCTCTAAATTATATAAAAATCACTGTTTAAATTCAGTTTTTCTTCTTTAAACATGCAAATACTGTATATACTGTCATATCCACCTATGTTCTGTACATAAAGCAACCTGCAACTCTGCACCATTGCCATATTCTGCCTACAAATCTACATATTTATATCTGTACGTAGCAGTCTAATGTATACCTGTCGAGCATGAGTACTTGTTTTTAGCTGTATTTATGTCTGTCTGTGCAAGTGCATAGAACAACGTCAAATTCCTTGTGTGTGTGCACGTACCTGCCCAGTAAAAGTGACTCTGAAACACACTCTTTACAGTGAAATGCATGAAAAAACTCCCTGTCTGCCTCATTTCCACCCATAGTATCAACATCCAAACACCATTTCCTCTTATCCAAATCACCCAGGTGATAAATGACAGACGGTAACAAGTGTCAAACAGGACCAAAGTGTCAAATGAAGTCTCACCTTTCATGAAAAGCAGCTCATTTAATGTTTTAAATCCTTTGAAAAATAAAAATAACTCCTGAGAGCGAAGAGAGTGTGAAGATCTCTGCACCACCTCCGGTTAACGAAACTCCAATCACACAACTTAAGGTGGGGGAAAAAAAGTTTCTTCACCTGAGCTTCACCAAATAAAGGTGAGCAAACCAACACTTACAGTTTTAAATGATGAAAGAGTAACTTGACGGCGGTTCAGCGGCGTTATTGTCCGTGTAAATCACAGTTTCTTTGGGGGGAATTGGGGGATTAACGTCCTCCTCGTCGTCCCGGTCGAAAAAAACTTAGGTTAACGTTTACTTCCTAGATTTCTCCACTGACACACACACACACACACACACACTCAAGCGTCGACGAGGTGGAAGTAAGTGGATGTTTTTCCTTCACTGACCTGAAAGATGTCACCCTTTAAGCAACATCGGATAAACCACAGTGAAACAAACACAACAGGAGCTGATAACAGAGAGAGAGAGAGGAGGTGACAGTTTCACTTCACCGAGGAGGAGAAGTTAATAAACACAGACACGGATCAGCAGTTTAATTGACCTCGTTTGTTACTGTGAGCCAGCTGTGTGCTTTGAGCACCATCTAGTGACCGTTTGAGGTGTTACAACCAACTCACAGCTTCTACAGTCAATGTCTGTGTCCTGTCTGTCTCTGCTGTCTGTGTCCTGTCTGTCTCTGCTGTCTGTGTCCTGTCTGTCTGTCTCTCTGCTGTCTGTGTCCTGTCTGTCTCTCTGCTGTCTGTGTCCTGTCTGTCTCTGCTGTCTGTGTCCTGTCTGTCTCTGCTGTCTGTGTCCTGTCTGTGTCCTGTCTGTCTGTCTCTGCTGTCTGTGTCCCGTCTGTCTCTCTGCTGTCTGTGTCCTGTCTGTCTCTGCTGTCTGTGTCCTGTCTGTCTCTGCTGTCTGTGTCCTGTCTGTGTCCTGTCTGTCTGTCTCTGCTGTCTGTGTCCTGTCTGTCTCTCTGCTGTCTGTGTCCTGTCTGTCTCTGCTGTCTGTGTCCTGTCTGTCTCTGCTGTCTGTGTCCTGTCTGTCTGTCTCTCTGCTGTCTGTGTCCTGTCTGTCTCTGCTGTCTGTGTCCTGTCTGTCTTCTCTGCTGTCTGTGTCCTGTCTGTCTCTGCTGTCTGTGTCCTGTCTGTCTATCTCTCTGCTGTCTGTGTCCTGTCTGTCTCTCTGCTGTCTGTGTCCTGTCTGTCTCTGCTGTTTGTGTCCTGTCTGTCTCTCTGCTGTCTGTGTCCTGTCTGTCTCTGCTGTCTGTGTCCTGTCTGTCTCTCTGCTGTCTGTGTCCTGTCTGTCTCTGCTGTTTGTGTCCTGTCTGTCTCTCTGCTGTCTGTGTCCTGTCTGTCTCTCTGCTGTCTGTGTCCTGTCTGTCTCTGCTGTCTGTGTCCTGTGTGTCTCTCTGCTGTCTCTGCTGTCTGTGTCCTGTCTGTCTCTCTGCTGTCTGTGTCCTGTCTGTATCCTGTCTGTCTCTCTGCTGTCTGTGTCCTGTCTGTCTCTGCTGTCTGTGTCCTGTCTGTCTCTCTGCTGTCTGTGTCCTGTCTGTCTCTGCTGTTTGTGTCCTGTCTGTCTCTCTGCTGTCTGTGTCCTGTCTGTCTCTGCTGTCTGTGTCCTGTCTGTCTCTCTGCTGTCTGTGTCCTGTCTGTCTCTGCTGTCTGTGTCCTGTCTGTCTCTGCTGTCTGTGTCCTGTCTGTCTCTGCTGTCTGTGTCCTGTCTGTCTCTCTGCTGTCTGTGTCCTGTCTGTCTCTGCTGTCTGTGTCCTGTCTGTCTCTCTGCTGTCTGTGTCCTGTCACAGTTTTGTGCTCAGATTTCATAGCAAACTTTTTCAGGTTATTATTATTTTTGATTAGTTGTTATGTCTACACCAACCAACACTACAAAATAATATAAAAACAAAATATTTGTATAGTTAGTAAATGTAATTGCAGTATCTATGTTATCTTACATCACAGAAATTAAGTGTACAAAGTAAAGTTCAAGCAGCTCAAAACAAGGAGAACATCTTATTAAACTCATAAAAAATATTCTTAAAATTAATAAACCAACAGTTTGATCGATATTCTTTGGAGATTTAGGACCAGTCGTGTAAAGTATCTAAGTACATTTACTCAGGTGTGGAAAAAGTACTCTTTTACTTAAGTAAAAGTAGCAATACCACAGTGTAGATATACTCTGTTGTAATTCCTGCATTCAAAAGTACTAAAAGTACAAAGCATCAAAATATATTTAAAGTGCCAAAATAAATAAATAAATTCTTATGCAGAAATAATGTATATTATATTATTGTATTATGTGTTCATTACTTATAATAGTGTAGATGGGCTAATTTTAATTATATATTAAAATACTTCATTATATATTTCTCTTACTCTTACTCTTACTCTTACTCTTACTCTTTTACTCTCAGGTTCCTGAAATTTTATCTTAACTTATAATAATATCTAATAATTTATTTGTTGATTATATTTTGTGTTATTCACAAAGAAAAGAGAAAAATGTAGTAAACAAAGGAAAGTACAAGTACTTCAAAACTGTTCTCAGATATAGTACTTGTGTAAATGTACTCAACGTTACTTTCCAACACTGCATTTACTCAAGAATTGTACTTTAGTACAATGTTAGATTCTTGTACTTCAAGTAGTTACTTCTCAGATTAGTATTTAACATAAAAAACACATGATAAACTCAGACTGTTGTCCAAGATTATAACAGTGGTTTAGTTAGTTAGTCAAAGAGACATTATCTCTCTAAACCTCCCAAATAGTGTCATTTAAATCATCTTTCCAAACCTAAAGAAGTTAAATGATTCAATATTTCACAAAAAAAGCAGAGAATAGATTTACTTGTGACTCTTTTGATGGCTCGACCTTCTAGTTTGGAGACCACTGAGATACTGTATAAGTAAAGTTCACTTACTCATCCTCGACCATCTACCACTAACACACTGTGTCTACACTGATGCACCAAAATTAACAATCTAACAATATTATGTCTACACTCTTAAGCTAAGAGATGAGAACAGAGTGAAATAGAAAGTAGTCAAAAGTAGAAATAATTATGATAGAATAGAGTGTAACTTTATTGCTCTGCCAGGGCAGAAGAAATTTGTCTTTGTGTCACCAGAAAATACAGTAAACACAATAAAGATAATTGACACAACACAGTTGCACAGAAATGATCAGCCTTACAGGAATATGTGTGCAAAAGTTGATGTATTTTATTAAAATGTCCTGACCAGAGGATATTGTAGTGCTGTTTGTTCATTATGTCACTCTAATTTTTCATCTTGTTTACCTGGGGCGTTGTCCAAAAGGTGTCGTATCAAAGCGGAGAAGATGGTCGGTGTCATTAGATAATAGACAGAGCTTTTGGTTTTAAGATTTAATGCCACTTTTTAATGGCCTGTGTGCTGCTCCTGTGTCCTAAAAACAGAAAATAAAGTACTCAGCACTTTGAAAACTGTTCCAGAGGCCACAAATCCCTTTGACACTTTTAATTAACATTTTTGGCTTCAAACCGTCTTCTGAAAATTAAAGAAGTTGTTTGTTTGGTCTGATTTATTTGTTTATTTATTTATAAGGGGTTATGT
This sequence comes from Argyrosomus regius, assembly GCA_946959425.1. Lineage (NCBI taxonomy): Eukaryota > Metazoa > Chordata > Actinopteri > Sciaenidae > Argyrosomus > Argyrosomus regius. The sequence goes on along the minus strand of OX336892.1, from coordinate 22,085,829 downwards.
AAAGTTATTTTAAGGTTATGCTGAACAATAAGTCACTTGCAGAGCAGCTTCTGCTGATGACACATCCCAGTAACGTTTTTAAAATAATATAAATAATCCTGTTGGACTATTTTGGGCATTGTAATGCTCAACAGGGACTGAAACTGTGTCACTATAGTAACCTTATCATATTTGGCTTTCACTATAATTTGATTGTACTATTCTCATAGGATACTATATTTAGTTTATGGGGGTGATAGATACAATAAAAGAAACACCTGTACAATACAACGCAAATCAATGCAAATCTGTAGCAAACCTTTTGCTGAGAGTCTGTCATGCAAGGCTGACATTTGCCTGTGACGTGCAGCAGTGGCAGTATTATGCAAATCCTTTTTTTTATAGGTCATACAGACCACATGCTGTCAAGTTAGGTCAAAAAACAAGTTCATGTTGAATTTCTTCTTTGCTTTTGGGCGTTTGCTTTTTCTCACCTGCACAAGTGCTTTCCTGTTCTTGCTGGCAAATAACCATTTAAAAAAAAAACAAAGGCTGCAAATAAAGCCAAGGTGAGTCTTTTCTATATCACATCTCATACACAAAGACATTTCAATGCAAATTAAAGGAGTAGAAACAATAAAAACATTAAATTAAATGATAAAAAAGTTAGAAATAAATAGAGGATAGGTAAAGATGCAAGGTGGAAAGTACAAAAACAAGCTGGTTTGGAGGGAAATGGCTGCTGATATTTGAAGCAGCATTAAAGTAGTATTGAGTGCAGGTATTTTAATCCTTCTGAAGGCTCAGGCTGACATATTTAAACACGGACTCAGAAAAAGAAGAATCTGTGCACTTCTCAGCCTGCGCCTGAGAAAAGATAATAATGTGAACGTCACACTCCAGTCTGTAGTTCAACACAGATTTAGTTTGGTGCCACAGATATGTAATTGCAATGTAAGAAAAAAATCAATGTGAAATTTTAGAGCTATTCAACAATGTTTTCTTTTCCTATTAAATTTTGCACGTCTGCAGACTTTATTTAGTCCAAAAGAAGATGACCTCAGGTCAAAAGTAATTGTTCACACGCCACCCCCCAACATCCAAAATCAATAACACGTCATATAATGATCAGTTTTGCTTATGCTAATGCAGCTCCTGTCCGTTCAGGTATATAATGACTGCAGAGGTGTTGAGGCGCTATATTCCAGTTTAGTGTGGAGGCTCGCGGACACACTGACAGCTTATTATACTGTGAGGAATGAAGAGAGGCAACGTAAAGTGTTACTCAGCACAAATCAGCTGCTGTTGATAACGACTACCTGCAGAGGCAGCCAGATTCACCCACACAGGAAGACAAATTAGGACACACACATATACACACACACACAGATGTGCACACACATCATTTCTTTGTGTCAGAATCACAAATTCATCACTCCTGACAAATTACACATCGCTGTGATAAACACATTTGTGGTCATTTACGATGTGTTCCCTCTGATTATCTTTGTTGGGGAATAATGATGATGACGACCTCGTTAGCGCTGTTGGTGTCATAGTAGGTGTCACTCTTGTTCCTGCTGGACTGAGCCAGTTCTGCAAAGACACACTGAATCCAGTTCAGTAGGCACAGGAGTACACAACTTGGAAAAAGTCCACGTTATCACATGATGCCAAAATGATTTAGAGCACGAAATTTAACAAGCTATGGCTCTATTTTAAACTCTCTGACGAAAAGTAAGTCCATAGTTGACACACTGACGCAGCTTTTATTGACTGAAATCATCTTTCTCTTGGAAAATATGAAGCTTTATGTAATAATCTTTTAAAAAAAATAGAAATATAGTGTTGAAAATGAATACTATGCTTCAAAAATCACACTGATGGGTCATCCATCATTGGCCTTTCTTCTTCATAAAACCCCCATAAATCAGAAGAAGTTGACAACATCACAGTGTGTCTGAACATGCAAAGACTTTCACAGCATTCCTCTTTGTTGTTTTACAGTAAAAGGCGGGCCGGCTTCTTTCTTTCTTACTTTCCCGCGCATCCTCCTTGCCTCACCTCTCAGTTTGGGGATGGCCGAGGACTCTCAGGTATGCAAGAGTTCATTCTTTCATGTTAGACACTGAACTTAGCCACTGTGAACAATTCCTGTTTGGTTCAATGCTCACTAATGAGCTAAGTTCTGCATCTTCAGAAAAGTCATCCCGGAGTGGCATTTCGCAAGCAGGAAATCTGAGATCTGTGTGTCTCACTCTGCAAGGAAACAAAAAAACTTTACACAACTCGTAAAAATTAGACAGATTTTTAACGGAGAACATGGATTTTAGCGATGTTGCAATCATGCTCAGTCCTGTAAAAGTAATCATGTCTGCTGTTTTCATGCTGTGACTTATCCAAATGGGAAATCCAGGTCCACTGCAAGGAGAGAAAGTCATTAAATAAAGAAAAAACTGAGGAAATTTGCTCATAAAAACAAACTATATTAGTCTAATATATCATACAGACCACTAATATGAATGTAGAACATGTAGAGACATAAGAAGAAGGTTGGCCAAAGAGTTGAACCGCAGTTTATTACTTTCAAATGCAATAACTGAATGAGCTCTTTTCATGACATGCGTGTTAATAAAGCAAAATTACCTCATATGACTCCTCAAATCCAGTGGTGGAAGAAGTATTTTACTTAAGTACAAGTAAAAATACTCCAGCACTAGTAAACGTACTCATTATACAGCAGAACGACACTTGGATTATTATAACTGACGCATGAAACAGTTCTTTATACACTGTTGTTGTTAGGTTGTGTTAATCATCAGTAACTATAGTTTTCATATAAATATGGTGGAGTAAAAAGTTCAATATTTACTTCGAATGTGATGAAACAGAAGTAAAAAGTGGCAGAAAATGGAGATAATCAAGTGAAGTAAATGTGCTACTTTCCTGTTCAAATGTAACTACTAAAGAAGAAGGTCACACCAGGCCTGGGTGCAGCTACACACTCTCATATGACTTGGTGTTTTTTTTTTTTTTTTTGTAGACTTTAAATCCAGATTTGTTTCTCACACATGCATGAGGCTTTAATCCTTCCCTCCCAGGCTGAGAAGAGTCTCTACCTTCATCGTTTGTACTCGTATAGTTTGTCTGAGCCTCAGGACACGGGCTCAGTTTTCAGAATAAACTGTTAGTCCGCCCATACAGTGGTGTCATGACATCACCCCACTCAGTAGAAAACAACTCACTCTCACGTTCACGTCGCCTCGACCTGGAGCTTTATGAGCAAAACTTGCTGCACACAGATGCATCAATTGTGTCTTGATATTGTAAGATTTAGATCCCTTCTTTGGTTACTAAAATGGAAAAATTAGACTGTGATTGCTCTCCTCCAGATGCACTGGGTTAAATGTTAAATAAGTACTACACATGAAGATAATCACACTTAATTAGAGCAGTTTGTAATTTCCTCATCACCTATTTATTTTTGTGGATTGACGGTGATTTTAAACTCTTGCAGCAGCACAAATCTTGTAAACACAACCCAAGAGTTGGATTAGTTTCAAGGGTATCAGTGTCCAAGTGAAGTTACCTGAGCTCGACTGCCATTATGTCATTTTTCACCCTGCTTCACGAGAAGAAAAGGCAGCTGCAGCCTTTGTCATCCCGCCACCTCCTTCTTCCCTGTGGAGAAGAAAGTGTGATGATCCATCTTTTGGGATTAAACAAGCAGGAAACCAAAATCCCCTGCTATCACCTCCCCACATGACTTTATTCAACTTCTCAAGGCTTGTTCTGCTCAGGTTAATCACTGCTTCTGGGGGGGAGAAGCAAGCAAAACATTTTAGAGATGGTGGAGATGTTATGTTAAGAAAAAAGTGGGTGCATTAGAAGGAAAGAGAAAGGAATAAAAATAGCTGAACAGAGCGAAAGAGAAAGAACGGTACAGTCTGAAACAGTCTATACAAGCAATTCAGCAGCGCCATATTCAGCAAAAAAACATTCCCAAATAAGAAAAGATGCACTTAAATGCATTACAACACAATTTAAACACATGATATTGATTCCCTCTTCTGTTGACCAAAGAGCTGAGATACCAGCTTTCATTGCATCTAATCCTAAAAGTGCCTGTAAAGGTTGTGAATCTCAACTTACCTGCATGTGAAGGAAGAAAGCGGAATGATAAGACAGAAAGAGGCCTTCGGTGTCGTCAAACCTGATCACTCTCTGCTGGGTTCACCTCACTGGTTTCTGTTGCATGTTCTTAGCAAGACGGCGCTGCTTTGCTGCTCCTCTAGCTGTTCAGTGTGAGGTGTGGGTGAGCGAGGAGGGGGGAGCATGTGTGAAAAGAGAGGAGGCACAAAAAGGGGAGGGGAAGACCGGGGGGGAAGGAGGGAGGGATGAAGGGAGGGAGAGGGGATGATGGGACAGGTGTGGAATTTACACACCCTGCTGGTAGCGCGCACTATTGGCATATTTGGCTCAGTGTGATGACTCACCCTCTTATGGTGGAAGTGAGAGAAAATGTGGGTTTGTGAGTGATAGGGAGACACAAACTGAAATATAAACTGGATAAACTGTCTGCAGGATGTGTCATTGTTCGAGTCAGGAATAGCCCTGAACTTTACTCTTAACTTTTTAGTCTAAAATATATGTTATTCGTGCTTAGGACAACTATATCTGAGCACAGGAAACACAGAGAAGCAACCTGATTAGCCCTGTAGGACATGTACATGTTGTAGATATATTAAGTTTCACAGTCAAGACAATCCCATTGCACATTTAAAACAACTAATTGCAAAGACGTTGGATCATCGGTGGACCTGAGGCAGGCTGAATGACGCCTCGGTGCTGAAACAAGCCATCTGTGATGGCAATCAAAGTGGCCGTACTGTTAATCCTGCATAACTTTAAGCCTTAATATAACTTGAACAGGTGAGTTCTATAAAAATTCACCCTCAGTACAGGTGTCATGAACGGGGAAATTAGCTATAGAGACCAAAACTGTTTTTTGTACCAGGCTGTAAACATGTTTATTTCTGCTGTGAAGTTGGACATTTTAACATGGGGACTTATGGAGACTGACTCACTTCTGGAGCCAGCCTCAAGCGCCCGCTCAAAGTTAATGGTTTTTGGGACTTCCGCATTGGTTTCACTTCACAAACACAGAAGTTGACGCTTGTAGTGACCCACTATGTTTCTAAGGGGTGAAATAAGAGGGTTCTCCTGACCTTAATGGTCTGCTGCTGTCCTGTACATTTCTCTTTGTTGAACTAATCCCATGTGCAGAGTCAAACCAACAATGAATTGATTGTACTAACACGAATTCTCAGTGTAGCTTAAGCCTGATATAGATTATTCCTCCGTGCTATAGAGCTCCATTGTTGTCTTCAAAACACATAAATTAACCACACCGTTACACTGGGTGACTTCATTATAAAATGGAGTACGGCCACTGTAGCTTTGAGTCGATCTCACGTACAACTTCCTGCTGCAAGAAAGAGAGAACTATAGAACCAAATGTGTATGAATTCGCATCAGAAAATAGTCCCCAAAAATGCTCACCTGTTTTCAGAAACTATCTATAAAATTAAACTATATATTTGAGACCCATTTATTAAAGCACCAGTGTGTAGGATTTAGTGGCATCTAGTGAGGTAGTTGCTGTTTGCAACCTTTTCCTTTCTAGCGTAAAGGAAAAACAACGTTGGCTGTTAGCTAGATATAAAAGGCTCATTCTGAGGTAACAAAACCAGAACAATTCTTATTTAATGGTGGTTATACACTGTATATATTCAATTTCTGCTTAGCCCTTAAATCTTACATACTGGACCTTTAAGATTTACGTCTTCGTTAGGACTTCGGGATGGAAGTTGGAGGTTGGTTTTGGTCTTTTCAAAGAGGGTTTGTTGACAGAAAAGTATCATTCAAGGAAGATGCAGTTTTAAAAGAGTTCCATAAGTTAGGAAACCTATATATTTTTTAAGATTAACCCCATAAGATTCATGTTTTTGCTTGCAGAATTCCTTGTTTCTTGTCTTTGTGATTCTCTGGAATAGAAGAGTGTTTTTGTTTCCTGTATGACAAACACTACTTATCTGGTAAGTTATTTTTTCTTCAGAAAACTCTGTCCAGTAGAGGAAATGAAACATGTTCGCACGTGGGCCCTCATATCAGTCACCATACCCTCCATGTACGTTGTGCCCTTTCTCTCTCCATCAGGATGATTGTTTTGATTTGACGGGCTGCAACCTGATACGCTGCGCCTCCATACATAGTTGGTACTTGTCACCGTCGCTCTACAGCAGGGCAGCGGGCCTGAAAAAAAAAAAAAAAAAAAAAAAATAACATGGAGGCTGTCTCGAGTTGTTTTTCTCTCCTCGCCTTTTAAGAGCACTCTGCAGCGAGCTCCTCTCTGGCCCCTAATGCACCCGGTCCATTTAGCAAAGCAGAGCTGTGAAACCCAAGATCACAGGCATGGTCAAAAACAATTTCACCCTCTGATTGAGCCAATGTCCACTTTACATTTTGAGGAGAAACAGCAATCTGATACGTGTTACTGTACATACAAGATCTGCATTTTGTAATCTGTTAGTGAAATGTGATTCAACGCATTTGTCACCAGTCCAAATATATACAATATCTGCATGTGAAACCTCAGAAATGTTTATTATTTTGCCAGATACCTCACATCCTCTCCTTGACTTTGTAACCTCAACTACTAAATACACAAACTTATTAGTATGACACAGAAAACAAACATTTTCCCTGCAACTATTTCTCAGGGGTCAATGTTTTGGAGCGAGCATAAAGAGATGAGGCGGCTTCTCTGTGAAACCAGATCCAGTCTCGAGTGATGGGCAGTGCATGGCAGCGAGTCCTGGACGCATTAGCCCAGGCTAATGGGCTAGCTGGCTCCGAGAGGCCTGACTGTCCATTATGTGCTGCCACGGCTGGAGGAGTTTGAAGGTAAACTGCTTTTGACTGCTCTGATGTCCAACAAGCCCCTTAACTCTCATATCATTACTGTCTCTGATATTTAAATTTACAAACAAACTTGTAGCAGACGTAGAATAATTGTTTACTGGCAATCTGTCTGTCTGCCTATTGAATTTAATTGAATTGGGGGTAGATAGATAAATAGAAAGATAGATACAGAGAGACACAGATGCACAGCAGCAATAAAATGATGTAACTATATACTTTAATGGAGATATGACTGAATGCCATATATATACTGTATATATGGATGTCAAGCAGGACCACAGCAGCAGGCTCGCCCAACGTCCGATCTCGGCGTAGCCACGATCCGTGAGAACCATGCGAGATGAGAAAGCACAAAAACTCTGGGCAAGAAGCGGAGTTAGTAACGTGTTGATGGGACAGGAACCATGCAAGTCCCCCAGCAGTCTAGTCCTACAGAAGTGTTGATGGTGTCTGCCTCCCGAACCCAAACTGGGAGTTTGTTCCACAGAAGAGGAGCTTGATAGCTGAAAGCTCTGGCTCCTGTTCTACTTTTAGAGACTAAAGGAACCACAAGGAACCCTGCATTGTGTTCTAGTCGGGTAATAAGGTACTATGAGCTCTTTAAGATATGATGGCGCCTGACCATGAAGAGCTTTGTAGGTGAGCAGAAGGATTTTAAATTATATTCTTGATTTCACAGGTAGCCAATGCAGAGAAGTTCAAACTGGATCTATCTGTCTACCTACAGCTACTGCTAAATAATATACAGCAGTACACTTGAAGATGAAAAGAACCAGACAAGTACTTTGAATGAATTCCACCTAATCTGTCATTTTTATGTAATTTGACATTCACAGAAAATAGCTGGCACAAATCTGAGTGAAATGTTCTTCTCTGCTTCACTGAAAAGGTGATTGTTAATGGTTTGATTGAAGGTGGATAATGAGGGCAGTTTTCTGTCCTTGCAGTGAGGTTCAGGACATTTTGGCACCGGCTCTCGAGTTAAGCGTAGTGGGGGGTTAAAAAGGCCACCGAGATGGGAGGGATCCACGTGATGAATAGCTCTTTAAGTTGAGAGAAGTAGATTGATCTGTATCCTCCTGCTGCATGCAAAGCCAACAGACATTTTGGAGGGAGGGAGTAATGGAAAAGAAAGAGAGAGAGAGAGAGGCTGCAGGTTTGTTTTTTTTTATGTATACTGCAGGACTTTGGAGGATGTGCCATAGAGGGTGCTGTTGCATTAATCAAATCTGGAAGTGATAAATGCATGAATAAGACTTTTGGCAGCCAAGAATGAGAATGAAGGACAGTGTTTTAGTGGAAGGAAAGGTTGTTTCAATCTGCAGGATTATTCATAATATCATCCATGAAACAGCCGAGCATCATAATATCTATGTTTGATTACAGTTATATTGTTTTAGGGTTTAACAGATATCATTGCAACACTTTAAAAAACAAACTTTTAAATGAAAAAGGGCAGAAAAAGTGAAAAATAAAACATATTCTGACTCACTGTTTGCAGCAATAATTTATTCCTGTAAACGGATGACTTTGCAAAACTGTCAAGGATCATGGGTGCCACCTATTGATCATGTTGAGAATTTTTTAATCTCTTTCAGAGATGCTCAAGATCATTTCAATCAGTTTCATACCTGCTTGGTTAAATAATGAAAGTGAAGCTCAGTTTAATGTTCTTCATGCAAGCTCCTTTAGTTCAGCAGCTGCAGAATGTGTGACACCTCGATATCCTCTCAGCGGGATCAGCAGACAGAAAAGGAGAACGACATCTGTGTATAATGGCCGGGCGACCTTTGACTCTGATACGGGTTGTCAGGAATCAGTGACACTTGCATACCAAGCTGTCAGGTCGGCTGCACGGCCTCTCCCTGCGCCTCTGTGGTACGAGTGGTATCACACAGGAAATGCAGAGGAGCTAATTATGTTGAGTAAGTCTGAAGTGCCTCACTCCAAAACAAGTGTTTCAGTTTGAAAGGATATAAATAATCATCCAAATTATCTGTTCAGAGGAAGTCACACTTTGTTGTTGTTTTCAAACAACTTACTCTTATATGAAAGGTTTAGCTGAGGTTTTGTTAAACTGATACTTAAAGGTCCAGTTTGTCAGATTTAGGAGGCTCTATTTACAGAATATGGCAGAAATTGAACATAACATGCATAACTATGTTCTCATTAGTGTGTAATTACCTGGAAATAAGAGTCATTATGTATTTGTTAGCTTAGAATGAGACTTTTATATCCATCTTGTTTCTACAGTGGCTCTGGAGAGGGCCTTGCACATTCTTTGTGCATTTTCTCCTTCATGCTAGGAAGGAGAGAGTGATTCGAGGGGGTTAAAATCAGCAAATACACCAGGAGATGCCACTAAATTGTAAGTTTCACTGACATAGCTTAAAAAACACAAATATCCTCATACATCCAGGGCTGTGTATCATCGCTCTCAGACATATCTACATGGATGAAAGCACTCCATCTCCAGCTGAACCTCTCAGTGACTGAACTGCTGGTCCTTCCAGCCAAACCTACTTCACACCAAGACATCAGCATCAAAATCAACTCCCGATCTCTTGCCCCTACTTGCCCCGAGTCATGATTGATGACCAATAACCTTCCCTGATCACGTTGCCTCGGTTGCCCGGGCGTGCAGCTTCGCTCTTCATAACAAAAAATCAGGTTTTACCTGACTCATAATGCTAACCAGCTCCTGATTCAGGCTGCGATCATCTAACGCCCTCCTGACGGGCCTCCAGATAGGGGCGTCCCTCTCTACCTTCAAAAACCTCCTGAAGACCCAGCTCTTACTTCGTACCTCCTTTCCTAGTACTACCAAAAACTAAACATGCTAAATCTTGTATTGTATGCATGTATTGTATGTAATACTTAAGATTGCGTCTTGTTTTGTCTGTCCAAAATTCATAGATATTCAGTTTATTATATTGTTAAGACGAGGAGAGGCACGTTGGAAAGTTGATCTGTTCTGTTAATCTGTTAAATTCCATACTTACATACAGAATATGATACACACTAATCATTTTAATATACTGTTTTGCAGTTAGCTTACAAGAAATTTAACATTTTTGCTTTATACGTATTTCACAGGAAGTGATGCAATACATGTGCCGTCTAATAGCAGAGCCTCTAACACTTCATTACCACAAATAAAAGCAAAGTGGCTGTCGCGCCATTAGCAATTTAATTTAATGTTTAGCACCTCCACACCCAATTCTCCATTTCTTTTATGCACACAAAACATCAACAGCACACTCCAAAATCAAGTGTTGTTAGCATGTATTCTCATTTTGAAAGTACACCTTATTACAAAAAACTAAATGTTCCGCCCATGATGATTTTAATTACAATAATTTCAACACTCAAAGCTCCTTTTTTTTTTTTTTCAAAGACATGTACCACAAAGGATCAAGTAAAAATCCTTCAAAACAGTGTCGATGCTCACCAGAATGGTTACTGCAACAAGCTGCTTTCATGCAAAGTGTTCAGCCGAGCTGATGTCCATCATCCAAAAGCTCTTTTTTTTTTTTTTATATGGAAAGCATTGTTCTGACTGAGGCCAGCTGCTGGTGGACAATAGCAGAAAAAAGGGGAATTCATTTATTTTTCAGGCACACAGCGAGAGTTGTTGTGGTGTAGATGGCAGTGAAACGGTGGCACACAAACACACTGTCATACTCTTTGTGCTGTTTTTCATACTTTTATAATAGCTTCTTTTTGAACAACACATATTTGGGTTGTTCTTGAAACTTTGTGTTTTTGTGTGACACTGGATCATTTCCAACAAACTCTGAGAAAGAAGTCATCTGCAATCTTTCTACATGTTTTCTCTGATGTAACTCGTCTGCCAGCAGCAGCAGCAGCAGCAGCAGCAGCAGCTTCTCTCTCCTGCTTTCATTATCTATTATTTTATCCTTATATTATTTGGGAATGTGTGGGTGGGTCTGTTTCTGTTGGTGGGTGTGCAGGGGATGAAAAATGTTATTATGCATTCATGTTTTATTTTATTTTGTTCATATTCGTTGTGTGTAAAGCTTACTGAGTTTACATTGTATGAAAAGCGCTCTATAAGTAACTTTGATCTGATATTATACGTGCATTAGAGTGTTTCTAGTTTCATGCTAATTGCTGCATGAAAGAAAGATTCAAGTATGAACAATGTGGCAGTTGTCGAGTAAATCCTTGTCTCTGATTGCCTGTTCCTGCTCTGTTTCTACATTTAGTCCCAGTCCCAGTCTGGACTTGAGCAGGACTGGACCTGAGTTTGAAAGTCGCCTCGGATGATCTTCACTACAGTTTTGAATAACAATGATTTAGAGGACAAAAAAAGACTCAGCTCTTGCAGACAATGCTATATGAGAGCTGCAGGCACTAAATAAGTCACTGCCACTTAGGAAAATAAGAGAGGTCGCATAGCTGCAGCCAAGATTGAACGTTGTGTCAGCACAGTGTGTTAAACCACACTCCCAGGCTTGGCTGTTTCTGGTGTTGGTTCAACCAAGGTCTTGCACGAGTGCCCATCTTTTTTATTGGCTGTTTACGAAGCATAAAACCCCCTTCTCAAAACCTCCATTGACCATCACAAGCTCCTCTAAAGTTAAGGCTACAAGAGTACATCTTGGGAAACTTAAAACGAGGTCACGAGGCCCTTTTAATGATGTTCGATCTATGTTGGCACGTTTCTCCTCAGATTAGAAGTGAAACAAGTAATGGTCTTGCCAGTACTGCTCTCAAGTGTCTCCACGGTACATCAGAAGATGATTTTTCTTTGCCATCTGCTGTACATTTCCATTATCTACACACACAAAAGACACTGTGAGATACTTGAAACATCCACAAAAGAAAAGCACTTATATTTCTTCAGACTAAGCTTTTGTCTGAGGCCGGTTTAAAGTCATTATTTGACGCAGATGTGAGAAGCAAATGATGATTTTGACGTTAACTGGTTACCTTGGAGGATTTTGCACATTATCATAACGGACGTGGAGTTAAACACAAAGGATAGTGATCAGCTGTCGTGTTGAGTAAGGCTTTGATTTTAGAGTAAGTGCACTCTTTTCATCTAAAATAGAAAAATATGAAGGCTGGAGGCTTCACAGTTTGTGTTAAAAGGCGGAGAATAAATGATTCAGCTTTTGTTTGTGGGTAAACATGAGATATGACTCTGAACAAACGGACGGCCATGAACTTGTAGGTCAGAAGAATACCAAAATTGAACATTTCATGCACTGTCATATTGTAGCTATATCAAAACCAAATGTTAAACCTGTAGGAGGTTTGTAAAAAAAAACAAGAAAATGAAGAACAGGACTAATATTTCCTGCTTGGTATGTATTACAGCATGGATGTTTGCAGTAATTATAACTCGCCTGCATTTGAGAACGAGTTAATCAAATCTGAATGAGGTAGGTCTACTGAGTTTAATGAACGGAGCCTCTAATTCCCCAAACGTTACGTGATCAGTTTTAAATATCTGGATACATGATTATGTAAATACACCAGTGGTTTCCAAGCTCTTTGACTTGTGAACCGCTGAAATAAAATTAAAAAAACATCATCAGGGGTTACATATGTCTGTTGGTTATGATCAGATCAACATAAGAGGGATTTTGGTGTCGCTACTTTCATGATTTTTAGTTAAACCTTTCAAGTAATTTACAAGAAATAATGCTAAAGAATGTTAAATGTCAGAAACATCGATCCGTCTTCTACAACTGCTCATCTTCATGAGGGTCACACAGCGACAAACAACCATTTACACCTACGGGCAATTTAGAGTCACCAATTAACCTGAATGTCTTTAGACTGTGGGAGGAAGCCAGAGTACCCGGAGAGAGAGACTCTACATGGAAAGGTCCTAGTCGGGGTTCTTGCTGTGAGGCGACAGTGCTAACCATGCCGCCCCATGTCAGAAACTATAAATATAACTTACCGTAGCATAATGTCGGGGTTTTTTTGGCAGTTAGTTGGTTCATCACTTTGGTCCAGAAAGTTCTCAACAGCCATTAGACAGAGTGTTCGACAGTTTTGTAAAACATTCATGGTTACCAGATGATGAACCCTAATGTCTGAGGTGGTTGCCTGACATTTCCTCTATCGCCACCATGACACGCAAGATAAATATGATGAGGGAGCATCATCTATCTATAAATGAAGGAGCTTGGATGAGGCAGATAAACAGTGACAGGTCCTGCAACACAAATTACAAGGATCAAAATTCATGTTAATTAATGTTAAACAGGACTTTGATGATCCCCTGACTTAACATCACCGAGTTTGGTTTAAACCTGTAAAACTAATGTCAGCCTCAGCTGTACTTTGTGCTCAGTGCTAATTAGTAAATGTTAGCATGCTTACACTCTAAACCAAGATGTTGAACGTCGTAAATATTAAACCTGTTACACATCAGCATGTTACTGTGAGCGTGTTAGCATGACATTTGATGATGAAGATGCTTTTTATTGCCTCTCAAACTGCAAACTGCTTCAACCTACTGTAATGTGCCACTTTGCTGTAACATTTTTAAAGATCGTTTAAAGATGTTCGTGGTCTATTTTTTGTATAACAGTCCTTGAAAGCCTGGATACTGACCTTCACAGCGCTGCCTCGCTGATGTCTTTTCTAAATATCAAAGTGGGAATATCTACTCGGGTCATTCGTCACAAAATCCTCAGAAATTCTTCAATATTACATTCTTACATTCAGAATTAGAAAGTTAAAATATCATTTTAATATTGAACATATTTGTAATTATACCTTGATATCTCATCTAAAAACCTTTGTCTGTAGATGTTGCAAAAACTGTTGGGTTCAGGCACTGTATGACTTACACATAAATGCAACAGTAAAAATATATAAGTACTAGCTTTGGTACTCTAAGTACAGGACCGTGTAACAGTGTATTTATACAAGGATACTGAATACTACAAAATGATCATACAGTCAACGGACTTTGGCAGTGCTCATTTCAAATTTTCTGCACTGGACTAATGACCAAAGGCCTTGGCATCGAGCTGTTTAATGAACAATGTAAATTGGGCTTATCTGGGTCAGTGCATGTTACCGCTGCGGGTCATATCTGAGTGAAAAAGAAGTTTGACTGTCTGTTCCTGTTTTAGAATCAGTGTCTCAGGCTGTGAGAGACGACGCCGGGCCAGACTTTCATGACCCAGACTGATGTGTTCATGGTGCCACAGCGTTTAGTTCCCAGATAAAAACCAAAGGTAAGTGCAAGCCATGTCAACAGGATGTTTTTGTTTTTCTTTCTTATGTCATTGTGTAGCCGCTGGCTGTGGTTTTAGTGTTTGCATCTGGACTTGTAAACACTTTCTTGACATCTTGGATTTGTATCTGTCAGACAGTATCTTGGCTTCTGGACATTTCTGGATCTTGTCATGACTTTTTAGCAACATGGCTCTGTGTTGTACGACTGAAATATCCCAACAACTATGCTATGAAAAGTCGATAGCTCAAAACACTGCAACTTAGTGGCCTCGCAGAGCTACTAATGTGGCTGTGTAACTCTTGTTCAAAGTTGTCTTTTACTTCACCTGATCCATCTTTTTAAAAGTCCACTTCAGCCCTACAAGCAGTTTTAGTTGTTACGCCATGTAATGGTCCTTTAAGCATTGATTTTTTTAGAATTAATGCAAAACTCTCCGGACTGATCTCCATCTTTGTTCATCCTTCAGAGATCCCATTTTAATTTGACACGAGGAAATACGTACCATTTATCACTCGGAGGAGGATTTGCTCTGCTTTGAGTCTTGACGTGGTCTCAACACGTGGTCTTCTCTTCAGCTCACATGGATCTAGTCTTAGAATTGGCTTACACTCGTCTGAGGCGGTCTTAACTACAAACGTGCCCTTGGATTTGCTGTAACGTTTCCTTTTGTGCTGTCAGTGGAGAGCTGATAACCCCCCCCCTCCCTCCCATCCATACCTGCTATATATCTCGCTTTCCTCCTTGTCACAATCTAAGAGTGAAACCAGGTGAACACAAGGACTTTTTTTCTGCCGTTTTTTTGTCGTCACGGCAAGCGCAATCTCACGCCAGCAGGGCAAAATGAATCACTTCATTCCCATTTTCTTACTGTCAGCCATGGCAACAGCTTTCTGTGAGCCAACTCAGCTGTGCTTCTCAAGGCAACGCTCCCTTCGTCATTATCCCGTCCATTAGTGCTATTTGCCATTGTTATTTGGGTCCCAGGCCTTCTTTTAACAGCAGACTCCCTTGTAGTGTCCTTGATGCTCGCCAGATACGGACAAATTTGCTCTGGCACCCTGAGGTCTTTTACGCTTTGTGTGCAAATTCACCGTCTGAGCAATTTACTGTGAGACAATTTGCATGTAATAATAAGTGACCATGTGAAATAGTCTCAAGGACTAAGAGCTATAGATTTTATTTTAATTATAATGAAGATGTATTGACTAAAGTTTCTCTTTCGACAGTCATTTTCGAACCTTGCACAAAGAATAGAAGAATAAAATCAGTCTACTTCTTCTTTGCCCTTTGAAGCAAGAACACATTCAGTCTCTCAGCTTCCAGCGTCACACTAAAACCATTTTGTTCTCTCACAAAAACTCAAGGACTAACTTATCTCATGAATTGCATGACGCAGCGTTTCTGTGGCACCATGATGCAACTGGATTTCCTGGCTTGTAAATGGGAATTGTTTCATAATCCTCTTCGGAACAACCTAACCATTGTGTTCCCAAAAGCAGGACATGCACCGACACATCGAGCACTTGATATAAGATATGACCTCACTGGGTTTTAGATCTCACATGGTCTTCTGTAAAATAGGCTCGACACTGTCACTAGTTACCATCCCACGGTGGAGAAATCACTTCTGACTGCAGTTTTTCTGGCCACTTTCTCTTGCCTGAGTGAGTCCAATCTCACTTCAAACGTTTTTTGGACATTAAGCACCTTTTAAAATGCAACTAAGAAGGTGAAATGACTTAATTTGTGTGATTTTTCAGCCGTTTTTTGACACTTTCAGTACACCATCGCTCAGTATTACTCTATTTCCTCTTACCATAAAAAGAATATAATCTAATTTCAGGGCTAGATGAAAATCTTGCTGTTTCATGGTGGCATGATGTCTCCTCAGGAAATGCAATAATTTACTCACAATAGGAGATCGTTTGGGAGTGAAATTAGATTGACCTCATCTACAGATGCAGGAACCGTTCATCCTCATTAATGCACCCTGACTGTGCAAAATATCAGGGATACTCTGTCTGTCTCTTGATTTCTTGATAAACGACATGAAAGCAGATAAAAGCCATTATCCATCATTGATTTTCTATATGAAAGTCGTAGTTTTTAGGGAGAAGGTGTAGATAAGAGACTCCCTCATATTTTATACATTCAGTGGACCTTAAAGCACTGACACGAGCAGCTGCATGAAGGAAGTGTCTGTTTCTTTTTAGCTTGAATATGCAGCAGTTATAACTAATGTGAATTTAAAATACTCAAGTTGCATGTGGTCTGTTAGCTCTAAAGTTCACATTAGCACACCCTGATATCTATATCATGGAGAACTCATAAAAACACTGTATCTGTGTGCTGGTGTAATATGTGAGTCACTTTTTCATATCAAGAAATGACACATACATCACTGTCACGACCTGCCAACTCAAGTTTGTAAGTCTGACTCCATTAAACTAAGAACGGTTAAAACAGTCCTCCACAGATCCTGATAAGTTTCGAGGTTTTCTTGAAGAGTCATAAGTCGTGTTTGGTGTCCAGTCTAAACGTTACACTAAATTTAAGACTCCAGTAAGGTACACAGTCTTTTCTTTTGATCAGATGGTTCCAGATTTAAATAAATTGTAAATGAAATGTTACACAATTTTATTAAAGTTCTTGTGCAGTTTGTTGTCTATACTTGGCTCATTTTGTTAACCTATATTTCTTAAATAGTTAGTTGTATCAGTATCGATACACAGTCCGAGTGATTCCGGGATCTGTATTTTAAGCATGGTTAGCCCCTCAGGTGAACTTTACCTCTTTCACTTAATGATTTATATAAAAACACTCTGATCTGACAACACTGTCTATGCCTTTACCCCAGGATGTAAAAAAAACCCCCATAAATAATAACACACTGGATTAAGTTTTTGGCATTTTTTTCCCCCTTTGGCAGTTCACAGTAGAGACAGAGGACATATGGTGAGAAGACGCCGTATATTAGACACAATTATTATTTATTTGACCCGAGTAGATATTTATTTGAACACCTTGGCTATTCCAATATGATCAGCTGCTCCATAAGCTTTGTTTCCTTTAGATTCAGCTTCAGTTGATGCTTGCATACCAACTGATTTGGTCTTTTTTGTTGTTGTTGTTGCGCCTTTAAGGTAATTAAAATTAATATAAAATCAATAAATGTACTGAGAGCCAGTTTAATGAGGCTAAAACTAGCCTATACAGTACGGCGATGTTGCAGATGAAACATTAATCATATCACATTCAGTATCTCCTGCAAGCTAATGCACAAATACAAACAATTTGCATATTGTGTACCATATGTGAGACACTTGGGTCAGTAAATATCTGGGCCTGTGCATCTGCAGGAGGGTAAAATAAGCCACACGCCATCTGACACATCCCTGACTCCACATTGAGCTCTTGTTATTGACTCGTTAAGAAGTATCCATATGTGTTAATTAGGTCATCTTGACCCTGGTGAGGACAGGAGAGACAGGCGAATGGCAGAGTCATGAAGTGTGGCTTCAATTCTCTTCTTCGTGGGTGCCCTCGAGTTGTGCAGCGAAGCGGGGAGGCGGGCGGGCCAACACAAAACAGTGTGATGTAAGAGCTGCACAAGCTGGGAACTGAAGCAACACGCACGCATACTACACCCATATATATATATGTATGTGTGCAGACAGTATGACAACTCCAAGCTTTGATATTCCTTTTGTAGCTTTCATGGACATGCCTGAGGAACCAACAACTGAGAACCACTGAGACTGAGATGACAAGTTGAGGTGTTGCTCTGTCTCCACTCATCTGTCTATCTGTCCAGATTGTTTATATGCACATATATGTATGAGACAGATATAGTAGAAGTGCAGTGCATATATATTTAGGGGTAGAAATTATCCCAAATTGTCCTACTCAGGTGGAAAATATTGCGAATATGCTAATATTTTGCTTATCTTAAGGGAAAAAAAGAGTTTGTTGTTGTTGTTTTCATAAGTGAACAATGACGCAATGCCAAAAAGGTTGAAAGGACACAGACAACTATAATAAATAAATAAATAAATAAATAAAGTAGAGCCAGATTGCTCTTCTTTCTCGGCTGACTGGCTGACTGTTTGCTGCGGGTGGCTCATCCACTGGCCATTTTACAACGGGCTCGGTTTCAGACTCTGTGCTTTGTGAGAGGCTGCAAAATGTGCTGAGACTGTGTTTATAAAGATGATTGAACATTAGAGGTCACCGATATATAGAAACTGTCAACCATCACAATCTGTCAAGTGCTTTATACCTGTACTGTGATTCAGTCCCTTTAATTTCTCTGTGTGTATTACATTATTGTGAGGACGGATTTTTGCACCTGTGTGATGAGGTATTTAATTCACTGGCAGTTATCAGTATTTTTAATTAATAAACAATGAATAACATGACTATTTGTATATCACCCAACTCTGCGGTGTTTTAGTATCTTTCAGCTCATTGTTTTGGTTTAATGCAAGCCTCAACCTCCATGGCTGTGAAATGAAGTGACAAAAACTGCAGTTCCTCAAACGTCCACTTGAGGCTGGCTCCAGAAGTGAGTCAGTCTCCATAAGTCCCCATGTTAAAATGTCCAACTTCACAGCAGAAATAAACATGTTTACAGCCTGGTACAAAAAACAGTTTTGGTCTCTATAGATAATTTCCCCGTTCATGACAACTGTACTGAGGGTGAATTTATATAGAACTCAGCTGTTCAAGTTATATTAAGACTGCTTTGATTGACAAGTGGGTGCCATCATAGATGGCTTGTTTGAGCAACGAGGCGTCATTCAGCCCGCCTCAGCTCAACTCGTGGTCCACATCTTTGCCCACCGGACTGTCAAGATGGCAACGACCAGAGCCACCACACTCTGAACTTCAAAACGGCTCTTCAGAAACCTGTGGGTGACGTCACAGAGACCTTATCCATGTTTTAAACTGCCTATGATTTTATAGTCAACAACTGTTTTTGCTTCACTCTCACCGCTCTCATAGATGTCAGGCTCTAAAATCTTAAACTGTACAGCAACAAATTGCTGGTGAACGGAGTGGAGCATTTAGCAGGTAACGATGGAGTTGGTGGAGACCGAAACAGAGCTACATATTGGACAAAAACACTCCACAGACTCAAAATGAATGAATGAAATTGAATGTTGCTCCAAATAAGCTACTGTTTGCTGGCAGGTTAGCTGTATCAACTTTCTAAGTTAGTAATATGTTAGCGTTGTGTTCACAGCTTGTTTCCACTGCCCCCAAGTGGCCAAAAAATGTATTAGATTGTAGGTTTAACAGTTACTATTATCACAATCTACTACAATAATATCACTATCGAGGATTTTATCCACATGTCCACCTTCAGTGTACATTAAACAATTAGTACTGACCTTTCCTGCAACATTCACTCAGATGTGCACATCCTCTCCCTCCTGTGAGACTATATATATGTACGTTAAGGTAAAGTCACTCCAGCTGTGTTTCATTTACAACAACAATGTTTCCCAGCAGCTGGTACTGGACTGCTCATCCTCCTGCTGGGATGGATGAATCTCTCTTCATCCTCCTTTAGCTGTTTTTCTCAGTAGTTTTTTTCCCTCTCTTTTCTATTAACAACCCATTGTTTTCCAAGCTCCAGTTATTTTCTTTGAAAATAAACGCAGAGCTGTCCTTGGTAGATGTGGATTAAGAGCCGCAACACAGGCGAGTTATTCTATTTTGGAAAGAGAGAGAGGGAGATCTTTGATTGCTCATCCTGCTTTTCTAATTTTGAGTTTTTTTTGTTCCTTTTATCTGGAGATTATGTTCATCCATAGTGAGCAGTGATTGATTTTATAGTGAAAAGCATGATGGATTTAACATGGCTTGGACACACGGTTTGACTTTTCTGACATTGAGCCGTTCAAAGTGGCTTTTAAACACTATTGTGTGGACCTGACAGGAAGAAGGGTGCATACTTTTCAATACAGTGCTACTATAATGTACTTGCTTGCCTCAGCAAAGTGGAGTTTCGCTCAACTGTTGAGGTGTAATCACTTGAAGCGAGACAATGACAGAGTGGGAATGACAGGAGAGGCAAAGGACAAAGAGGGGAAGGGATTGGCGGGGAAAGAGGGAGAAAAAAGCAGATACAGAATGGTGAAAAAATGTTCTCCTCGTACAAAGGCAGTGACTCTGTCTCCTTGACTCAGAATGCTGTCTACTCCCTCGTCTGTGTATGTTAGAAACCCCACCTCCCCCTGTGCTTCTCTCCTCCCCTCCCCTCCCCTCCCCTCCTCTCTCAGTCTTCAGCCAAGGAATCCCAGGCAGCGTTTAATTGCAGAGTGCAAAGGCTTTAGTTGGACTAATGAGCTCTAGCACCGGAGCTCGGACTCTTTCAGGCACTCTCTTGAGAAGACAGAAACCACATATGGAGTCCTTTACCGGAGGAGCCTCACGGGGCGGCTGGATTTTAGGTGGAGGGGAGAGGAGGAATTCATAAATTCAGGTACAGACGACTATGTGAGAGAATATACCAGAGGCAAGAGACGAGAGTAAGAGGTGGAGAAAGAGAGGAGAGCGGGAGAGGAGAGGGGAGGGGAGGAAACGGGAAATACACAGCCAGAGAGAGAGAAAGAGAGAGAGAGAGAGAGAGAGACTAGAAGCTTGCAGCAGCAAATGAGACAGAACAACGAGGCGGGAGAGGTAGAAAGAGAGACAGAGAGGGAGGGAGGTGGAGAGGGGCCCCGTGTAGGAGAGAGAGGGCTACAGGGTGAGGAAGAAGAAGAAGGAGTGGAGAAAAAGTTAGCAGAAGTAGGAGAAAGAAGGTTCACGGGAAAGAAAAGGAAAGGACGCAGAGGTTAACAACTACAGGAGGAGAAGAGGAAGAAGAAAGAAGAAGAAGAAGTAGAAGAAGAAGAAGTAGAAGGGGAAACAACAGACAGGAAGGAAGGGGAGGGAGAAGTCTTGGGTAGAGAGGAGAAAAAAAAGAAAAGAGCTGAAGAAAAGTTTTCTTGTGGGAAGACACAGATGAGGAAAACAGAGCGAGTGAATGACTGGGCTAGAGAGAGCAGGGACGGGAGGAAACCAGTTGTTTTCTAAGGCGTTTTCCACACAAGCCTCTGGACTTCTTTGGACATGTACACAGAAGGCGCACAAACAACGGGACACCACCGATTTCTTCAGCACATCAACACCAACTCCAACCCCTGCCCCTGCCAGCACTGCGTCCACTATGAGCAGCAGCCATCGTACGGCCATCACGGTGGGCCGGGATACCAACCAGCATCAGCCAGGCAGACAGACCGCCCATCTCTGGACTGCAGGAGAGACATCCAGGCTCCTCGGGTTAAAGATGTAGGAGGGAGCGCTTTCGTAGTGGACAGAGTAGAGAGAAGCGGTCATCGCAGCCCACAGAGGAGGCCTGTGTTCGTAGGGCCCGGCCCTTACAGTCAGTCAGATGACTTGAGCCAAGTTTACCCCTGGGAATTGAACCCTGCCCAGTGGAGCTACCCACCGGAGCCTGGGGTGAGACACTACCCGTCTGTCAGAGAACAGTGTGGCTGTGTGGTGCGCGGCGACACCAGGGCACAGCCCTTTAACGCCGGAATACCACATCCTCTACCCCATCTTCAGGTCAAAGGTCAAGGGTACAGGCACAGGAAGACTGTCAGGTATGTCTCTGTGGATGAGGAGGAGGAAGTTTGCGGATGCACCACTGAGAACTTTCATTTGGACCAACACAATTCACATCTGAGTCATTCACACAAGCCGAATGGCCACTGTGGACCGAGGCCTGTGTTCTTTGAGGGAGGGGAGGAAAGAGATAGCCATCAGGACCGGGGCAGACTGAAGGGTGGATCAGAGGAGGGTTGTAACGGACGCGAGGGCTCTCACAAAGGTTTCTTCCCCACTGAAGTCCCACAAAAACACTTGAACCAAAGCAGACAGAAGGGGCCCTGCGCCCCTCCTCCCTCTGGCATCACCAGCCTAGAGCCCTCGAAACCGCCGACAGCCAACGACCAGCACCTTCGGCAGGGAGCGGAGGTGGTGAAGCAGAAGAGGAGGCAGGATTTGGTGAGGGATCAAATCAGACAAGTGGTGACAGATCTGGAGGATGTGTTGGGGGGTTTGAAGCAAGTTCACGTGGAGATGAAAGAGGTAGGAGGGTCTATCATTAAAGATGTTTATGCGTAGATCACGGGTCTAAACACGAAGGTCTGCGTCAGGTGCAGCCTTTTATCAGTGCTCCCTTGGATATTGTGACATTTGAAATGATTCATACAAAGCTCAGTTTGACACAGGTTGCGTATCTGTGGGTGCATGTTCCTGAGTGCATATCAATAGGTGTGTGTGTGTGTGCGCATGCATGCTGACTGCATTGTTTGTGACTCACTCATCATCTCTTTCTGAAGCCGTGATTGAGAACAATTTGCTCTGACCTTTTGCAGAATGCTGCCAAAATTGGCAGCGTTCCGGTGAGCACATTAAAAAGCCTGGCTTGAAACTGTTACTAAATTATACCTTGCTCTTACAGTATTCCATTTTGCACGCAGCTGTGAGATAGCATTGATTCACAGCTGAATGCATCTGTGTAAGACCGTTGTACTGAAGCAACATTACCGATAAGAAAAATCTCCACGACTGTGAGAAACATCAAGATAAACCAGCTTTGATGGTTAAATTGATGATCATTGCTTCAGTCAGAGACACACTTGTGGTTATAAATACAATCTGGCAGTGCTGAAAGAAGTACTCAGATTACTTTTACTTAGGAACAATTAAAATAGCCCATACTAAGTAGAAGTCCTGCTTTTAAATCATACTTAAGTGTCAAAAATTAAAGTTCTCATTCATGAAAAATGTCCTGTTACTGATATTTAATCACACATGACATCATTACATCTGGTTGAAGTGGAGCTATACTGTTGGATACAGTACAGTAGATACTTTATATTCAGTTAGTGTTCCCAGTCATGGCGTCAGGGTCCATCCAAATGATCACAAGATAAATCTGAGGTGTGTGAGATGATGAACAGGAGAGTAACGAAGAAAAAACTACAAAATGCTCTCTCTCTCTTTAATCTCTGTTTATACACTTTTTGTGAAATACTGGAGAGTTTTACCTCTTCGATTATAAGAAGGGAAATGTCTCTTTGGTGGAACGACTCATCTAAAATGTAACAAGGAGCCCCAACTAGACCAAAAACGTTCTGAACCACTGCTCTGAAAATCTGAAAAAGTAACTGATGATTGTAGCTGTCAGAGACATGTAGTTGAGTATATTTCCCTCTGAACTGTAGTACAAGGTAGAATTAAATGGAAATAAGCAAGTACTGTTCTTCAGTCACGTCATTTCTTTCCACAACTGCAGTTTGGACAAGCACCAACTCTCTTTATTGTCATTCAGGTGGTCGAGCAGATCGATCGTCTCACAGCCAGTATCGACCTCAGTGAGGAGGCGCCCTGCATCACTCAAGGGCCGTCCACTAACTCTCACGGCCCGATTCATCCAGGTGACCTGAGGCTGGCCCCGCTGCCCAATCATAAAACTGCTCCGGTCCAGGCGCTGCAACACATCGATGAAGACCGCATCATTTTAAGAACTAACTCTCCCTCCCCCGTTCACATGGCGTCGGTCGTCAAAACCAGCCACTTCATCCCACCCAACCACATAAAGGACGTCAACCACGAGAGGCCAGGCGTGAACGGCCACCTGCCTCACCAGTATCCCCACAGAGACTCCAACCACATTGGGCAAACTCATCCGGAGCCCCATCCACAGAGCCTGGACCCTAAGGTCATTATTGGTAACAGCACCTCCAATTTAAGGACTCAGAAACCTCCTCTGTACCCTCAAAACGGGCGATGTGGGAAGGGCCCGTACCTGCCTCCCAAGCCTGTGAGGACCCCTGCCTACCCCGGGAGAGGCCGCCTGAACACCAGCATGGTGTGAAGGAGGAGGGGGGTGGTCTGCCCCAGTGCCATGGGGGCCTGAAACATGAGACCCTGCTGCAGTGAGTGGAGGTCAGAGTGGGACCAGGCAGGGGAACAACTCATGGTAAGTTCAAGATACAACAGGACGTTTTTTTCTCCTTCTTCTTTTACTGTGTTGATGTTTCTGTCAGCGCTCACAGCTGATGACGTTTGCTGTGTTTACTGGCAGCGTAGTTTTCAAAGTCAGTAAATGAATAGCAGTGTTCCTCCCTACTACAAAAAAGGGTTTATGTGCTGTTTGATGTGTGTGTGTGTGTGTGTGTGTGTGTGTGTGATGTCTGTGTGTGGGCGGCAGCGGCGGCGGTGGAGGGGGGCGTAATGTGTCTGCTTTTGTTGATGTCACATGATTTCCCAGTCTTCACTACACTGCAAAATGTGTCTGTCTTGGCAAGGGAAACGAAGGAAACGAGTGTTTATTCTTCAGGTTTGGTTACACATGTGGTCAGAATCAGCCAGCAGGGTGAGAAAATCTCACTTGCAGAAGTAAAATTCAACTTTTTTTGAGGAGATTTGAGGAATTTCTGATGTTGATTTTTCTGATTTGCCATTTGTTATTACATTTTTTTACATTTTAAAACACAACAGTGAAAATAAGTTTTAGTTAAGCAGCTTTAAAACTCATCTGATTTGGATATTTTCACACTTTAATCACTTGCATCCGAAGTCAGACAGGAGTTTAAAATCCCAAGACAGACTTCTTTTTACAGTGCAACTTTAGTCACCACTTAGACTTGGCAGAAGCTCAGATGTTTCTGGCTAAGGAAGACCCCACAACCACTTGACTCCAATCATGTGACACAAAAGAGGCGTCATTATATTTACAGGATGATCATAGCTCTGACTCAGGATTGTCGTGATTTACTGCGAGGAGGGTTTGATGAAGGAAGAACTAAACCTTTCTTCTTGTGCCACAGTCAGATGTGTCATTACTGACTGTGAACTAGAAGCAGACTTAATAACAAGATGACATCTGTGAAAAATTCCCTCCAGCAGAGGGGAAAACGCGACACATTAAACATTAAGCACGCACAGATTAAAAGCCCACCTTTACAGATGCTGCATGTTTCTGTACTTCCCTCTTGTGCAGACTATGCGTAACTGCAATCTATTTTTCTGGCCTCTCCGTGTTGGGCAAGCGCAATCTGGTTTTAATCATAAAACCTCTTGGCCACGTGCCAGAACAGAGTGAGGCAAACTCTTGGTATATTTGTGACGTCCATATAAACATAAGCACCGCTGCACAGCAAAGCAGCTCTCCACATTGTGCTGCAGAAAGAGGGAGAGAGAGAGAGAGAGAGAAGCTGCAGCTTCAGGTCGAGGCTGGCAGCCAATGAACGGAGGGGGTCAAAAAAGTGCACAAGCTTTCATTTTCATTGTGAGATAAACGTTTAATTAGTTGTAAGTGTGATGTAGCCTTTCTGTTGAACACCGTCCTTTATTTTCACTTTCACAGTCTCTCAAAGCACAGATGCTGTTGACATTTTAAAGGCCTGAATCATCCGAATTAGTCACCCAGAGCAGGTTCAATGTTAAAAGGGCTAGCACAGACAGATTTTGTGCTAAGCAAACGCAGCCATACCCACACACACACACGCACACACACACACATATACTATGCTTGTGGGGACTCTGTTATACCATTGTTCTTCTGCAAAACTAATCTAACCTTAAACCTAAGACCAAGTATTACATCAGTCTATCTAAACACCCCCTTTTGTTTGTTGTTGTCAAAGGATTCACATTTGTTTCTTCTAATGTGGCTGTTAGTCATCATGGGGACCGTGATTAAAAACAGATAACATGGGGCACAAATCTGGACATTAGCATTAACATGAATAATCACATCAAAAATAAAAGGGATGGATAAAATCCTCACAAGACTGTGCTCCTACACCACTCCTCAGAGAGAGATAAACTGTACTTTCAAGGTCTAAAACTCACATCTTCACAAAGTTATAAGTACAACACACACACACACACACACACACACACATTTATACTTCTAAGCCTGTGAGGACCCTCATTGTTCTGCTGCAAACCCTGACCCTTACTAATCTGATCTAACTAATCTGACATTAACCCTAAAACCAAGTCTTACATCAAACACTCCTTTTGTTTTGTGTTCAATGGATTCCCATTAGCTTCTTCTAATGTGGTTGTTAGTCATCATGGGGACCGTGATCACATCCAAACAACATGGGACAAAAGTCTGGACATTCATCCATTCATCTGTAACTGCTTATCCTTATCAGGGGGGCTGGAGCCTATCCCAGCTGATTTAGGACACGAGATGGGGCACAGCCTGGACAAGTCGTCAGTTCATCACAGGGCACACAGAGATTTACACTCACATCACACCTACAGCCAATTTAGAGTCACCAATTAACCCGTTAAGTGCATGTCTTCGGACTGTGGGGGGAAGTACCCGGAGAGAACCCACGCAGACACGGGGAGAACATGCAAACCACACAGAAAGGCCCTAGTCGAGTTTCAAACCAGGAACCTTCTTGCTGTGAGGGGACAGTGCTAACCACTGCGCCACTGTGCTGCCCTTATAAGTTATGTTAGATTTTTTTATGACAGTAGCTAAAAGATAAGTTATTATAATATATACTGTAGCTAACATAGCTAGCTAACTACATTTTTTACCTACAGTATATGTGGCTGACTTAAATGTTCATGTGGTGGTTCACTGTTTCTCAGGAGACAGAGAAAGAGCTTCATCCTGTACTGTTGTCTTTTTCAGATTTTGGTATAAAAAGTGTTGCCAGATGTGGAAAGGGATTTTTTTTTCTTCTCAGTTTTACTCCGTTATCATCGCATCACCACCCCCTACACTCAATCCCCACATTTAGAGAAGACTAGTTGTAATGAGTAGATTACTATCTCAAAAAAAGACAAAAGATAAAGCGCTTATTCCTTAAAAAGACGACTTTTTACTCATGTTCTTGTGTGTTACTGCCCATCCGAGTGCCCATAAATACATACAAAGTAGACGTGGTGAAACTAATCAGCTTAAAACAAGATTTCTGTATACCCCAGGGGAAAAATAACAAAGACAGGTTTAAAAAGATGATTACAAATTTGGACATTTCTATCAGAATCAGGCTGGATTACTAACCTGGAAAACTGGGCAACTGCTCTGTCCGCCAGTCCCAGACCCGCAGGGACCCAAACAGCCCAGGTGTGTGTGTGGTTTGTTTATTTATTTACTTGGATGAACTCAAATGATAATGAGTCCTGTGTTGAAATCAGTTCATGTTGTGCTTTTATGGTGCACATCCTTAAATATATGCATGTTTAATCAAATATAACTGCTTTTAAGTCTGTTCTTGATGTAAATAAACATGTTAGTGCACTGAGAGTCTAATATTTCATGATTGTATGCTTCTATTCTTGTAATTTAACTTGTTTTTTTAATTGTTTTATCTGTTTTTCACTCATCTCTCCAGCTTGTATTTACACAGTGTGTTCATATGCTTTGTGTTTTATCTGTTGCTATTGCTGCACAACCAGCAACAGATTGAGGAATGAGGCTGTCAACGGGCATCCGCAGCTCATCTTTCAGGCTTCTGGGTTAATCGGGCCGTAATTACAAATATATTTTACTTACAAAGACGATGACTACCATGAGTGTCTTCTCTCTCAAGGTCTAAAACTGACATTGATCTTCACAATGACAGAAGTACATGAACAAACACACACACTCACACACAGCTCTGACCGCGACAAAACAATAAAAGCTGGTTTACACTGCTCCTCCACAAGTGTGGCAACATGACTCACAAGGACAAACACGCTGCTTCACTTTCAGTACAGCACAGATTAACACAGTAGTTCTTTGGATTTGTCAATGACGTTACAAGAAGAGCTTTCAGAGGAAGCACAGTTTGTACGTGCGATGTTTGATTGGGGGAGAAGCAGTGAGTCTGAGTGCGCTAAGCTGCTGAATTTAAGTTTTTTTGTCTTCCTTTTTATGTTTCCAGCAGGAGCTGATGCCACTGAGACAAGCTGTCAGCCGGTGGAAACAGAGCACCGCCTGAAGATGGGGGTATTTCCAAAGGGAAAACTCCCCCAAGAGTCAACCCAGCGACTGGATGTCACACAGGCACAGAAGCATGGAGGAGTGGCAGTCAAGCTTTTTGCTGTTTACCGGTGATGTAGTGGCAAATAATGAGAGGGATAAACTGTGAACTGCTACTCAACAACCACACATAGAAACATAGAAGTATCTTTAATTTATTTGTACTATTTTTTATTGCAAAGAAATCTATTTTCAGGCAGCTTACACCAGTTTGGATACTACCTAACCTAATGTATGCTATATTAAGATTTATATCATCCGAACTATTGTACGGATAGTTTCCATATAAAGAGTTTAGACTGTTTGTCTCACGGCTACGTGGTTGTTACAGTAGGTCAGAAGAAAAGGAGAAAGGAAAGTTGGATTAAATCGCAATACAATAAATTCTGCTGCACTTTTCTCATACAAATCAATCCGATGTCTCAATTTCCGAACTCTAGAGAGATGTTGCATTGACCGCTGAATGTCCTACTTTGGAATATGAAATAAAATAAATGATGCCAGCATTTCATCGCCCCTGAGTCTGGAAAATGATTTATGCATTCACAGTGTCTGATAGAGGGATCCCAAATGGTTGTGGAAGTCGTAGAAATACTTCTTAGGCTGAACTGGAGATGGCAGTGTGAGATCTCTCATGGCCTTATTCTGTCAGGACGCCTGCTGCTGCATCCAGGTCCAGTCAGGCCAACGTCTGTGTCTCTGTTTGTTTAAATCTTGTCTGAGACTTTCACCACTTTGCTCTCAGAAGCTCCTGCTGCTGTCAGAGCGCACCGCTTCCCCTCTTGACAACAACTACAATCCATTCACCTCACAAAACATCCCTCGGTCTCTCCGTCTCTCTCTCTTTCTGTGCTGATGGAGAGCTGCGGTGACAGATGGAGGGTGACACATGCAAACTGTTTACTGTCGTGGCCACTTTGTCACTCGCTGTCTGTGTCCGCCAGCCTGTAGCGGTGTAGAGTAATTGTGCTGTATGGCGAGCGAGAGGTGAGGTTGTGATAAGCTGCTGAAGGTTACATAGATGGGTGAGGTCAAGTGCCAGAGGCCATTATTACTCATCAAGGGCGACATTCAAAATGTTCTTTTGACCCCTTGAGCATCCTATTTTATCTTGATTTGATGATAAACTAGGCCTGCAATTAAGATTATTATCTGTTAATACGTCCTTTTTTTTAAGCAATCATTGATAAGGAAATATCAGGAAATAGTGATAAATCCTAATCACACTTTTCCAGAGTTCAACGTGACACCAAATACCTCAAACCAGAGCAAAATCCAGCAGCTACCCCTGAGGACACTGCCCTCTTACTGTCGAGCACTGCCACTGCATGCATGCAGGGTATAACAGACACGTAACTCAAGTCATTTGGTCCAAATACCCAACCCCAAGTCCCGAGTCATTTTTGTCTTAGGTGAGTCAAGTTGAGGTTTAGTTAAGGGAAATCACTGCCTCCTCCCCCTGCAGGATACTGCAGACTTACGTGTTGTCACAACATGAAACATAATTATTCAACTTCAGTCACTTTAGGCTCTCTGTGATTGTGACTTTAAGCTCAAATGATAAAAAGTGCTTGCTTTTTTCTGTTGATTACTTGTTTCAACACTGGAACACTCATAATCATAACACTCATAAGTTCAGCATTGTATCTCCTAAAATCTGTTTTCTTCCCCGAACAATGACTAAATACTTTAATAGCTTAGTCATGAACTGTGTCAGGCTATTTTCCATATTCCAGATACACTCTTCCTTGCTATTCACAGGAGAGGTCTGTTTTGGCAGCAAGATAAAAGTATGTTTTTCAAAAGACCTTTCTTTCAACTCTTCTATTTGACTAAAATCTAACTTTTAAAACAAGTGTCTCATGGTTACGACGCTGCATGAATACCAAATCACAAAACAACCATCAATCCTCACGATCTGACTCAAAGGTCTGCATGCCTCTCCGATAATGTCTGCCGCACCTAAAACCTGGTGGGCTTTGAGAAAGGCCACGTCTTGGCCCGCCGTCCGAGGCTATGAATCTTGTCAGACAGAAAGCACACCGGCTGAGCCGTTTGGCCTTGCCGGCTTTGTAAATACTGGAGTGACTCTGGAATGTCAGACAGAGATTTTGACCAAGAACAACACCAACTCACAGTATTGGCACCTCCTGTTTGTCTCATCTACCTAAAAATAGTAGGTTGATGCTGTTATAATATGAGAGGTGTTCTGTTCAGTACTGTTTCCTGGTCCACTTAGGTTCTGGATTGGAAAAAGTACAGTGTGCTGAACAGCTGCAGTCTCAGAGACTATGACATGGTCATGAACAACAGCCAGGTGCTAAAACACAGTCAGTTAGGGAGGTGATGACACGGTCTAACTGATTACATAAAAGTTAACTACATTATATAAAATATTGATATATTGCTGCATTACTTCAAAATGTGTTAAATAGAAACTAGAAATAAATTGACCATACCATTATATAGCTTATTGTAGATATCGTTTTTGTGCATTTCGTGGTCACGGTAGGAAGGAGAGGGTGAAACGAGAGGGTTGCAATTCACAACTACACCACTAGATGGCACTAAATCCTGAACACAGTTCCTTTAGAATTGTATGTATATATCAATATATATGAGCTTAAATAAGTTGTCTAACAACATATATATAGAAGTTGGTATTTTTGTGATTTAACACAGTTTTAGGGTGCGAAACCACCGTGGTAAATATAGACAGCTGTACACGTGTATTTGTTATGATTATATTACTCGATTACTGATCAAAAACTAGCGAGCTGACAACTTTGCTAACATCAAGCAAGTGCAACAACACAAACGATAGCAGCCAGTTAATATTACTTACTAGTCCAACAGCAGTCAGCCCAGCTCGGCGTCTGTCTTTCAGCCTTTTATTTCACCAAGCTCTCGCCAACAACTGAAAGTCAGTCCCAGATGTACTCTTGTCCAGCGGCTTCTTGCTCGCTCACTCTCTCATTTTCTCTTCTTAGCTTCCTCCATCAACGTCCTCTTCGGCCTTTTCACTTCTATCGTTACGTCCATAGAGGCTGCTGAGCCCGGTTACATTGCCCGCTTGCCTGTCAGCAGGCCTGAAAACCTCTTCTTCCCGGTGGTACAAAACGCCTGTGGTACAAACACTAACACTCTCCATTTCTCTGAGCTCACAGTCCGAGCAGCTAACATTAGCTAACAGCAGCTGCATCAGGTAACTCTGTAAATCACAAAGAGCTGAGGTGGAGTAACCGGAGGACGTCAGAGGGAAAACCAGAAAACATCTGATCCAGTTTCACCAAAATCAGTGAAATAGTTGGTGGTGTGTGACTTAGTGCCGTAAAAAGTTACGTACTTCTCACAGGTGATCGTACCCGGAGCAAAAAGTTACGTAGTGCAAGCGCAGACACCTTATTCACCTGATTATAAGTCAGTAAAAATGATTACAATTGTGTCATAATGATTTAAAATCTGTTGTTTTATGGTAGAAAAGTTACAGAATGGAGCCTTTAACAGAAAAGTCCAAGTAACACAAGCACAATTCACTGTTAACTGGAATTAATTTGTATTGTTTGTTGCCACAAAATGAGAAACTTGCTATCAAAACAGTTTTACATTGTCTATTATGAATGGTGTTTCCCTCTGGGCGTTTTAAAGAGAACAAAGCAACTAAAACAATGAATACAAGTGTGTGCAGAGCTGAAGATCTTGCATTAAGACGATCCCTACAAATACCACCCAAGTCACCATACCACCCAGCATGAAAGAGAAACATAATTCATCATCAGCCCGCTCAAAGATGGCTCGCCTGTGTTTTGTCCCGGCACACAATGCAGTTTTCACTCTGAGTTTACGACGCTGGTTGTGTAAGTGACCCCGGGTGAGGAAGTAGCCCAGTGTGTCTGCCCTACACGCCCTCGTCGCTCTACGGCTGACCTCAGCACTGTTTTAATCTCAACGGGATGACAGAACTGCTGAGGAATTTCTCTGCTCTCTGCCTAAACTAACCTGTCAAGATGCTCTCTTTTAGCCTGAGCAAGTTCCTCTGTTACGTGCCCGCCGGCTCTCACGTGGCCCAAGCTTTGTTGGAATATGACCTGCAAATACCAAACCCTGGCCTTAGTAACCTCTCCAAACACTGCCCACCTACGTGCAGATGCATCCGGAAAATGTCTCTCCTTGCCACAGTATGTCCAGTGTAGGCTGCAGACATATGGCAAAACCCATCCCCTCCTCACCTTACCTACCTGTACGCTGGATTGTGTTTGTTGAAAGCCAGATGAGAGGTGCCAGTTTTTTTTCTTTAGCTTTTGCCAACGCTGTTCTGTGCTTGTGTTAGGCTAACAAGAGCCTGCATCCAGATGTTGGTATGAAGCTCCACAGCTGAGCAAACAGTCGCTGTCTTCTCTACAGCATGACATGTTTAAAATGACATGCTGGTCCAAAAAGGAGGAGACCAGCTGAGTTCTGAGGAACACAGTCAGCCAAACACTCATCACCTAATCGGGCAGCTTAAAGTTCAACATCCCTTGAATTTTTGTTGGCTGTGGGGATGGCGATGTTGGTCTGACTTATAAGTGAGTGAAAACACAATGTCAAGAGCGTGCAAAGTTAGTAAAAAGGTGTTAGAAATCCTGCAGCATCTTTGATTTTACACGATTGGTGTTGACTTTATTAGAAGAGATGAACATTGTTTTTAGTTGGGATGTTTGTGAAGGCAATACCTGTCTGTCAGTTGGTGCGCCACGTTGGTCCAGACTGAAATATTCAAACAACTACTGGATGTTTTCCATGAAATTTTGTTCAGACTTGAATGGTTCCCAGAGGATGAAGTCTAATCACTTTATTGATCTTCTGACTTTTCCTTGAGTAGAGTTGACATTTTTATCTTGACCAGTATTGGATGGATCACCGTGAAATTAAGCACACATATTAACGTTTCCCTCAGGATGAATGGTGTAATAATTGTTGATCCGTTGACTTTGACTAGCGCCGTCATCGGGTCGGCTTTTAAATTCATCCAAGACTTTGGTTTCTGTCCAAATACCTGCAAAGCTAACGACATTCCCATCAGCCTCAGCTACTTTGTTTTTAGTGCTAAAGTTAGCATGCTAACAGCAGCATGTTAACATTATCATTGTTAGCGTGCCAGCATGCTAATGTTAGCACTCAGAGCTGATTGCATGGCTGCAGACTCAGATCTAGACTTTATTAACCCTCCGCTACAGTGACGCCTTTGAAATAGTCGCTGTCTTGTAAATATTGTCCTGAAAATTCCTAGACAGACAGAAACGGAGTCGACTGAAAAGGAGTCGGGGGGATTTTCCAGACACTCTCAATAACATAGACAATCTATTCTGGCAGGCAAGCGCCTTGGCAACTTCCAACGTAAACCATTTCAATTGCGCTTAATCTCCTCGGTTTGCCGCTTTCTTAAGCTAAGACTGAGCTCTGTTTCGTTGTGAACATCTGTGCATTTAACAGTGCATACATTGTCTGGAGCCTGCATGTTTTCCAGTACATCAGTCAAAACTGTTCATGATAAATATATCGTATAGTATATAAAGCTTGTTTAACAAAGTGATTTGTTCAAGGAAAAAAGATCTTTGAATCAGGTGAAGCACCATCCCAGAGTGAATTCAATCTACGCAGGTTTAGTGTTCCTCCTGTCAATCTTTTGCTGTTTGAAACAGTCTAGTGCTTGCTGCAAAAACACGTTTGTCCTTGTTAAAAACATCTTTGAATGACTCTCTGGCGGGTTGTGTCAGTCCTCCCACTCAGACAAAATATCCCAGTGCTGTTAAAGCGTCTGTCATCCTCGAGCATTCCCAAAGGACGTGAATGAAGCCACGACGCGATGAATTCTGGGCCAGGAAGAAGTCTTTTACAGCGGGTGACAGACATGCACAGGGGAGTAGAGGAGCGAGAGTGAGAAAAGGCCTCCATTCATGGTGCTCTGGCTGTGTTTTAGTAGATATGGCACGGCTGTATAAGATCCTGCGGGTTGTGTCTTCACAGAAGCCTGTCAGCAAACATGCCGCCAGCGTCTGCCTGCAGCCCTGTTTGTCTCTGAGGCCACGATCTGCACGCATCACTCAAAGTAAAAGTCCTCCATTCAACAGAGGACTAGGACGAAATACTGATTGAACAAGACACTTTTGTCCACCTAGCATACTGGATTTAAAACTGTAAAAGCAACTATTCCCTAAGGGTCGATGGTATTTTTATAATAAAACAAAGGCATGCAACTAAAATACAGAAAAAAATCTTCAGAGATTCATAAATGAACTGGAACAATTTTGATATTCTGACATTTAAGAAGAAGAAAGGATGCCTGTGGTTATCAATTAAAAAAGAATCAGCAAGAAATGTTACAATAATAAACTCCTCTCTCCTCTCACCATCTTTATTGCATTAAATCCAACATACCGACAGAATATAATAAGGTGTTCAAGGTTTTAGCAATACTAAACATTTTCACACATTTTTCATTCACTCACGCACACACACACACACACACACACACACACACACACCACCCACTCGTAAAAACACACTCCAACATATATCCTTAGTATTTGACATAAAATGAGATAGTTGCAATTTGTTAATGTGACCACAGAGTGGTTATTAAAGGATAAGTCTGCTCATATTCTGGATGTTTCTTCTTGTCAACACATGAAAAGACCAACACCGGAAATACATTTATGCTACTGACGTGTGTCGTCTGTTTATCTAAAGCTTGATATATCTGTATATCCAAAAAAGCTATTATGAGCCTTATTATTTCACTTAAATGTTCCTTCATTATCATAAACATGATCTACTCTACACTGACTTATAGATCTAAATACGCTGCTAAAAGTAGGCCCAAATGTATTCACTCGAGTAACATTTGCAAATAAAACTATACAGCCCAGAAAATTTTGAAGATTTAGTATTTTTAAGAAGTGAAACTATAAATTTGTGACCTGTGACCTGAAGATTTA
The DNA here is from genome assembly GCA_946959425.1 of Argyrosomus regius. Classification (NCBI taxonomy): domain Eukaryota; kingdom Metazoa; phylum Chordata; class Actinopteri; family Sciaenidae; genus Argyrosomus; species Argyrosomus regius. The sequence goes on along the minus strand of OX336892.1, from coordinate 22,050,593 downwards.
TGTCTTCAGTAGGAACCACTGGGTTGGGACTGAGAGCCACAGAGCGGGTGTTGAAGTAGGACAGTATTGAGTGATGCACTACATGTTGGATTTGGTCTTTTCTTGAGATTTAACAAAACAAAATAACAAAATATAGAAAATCTTATCCTTTGAATAAAAACTGTAAAAACTAACGATGTGCACATAACAAAAACACAAAGCAGAAAAAGACATCACGAGGCAACAAAACACACATTTCAAGCAATAAACCAGCATTCAAGAAATAAATGTATATGCAAAAAAAAAAAAAATCTTATTGTTATGAATCATGGCACATTTGTAGAAGTACATAATCAAGTAAATCTGATGATCTCACCAGTTTAATGTAACAGATTGGTGTAAACGTTTGCATTTATTTCCAGTAAATGCAACACAAACTTATGTAGCACAGTTGTAATTCAACACTTTACCAATTGCACTTTGTGTTAGTCGCAGAGCTGATGTTGCTGTACAGTACAGGGAGAGATGTTTGCTGTAAGTAAAGTAAAACTCCGGCAGATGGAAGATTTCAACCCCTGAAAAATGGAAAGAAAGGAGACATGAAGCAGACATCCAGATTGTAGATCTTTCCATTTTTTCTCAGATATTTTCAGCCTCTAAACTCTTAGATCTTCATCTAGATTAAGGATGTGAATGTTTCAAATGTTTCAACAGACACTCGTACAGTACCTTGTTACTCGACAGTGGCGTGTCTGGACATAGACTCCTGTGTATGTGATATCACATCTCACTATGTTGTTGCTGAAGTCTGACTCCATGACGTGGAAATTGGGATTGACAGTAACCTGAGAGAGAAAATTATGAATAAAAAAAACGGTTTGAACATCTCTGCAGGCAGGTAAAGTTAAATCCCCAAGTTGATATAAAGTTAATATGACACGTGTTACCTTTAAGATATAGTTTCCTGGAGGTACATCAGTGATGTCAATCCACTGACAGTCGATGTTGGCAGCGTAGACGTCATGACATCCTGGGCTCAGTCCCTGAGAACACAACCCAACCCCCCCCAAGTGTGGTTTAAAGCTCAGACTCAGGCCCTTTAGACGACTTTGACTAGTATTTTCCTACAAGTGCTGCAAATGAAGCAAATTTGAGTTTTAGTTATACAAACAGTTCTTTGGAAGCAAAGCTGTTACAAGAAACCAGCACTGCAAAGCCAGAATCACAGAGCCCAGACAACAGATATAATAAATATTCCTATGTCCTCAGGATGTTTTTTCTTTATTGGCATACGGTGGAGTTTTAGTCATAAAAACATTTCTCAGAAGTGGATCTGGAGGATCAGCAAAAAAGAGTAACTGTGAAACCCTGATCCTCGCTAAATACACTATGCATTGTTTCATGAAATAAATAAAAAATAAATATATCTTCTGCAGAAACTTTGGATCACATACCAGAATTGCTGATTCATTCTTTAAAGGGCCACTCCACCAATTTTACATGTCAGAGTCAATTTACTATTCACAGGGAGAGTCTGAAAAAAGTGACCTTCGTGAATAATCTTGGCTAAGACTCTCCAATAAAAATTAGGATTGTGTGTTTGAAAGTTGAAACTAAGCAGGGACTGTCTGACAAAAGATCATATCTTATTGAAAAAAAAAAGAGTTGGATCCAGTATTTTGGATCTAAAAATCAGGATGTCTCGGGCCTCTGCTGCCAAGATATTCATTCTGACCATTTTGTTGACAGTTTAACCACTATATTATAAAGTGCCTCACTATATTACATCAGCTACTGTTCTCCAGATCATACCTCAAGACTGACTAACTCTAACCCTGATCCAGAACAGTCATACCTGGCATCACAGTTCTGTGGTCATCTCCTGATATTTCGTATAAGGTGACTTAGTGGGGAAAAAAACAAAACAGGATTTATATCATCAACCTTGATGGAGGTGAAACCAGTGCAGAAGTGCCCAAAAACTGCAGCTCCTTCAGCCACTTGAGGCTAGCTACAGGATATGTCAGTCTCCATAAGCCCCCATGTTAAAATCTCCAACTTCACAGCAGACACAGCATTTCTCATTCATGAGAACTGTACTGAGTCTTTTTAACTCACCCGTTCAAATTATATGAAGGCTTAAAGTTATGCAGAATTAACAGCGTGGACGCTTCGACTGACAGGTAGGTGCCGTTACAGGTGGCTTGTTTGAGCAACCAGGCTTCGTTTGGCCCGTCTCAGATCCACCTCTTTGCCTATTTTTAGCCGGTTAAGAGGGAGGACTGCCAACACATTTTGAGCTTCAAAAACGCTCTTCAGAAACCTGTGGGTGACGTCATGGATACGTCATGGATATATAAACAATGAGGGATCCTGGATCAAGGCTAGATACCGGACAGGAACTTCTAACTTCTAACTTCCAGGTGTTTGTACCATATAAACTGAATGCCTCGTTCCACTGGTGGAAACTTTTAACTCATTACATATTTAGTACATGTTCACCAATCCCCAGTCTCCAATTTGAAGAATCAACGTTATTTAAACTAGCACCGCCCAACAGTCGGGACGGCTTGTGTTTTTGTGTGGAGCTCGCCATTGTTAACTAGTATGTTAACTCGTCTTTTTGTTGAGGTATTCGTTGCTTCATGGGGACTGGGCTTGGTTTAGGTTTTTTTTGACTGATTTGGAAACACCTAGAGATTTTTTTTGGGGTGCTGTTTGTTTTTTGGTTTTTAGAAAATAGTTGAGATTGTGAGGTTTTTTTGTTTGTTTTCATTTTGTTTCGATAGCACAGGCTCTGATTTTTTAGAGAATTCTGCTTTGGTTATATTTATTTGTTGGTTTGAACAGCATCCACTCACCCTTTGTAGCTATCCTCAGCTTTTTTTGTTATTGTAATTGATCTGAATTCCAGAGAATAAATAACTTTGTTTTACCAAGTACATCTGGTTTATGTTCTGTCCTCACCAGCTGGCACGTAACATACAAAGATATCTGATTTTCTGAGGTCTCTCTTGTAAAAGAAACTTTAATCTTGGTCAGATTGCCTGATTGATTAAAGGTTATAGAACATGTACACACTTATATTACCTGCGTATGAGATGTACAGGCGTAGCGCCGCCTGAATCCGGGATCACAGCTGGTGTCCTCCAAGCAAAAACTGGCCTTGTGTCCCTCGGCCACTTTACGTCCAGTGACGACGTCCAGCAGGTCGTAGTTACTGAAGGCGTCCATGCTGTGGTAATGTCTGTGAGGGTGTAGAACACAACACAATAGAATAAAAGCTTCTTTCTTGGCTCAAACCTGGTTCAGGAATGCCGTTAAGACCACAAGTTCATGTTCTTGCATGAATTTTGAGGGTGTAGCGTCATATCAGAACTCAATGGAGCCAATCACAACATTTAAATCACGTGAGGTCATCGCACTTGTAGGCTGTGTAAACTCACTGGTGACAGCTGTGCCAGTCCCACTGATATCTCGGCTTGACTGGGAGGAAGTCGGTGGTGCCTTGGTTCTTCACTTTCTGGGGGAACCGCAGGAGCACTCTGAAGTCGATGTCTCTCACGGCAGGTCCATAAGCCGACCTTGGATGGATCACAGGGGAAACGGGCATAAGCTGCGTTGGAAAGTGCAACTGGCTGAGCTCCCAGGGGCTAGTTTTCTTAAAAGTAACGGAGTGCAAAGGGTTTGTTCCATTGTGCTTAATGCTTTTGGGAAAACCAACCCAGAACATTTACGTCTTGGCAGGACATCATGTTGGAGGATCACTGCTCCATAATAAGATCAAACAGTTTTTGTAACTCTATCAACACAACAGTTACCGTGCCACGTTGAAAAGTTAGACAGATATGATTGAAATGTATCCTAAAACAAGAAAAAATGTGCAAAAACAAGTAAATTCATCTTCAATGAGCAGTAAAAAATGAGTGTATGTGCATGTGAGAGTGTATATTGGGCGTGTGTGCCTGCTTCAGTGTCTACGTGCTGAAGAAGTGAATCACTTTTGGCACCACGGATTACCTGGCCAGACAGTTCTCCTCAGCAGCACAGCGGAGAGCATACATCTGCATGCGCTGGACATAGGCACCTGCTTGGATGGCATATGGGTCTGGCACAAGGTCTGGCAGTCCTGAGAGACGAGATCAAAGTTTTTCTTCTTTTTTTTTTCATGTCATAATTCAGAGATCTTAATATTGCCAGTTTATTCATGCTTGAGAACAATTCACTGAAACACAGGCTGAAAATGAGAGCAGCTGTTTGTGTTTGTTGGCATAATTTAAAGTGTTTTACATTCCTGAGCTGTCAGCCTGGAATCCAAAGCCCAAATACGATTTTTCCCCCTTTTTTCTCTCTCTGACTCTGCAAACTGGCTTCAAAATGTCTGATTTAAAACTTAATTTTCATGTTATGGGTTATTATTTACACCCAGTCCATTTCCTCCAAATTGACGCACCCACTGGACCATCATGTTGGTCTAAAATCATTTAAATTCACGCCAATTATGGAGGCTAAGCCCACTCCATATGATTAAGACACTTAACTTACCATTTTGGAAATATCTTGTTCCATATCCTGTGCCAGGCGGACGGCGGGCCACTGACCTCCCTCTTGTGGGATATGAGTTGTAGAAAACAGAATTCCTGTGGTTTTTTAACGGGTTTCGAGGGTCGTCGTTAACCATCTCCTCGTTTGAAACTTCCTCACCCGGTGTAGGAGCCTCAGATTCCCTTACCAGAGTTGAGGGATATCCTGAGATGGAGTGATCCGTCTGCGCGGGCTGTTGGTATTGCGCACCGGGCCCTGGTTCTCCTCCTCTGGTGTGCAGTGCAGTAGCATCCACATTGGCAACTCTTCTTCGGCCTTGGAGATCTGTGAAACTCCCCGGTGCAGAGGAGTCGATGGTGTTGGTGTGTTCAGGGTTAAAGTGTCGTGCACCTGGCTGCTGCTGTCTGGTCCCTGACGCACGACCATTAAACGGCACATATTGTCTAACGGGCTGTCCTGGCGCAGTAGATCCAGGCTCTACACCGTGATCAGTCCTGAACTGTCTGGACTCAGCCTGGCCGGTTCTTACAAACGTCGTTCCTCTGTTTGGCATTCGGCTCCTGGTGCCATCCCTCCTGCTGCTCATATAAACTCTCGACTGGCTTCTGGACCGAACCGGAGCCTGGTACTCAGATCCAGTGGTCATTAAACTATAAACCTGCCCGTTGTTCTCCCACTGAATCCGTTGCCGCCAAGGGCCAGCTGTGCGCTGCTGCTGCCCAAAGATGAGAGGAATTAGTCCTTGGAAAAAGTATAAAAATAAAAGTGACCATTTTGCCATTGCAGTGATGCTAGAAAAAGACAATTGCCTCCTGTAAGTCAGTGATGAATCAGATCATGAGATGAATTGCGCGCACAGATGTTGCTTTGTGGGAAGTGGATGAAAAGCAGAACCACATATCAGTTCTCAGGAGGACTGAGAGGAGACAGAAGAGGAGGGCTGGAGCCTTTTTTTTCTGGTCATTTATCGAATTCAGCCCAGTTACTTACGCAAAGTCAAACTTTCTAGCAAAAAGGATTAACCCATGCCTTGCCGTGGTTGAGTTGTGTTACCCAAGACTTACACAAGGACGTTTGCTGAGTAAACTTTACGCACGGGTGTGAACTGAAGTCATCTAAATGTTATCTGTTTTTTTCTTTTCTTCCACGAACCAGTGCGCCCAGTAAAGAAAAAACTTTTCCACTGGGGAACAAACAGTGGAAGATAAAACTTGTTCTGAAATGTCATTAAAAACCTAAATAATATAAATATTTCATTCATTTTCACGTCGTTTAAGTGCCACACACGGTCAGTTTATCCACATTATTAAGCAGATATCAGATGGAAGTTTTGAGCCCAATGACATTGTGCAACAAATGCGTAAAGGCTGCACAAGATGCGGCACTAAACCTCCACCACACGGCGGCAGGCTGCCTCTGTGTTACCATCCTGCAGGCACTGGCGCTCTCCAGGAGCCTTTTTTATCACCAGCCTGAGAGAATCTGCAGGTCCACAAAGAAAAACGCCTTTTATTGTCGATAATATAGTCCCTGCATTTGTGTTTCGTGTTTTAAACTAAACGCTGTAATCCTACATATATGTGTCAAAATCTTAAAAAACAACCAATTATATTAATTAATTAATTAATTAATTTTGGTGATTCTCTATCAGTCTATCCACAGCATCCACTCATGTTTCAATCAGGGCATCATCATTCATCCACTGATTGATACATTCTCCCTCTCTCTTTCAAAACTTCAGCTTTGTTACATCCATCTTTAACTGGAGCTCAATCAGCACAGTCAACACTCAATAAAACAACATTTAGATCATAACTTCAGCATTTTCTTTGCACAGTATGTCACACACATTTCTACGGAAGCCCTAAGCAGTCACACATTCATACATTGTTTTGTGATAAAGAGTTACTTTCATCTGTTTTCTCATGATCTTGAGTTATTTATGTCATTATGCCAAAATAACAAATGTCTATCAACATACTATTGTTTTGTATTCTCAAGATTTTAAATTAGTTTTGTTGGTGTCGCAGGAAAGCAATGTTTGGTTAGCTTTAGATCTCGAGAAAATGATCCTGTGATGAGATGAGAGAACATTTGTTATTTCAACATAATGATACAAGTAGCTTTAGATCACGAGAAAACAAATGAAATCAACTAAAACTAAAAAAAATATATGAACGTATGACCGCTTAGGGCTTCCGTACATTTCTGATAAATATTAGTATAGTATATAATATATATAATTTAAAAACTACATGTGAGTATTTTCATGTGTAGCTGGTGATGAGATGAGCTGTGTGTAAAAGACTAAAGTGGTAGAAGTATTCAGATCTTTTACTTCAGTAAAAGCGGCAATACCACAGTGTAAAAATACTCTGTTAGAAGTAAAAGTCATATATTCATAATATTACTTAAGTAAGTTCAGCTACTTTATATTCTGCTGGTTAGTTTAATCTATTATATAGTAGTACTATATTATAATGTACTTAGCTACAGTCCACCACTGATTTCTGACAAGCTGAGCTCATGAAGTGGTTACTAAGTGTTGTTTGAAGCACTGAAACGATATGAGCAATAAAATAATACAGCAGTCTGTTATTTTGTTTTTGTTTATTTCATATTTGTACCAGTGTGATGATGCACTGAAAGAGAAAGGAGGCCCACTGAGGCTGTATATATATATATATATATATATATATATGTGGGTATAAACTCACTGATGTTCAGCCTGCTGTCAGTTGGACTCTGCAAGTAGCTTATTATTGTTATAAACACCACTATGAGTTTTTTTTCAGGTAAGGAACTTTGGTGGTTTGATATGGGTTAGAAAAAGGAGAATATACACACTCTGATCTACAGAGGAGTCTTGCAGACGTCCGTATTTGTCACCTCTCAGATGAAGTGCCAAATAGGGCATCGAGATGGTGAGCCTGCATACTTTTCTATTCTTAGCCAAAGAAACCTTCCCCTGGTCCAAAGTCCGGCCCCTGCCCTGCTCTCTGCTGCACTCCAGATTTATAAGAGCCGCAGATCCTCGGCACTGGTTTGGCACAAGACTTCCCGAGCAGGACATGTAACCCACAAAATTTAGCCAGTAAGTATTAATGTTGAATTGAGTCTTTCTTGTGTGTCTGACCTGAAAGTAAACAAATCACAACAAATGTTGCCACAAAAAAAACTAATCTTTACTGTAAGTTAGGAGTGCTTGGAAATAAAATAAACAGTTTCTGGTTGTTTTCTTGGTACACCTACAGCAGCAGCAGCAGCAGCAGCAGCAGATCTTTCCCCGTGTGAAAGACTAATTCTTTTACGCTTTGAATATATCTTATCCCATGAATCTAGGTATCCAGGGCTGCTCACAGCTTTGCTTCTTGTGAGATTTAACGAAGATGATGGTCTTAAAATGGTTTTACCACAAGAAAACTTCCCCACAAGGAATATACCTGTTGTCTTCCCCTGAGGCCTCACACTGCCAGTCTGAGGAGTTTACAACTAAATCATAGATCCAGAGGGTTTACCACAGATCATGGGGAGACAATACAGGTGAGCTGCTCAAAGAAATGTTTGAACAAAAATAAAAATGCTTACACTGTGTTGTGGGACACTCTCCCATTATGTGGACATTTAGTCCCCCCCTGAAAACTGTTGATTTTACAAGAGGTAAAATAGAAATGTCTAATAAATGATGAATTGTTTGACAACTGCAGGGTGCTGCAGATCCTCAGGTTTCTTTTGAAACATGTCCTGCTTATCATTGATTAACATTTGCCCAAATCGGCGTGGTCAGCTCTCCTCATGTTTCAGCCTTTGAGCAACACGCTGCCGTATCTTCTTCACGTTTTGGTCGATATACACGTGACAAATTTCTGTTGAGAGCACTTAATATGTGAGCTATTAAAGGACCTCCAATCAGTGAACCCTTAACCTAAACTTTAGTGTTAATACCTTGTGATGTTAAGGGTTTATCTCGGCATTTAAGCTTCACCGTATGATGATGTTTTTTATCCCCTGCCAATGTATTTACTGTAGAGTATAAACTTTATTTATTTATTTTTTATAGCACAGATTAATTAAAGCCAATGTGAGGAGTGAGATTTATCTACAGTACTCGGATATTTTGATCAGATATATATTATTTGATCAAAACAAATAGGTTAGTTTATGTTTGACTCTCAAAAACTGGTGGTAGTTTTTAATGTGCATTACACTGTATGTGATATTTAGTTTTGTTCAATGTCGGTTAAACATCTGCTTCTCTCTTTAAATCTGTTTTGCTGAGGGTTATAAATATCATGAAATTCAAGTTTGGTAGTTCTTCTAGAAGAGAATATACAACCGAAGGAACTGATGCCACATTCACAAACAAAATTAATCAAATAAAATATAAAATAAACTAATAAAAACAACAAAAACATAATTTTTCTCATTGAGGATTAATGTTGTGTAACGACTTCCTTCTTCTTTGAGAGCGTGAGAATATGTAAACACAAAATACAGAAGTCATTTACATCTTTGTTATAGATGAGAATCGAGCGTCTGTTACTTAATCACTCTGTGGCCTTTTGAAATCAACATGACATGGACAGCCTGTTCTTTTATTACAAAATAGGCTCTCTATTTAACATTTATGAGCAATAAATGGTTTATAACACACAGTTATATAGTTATAGTTACTTTTCTGCTTGTCCATACAACATATATAATGTAAAACTTGAGAAATTATAATTTCTGACAAATATAGTACATTAAAAACACTAAAAATGCCCTTATATCTGCTTCTAACCACATTATAGTGTGTTATAAACCTTTTATTAAATGCATATATATATTTCTAATAATGCTAAAGTCAAGAATGAACTCAGTTCACATATGTTTAGTCACAGTGTGGCAGCCATAAATATTCCTGTCGTTCATCCGGTGGCATAACCACAACTGTTCACATGCCTCAGGGGTCCTCACTCACTCATACTGGGAGTCTGTACAGCATGTGACAGCCGCTCATCTCCTGTGTCCCTGCCTCTCGACCCATACATGGACGCCCCCAGCTGTACTTTTGGGGGTTGCCATGGCGGCGGGTGACGTGGGAGCACATGCTAGCCCACAAGGTTCTCACCTTACTCACCCGGCTGGTGGCGTGTGGAGACTGGCCCCCTGAGTCAGGCCAGGCTCTGGAGTGTAGAGTGTGGGTGTGTAGGTCAGTAATTGGCTGTGCACTCGTTAAATATACTCCCAAGGCACTTAGCCTAAATATAAACTGACAGACCAGCTACCCTCTGCTCCAGGCCAACTGTTGGCATGTAAAGACTGCCAGAAACGTATCACAAGACCCTGAACACCCCCCTCCCAACACACCCAGCCAGGTCTTGGGACAGAGCTGGCAGGTGTGCAGTGTGAGGCAAACTATACGATCAGAAAAGGGAGATTCAGAAAAAGCCCATATGACACTAAAGATTTGTAGGTATATAAAGCTCGGACTATAAACCCTTTGATGTCTTAGTCATCGTTGCCGGTTTATGCGGTGTAATCAGCTTTAGATAGGAAATACAGCCCTCAAGGTTACCACATAAGTCAACGGGATTTTGATCTTGAAATATCAATAAAAGCGAAAATTTTACAGCTCTCTGTTTCCCCTCATGTCTGTGGTGCAGACGGTACGAGGTGTATGAGGGCAGAGCAACATGGGTGACCTTTGAAAGGACGTTTGACCTTTTAGAGATTTGATAACCCGCCAGTGAAAAGCGTAAGCACTTTAACTCCATGTCTTGATTAAGGTGATTGCCACTAAAGCTGTCATCAACGTGGAGATTCTTGCCCCTTTTTTTTTTCTGCAAAGCAACCAGCTAGAAATAATTATTTCATGTTACTGGATAATCATCCAAACAACCGACGCATTCAGTGTATTCAGAGTCAGCGTGGCTGACCTTCCTGTGGTGAGGAAAGTGAAAAGAGACACACAAATATGACGCAGATATGCTCACAACCAATGAGCTACCAATGACCTTTTCTTTATTTTATTATTCAGTCAGTGCTGCGATCCCTCTTATAAACAGTAAAAGTCACTGCTACGTGTTTCTTTCATAGAAGATGACTGACACCCAAAGCATAAAGAGGATGTCTGGAGACGGTTTTTATGAGACCTCATTCATGCCTATGGCTTGGTATTAAAAATTTAGTTCTGGCTACTCAAGTGGATGATTAAAAAATGAAGCGCAAAGTGCTCCAACGTGTTTTCATATTTATAGAGATCATAATGTTTAAAATTACAGTTTTTATCTGCCGTAAACTGCGATAGTTCACCTGTTGTCTTTCAGAGGAAAACCACTTTTATTGAGGCTTCTTTTATCTCTCCTGATAAAGAGTTTCATTCATGAGCTGCAGGATGTTATCAGTCATCCTCAGTGTTTGTGCTGTAAAACGTGAGGTTTGCGATTCTTAACAGGAACTTTTTTTGTGTGTTTGTGTGTGTGTGAAATGCAAAAAGAAAAGACAGGAAACATCAAGTGGATTCAGTTGTTTCATTAAGTTATGAGACGCAAATCCTTCCTCCCAGAGGGTGCTTTCATACTTTCACATACAACAAGATCAGAGTTAAGATCTGTCCCTGATGTTAAACACTGGGCAGTCCAGAGGTGGCTTAATCTTTTAGAAAAAAAAAGGTTACACAGGATTATACAAAACACAACGCTTCTGCTGTTAGTTCTTAATAAGTTACAGGATTAACTATTTACAAATCAGGCTAGAAGTACAGAACTGGTGTTACACATCGACGCATCATGATATTTACAAGTCTATACACAAATCCACTGTCGTCCCCGTGTTGCTGCAGAGAGAAAGAGAGAAAGGAGAGAAGTTAGTCACTCAGAATTAAACAATTATCAGTGATCTGTCCGTGAAAATGTTTTAAACTTTACCTATAAGTTGTTCAGCAGGGAGTTCTGTACGCTTTCGTACACCTTGTTGTAGATATCATCCTTCGATGTCATCCCGTCAAGGTACTCTGTCCAGAAAAAGACAACAAGAGTCACGAGTTAAATCTTTGACGTCAGGGATGTGGTTAGAGAGACAGAGCAGTGTAGTTGCATGAAGGGTATGTAAAGACTTTGGTTTGTCGTACCTATTCTGCTACAGTTGTTGTCCATCTCCTTCCTGTGTATCAAGTACATTGGCCAGACGTGGCCGTCGAACAGGTCTGGGGGGTCAGGGACTGTGTATGTCCTTGTACTGCAGAAACACAATCCATCAAGTCATATTGAAGCCTGTAAGACCTACGTCTAAGAGTAAATTGTCTCTCCAAGAGCTTGTTACCTTCTCCTCTTTTTGCACTCCTCATAGGGAATGGAAATGTAGAAACATTTGTCATAGATGTCAATAAGAGGCCTGCAGAGGGGAACCCAGGGTCAGATTAGTGGTCAAGAGGCACGTAGGTTATATTTTAGAGCTTGTGTAGAAAAAAGTAAGAAGGCAAGATGACCCACTTGTAGTTGTAGATGAGGAAGCCCTCCACGATGAGAATATGGATACCTTTATCGGCGTCCTCGGCTTCAGGTGACAGGCTGACGCCGTGTGAGCGTGCAAACTTTACCGGGTTCTCCTGCCAGCCCTTCACGGTGCTGACCATCGCCTCCATGTCCAGGGCGGTGATCACTGATACAGAACAAGGAGAGAACAGAGAAGAGCAGGCTTCACCACACAAGCAACAAACGCTCCACGCCAATGTGCTTTAACACACATTAATCACGCTTAGTGAATGTCTGTAGCATTCACACAATAAGATGATAGAAAATCACAAAGTTTAGGATTGATTGGTTACCAAACTGAAGAAATGTGCAGGAAAGAAAAAGTACATTACTGCATGGTTTTCCTACGTGAAATCCATTCTTACCATCCCACTGTCTAAAGCCGTCCTCCCCGACTTCTATTTGATCGGGTTTCTGAAATAACAGTCACCAACAAAACATTGCTGCAACCTAGTAATCAGTCGGAGCTGATCACACCTGGACAGGACAAGTCAAGGACTCGTCTCCACCAAAAGTAGCGCACGGTGACACGGTGCGGTTTAAATGTTCTTCTCACTGTTGCGCTTGCAAAATATCGATTGATTAACTTCTTTTTTAAAAAAAATATTTTAGAGCTACGCTGGTAATATGTTTTTAAAGATGTAACTTTGCTAGCTCATTTAGTAAACTGTCTCGGACTTCTTTGTTTAAAAGATTAAAAAAAAAAAAACGGCCGGATCTCGCGATTTTGAAATGACGATTCCGATTTTTCGCAACTGCGCTGCCCCTAGACGATATCCTTCATGTATTCACGATGAGGTGAAAAAACTGACTTTAAGTCACTCTGATAGGACAATTGATCATTGGTGATCAATTGCCCCCTACTGTCCCCGAAAGCAGCACGAAAAGATGCATGCGTCAGAGATAAAAAAAAAAAATCTTCTGGCTTCTTTAAAGTCAAATGAGGTTCATAATCATGCAAAAGAAAGCAGCAAAAAAAAAAGCTGGTTGCAGAGTTTTGCAACATGATTGGACAAAGTCTGACTTTAAGTGGGGACGCTCAGCCCTTTCATTGGCTGTCCAGGAGACAATCAGCCAGATGTATTACTAGGCTACTGAGATGACAGGACATCTGCAGGTCAGATTGGCGGGTTATTTCTGAGCTCAAGGGCAAATTTAACATAGCAAATGAAAAAAAAAAAATCAAAAATAATACTTACTTTCATTTAACATTAATACATTAAAATAGTTACTGTAGCTTTAAACTAAACATTTAGTGATTCAAATGTCAAAAGCTCAAAAGAAAGGTGACTCTAATTTAACATACCTTGAAAAAGTCATCCTGATGCACCACACAACAGTTGGGTAATGTCTTTAGTAGTCTATTTGTCAAAGTGGTCTTCCCACCGTTGGTCACTCTGAAATGAAAAACACATTTCATGTCACACTGATGAGTTACACTCTAGTTTAAACGCTAGATAAATCCTCTGAATGAGACTTACCCTCCAATGCCAATGATGAACTTCATTTTCACTTCTGTGTGTTGGTCACCTCTGGAATTCAGTAAATAAAAGAAGGGAACCAAGCCAAGCCAAACACTCTATCAAAGGCTTCCTTTAGAAAGACCTTTCCTTCTTCTCCGCCACAGATGTTCCCCCCTTTTACTACTTCATTGATAGACAATCTCTTTGCCCGGCATATAAAGGATTTAGCTCCAGCGTCAGAGCCTCAAACCAATCGGCCCCCTTTTCCTGCAGCCAATGAGCTGCTGCTTTACAGCTGCACAGGACCAATGGGAAGCGGACTTAGGAGCCTCACATTTGCATGAAAGTAGATCCAAAATCTTCCACCTGCCCAGGGGGCCAGTGGACTCTGACCAAGCAAATGCACGACAAATCCTACACCCACCAGAGTTATTGGAATATAATAAGAGAAATGGCGATGGGGCTAAGCTGTGAAACACAAAATTAATTCTCTCTTTGGAAAGAGCCGCGGTCACATGTGGAGTCCCAGAGAGGGAACTGCATCTCAGCTCAGAGAAAAACTTCATTTATTTGGGTGTTTTAGAGGAAAAAGTTTCCATTCTCAGACGACCCTGGGTGGCTCAAAACCAGAAGCACTATATTTAGTTGGCTGTTGTGTGTCTGCCTGCTGCGTCACGCATATTTCTGATGCAACCAGCTGAAGTACATGGCCACCAGCCATGTGGCCACAGTCTTTCGAGTCATGGATACAAGTTTGATAACACAGACAGGTCTATTTCTTTGAACCACAGCTTATCAGCCCTGACGGTTACACACCTCCGGATGTGTGCGGTCTAATCTTGTGTTCATGTTGTTTGCATAGCGTTTGAACAAATACCTTCACTGCTTATTCTGAAAGTGTGAAAGAGGTGAACTTTGAGTCCCAAAGCTGTGAGAGCACATGGTTTCATGTTTCACTGCCATGACAAACCTGAATATATAGTGATGCCTGTTAACGCCATAACATGATGATTTCTTTAACCGCTTGTGTTTTGCAGATTTGATGTGTTGTAGTGTCGCTGAGCAGGAAATGATTGAAGACATTTGGATTACAAAACTGTCCCACATAGACTCAGACATTCTGTAGGGCAGCAGGCCATGTGTGCTTCGCCATGTGAAGCATGTGGTGCACATACCTTTTGCTTCTTAGATGACAGACAAACTTTATCGGCAGTTTGGTATATAATTGTGTTACTTTTCACAGTTTGACTCCAATATTCACTCTCTAAGTTATTAAAACAAATTATGCTCGTGGGCGAATCTACAGGGATAATGTCGAATTACCTACATTTACAGGCTTTAAGGTATAAAGTGACATTTTAATGCACTTGCAGAGACTTACGTCAAAACCCCACCGGGCATATCTCTGTCACATCAAGGCTGTAACCCTACTGGGAGTGTTTCAGAAGCGTTTTGTCCACCAGACTTGCTCAGTTTTGGTCATTTTTTTCTGGTTTATGTGCTTCTAAATATGTAAATATGCTACGTAGTTTGAAATTCATAGAGACCAGGCTTCTGGGATGCTTCTGAAACAGACTGCAGCAGTTCTGGTAGGATTTGAAACACGATGATCCGGCTGCCGTGCCTGCATGGTGGAATTTGGCTTTTAGATGACAAGAGTGACTTTCATATTTGTGGAGATACAGCCAGGGGGTGACTGGCTTAGCTTAGCATAAAGACTGGAAGCAGGGGGAAACAGCTAGCCTAAAGTTGAAAGTCTACCAAAAGCTCAATAACATCTCCTGAAAATTGGTTGTTGAATTGGTCCACATGCAAAACTGCAAATCTACTCCTATAATCACGAGTTGTCATTTTATATTTCTCTTTGAGTACAGCTTAAAAATATCAGTCAGCTTTAGAGTTATTGGTAGATGTTTCAGGCTCAGCCCTGAAGCCAGAAGAAACTTCCTGGACTTTCATTTTACACATAGACTATTGTTGGAGTTGATAAATGAATTCATTGTTTTTAAATGTTATGTAATTCTCTTAATGTATTTATTTATAATTTAGCCAGTAAAAGTCACTGCACAGCATTACAGTAAAACTTAATACTTAAAAACACTTCTGTGCAAATGACTTTCATAATGGACTCGCCAACAACAGATGAGAAACGTTGCCATCAGTAGTAACTACACCGACAGCACAGAGCTGTTACTCATGACTAAATCACATTTTTTTAAGTGCTGCTGTTGGCTGAAAGCTGCATTTGAATTATATTTTGTTCACGCTACAGAGAATCTGAATCCAGTCCAAACCTTCCTGTCACAACAGATCAATGCAGACTAAATATTACAGGAAACTATAAAAAAAAAACTATTATGAGAAACCATCCGCATTAAAATAAAACATATTGTGGTGACAGGGACCTGGAGAGGTGCAACAATACACATAATATAACTATTGCATTTGAATGCAATGGGATGCAGAGTCCAATTACTTATTTCTCACAGCTTCCCGTCCCCGTTGCATATTAAACTATAAAAGGTAATGATAAAAATGTTGAGGGGAGACAGTGCAGCTTATTATGGGTTATTTATTGTGGTAACGCTGTACCTTGTGATCACAGTAATGTTGCATATAAAAATAAAGAAAGGTCACTTCAGGAGTGTGTCAGATGACACAAAGGACGTCACCTGAGTTGGCCAGCACACACATAAATCATAATTATGCCCGTTAATAACTCACGAGGAGGAACAGTCTGTGAAGAAACAATCTGGACCAGAGTTGAACATATTTGGAGGCAATAAAAAAGATGAAAATATCAACAGTTATGTTCGTTGGCGAGGTTTTGTCCTTGACTGTTGTGTAACAAATCACGAAAAGACAAAAGCTGGTTTTAATTCACTTGTTTATTTTTTTTTTACAAACAGTAAATGGCACATTTTTCATAAATAACACTTTTAGCAACTCTGTTTAAATATATTTAATTTCATCTGTAACAATTTATCCTTTCCGTCTTGTAAAAGTACCTTTGGAAACATTAAAAACTGACAAAAACAAAATGCAACAGAGACAGAAGGATTATAAACAAGCATGCCACCTGCATATCAAACTCTGGAAAACTGTAACACGTTGTTTGCATTAGTAAACATCTACTGGAGGTCTAAGAAGAACAATTATCATTGCACATTATTTTTCAGTAAACAGCCATGAAACCAAAACAACACCCATGCCATATCAAAAACCAAATGTACCTTTCTCAAAAATATATATATACAAGTATGTACACGCGGAGACTTTGTGCTTCATCCAAGTCCTTCATATCTCATTTATATAGTTGAAGTCATGCTATAGATAAAGCTCAACTGGACATGCATGGAGCAGATTTGATTTAACGTTGTCTTGTAATGCTTTGGTGTAAGTTTTAGTCAAGAAGCAGGCATGTCACTGAAGATGTTTTTGAGAAGTGATTGTCTTGCAGATTATGTATCCAGTCAGGAGGTTTAATCCTGCATCAACAAGCGAGTGATGGCGGTGTAGGCATTTTCATGAATGAATGTTCCCCCACTGGTTCTTCAGTTTTTAAGCTCTGTAATGCAAACAGAGACAGATATTTGTGCATGTCCAGAAATACAATATTTCTAATATAATGCTTAAATTTGTCAGTAGGCATCCACAAAATCTAAACTAAATCCAACTTGACACATATCAGGTTTGCCTATTTATTTTCCCCCCGCTTCCTCCCTTGGCATTTAGTTAGTTGATGGTGCCTGTGTCCATTCCTGGGATGTCAGCCAGTCCTCCGGCTGATAGCTTCTTTGATATATGGAGGCTCTGATAGGTATGGTCAGCAGCACAGGACAGCACAGAAGGAGGGGGGTTTCTAAAATAACCTCACCCACCCCTGCCACACGCCGATCTGCTGCGGTGGGTATTTCCCCCCAATTTCAGGAGCGGCGGATCAATTTGCCAGAGCTCGTTTGTGGAACCCATTAAAAATAGAATCGATCGGCTGTGTACAGACACTCTTAAAGAGATGAGCAGCTGTGCTTTACGTAACACAGCGTACAGGGGGGTGGAATATGATGTTTGAGGATCAGCTAACATTTCTGGGAGTCACACGCAGAATGATTTAAAGTTTAACATGACTTAGCAAAAGGAAAACTACATTTTTGCGGAGGAAACACAAGATTGTTTCTTTACTTTTGTTACTTTTTATGCAACATTTTGGGGCCATTTGCATCTTCATCAGAGTCACAAACAGCAAAAGTGATTCATTAAACAAACAATCATCGTACTGAACTTCTGTCAGTTATTCTCTTGATTAATCAGTGAACTGTTTCGTCTGTAAAACATGCCCTTCATAATAAGAGCTCAAACATTAAACCTCAAAATTGAAAAGAGCTGCACATCTTTGAGTTTCAGAAGGTTTGAGTTTCATTCTGCTCGTGGTCGGTCTCATTTGACTCAGTCTGATACTGTAAATTGGAT
Organism: Argyrosomus regius; assembly: GCA_946959425.1. Taxonomy (NCBI): domain Eukaryota; kingdom Metazoa; phylum Chordata; class Actinopteri; family Sciaenidae; genus Argyrosomus; species Argyrosomus regius. Next base: position 22,032,619 of record OX336892.1, on the reverse strand, counting down.
CTCGGAGCCCCTGAACAGCGAGCTGACCCTTTGGATCTTTGGCCAAGTGACCAAACACTCCAGACAGGCCACCGTCCAACATTTGGTTGATTTACTGTATTGCTTCTCTTTAGGAGCACGTAAGTATGCGTGTGCGCACAGAAGACAACATTTCCATGTATGTGTATGGGATTAGTTACAGGGGGGCTGACATTACAAACCGGGCTGGATGCAGTCGATGGAAAGGTAGTTAAGTCAATGAGAACCCTTACCTTAATGTCAGATGTCACGGCCAACGTCTGCTATCATTGACTTTGGCCTGGAAATTACAGATTAAAGTTAAGTAAATATAAATGTTTTGCTTGGTCATGTAGTCCATATTAGGTTGTGCTTTCTGTTGCCAAAATATCTAATATATATACCTGGCCGCAGAGGTAACTCACGCTTAATAAAGTGATGCACAGATTTGATTTCATGTCACATTTTCTTGATACTTATGCAAGCAGCAGCCTCATTTCAGTAAATAACTGCTGCGTGTGTGTAATGTTTTAGACCTCTAGCAGCCACCAGCTTTAGATATGAGAATAAAATGTGGTAGTGCTGTGGTGCTGTGGTGCTGTGGTGAAAAAAACGTTTGATTTATCCAAAAATGGCAGCGGACTGTATGTGCTGCAAAATGAGGTCACCTTTCTTTAGGCGGTGTTGAGTTGGTCTGCTGCTGCTCTTGCTCGAGTCTGAAACAAGACAGGGAAATATTAATAATCCTACTTAGATGCAGCAAAAAGAGACTTCATTAAAACTCTTTTTTTTTTTTTTTTAATAATTAAATCTATTTCTCACCTTTCCCTTTGTGCTCTTATCTTCTCGTCATCATACCTTTAAAAAAAGAGAGTAGAAATCTCAGGCTGATGTGTCATTACATCAACAAAATTCTCACCAGTGGCACCAAAAAGACAAAAATCACTGCAGTATGAGTCAATATATTATTTCTGCTTCAGCTTTCTGTCTTTAAATATTCACTGCAGTGCTTACCAAAGCCTCTGCTTATGAAACTATTGAACGTCACACACAGTTTACTTAACTGTTTAGAAATCTAGTCTACTCTGAACACAGCTTGGCTTGACAACTTATTGCATACCAATAACATACACAGCCACATACACAGTTTGGCTCAGGTTTAGTTCAATCAGTGTACCGTCAGGATCCTTTCAACATTTATTACTGTAAGCAATAAATAGACGTGTGTCTCAACAGTGACCCTTGGTGGTTCAGAGTACTTACTGCAACACGCACTCAGGGATCTGCACATGCTCCATGGGGATGATTTCACTGAGTTCCTGCAGGGTGTGAACGTACCGGATCTTATCCATGAACTTCACACTGCGGAAAACATCAACAACATGCAAATTATTGTCCCAAATGATCTGAAATCTGAAAACTCTCGTCTCTCCAGCTGACATGTAGCATTATGTTTTGTGATGCTCTGAATCTACATGCAACTGGATCACTGTGTCCCTCCCTAATTTATCTTCTTTCTGTTTATTAGATCTGCTTGGAGAAGCCAGTATGTAACTCAAAGGACAGACTGATGGACTATAAACATCAATGAGTGTATCGTCACCTGATGAAAGGTCTTGAGATGGCCAGGACGGTCCGGATGAACCACGTTGGGTGAGCGATGATGAGACACTTTAGATTCTTCCTCAGTCTGCAGGCAACATTCACATTTAAAGTTTACATTCTTGACTAAGTTGACTCATTTCCATCACTTCACACCCGAACTGTTATATGATATTTTGCTGGCCTTACTTCCTGTCGATCATCTGGTAGCATCTCTTCAGCCAGCTGATGCCGGGCATCTTCCTGCGAGGGGTCGCTCCGTTCATGTAAATGATCATGTAATCTTCTGCCACCAGCAGCTCCAGGCTGCTCACAACGTATCTGAGGACAGAACAAACAAGCTTAGACAAGACTCAGCACAGGAACATGTGCGTCTTTAATGTTAATTATCATTTCAAACATGATTATGACATGCATATTCCATAGGAACATTTTCTCCAGTCATGTCCTCTGATCAATTACAAAGTGAAAAAAAAGAATAAAGTAGAGGAATAATGTTATGAAAAGGCTCATACTGTAATACAGCATGCTACAGTAAAAAGAAGAGACCTTACAGGAAAAGATTCTCCATGATGTATGTGTAGTCCTCACAGTTGCTGTCAGGGAGGTAGCAGGCTGCAAATACGATGATGGCGTTCAGACCCTCACCATAGTAACCTGAGGGAGGAGAGAGACACATTCACTTACAAAAAAGGGAAACAATCAAGGTACAATGCCACAAGGACATGTTAGTGCAGCAATAAGTATTTATTGCTGCACTAACACGTCCTTGTGACAGTACTAGAGGGATAGATTTAGCATGTCCAGTTGCTGGTAGTGTTGGAGAGGAGTTCCTCTCTGAAGAGCTGGAGGTCTTCAGGTGGTTTCTGAAGGTAGAGAGGGACGCCCCTGATCTGGTAGGAACTGGTAGGACGTCCCACCATAGGGGAACTCCAGCTTCCTCCCACAGTCCAAAGACACTTTGGCACTTAACAGGTTAATCGGTGACTCTAAATTGGCCGTAGGTGTGAATGTGAGTGTGAATGGTTGTTTGTCTCTATGTGCTCTGTGATGAGTTGTCGACTTGTCCAGGGTGTGCCCCGCCTCTCACCCAAAGTCAGCTGGGATAGATTCTAGTGAGGATGAGCTGTTACAGAAAATGGATGGATGATCAATAAATGCATCGCTGCAAACTGCCTGTTTCTCACAAAGTCACTATAGAAACATGCTCAAACTCAAACAAGCTTTTTACATAGCCTATAGGCTGATCCAGAGATCCGGAGAGAAAGAGTGAGTGTTGACGCTGTAGGCAAAAAGAGCTGTGGACTGTGATTACTGTCAGCAGCATGAATTACGTGAATTAATTATTATTAGGAATAAATTACAACTCAATATATTTAAATTTATTTCTTGCCTTTTCCCTGATGGTCAGAATAAATCACTGAATTAGTTGTTGAGAGGATCTTACTGTGTAAGTGAACATAACGCAGCGTAGAGCTTGTGCTGGTGCCACCTCACATTTTTTTAATATAATCCATGACGTATAAACGTAATAATTTATTTTGTTATGATGCATTTCTCTACTGTCCCAGACACTGTGTGTTTGTGCCTCAGGTACTATTTTTATTTATGTATTTATTCTGAATTTCAAGCACTGCAAAGCAGCCTCACAACTTTTCTGCTGAGAGTGAGTTTTGCCTTTTTGTAGTTAGAATTATCGCGTATGCTTTTTTAAATGCTTGTGAATGGGTGGCTCTGGTTTGACGTTAATAAAGTAACATTTTTAATGTGAAGCACATGAGTTTTTCATTGTGCATGAAATGGGTATAAATCTTGTTTCCAATCAGTACATGTTTTTAAATAGGTATTTAAAGTACACATGTACGCACTAACCTCCATGTGTGACCACCCTCAGGTACGGTCTGATGACCTGCATGTCGATTCGCTGCTCCTGGTCACCGATGATCACTGTTCGCCACAGACGACCAGACGAGTCTCTCTCCTCTTCACTTTCACCCGGGAGACGTTTGGCAGTGGCCACAGGAGTGTCATCTAGACACAAGGTGACAAAAAAGAAATGTTTGAGTCAGATTGTTAAACCATCCTTCCATGTTTGCCTTAACATTTTTTAAATCACATGCAAGTCAACATGAGGACACAGAACCTGTTGCACAGCTCCCACAATATTATTTTCATAACACATCACAGACTGTTTTTTACAGGTTGTGGACAAAATAAAGGGAACACCTGACTATTTCTCAATATAATACAAAATAGCGTCTAAAAAATACAATTTTTTTGGCTGTGTATGAGTAAGTATTCACTCACTCGATCATCAGTATGTGATGAGTGATCAGAGTATTCAGTGTCTCTTTTCTTTTTGGGGTATTTGACAGTTGGCAGCAACTTGTGACTGGAAAGCCAAAGGCAGATAACGTATGACGCCTCAGGCAGGATACTACAGGTACATTTTTTTTTACTATCGTCTGACCTTCCCACTCCAGCTCATTGCCGTTGTTGATAAACTCCAGTGAGTCCGTCTCATCGGGGGTCTCGATGTCATCTACGTTGATGTCCAGGTCGTCCGGCGTTTCCAGGAAGTCGTCAGAGAGCACCGACCCCTCGCTCTGATCCAGGGAGAGGTTCATGTCAGGGGCGACCAGAGTGCGACGCTTACGCTGGGCCATGGACTCACCCACATTCAGCGAGGTGGGAGGATCTGGACAGGCAGGCCAGGAACGTTTAGATACAGCACATAGTTAATAAAAATACATATTCAATGCTGTGTATTTATTATTACTTACTAGTTCGGTTGTCAGTGAGGCCACATGAGGAATCTCCATCCTCTGGAAGTGGCCTGCAGAGAATGACATGAATGCACAGCATAAATGACACATAGAGGAATTATAGTCTCTCTCTGGTTGATTGTTTTCAAGTTAATGATTGTTTTTGTCTTTTTATGGTTGCTAGTTAAAAGCATTAACGTTTCAAATAGATTGCTATCATAAAAAAATGAAAAATAAACTATAAAGTACGAGCAGCATTTTCACTCTTAGCCTTTTGTTCCTGGAAGTGCCTCTATTGTGATTTAACTACAGTGTGTCCTTGGAAACAATATGTGTTGTTCGAGAAAGCAACACCAATAATTACCAACTCCCCTCTGACATTATAATAAGACAGCTGAACCCTCAGCGCTGCAGGGACGGAGAAGGCTAGATTATAGTCGATAGCACTCACGCAACACATAGTGTACACAGACAGAGGAAGACACAGACATTAACACAGACATTCATGCATAGACAAACACACCCTGAAACAACCACAAGTATGGGCTCGCTGATGGAGCTGCTGGAATAATTGCTGTTATTATGTTGTCAGCAGCTCTGCAGACGTACGTTAAAGAAAGCACCAACGGATATTCAAGAGCGGATTAAACGGTGGAGAGAAACAATTTGCAGTTTAACGGCACTCCTAAACGTTTCACTGAAGGTTTAAACAGCCTGCCACTATACTGACTGTTATATATGTGATTTCATCATTTGTACTCTATAAGCTTTAGTCAAATGAGCCACCAGCACACCAGTGATATATCAAGATGACCTGCACAGATAGATATCAAACATGTGTTATACGCCGTGTAAAAATATGTTATGAATACACAGTGGGTGTCCTTGAATATTCAGTTTCCTCTGCTCATTTTTCACCAACACATTTCCTCTGCTGTAGAAATGAGAGTGTGGGTGGCCGAATATTTTTCCATCTCTGGACACTGTGACGTGTTTGACTTCTCTTTTTTTTTTCCCCTTTAAGCTGACAGCTATTTTGTTCACTGGCATGATACAACCTCATCATGTAACACACGACTTACATCAAGGAAAGAACACACCTGCTGCCTTTCAGCGTTCAACACATGTGACTAACTTTCCATCATAGCTGGCCCGGTTTGTCGAAGCCTGTACACAAACTGTACACACACATACATACACTCTCGCTCTCTCTCACACACACACACACACACACACACACACACACACAGGATTACCTGGGGAAGTCCTCATCCTGCCACTCATCCTTAACCTCCATGCTGTCCATCCGTAAAGTGGCTTCTGCTGTACCCATCCTCTGCCGGGGAGGACGAGCTCCTTCAGCTCACTGTGGTTGACAAACAGATAAAACAATGTCATTCAGAAGGAAGGAAGTGTTAAAACCTTGTTAAAACATGCATTACTTGTCACCGGCACTCCACCCACTTCACCCAACCCCGATGATTTCATCAGGATTGTCAGAATTTCTTTGCCACTTGAGACTTCAGACTTATGACAGAAAGCCGGTGTTACAAACTCAGAAGGTGTGGAGTTTGAAAGACGTGGGTGTTTACCAGACAGGGAGGGTTTAATGGAAAAAATCATCCAATTGCAACATGGGAAATGTAGGATTCAGTGTTTTTGGAGCTTGAATCATCGTAGGGAAGAAAAACTCTTTTTTTAAATCTGTCTCTCACAAGTTTTGCTTGAGTTTTGATTGCTGGAGTGCCACTTAAATAGGCCAACATATCCACAATATATAGCTTTTAGTAGGTGTAATTAAGTGCACTGGGGAGCAGCCAGAAAACATAACGTCGGTATATTCAGAAATCCAAACAGCATTCTTGCCAAAAATTCTCCAGTTTCTACAAAGACGACTCTGCCATGACTGTTTCTTGTATAATTATGTCGTAATAAATTAAAAATGAGCTAAACTAAGCTCCTTTCTCTGCATCCTGAGGGAAAGAGACAAAAATAAAACACCACATTGCTCATACATCCCCTCAAGGCGATACAAACAAATCATACATGCCGCCATAGATGGTGATCTGAACTTTCATATTTTACATAATCAAATCAGAAATGACAGAAGTCTCCATCCAACATTGCATGACTCTTTTTTTCCTGGCATGTGACGTAAGGCTTTACAGTGTCTCGTGTTTAGGTCTGTTTTTGCAGTGAACATCATATGGGAGTCCTGCATCAGAAATGTGCACATGGGGGAGGAGCGTCCTCCCTACATCACTGTCCCAGCAAGAGTTGCATGCTACAGCAGACGTTACCACAGTCCATTTGTCCACTGGGATGGCACTGATGTGTTATTGAGAGACAGATCAGAGCCTATACTGGAGAAAAAAGAGGCTCTCTGGTTACATTTGACTCTGAAGGATGGAGGAGAATGTGTTTACACTCTGTTATCCCACCAGAAAGTTGTGCTGTTTGATGTGGGCTTGATGGGGAACTCCTTAAACGCCACCTTCTTCTGTTCTCACACGCTCAAAAGATTTCAGAAACAGATAGATCATTTTGCCCAGAATGCAGTGTGACAAGCTGAGAAAAGATAAAGATAAACACAGCAGATCTGTGCGTGTGGTTTGTTTTTGTACCAAAGCTGAGCTGCTCTTACGCTGAACTGCTGGACACACAATAACGTTGCTGTACGCACGTGTTTGTTAGGGATTTGAGTCCAGATGGCAGGGCAGCCTTCATTTCCCAAACACTATCTCGTGAGCTGTTCACTGTGCGGTGCGTAACGAACCAAACACCTCTTAATCTGTCACAGAAATGGAAAGCTAATAGCTGAAGCAGCAGAGCTTGAATAGAACATGACAGTATTATTTCCTCCTCTGCAATCATTTACATGGCCTGCAGCTCGAAGATAAACATCAATAGAGCCCTGACGATAAATATCCAAGGCAATTATGACTGAGTACAGCCTCTTTAAACTTGTCTGATAGCAATTTACAGACACGAGGACGGTGATGTAAAAAAGTATTTCTGTGTTTATGCACCATTCAAAGTTCAAAAACATCTTTCTGTAGCATTTAATAAGAGCTTAACACTGTAAAGATAATTTGCTTCACTCACAGGAGCACATGGCTCTGCTTTGACTGACCAAACAAGCCACCAACTGTTATTAGATTAAGAGCTCAGAGAAATATAAACATCCTCTGTGAAATGACAAAAAATGTCTGAAGATTTGGCATAAAAACAAAGTGTGTTCATGTAGGTTACTTATATTTAAAAGCTGATTGAGAATTTACATTTTCAGGGCGTGTGAAAGGAGAGAAGCTACTCTGTCACGACTCCCACCCTCTCCTCATCTGACAAACGGAAACAGACACCGTCTCTGTAATTTGAATCACAAACACCAGCAGGATGAAACAAAACATTCAAAATCATGTCACTGAGTGATCCAGGCAGGGGTACTCACATACTGTAATTAGGAAGACTTCCTCTTTGCCGTTTTGAAATCTTTTCTTCCTCCTCCTCTTTAAATCTACCTGAGCAGAGTGAGGCTCATCATCTGTTTACGTCTGCAGGTGGGACACTCGTGTGCTCAGGACTGGGTGGTTCTGGGTGTTTTCCGATGGAGGCTGAGAGACAAATCGTGTCCTCCTGTAAAGAGGAGAACGGTGAGGAGAGAAGAGTCAGGGTCATCACACAGAAAATGCCATCCTGCTCTCATTATTTCCTCTCAGAGTCAGATCCCGTGCTGCTTTTTGGAGAAAAAAAAAAAAGGATAATCCTGGCTCGCTTTTAGCTCGTCTCGTGACAATCACTCTCCATCTCTCTCGGTCCTATTTACTTCTGCTGGTCTCTGCTGAATCCCTCTCTTCCACCCACCACCCCAGGCTCTATAATCCTGCTGTGATGATGTCACCCGTATGGGTGCTGTGTTATGGTGGTTATGTAATAACACCTGCCTACCTTCTCTTTGTTTATCTCCGAGCTGCCTGGAGTCAGAATCAGCTGTTAATCTTCTGCTCACGTTCAGTCCATTTTGCATCCATGATTTAACATGTTTTCATCCTCCTGTGAGCTGGAAAAGACGGACGGATCGACTTCACCGCTGTTCCCTGGCAACAGCATCTTCCTCCCTCACATACAGCCTCTCTCTCTCTCTCTCTGCTTTTTCTCACCATCTCTTTTAAGCTCTCTCACTCCTGGTGAAACCCCTCCTCCACATGAGTTTCCCCTCCCTTTCTCTTGCTCGCTGGCTCTGATGCTCGCTCCCCCTCCTCCTCCTCCTCCTCCTCCTCCTCCTCCTCCACCTCCACCTCCCTCCCTCTCTTTCTCTTTCCCTCCTGCTCTCCACACAGCTGCACTGAGCTCTGGGCGATGAGTGCAATGTCAAAGAGATACCACTGACATCGCCCGGAGGGAGCAGCCACAGTTTCCTATTCTTCTCCTGCCATTGGCTGATGGTAGAATAATGCATTTACAGTTTTCTATTAATAACGCTACTTTGCACAGCTCTGAAATACTGCAACATGCTCAGACTTGTGACAAAAATAACATGTTTTTCCCAGAGATCCTGTACAGTTCAGACACAAACTGTACTTGAATTTACAGTAGATAGCTTTAGCTGTTTAAGAACAATATTTGGATGACTAACTGTAATTAATGAATTTATAATTTGCCTTATTTCCAATAAAGGCTTATCTAGCTTTAAATTGTGGCTTATCTTCTTTTGATGATCTTTTAATGTTCTGTTTTGTTGTCCAAAAACACTTCTGTAGGAAATCATATTTAAGTTCCACGCCCACATTATATCTTCATAAATTGTGGTACTGCATAGTATTAAAAAGCAAGAGCTTTTTAATATGTATTTGCAATTGTCCATGTCCAACTGGGTCATTGAGATATTTCTCTTGTCTTGCATGTTGACTTTTCTGCCACCAGATGGTGATAGACTGTTCAGTTACAACAAAGGAAACAGTGTGCTGCTCTACTCATGTTTAGACTGATAACCTCATGGAAGGCCTGTGTTATATATTTTATACGGTTAGTATATTTAGCATCCTAATATTGTTGTTTCAATAAGGTCCTTAAGGACAGTGAGGACAATCTACAAAGTGTACCGTGACGATTAATTATTATAACAGTCGTTAGAACAGCTGTGAAGCGGAGTGATACATGTTGCTAAAAGTCCTGAGTGCTGTTATTCTCTATATCAGAACTCGTGGAACAACTCTTGTCCAGTCAAATTACTTGGTCGTAACATTTCATATCCAACATACTGTTTGCAGAACTCCACCATTTCATGCTTCAAATTTGCAAATCTGCAGTGTGCTGTTAATTCCTCTCACTTCCCCAGTACTGATGGTTGTGCTTCCTCATGATACCAGGAGGTAACATCTGTCACAGGGTGTTTTCAGTGTTTTTTCTGAACATCTAAAACATGTTCCTGATGATAACTGTGTGTACTGGGCAGTGAAATTAATCTAATTAACTTAACAAAAACAAAAATTTTGTTATCATTCAGTAATAACATATCATATCGATGGCATTGAGCCTCATGAAGATCAGAGCTGAAACCCTTGAAGCTCATGTCTGGACAGATGCTGAACTACGCCCACGCCGATACAGTCGCCGAGCACGTTGGTGGTAGTCCTTAGACGATCCCTGTCAGCAAACATGCAAACATCCAGATCTGAGGTTATAATAAGAACTGTGAGTGTGACTTGAACACTAGTTTAGGATGATTTCAAAATGTTAATATACAGGATACTTTTAGGGTGAAAGTTAAGCATGTAACAGGTGAAAAATCAAACATTATTCACAGGTACAAACTTTACCCTAACCTAAATCTGTAAAAAAAAAACTGATATTGGTTGCAGCATGTACACTTACAGAATCCAATCAAAAATCAACAGCAGTGATATGTCTTCAGTGGGCAGTCCAACTGACACCAACACAATCACCATGGATACAAAGCCAGCCTGTGGGATGCCTGCTGCACCGGTGCTTGCAGCTGTGACAATCAAACTGAACCAGGAGAAACAGGGATGGTTATGCGATGCCATCTTTATTAGTGTATAAGAACAGTGCTCTTAGGCTCGACCACTTATGATTGTGGATCCACATACTGGCAGTTTTGTATCTTTGTTTGTCTTTAAGTGACAAAGTAATTTACCAACCTGAGCTTCAAGACAGGAATTTATAAAAACGTATAAAAGTGTAAGCTCAGCGTCTTTTGAACGTACCTGAGGACAATGATTTGACCCAGGTTAAACTCCATATTATTAACCTGGGCAATGAATAAAGCAGCTACAGCTTCATAGAGCGCCGCACCATCCATGTTCATTGTGGCACCAATAGGCAGCATGAAGCGTGCCACTTTGTCCATGTAGTGATATTTCTCCATACAGTGGAGGGTAACAGGTAGGGTTGCAGAACTGTGAAGAAACCCATATAATGTCACGTTTAGTTACAATCAAAACATTATTTCAGAGGAGGAGGAAATTATAAACCTAAAACCATGACATATAGTATATTAAATACTGAAATAAACACTATAGACTCACCTGGATGACGTCCCAAAGGCAGTGGTGAGTGCCTGGAGTAGACCGCCCATAAACCTGAAGGGATTCTTACGTGTAACCATGAAATAGATGAGGGGCAGCGTGAAGAAGCTGTGGATTAGTAGGCCAGTGATCACAGTGAGACAATACATGGCAACTTCACGACCTGTCTCTCCGGTGTCTGTCATCTTCACAATCTGTCCTGCCATCAGGAAGAGGGTTCCCACCGGAGAATACCTGTGAAAAAATCACAAGCAATCAACCTCGGTGCCAACATGTGCCAAAACCTGGTCACAAAGACGAATAAAGCATGCAGCACGCACTTACCAGATGACTATGCTGACCAAACGCATGATGGTTTTATTCAGGCAGTCAAAGAAATCCCTCAGAAGTTTTCCCTCAGTCTCCATTCTGCCCAGCATGAGGCCAAAGGCAACACAGAAGACCAACAGACCCAAAAGATTGAGTCCATCTGAGGTGCCCGGCACTGGTACTCTGTCATCTACCAGGAATGTTGTTAAGAGTAGTGACAGCGATTATGAAGATATTGAAGCAACGTAAAGGACACTAGGACGAACATTTGGTTACAATCACAAAAGAAATCTCACTGTTTTCACTGGTCTCTGTCGTATTGATGACACCTCGACTCTCTCTGGAATAAACTGTTTTATACTACATGAAAAGAACATGCAAAGATCTGTTAGTATGAAACAGTGTCAGGATGAAAACGAACAAATAATCGCAGATCTTACCTTTCTGAGACAAGCCTCCACCAAATTTGAAGGAATCATGTTTCTGTGAATCATAAACACAGATTAGATGTTTCAACTGTATCAGCACACATTTTCTGAACTCCATGCTGAAAAAACACTTAAGACACGTAACACGTAAGATTTGAATACACACCTGATGAGATCTAGAAAGGAGTCCACTGTCTGCACAGCCTCTGCATCACCACTAGAGGACACCGAGGCAGTCCTGGATGATTTCCCCGGTTGGATAAGAAGAGCTAAGGCAATGCCAGTAAATGCAGCAATAACGGTGGTGACCATGTAAAAGCTGAGGGCCCTTAGCTCAATTTTCCCATGAGCCTTTCTGTCCACAGATGACATTCCTGAAATATAAAGATGTGGCTGTTATAATACATTAAACTAAACTTGGCTGTTTGTCTCTGTGTGTCAGACCTTCCAGCATCTCGCCCGATGTGAAAATTATACCTGAAATTCAGTTTAACCAAGTTGAAGTGTGGATCTAACCTGTAATGAGACTGGAAATGATGAGAGGAAGCACCAACATCTGCAGGATTCTCATCAGCAGTTCTCCAGGAAAGGTTAAATATTTTATATCCCTGGCTGACAGATTAATGTGTCGCAGAGCAAAGCCCAGACCAATCCCTCAGAGAAACACAAACATAAGTCAGCAAGTTAGTGGGTCTATCAAAGGGTGAGCTCAAAATACCAAATAAGCCCAAACACACAGCACTGCCAGAGAGGTTATATATTAATACAACTCAAGAAAGCAGCAGGTTGCAGTTTGACTTCACAATAGTACGATAGATTAAAAGATACTTTTCTGAGGGAACACTTACCGAATGCAACAGCGGCCATTGTAAGAACAACAAAAGCATTCCTCTTGAAAAATGCCAAGACATTAGATCCATTCTGGGATGAAGATCCGAGACCTGAGAGTTTATGGATTTCCTGAGGTTCTGTAACCTCTACCGAGTCCAACTCAGGCAGATCATGAGGACTCGGCAGCATCTCTTTCATAATTAGTCTCACAAAGCAGCATAGACTGGAGAGAAAACATGAAAGCAGGTTAAAATGGTGAAATCTAACCTGTAGAGACTTTAAAATTGACTATGAGGAGTTCATTTCAACAGATTTTACATTCTCCTCAGTTATGTGGTAGTGACAGAAAAAGAAAGATCACCTTTAAAATGCGATTCCTTGAACAGTCTTTACAGGTGCACAAGTCCACAGCATGGCCAACAGTGTGAAAGTCCAGCTTTGGCTTCACCACATTAATCATCAGCTTCGTGTCTCCCTCAAGTCACGTGCAAATTTAATCCAGAACAGTCAGCAACCAGACAATGATATTAATAAAATAACAAAACATGAGCAACATTTTTATATATTTTTATATGTTGCTCATGCTTAAATAAAATCACCATATTTGCGAGTTTTAAGATGAAATGGAACCATCAGTGATGCTTACAGACCTTGGCACAAACGCTTCAGTCCATGTAGTGAATCATCTAAAGTTAAATGTAAAAGCTTGCTGTATGGAAATGTTACAGCACTGAGTGCACATAGTGGGCCTAAAGAAATGTTGGTCTGCATCATTGCAGCAACCGACCACACGGCTGGCTGTGATAAGCAACACACAAAGCATAAAGCAGTACAGCACTAACAAATGCACAAAATTATACCTGTTGCATGATAAGATACCTCTGTGGTCAGTGAAGCTTCAGCCTGCGTGACGATAAAAAGAGCTTTGACACTGTGCTCGGTGCTGATGATGCCTTCCACAGTCATCTTGAATTCCAATAGAGAATTATCAAAATCACCATCTGTATGTTCAAAAGATAGGCTCCTCAGCAACAAGCAGGTGCTGCATTCGTTTGTGGATTTATGTTTAATATAACATTCTCAGACACTAGTATCATTTATCTGTAGTGCTGCTGGCATGACTGGTGAGAGCTCACTGTTCAGTCACATCCTTAAACTCAACTTCCTCCAAGAGGTGACAGTGATCAGGCATTGGACACTAAAACTTATTTATTTTCCCTTCATAAAATATTACATATTATTAAACACATTTAGCTATCTCTTATGTGACGTCGCACAGCAGGGCGACACCACGCAGGATCCAGTGGTCTGGTGCCTCCATGGTAGGCAACACCACCGCTGTGATGTAATTCAAGTCTGTGCGCCTTGGTTTCTTGTAGATGGGGCAGACGTACAGCTTAGGATCCACGGGATCAGTGGAGTTGATGGCAAACATGTGGATGACGGGCAACGGTGTGAACAGCACTTTGGGTGAGGATTCGATGAGATGGGTGTTCTTCCTGTCCCAGCCGGCGCCGTCCAGGTATAGACCATAGACATAAACTCCCTCCTGTTGAGGAAAGGCAGTCAGTAACAAAATAAACTTGTGTTCACTTGTCTCAGAATCAATACTGTCGTACTTAATGCAATGCCAGACCATGTTTATCATGAATGTTAAATCTAAGCTGAAGTATTTCCATGTTTTTTGACTCACTGTAGGCGAGGCTGTGATCTCCTCCTTTGCCTGCTTTAGTACTTTGTTGTGCAGGGTGACTGTGTCCAGAGCCCATCCTTTGTTTGCCCTTGTTACTTCTTGTCTCATAGCCGTCAGAAACCCTGCAAACGTTCCCAGGAAAGACATTATTATTACAATTAAATCTGTTGGGATTAATATACTAATGTACTTTACTTTACAAAAACTGTTACTCACCCTGTGGGTTAAAGAAACCCGTCATCCAAAATGTTTTGGGTCTTCCTTCAAACACCCAGCTGTAGAACTGTTTGTTTCTCTCCACAAGTTCTGTGAACCAAAAGCCCAGCGTGGATGACTCCCAGGAGATTTTCCTCCACAGGTTTGGCACACGGGCATCAAAAATATTGTCCAGGGCATCACGGAGGTTCTAGGAGTCAAGTACAGATATATATAAAAACTGTATTTTGCACTTAATAAGGTAAATACACAAAATAAGGTGTTTTATATTCAACCAATAAAAAATGAAAATCGAAATACAAACTTGTATTGAAGTTCGTATGTAATGAAACAAACAGTCAAGCACTGATGTTGATGCGAGTAAGAGCATGAATCAGTGAACTGACCTCACTCATGATGATAGTACCATCAATGGCCAGCTTCAGGTCAGTCAGACTTATGCGCACCACACCAATGATCCTTTGCATTCGATCCACCTCCTGACGTAGGAAGATGTTCATTGGGTTCAGGATTCCCATCTTCACCAGCATGGCTTTGACCTTAAATGATAAAAAAGCTGCAGTTTAGATTTTAGCTGGTGCAAGAATTGGCGACTAAACAAAAATCGAACAAACTGACCTCGTGTGGTATGTAATTTGGGGGCAGTTTCTCCAACATGTCCTCTGCCATGTTGTAAACAATGGACTCTCGAGTCGCTCCTGACCCCCCTCCACTTTCCTTGGGCTGGATATTTGTGATTGTGTCGAGCACTTCAGCAGATGTGTTCGTCTGATACCTAGCCAACATTAAAGCAAAGCATGAATGCTATGATAGCAATAATACTACACACTATACGCACCTGTATCACAAATAGTTTTAGGATAATGTTTCCTTACGTGATATCAGCATTAGGATGCAGCCCCAACGCTTGGGGTGAATCCATAGTGGGCAAGCTCTGAATGTATTCCATGTATTCCTCTACTGTCTTGCACACTGGAATTTTGTAGCCCGTGTAGAAGCAAAATGACGGATCAAACATCTTTTTACTGAACCACACCTGTAATGAAAAACACCATCCTCATGTACTGTAACAAATCAAATAAAACTACTGATCAAGGCGGTGAACGAAAACAAAAATTTGGTTATTACACGTGCAAAACACTGGAGTAGGCGTTTGTCGTAGTCATCTGTAACCCTTCCTCCATATTGCACCTCAGCTAGCATGTATCGCACAGTTACCCATGACACATCCTGCAGGGAAAAAAAGCACAAAATGATGAGTGAGAGCAGACAATAAGAAGATCTTTAAAGTCAGGCCGCTGTTGTTGAATCCTCACCTTCTTGGGGCCGCAATCATCCAAGTGTCTCTCGACAAACTCAACACTTGCGGTGAAATCAGCAGAGTTGAACTCATACGGTATGTTCCAACCTAACGGCCCAAATTTGCGCCGTTCCTAAAAAAAAAGGAAGAAATAAAACACATGATTACAAATTCAATCAAGTCAATGAGCATGAATTAATGTTCACTGTGTTACTGTTTAAAACACTGATGACTCAATCGGATGGATTTCCGTGAACTTGTAATGGACGGTACCTGCACAGCAGTGTGGAGGAAGGCCACGCTGTACAGCATGGGCTTCCACATGGGAAGGTTGCTGACTTCCAGCTGGTTCTGTGAAATTCCTGCAAATGTTCGTTTCAAGCCAGCGCGCACTCCCTGGGGTGGATCGTTCGTAAACTTGATAGAGGACTACGGATTGAGAGGTGAGAAACAACTGCTCTGAACCTGCAAGTACTGTATATAGGTTCACCACAGTACAGTATTTGAACAGGTTAGGTCAGGTAATTACATAAAATAACATACAAGCTTTACAAAGTGTCACCTGTAGGAGTGTGATGGAGAACAGATTGTGTGGTTCTGTGGTGATCCACACCCTGAAAGTATCATGCATGGTCTCTGCTGTTGAGATAGTTTCTAGCAGCTCATCCATAAACTCCAGCCCCAGGTGGCAATTTTGCAGAAGGACCCAGCCTCCCTGTACATACAGGTCACAGATCAGATGACACAGTCAGCCATGCCTTTAAAAAGTACTCATTCATAGAATGTAACTAAGAACACACACCTGTGACATTGATGTCTGAACAAGCTTCCTTGCGTGCACCTCTTGCCCTTGCCCCATGGATATAGCTCTGCATTCTATGAGACACGAGTGTAGTGCGATCATGACGATTCTTCAAAGTTAAAATGAGAAGCCCATAAAAGTTGTAGATTTATTACGATAGAAAAGCTCACCAAGCTCAAGTTTCTTAGCAAGTGCTTCAATTTGCTCAGTGGGATCTGAGCCCATAGAGAGAAAGCATATTAGAGGGGTGCGAGGGTCACTCTCCTCCCATGTGCTGTGAAGGTTTAAGAGGACCGGCTCAGCAAACCTCATGCCCATGGACTCTGCTACATACTTTCTGGCTTGAGACAGGGTACGATCAGGGCACCAAGACCTGTGACATAAAGAGCGTGTAAGAATATTCACTATCACACTGTGTATTTGAACACATACTGTAAGCAACACGACTGGCAGCAGGAACCAACCTTATTAGCAAAAGTTTATGGAAGACATCGAGGGAGTTGTATTCTGGGATGACACCCTCCTCCGGGGCATCAAGATTGACCCATGCTTTCCAGGGTTTCCCGTTTTGAGACACCTGCCAAATATGTCAACATGAATAACTAAGAACACGTTAATAGAGGATTCACATGTATGATTCACGGAACGTAAGCTCGCCTGGTTTATGATGTTAGTGAACTGTGACAATTTGCTGAGTTCCACCAAGTTTAGCCACACCATATCCAGGATCCAGCTGAAGGGCTTTGGGGGGCAGGTCTTCAGGTCAAGAGCTGCGCCACCTAGTTGTATATTCAAAGAAGTTATCATGTTATAATATGCCATAAAAAAAGTGCATTAAATCTTTCTGGCAGTGACAATTATCTTACCTTTAATAAGAATCTGAAATTTGTTGTGCTCTATTACTTTCTTCTGTAAGTCAATCTTGAGGGCCAGCAGGAGTGTGAAGATGAACTTGTGGTTTTCATACAGGCCTCTCACTGTGTATCTGAACACCTCGTAAGTCAGATGTTCAATGATGTTTGCAATTCGCTTTTGAGTTTTAGAGGACTTCTCCGACCTGTAAAAGCATATTCATTAGAGTATCAGCTGTAAACAGAGCGAGTGACAGAGTGAGTGTGCAAAAATGTGACAAAATGACAAAGGCTGGCTGTTAGAGTGAGCAATGGTTAATTTAACTCAGAGTTAATTTGTAGCATGGTGTGGAATATAAGGTTCATAGTACAACAGCTGTCACAGCCTCATTCTTCAACCTCAAAACTAAACAAAAACAAACGCCAACATTGTTCAAAACATGCTTCTTAAATCAATTTTGATGAAACCATACCTTGCCAGTGACAGGTCAAAGACTTTGAGGAACTGGCCCAGGGAAGTCTGGTACATGACGTTGACCATGCTCATTTCTGTGATGAGGAAGTAAAGGATGCTGCCTCGCGAGGCGACGGGACGATATTCTGCCTGAGCTTCATTGATCTTCAGCTCTGCGTGTGCTGCGACACTGAGCTTTGTGCTAACTTCAGCAGCAGTTTGCTTAGTTACAGTCAAAATGCTCATCATGGAGTCATCATCAACCAAGGAACCTTTAATCGCACAAACAGAAACACGTCATTACTTTTAGTAATTTCCAGAAACTGCCATTAACCTGCACTAGTAACTGTTGTACCTTTTGTGCTGCTGAGTTTGTACAGCAAGTTGTCTTCCAACTCTTGCATCTTTCTTTTATTGGCAGTTACATCCTCAATTAGTTTCAATCTTTCTGCCTCTAGTTCCTGTTAAAAGAATTAGAATAACTCTCAACAACTTAATAGTTCTAAAATTCATGTGCAGCCCAAGGCACAATCAATACTGCATAATACTGTTATAACAAGGTAATATTTATAAAAAAAGAAACATTGATTCAGCTAGCTGACATAATGGACTAGTTTGGCTGCCATGTGACGTCCCTAAAACACTCACTGGGTCATGAGGTAATGTTATGGAAAAAATAGACACTTACATATTTCTCTGTAAGGATGACACGACCGAGCAGCTGGTTCTCCAGGCCTTTCATGTTAACAGTGAAATCAATGATCGATGTCTTGGCGCTGACTTCTGGAGTGTATGCTGGATTAGGCAGTTTGGTGGTTATATAAAGCTGGAAGCCATCCATCACATTTACCTCTTTATCTCCCACTTTAACCTATACAAGACAAAAAGCCCCGTAACGTAACTTTTCTATAAAATAACAGATTTTAAATCATCTCATAAAAGATCATCTCTTCTGATTTCCTCTGTCTGCATCACATCAACTCTGTGATTTAGAATTTCCTGATGGACAGTAAAGTGAACTGCTGCGATCTATAACTGCTGTTAGCTAATGTTAGCTCAGTTTGTTAGTCCGTCTGCCCAGATTGTGACCTCAGAGCTCCAGGGCAGTGTTAGTGTTTGTACCACAGGCGTGGGAAAAAGATGTTTTTAGGCCGCGGCATGGGGAAATGCTGATAGGGAGCAGAGCTGGTGTCATGCCTGAACCGGAGCTGGGCACGTGGGCAACGTCACCGGACTCAGCTTTAAGGACACATTTTACAGTTGTATTGATGATTTCAAGTGGGTATTACAGCTGATCTGACCTTGAAACTGGTCCCAGATTTAATGAAGTTTTTCTCAAGGACATTGTCAAGGGCCGGGTCCAGCTCCTCACAAACATCTTCAATAAGCAGCGGGCGTCCCAGGGAAAGACAATCTTCCAAATGAGTGCGAAAGAACTTGTGGTTGAGTGATGTCACCTGCAAGACAGATTACAGATTACTTCCATACTATGTGTTACCCAAACAACTAAACTGGGTGACAATGGCACGACTTCACTGTATTTCACTATGTACTTGGAATGCATTAGCCTTTTCTTTTTCCTTAATCCAAGCCTTTCCCTGAGTCTGGGGATCGATGAGGAGGGGATATCTTGTTGCTTTTGTGACGATGATACCATTCTGCACTGACAAGTCATCTCCAGGGAGTCCTTGAAGGTTCCACTCACTTATCTTAAACATAAACAGGAGTGTGAATGTGTTTCATCACATGATTACTTCTCTTGTGCAGCAAATAAGTAAAATTAAAATTAGTTCATGTTGTTCTTACAGTGGGAGGATCCACCAGGGCAGAAATGAGGTTGAGGTCTTCTGTAAAAGGGATTTTATGTCTCCTGAGCTCAGCCTTCCAGATGTCCTTCAACAACATGTCACGGAAATTCTGGTTGAATGGCCCGCAGTAAGACAAGAAGCCAGTGAGCTGGAGCACGTCACCGACAAGTCTGCCGAGAACAGAAGCAGATGACCTTATTTAAAAGCTTTCGTGATAAATAAGCCGCAAATCTACCCTGACAAAGCCAGCCTAACAAAAGTCCCCCAATTTTCATGCGTGCCTTATTAAATTCAGTTTTACCTGTTGATTTGTAATTTAAATTCTTTGCTTTGCTCTATCCAGCGAACTTTTTCTCCACTAAGTCCATCAATAAGTTGGGACGCAGCCTGCATTTTATTCTTGCACATCTCAGCACCATCCAGCAAGTCCTGAAAAACACGATATTATTATTATTATAAGTGTTTCAAATTTTCAAGTTCTAGCTTATATCAAATGAAATATAAGAAATGTTTTATAAGATTGAATCACACCTGTTTCTCTTTCATAGCAGCATCACATTTGGCCTTCACTTTGTCAAACTCTGCTTGCTTTTCGTCCAGCTGAGCCTCAGCTTCACCTAGCTCATTATTAGCCGCTTTCAGTCGGGTTTCCTGAATGATCAGGTTAGCCTGGACACAGATAAATGAGGAGAAAAGAGGTAAAGAAATTATCTATTGCTTTGAGCTAAAGCTACCATTCCGGCATTATTCAACTAAGGACATCTTAAAAACAGGCTGTTAACACAATATTAAAGTACAATAGTGATCTAAGCAAGATATCCATTAGCTGCCATGATGAAGATTATATTAACCTTGAGTGGCAGCACTTCTTTGTTGATGCCAAAGAATGTGGCCATAGCCCGGGTCCATGCCAGCAGACCAGCTACATTACCACACACTTTCTGGGCATTTTCCATTGTGTAATCCTCCATTTCAAAATATGGCTTCAGCAGTTCTACCATTTCCTCTGAAATCTGGTCCTTTGGGAACTGCTGGAGGGAAATCATGAAACCAGCGCCACTCATAAGCTAAAGAGCAGACAAGGAAAATTTGGCAAAAGGGAGTCGTTAGTAACTTCACAACAACATTGTCACATTGTCAGCATGGCAGAACATGCATACTAGAACGTACAGACAGTCACATCTCTCTATATGGGTTCACAGAAAGTGCTTACAATGTGCTGGTTGTGAGTACGTGGAGCAGAATCCCAAAAACTGAAATTGAGTAAAAATTATTTTTGTTACCTTCAGTGCTTCTGACCACGATGGTTTAAGACAACCTCGTTCTGGATCAAGAGTGATACTGTCCAAATTCTTTTGGAATAAAAGCAAGCAGCAGTCCATGATCCTCATGATCAGATGTGGAGGTTTGGCCAATTTTCTCACAGTGGCAATGTCAGCAGGCTTGATGGTCTGTAAAGATTTTTCAAGTAGATCATGATATGTACTATACACCGGATGATCCAAATACGCAAATATGTTCCAAGTCACACAAGTCTCACATTTAGTGCAGCTTCAGCTTCTTCTAAAGCCGGCTTGGCAGCCTCCAGCTTCTCCTCTGCAATTGCTTTCTCTTTCCCGATTTCATCCACAATTTTCTGAGCTTTATCCTTCACAATCTGGACCCCGTTCTTTACGATGGTAGCAGCTTCAGCACTGACTGTCACCTCTGCTACCACCTATATTAATGCAACAAGAACAAGAGTCTTTTATCCAGTTTTTCAGTTTTCAGACAAAACCTGGGGCAGATATTCATACTACTGTGAAAAATATTTACATAAATCTCATTGACCAAATAATACAAAGTCATCAAAAGTTCTTGTGCATGGCCGTGGGAGACTGGTGCCTGTATTATTATTTACCTTGTCAGCTTTGACAGACGCTACAGCCAGTTCTTTTTCCTTGACTTCAAGCTCTTTGGATAGTTGAGCCACAGACTTACTGGCCTCCATGAGTTTGTCCAACCCTGGAAATCAATAACACCTTTTAAAATCCTTTCCCTGAATAGATCATGCAAAGTTGTCCATACATGTCATTTTTTTATAGCGTGTCTTGCTGTTGAACTTCCTTACCAACATCCATGCGCTCTGCTAGTGTGTTGATATAGTTGTGTTTTTCAGTGTACAGTGTTTTGTAACCATTTATAAAAGATAGGTAGGATTTAGGGGTGACATGAGTTCTTCTTCGAAATCTGAAAGATGAAACGGCACACGACTTTAAGTTCATGTAAAATATGTCTCCAGTGTGAACTTAGATTTAATTTGCATGTTATACCTTTCAAAGTAGCTTTCACAGGTATCAGACACTTTGTCGTGATATGTACCCATGGTGGTCACCACAGAAGCCTTCACTTCATCAGAGCAAATCATCGGAAACTCTGATAAGAAATAGTTAGACACAGCCACCAGAGCCTCATTAGGCCAAGGGGTGAACCAGTCTATGGTGCAGCCAGAAATCAACCCTGGAAACTTCATAGCTCTGGAGCGAAACTTCTGTCCCACCTGTCAAGGAGAGTAGAAGCAATAGAATTGAAAGGAGGATTTTCACTTACACAGGGACGCAGGTGTAATGTAACAGTTTATGATAAGCATACTTGAAACGGAACAAATACAGGCAATGAAAGAATGAAAAAATAATGTAGATAAATGTAAAAAAATGCAGAGAAATATGAAGTAAACAAAGTATATAAGTTTTAACCTACCGGTGAGAAGCAAAGAACTACATGTAGATTCTTTTTGGACCGGGATATGAAGTAGTCATAAAGATTATCGAAAGTTGGAGGAACACGAGGAAACTCCTTTTTCATCACAGCGATCAGGTTCTGGGTGATCTCTTGTATCTCGTCTTTAGCGAAAAGGTTGGAGACCTGCGCACAGTTAATTCAAAGTGAAGTAATCAGGACCTCTAACAGCTTTCCTTTGAGTATTTCTGAACTTTATTGTCTAAATGCAGACTCAGATGGTTTGGGTGACCATTGATCGGGGCTTCAAAGACATCAAACTTTTACTCACCTCTCCAGAAGAAAGAACATTGTTGAGGTACTCGAGGAAGGCTTCATCTTTTATTTCATTATCTGTAAAGATGAAGGTGATGCCTTTTCCCTCTGCCCCAGCTGTTTTATACAACACTTTCAGGTCTTCCATGAAATTATTTATGTTGTATGTTCTGATGAGAAAACAGAGAAGTGTAAGAAACAAAGTACATCCTGTGTATCGTCCTGTAAGGATGAATGCAGTAAGACAAGCTAATTTTTCTGTCATTACTTTGTCAGTGTGATCTGAAAGATGCTGTATCCAGCTATGTATGATGCTAAGCGAGTCAGGCTCTGTTTCCCAGATCCTCCGACTCCCACAAGCAGAGCATTACCATTGTCAGTTCGAATGATTCGCGAGATCTATAGGAAGGAAACTCAAATAAATCAGGATTATCTATAGTTTGTTCTAAAGGTTGTGTATTGATAAAGAATGACTGTTAGTCTGACCTTAACAAGATGAGTCATGGCATCCGTGAAGAAAACCAGATCTAGGCTGGAGCCTCTCACGGTCTCATTGTGCTGGGACTGATACATTATCAGCTTTTCTGATAAAAACTCAAAACTTGGCACCTGGAGGAATGTTAGTTTGCTCAGATTACTGTGACAGTTGTCTACAGTATCTTTCATGCAATTGTTTAAATGCCAAGTCACATACCAGTTCATAGATTTTGGGGGCATCAAAGCAGGCATCATCATCTTCTTCTCCAGTGGGCTCAGGAGCATCTCGCAGAAAGTCCACAAAGTATGGCTCAGGATGAATTTCTGGGACAAGGTTGGGGTCAATGTGCTCTTGAATCACACGAGTTACAGCCTTCTCAAACCACTCTCTGTCCTCAGAGCAAATAAACCTATAGCAAAACAATGTTTCTGTTTGTCTTTTTGCCATTTCTTGTTGTATTTAAAAGTAGATTTACTGTACGTAAGCACTGTACCTGTCAGCAATCACCCTCGTACATTCACTTTTGAAAAGAGCCAGGAGAGTGGGGATATCATTACACTCCTCGGACTTAATGTTTAACATTCCTTGCCAGATCCTGGACAGGTCTCTCAAATTGAAGATGTAGTGGAACTTGGATGGTGTAGGAAGCATTTTTACCTTTAATGTAAAATTATCAATTCAGGTCATGCTTTCATTAATAAATGAGTCCTTATAATCCATTTCACACCATTTTTCAGGCGATTACCTTTGTCCACTGCCATAAAATCCTCCCAGCAAACACAAGACACTTCACCATATCTGAAATTTCGGGCTTGAAGCCCCTGCATGTATGGAAATATCCACAGCCAATTACACCTGCAGAAAAAAGGTGTGAAAAAAAAAAACAATTGAAGTGTTTCATATGACATTAAAAGAGCAGAAAAATGAATCATTTTAGAGACGGCTACCAAAGATTTTATCAATGGATGTGTTGGATGGCAGAGTACAGTTGAAGACTGTAAACTGTCTCTTCAGTCGTTGTGGGATGTCGTTTCTCCCACCACCAGGGTGAATCATGGCAGCCAGTATCTGTACGTCTACAATGTTGGTGAAGTCTCCTGGCTTGTCCAGATTGTACATGCCGCTCATTTCCATCATCTGGCGCACTATCTCATTGGTGATCTGGTTGGACAGTCATACATAGTAGTCAGACTGAATGAGAATAGAAAACATTCTTCTCTAATCATTCTGTATCCAGTACCTGATCTCCCCATTCATTGACAACAGGCATGTTGATATCATCAATAAAGACTGTCATCCTGCGTCCTCCTGGGGGTCCATAGGTGCTGCCAATTCTTTTCTCAATGTAGCTCTCCACTGTTCGCTGTAATGGCAAAAAAATGTTCAGCACTGTACAAAACCATGCATACAGAACATGGTAAATATTCTACCTGGAACATCAGGGGTTCTGTCGCTGATGAGAAGTTTAGGGACTTGGACAGGTCTGTCTCTGGATCATATGTTTTTGTGTAGCTTTTTATCATCACTGTCTTAGCTGTCCCTTGTTCACCAATAAGCAGTACGGCCTATAACACAATATTGATATTTTATAGGCAGGTCTTACATATGTTTTATTCTGAAAGGTATGTCTAAAAGAGACAAGTTTACTTTGCGTTGCTTGGCAATAGTCTCCAGCAGGAATGAGGTTCTTGTGTTATCCACATTTGGCACAAGGATAGAGGCATAGTCTGGCACGAGGTCAGTTGGATATACATACTCCCCCACATGGTTATTCCAATGACACCATTCACCTGAACAGAAGGTGCCATACAGTTAGTCATGTGCACACGATTAACAAATACACACTGACGGTATTTAATGTATAAAATGAGTGTACCGTTTGGATTGACCATATACTCAAACATAGTCTCCCCTGACTGTGTTTGAGGCACATCAATGCTGCTTTCATGAGCTCTGATGTAAGCCTCCAGTTTGTCTCTATCCTCTAACTCCAAAAGGGCTCCCAGGCTCCACATCAGGCAGAAGACAAAGAGGCGTTCGAGTCGTTTGTTACCGGCCAAGACACCTGGGTCCTTGGTTGGGATGAGGCCCTCTAGCAGATTCACAGACTGTAGATAGCATTAAGATAATTCAGTGTTTCATGAAAGTTTAGAGCCATCATCTAATATCATCATCTAATTGTGTATACATACCTGCATTATGTAGTTGCATTCCAAAAGCTCCATTTTGGGTTTAAGGTTCTGCCTCATATATAGGTAGGTGTCCCCATATATCTTATCGTATAAACTCATAATGCTCTCTGCCTCTTGTGCATTGCGCTTGTGAGCCCATCCCTAGAACACAAAGCCAACGTTCCACCTCAGCACTTAATTAGAAAAGAAACATTATTCGTTTCTGCAAACACTTTCTGCTTTGATGATTTGACAAAACAACTGTACCTGGAGTATGGGCTGCCAGCTAAGAGCTGAGGAGCTCATGAAGACCATGCCCACCCGGGACACAGTAGCAGGGGAGGCATTATCCATGTTGTGCACCTCAAACACCAGCTTGCAGGACGGACTCATGGTGATGCGGTCACCATTAGCCAGGGTCAGTGTTTTGTTATCATCCAGCACAGAATTGAGGTTCTCAATCCATATGGCGTCTACAGGGCCATCCAGCACGATCCATATGAACTCCCCTGTAGTGTACACATTTTAAAGCCATCACAATTTGTTTTTATGATGATTTGTCACATAAATTGAGGAAAATTAGTTTGAATGTGCACTAAACTTTGTGTGACAAACCTTTTTTGCCTTTAAGTGTCCTCCTCCACAGAGTGGAAAAGATCCCATCTGTCCAATCATTGGTAGCTGCATCAAGACGACCGAACATCTGTGGAGCAGTAATTGCTTTGGGGTTCATGCGCATCTCCCTGTGTGGGGTTCCACATTCACTCAAAGCTCGCATGAGAATGTTGATGACCGTGGTCTTCCCAGCTCCACTTGGGCCCAAAGTCATCAGGCCATGGCGCACTCGTGAAGCTTCATAAAGCTGTTAGTGACAGTAAGCTATCAGTGAGGTACAATAACTTCCTCAGACATAAAAACACAACAGAAACTTAACATGCAAAAGATGTTTTTAATGGTACCTGAACCAGCTTGAGGTTCCATGGTGGGTGGTTGACAATTCCAGCAAGTTCAACTTGATGGGCAACAGCAGCTTGAAGTTCAACATATGTGCTCCCATCCAGCTGGATACCAGGAAATAGGTCATTGATCAAACTAAGGAAGAGGGGCTCATCCTCATCCACCTGAAACATACAGAAAGATTCACGTACATAGTATCTGCTGATAAACTACACTATCTCCATTATCCCTGATGGTCAACACTGAGTTCCTGTCATACCAGTTTAGAAAGGTTCATGTCACGCAGCACTCTCATGACAGTGCTGGACTCTGTGTCATCTGGCCGTGCTCTTTTACAGGCCCCCAGTGTTCTTAACACAGACAGGATGTTCCTCAGGCCAAAGTCATAGTGCACCTGACACATAGCAGAGGTTGTGTCAGAGAGGCAATAATTATTCAAAGTTATGATTAAGCACTGGCCACAACATTCTCACCTGTTTCGTAAGTTGTTCTTCACACAGTTTATAAAGGACAAAGAATTTCTGGGCTAAGATGACATTGTCATTGAATCCACAGCTGGCTAGTTTGACTCTCATGATGATCTGCCAAAGACAACAGTGGAGAGGTGACGTCTGTTAGGACTAGACTATTACTTTACATATTACTTTATGGGAAAAGCACTCTTCACCCACCTGCCGGTCTGGTACCATCATAGACACTGTCCTGAATTGCACTTTTAAGTTTTCAGGAAGTTCCTGGCGACCTGCATATCCAGGATTCTAGACATGGAATGACAACGCATTATCTAGAGTAAATTTTATATGTTCTACCTAATTTTAAAGTGTTTCTGTTCATCTGTGTATCCTACCATTGTGATAAACAGGCCAAACTCTGGATTCAGATCCACACAGTCTCCATCAGTGAAGATGAAAGTGCTTTTGTGTTTCTTGCGTGCCATCAGAACAATGTAGATCTGCTGAGCAGCAACAGAAAGCACTGGCAGGTCGATTCTGTTGAACTCATCAAAGCAGCCCCACGACCCGGACTGCGCAAGTCCTGCAAAAAGAATTCATCATTAGATAACTGGTATTGAACACTGATTCCACACTGTTGGATGAATTGTTTCATTGTCAGGGATACCTTTATATATCCTGCCAAGTCCTCTGAAGTCCATCTGGTCTGAGCAGTTGAACACCACCACATACTTGCCGAGGCAGCGACCCATGTCTTTAGTGGTTTCAGTCTTCCCGGTGCCAGCCGGCCCTGCGGGGGCTCCTCCCATGCTCATGCCCAAAGCCTGGGACAGTGTGATGTAACACCTGCAGATAAAAAGCAGTTCCTCCCATTCAACTTAGAAATTAAAGCCTGTGTGAAAACTTCAATTATCAAGTAACAAAATTGAAGTCCTCTTCACTTGCCTGTCAGTCAGAGGGGTGATTACCAGACGGTCAGTGCAGCCTAGGAACTCATTCTGATAAATGAAGTCGACATTAGTGATGGACACAATGACCTTATCCAGGTCCTCCCTGAAGTAAAATCTGCTCTGCTTCAGCCATTCAAAGTCACTGATAGATTTTATACGCATTTTTACCTGAGGACAAAGTAGGAAGTCAATCTGAATGTGTTACATACACGACAATAATAGTTAGTCAACAATTTGAAAGAGAATAAGATTATTTCAAAGAACCTACTAGGTCATTGAATATATCACTCTGGTGCACGTGAATTGTGACGAGTGTCTCGTATTTGACTCTGTCAAATTTGCTCAGGTCGTAGGTGGTTTGTTTAATGAGTGTGCTGAGTATATTTAGGAATTTCTTTTTGGTAATAGGCATAATGTCCTTGTCATATTCAGCATTTTGCAGTGCCTCTTCTGCGTCTCTTGTCCAAAGCATCTGGATTCCCAGCAAGCCCACCTAAAAAAAGAAATTAAAAGCATCTAATGAAATGAACTATCTAAATATAACCTGAAAATATGGGCTAATATACAGTACATTACTGTGTATTCACACCACAGGGTTATAATTCTTGTTATTTCACTACTGTATTCCAACCTGGGCTTGGAAATCGTTCAGGAAATTCAGGAGATTGAAGTCTTCATCATTGATCTCTAAATCTGAAGATTTGATAACAGAGTGTAACGAAGCCTGCTGTTGTATCAACAGCTCCCCCAGCCAGAGCTCCACTGCTCCCTGTGCAATGACAGGTCTGTCCAGCTGAAACCACAACACAAATATTTACTATATTATACTATACGCATGATCGGTCGAGGACAATTTTAAGGTCATTTTTAACAAACAAAATACATGTGCAGTTAAGCTGCAACAAAATGCTTTATAGTAAGAGTAACATGTGCAGGTCAATATTATATTTCCATTTTTAATGTAGAATAACATTACAGTTACAATTTGCAAATGCAAGTAGTATAACATACCGGTAGTTTCTCCCCCTCTTGTGAAATAACAGCCAAAATCTTGTCATACTCTCTTTGATGAAACTCTGCTTCATTAACATTGTCAAACACGCCGAGTAGATGCGACTGAAAAAATAATAGTAGCTAAAATTAGTACAGTCGGTACTCTGAAAAGACAATCACAGGATTCGTGTGCTAGATTTTTCATCTAAAAAAGCAGTTAACAAGAAAATGAAAATTCTCTGTCACAATATTAAGATATTCTGAAATATTTGGGCAGGTTTTTGAGATATCCTGCAAGAGTTTGAAAAAATACAAAACAAAACTTGTATTCGTTAAAATCAAGTGTCTAACCTGAATTGTGTGAGAATCGCTGGCTTGTCCGAGGATTTCCAAGAGGGCCGGATCAGACACGAAGAAAAACCGTGGGAACAGGAGCCTCTTTTTCTCAAGGTACCTGTTGAGTTAGATCACATTATCACCATCAAATGTAGCAGAAAAACTATGGCCTGTGTCGTTCAGGGCTACGTTTTATTAACCCAAATAAAATTTTAAAAAATGAAAATGGTTGAATGAAAAACATTAAAGCGAAGATAATTTAGAACCATTAAATACAAGTACAAGAGTGCTTTGGTTTGGAAAACACAGACAGCAGCAATTTGTGGAAAAAATAGGGGAAGTTCAGAATATTTTTTTTGTAAATCTTTTTAGCCCCAGAGAAATTATAAAACTTTTTGACAAAGCTTTACCCTGCAAGAGACTTTTGACAGAACTCGAGCTGTTTCTGAAGATCTGGTAGGAGCTCTCCTAGAGTTGGATCACACACACAGCATTCCACCACATTTGGAACTTTTTGGGCTCGCTGCATGATCGTAATCCAGGACTTGTCAATGTTCTGAAAACGCTTTGCTTCCTACATTGGGAAAAAATAACATATTTTTGTATTTTAATAAGGAAGGAAAAACTCAACATTGCAATTTTCAGAATATCAGTAAGGTATAATGACTATACCTGTGGGAGGTCTTTGGCGATGTCGCCCCCAACAAACACAGCCTCCAAATAGATCCACAGGTTTTGCACAATAACCCACTGTTCAATGACATCAGATGACGTTGAAAGCTTTGAGACCCAATCCTGAATCTCTGCTTTGTAGTAGGCGCTGTATCTGTAAATGGCAGACAAGGACACAAGTTTCAGTACAAGACACTGTGTGTGCACTGTCTGAAAGGATAGCTCGAATAAATAGAGCCAAAATTATTTGCATCAATACTTCATTTTCCTCTCTGAAT
Source organism: Argyrosomus regius (assembly GCA_946959425.1). Classification (NCBI taxonomy): domain Eukaryota; kingdom Metazoa; phylum Chordata; class Actinopteri; family Sciaenidae; genus Argyrosomus; species Argyrosomus regius. The sequence continues at coordinate 22,002,695 of OX336892.1, read as the reverse complement.
TATCCGTTATAGTCACAACAGTCATGAAGCAGTATTTTTCATACTTGGTGTTAAATGCTGATTTTGGTCAATGTTTTGAAATGTTAACATACGTATTAACATTTGTTAATAGTTACGAGTCAGTGTTTGCTCTGTTGTACCTGTTGCTTAGCAGTGACCCCAGCACCATCAGACTATCCTCCAGGATGGTAAGGATCTCTGTTGTATCTGCCCCTTTCAGCATCAGCTCTCCTCTATCCTTGAATGTCATCAAGCTCAAAGTCTGACCGGACCACACTTCTTTCACTTGTGACAACTTGGCCTCAATATCCTTCTCCTTCACAGCTGATATGCAGATGTCCTACAGTATGAATGCAAAAGAAGTCAAGCTTAGGAGGGTGAACAAAACAATAAGATCAAATATTGTGGTGAGAAATTAGGGCAAGATTTAAGCACAATATCCAAACTACCAGCAAACCTCAATATCATCCTTGTACTTCAACAGAGGTGCTTCCATGATGTTCTGCAGTGTAAAGGTATCTGACTCCACCTCAAATTGGTGCCCAGTCAGGTCTGTGATTCGGCCCCAGTGCCTCATCATCATAGATTTGTTTGCCATCATCTCAAGCAGAGGGCAAGACTCACTGAAATCATCAATTGTCTTCTTCAGGTCTAGGAAGGCTTGCCAGTCCTTCAATCCTTTGGGCAGCTTTCGGCACCTAGAAACAGGAATAATCATTCATGTATATGTGTAAAAAAACACACAAACAGTTGTACTTTCTGTTTTTTATGTACATTTGAATACTTATAACTATAACCTTTTTACAATTTAGATAATATTGTATTAAGTTTGGTAAAGTTTACATAATGGCTACTTCATATAAAAAAATCACAGTGCACTGCAAAGTGTCTGTAACAGTAAGGTGAGGAGAATTACAGAAATACTTAGTTTACCTGTTCTGAAATTCCAAAAGTTCTGAATTGATCTTCTCAATATCCACATCTGTCCACAGAATGCCATAGTACCCCTGAATTTTACTCATCACTGCATTATATAGGCCATAGAGTTTCTGTAGCAGATCAAGTTCTTTTCTGAGGTAATCATGGGAAATCAAAGATCCATTAGTTGGAATTCATTATAAAGCACCATAAAGATTAACACTGTAACAAAGTATTGATAAAACTGTCATTGTTCTGATAATGTAGGGTAAACCTTTGAAGAGTGGTTACACACTTTTTCTTTTGTAGACAGTCATAATTTGTGACTGGCAAGCCAAGAAGCTGCTCCCCAGAGGTATATGTGTTGAAATTTCTCCACAGCTCTTCAAATTTAACCTGTTTAAAATGAATATGTATTAAATGTATTAAAAAACGCACGACACTTCATCCACTGCGTCAGAAAAGCAAAGTTAGATATACTTTTTTACAGCCCTTGGAGGTGAGGTAGTTAGCTAGTCGACATAAATAAGAATTCATTTTTGGATTTTGAGGTAACCCCTGTTGGACAGTAGTATTCTCCATCTCATTTTTTTTTTTTTTTTTTTTTTTTGCCCACCACCACCCCCCACTTTTGGAGGACAACTTTATTTTTATTTACAGAACAAAAAAATAGAAAAAGTCAACTTACATAAAAAAAGAAGTAAGGTAAATAATCAAACAGAAAATAAATATTTACATTGTGTTACACCCGGTGTTGTTGTACCTCTGATGGTAAACAAGTAGGGGGGGGGGGGCCTTACGTACATACTGACAGACAAACAGACAGACAGACAGACAGACAGATAGACAGACAGACAAACAAACGGGGTAGGCAGGGAGGTATCCTAACTGATGGAGGAATATTATGTGTGTGCTGTACATGTGTATTTATGTGTGAGTGTGTGTGTAAGTGTGCGTGTACTCCGTATTTATAAGTACTTGTATATGTGTGTGGAAATTTCAGTGAGTGAAGGAGGAGGTTCTCCATCTCATTTTGTTAAATCTTTCTTTTTTCACCTAAGTGACTGGATTTAAAGCATTGAAGTCTGTATTAAAGTGGGAGATCTAAAGAAATTAGTTTTTACGATTTCAAATCTTTAACCTTAAACTGAACTTTCAGTGTACCACATGCATGTAGTACATGCAGTATATGGCATTTCTACTTGTTTAAATGCATTTTATATATCTAACAGTGACAAGCGTATAGGACTGTATTAAATAAATCTACAGTGTTACCTGAAAACTCCGTAGCCTGCAGCTGGCTTCTTGAGGAGCTATTCCGTCGGCCATGGGGCCTTCCTAAAAAATAAAATGATACAAGAACTGATTAATACCTCAAATATGTTGACTGAAAACTGATTACACTTAAAGATTTGCAGATTACTTACTGAATCATATTGTTCCAAAAAAGTGCCAACGTCATTTTGAAAAATGGAAACTCCCTCCAGAAGGTTTTGTTTGAACATGGGCTGCATACGAACAAGCTCATATTGCACTGATCTCTGGGGAAATAGACAACAGAGATCAGTTACAGAAGAACACATTATAAATCCCAAAGCAAAAAGATGCATAAATATAACAATACTAACAGCTTTGGTCTCAAGCTTTTTGAAGGACTGCCTCAGATTGCACACGCCCTCTGTTTCTCTTTTGGTCACCTCATCATATTTCGTCAAAATTTCATAGGCTTCCTGTAAAATATAACATTGTTATTATAACATGTTTATGTGACAGCTTCATAAATCAAACTGCAGAACTACTAAAAGAAAAAGAATGTATGCAAATTTAATAAGCACACAAACCTATAATAGAGCGTACAGATCAAAAATTTGATGGTGATGGAAATCACAATCATGGCAAACAGTCCTCGATAACTTTCACTAATAACGCCTCAATGGATCATGCAAAGCCAGCTCATTTTATGTACACACTTGCAGCCTATATCCTTAAATAAAATATTGTGGTGTTCATACCTCAATGGATATCAATGTCATATCAGTTTGTATTTCAGCATCCCGAAGCTTTGACAGGGCACCCATGGTATGACGCACATCTTCCAGATTAACCACAGGATGAGAAAGCTGTGTGAGATATTTGTTAAAATGTATGCTACTGTCTATCATTATCTTCTTGTACCGCTCCCTCAGGTATTTGCACAACAGTTTCTTCCAGGCTTTGGTCTCAAGTCTCAAGAACGTCTTTAATGGTTCTGTGGGAAATAGATACATTTTGCAGTGTTGAATTTGCATTACTGAAGTCTTCTGATGCATACAGCTCTCAACCTACAGGTGATGACATGACCAGTAGAAAAAATTGTCTTAAACTTAAAACTTAAAGTTTATGTGATTGCTGTCAAGGACACATTACGGTTACCTTACCTGTTGACAATGCGGTAGTCCCCACAGCAATGATGGGTGTAATATCATCAATTTCTTGTTCAATTGCGTCGTAGTGCTGAATTTCAGCTTTGATCTGGAGCAAGGATGGTTTGGTGTCCATGAATTCCTTAAAAAAATCATAATGTTACTGTTATAGGAAAAATAAGTTACAATTTAAAACAAGCAGGAACATGCAGGAAATCAAACCTTGACTTTGAGGTTCTTGTCCTCATTACAGAGCACTTTGAAATGATTGAACTGCTCTAGAACTTCAGTCAGTGGTCCTTTCTGGGAGCTGATGGCTAATTTCAGAGTGACCACAACTTTTTTGATGTCCTTGTTTTCAACAATTCTTTGATGGAAATTCAATTTTCCTCCTGAAAAATTAAATTAATAATTAAAATTAAAAGTTTTTTAAAGGGCTGCATGTATATTGACTATACTCTTAAAACAAAGAGATCTACAAATGAACAACTTAAGAACAACTTATTTAAGATCCACACATTACCTTTGTTTTTTGTGGAATCTTGGCTATACTCCTGCTGCCATGAAACACCCTTGCTAACGTCCAACACCAAGTTAATTAGTTGTTTTATGGTCTGTTGGATCTCATCTAAAGTTGGAGTCATTACCTAATAAAACAAATATCAGAGAGTGAAACAAAATTTTCTGTTTAACAAGATACAGAAGGAATTCTAGATTAACCCTGTCCCCTATAAGGTAACTCATGTGAACTGGAATCAGCAGATGAAGAGTGCAAACTCACCACGTCGGGTTTAACCATCTGGACTTCAGATTTGAATAGTGAGACCAGATGAGACCTCTTGAAAGCACTGAAATAAACATTGGTTGAGTTTGAGCAGTAAGAGATCATTTTTATTACATATTTATCTTAGATATTGGCCTTTTTCTTTACATGCTGACAAACACAGACACACTTACTTATTGTCACACATTCTCCTTTTCATGGTCTCCAGAGATAACTTGGTTGTTTTGGTCAGTGCTTCTAACACCCTTGCAGTGAAGTTTTCATAAAGCTTCCTAAACTCCTGAAGTTAAGATTTTTATTCAAAGCATTAACACATTTGTTGATATACTGGATACAAGAGCAATGTTTTGGTGTTACTAAGTAAACATACCCTTTCAAATTTGATCGCTTTCTCTCTACCTCCCTTTCCGTCATCCTCATCAGGGATCTCTGTCTCTCGTTCTCCTGACGATCTCATACTGCTCTGGCCTAAGATGTTTAAAAAGGTCAAATAAAAAGGTAAACGCACATACATTTATTAAAATTTTGGGTACTCTATGACTGTGTGCAACACTGAATACCTGAATTCCTGATGCTCAACACATGATCCAGCTCCTTCACTGCTTCTTTGACACGACCACATTTGTAGTCCAATGTCTTTGTCTGCTCCTTACATAGAATCTAAAAAAAAGAGATATATTATGATCTATAAACATCTTTTAATGTTCAACGAAAAGACATTAATAATTCGATTTTACTTCATGCAAAATAATAAAGTAAAATAGATACAATTTAGAGCATGACAATGAGAAGGCAGTCAAACGGGTCCACACCTCATTATGTTCAATCAGATCCTGCAGTGAAGACACGTGACACACTTCTGGGAGCTCAATCATCACAGTCTTTGAGATGTCTTCAAGGACATCATCAATGTGTATCTCATAGATATCTTGCACCTGGAATAAGAAATATGGCAACTGGAAACATGGAACTTGAGCAATAGTATTTTTAAGAACCCATAACATAAGTCATTAATAATCATTCTGAACTAGGAATCAAATTTAAAATCTTTTCCAGAAGTTAATCTTGGTACTACTTTCAACAGTAAGTTATTATATCTGAAAAGGAGAGATTGCTCCGTGCTTTTATTCAGTACTATACCTTCTTTGTGATATGTTTGAGCTCAAACAAAGCAGTGTCAACATTTAGGAAGAATTTGTCTAGGAGGAGGGATGACCAGGTGTGCAACACTGACCCATGGCGAAGCGCAAATTCCACCTTTTAATTTCAAAAACAAATTCAGTAAAAATTTGAAACAATAGAAGCAATGATAAATTTAAAAATGATAACTCTTTAAGATATGAAATCCATGAAAATATAAAATGTGACAAAAAATGTGTTCTACATTTAAATGTGCTGTATTTACAAACGGCTTACATTTTTTATTTGTGAATCCATCAAGTTGGCACATTCCTCAGGTATGCTCGCACAAGTAGACTCATAATCTGCCAAAATGGTCTATAAAAAAGAAAGAAGGAATACAAGTCATTTTATATTAAGGTAACCCATCTATCTGTGAAAAACTATTCTGTGATTTACCTGTAGTCGGAGGTGATAAGTGTTTAATTTGCTTTCCGAACTGACCAGACGCAAAGCCTGCTTTGGAACCTCCAAACCCATCTTCAACAAACACTTTGCCTCCCGAATGACCTCAGTGATTTTAGGATCAAAGTTGGCATAATATTTTTTAGTCTTTGGGTGACGAACCAGCAGTGCAACATTCCAGACTGTTATGAAACAGAACAATAACAGGGACAAAGTATTTAAAATGATTAACAGAATCCTATGATGCAACATAACAAAGGAAAACGTTAGCCAGGTGGAGTATCAACATATTAAGTCAGAGCAAGAAAACCAACCGTAATCCAGTCTTGACACTTCCTCCATCCACACACTGTGGTAAACACACTCGAACTTCATCAACGCTGCTGCAGTTAGATTGTACATTTTAACCACCTCTTGTCCCTCTGGGCTGCACAGGATGTCAGAGTTTTTCTGTTGATGACAACAGATACATTCAATGTTCAAATATTTCAGGACAATAATTTGAGACAATACCTTTCAGTTGGAGAAATATAGGCTTACTTGAATGTATAATATGGGTTCCTCTATTTTTCTGTAGAGGTGCCTGGCCCAAACAATCCTTCCAGCCACAGGACTCATGTTTCTAGATAATGGGGGGTCATTGCTCTGTGTCTCATAGAGCTGCAAAGAAAATTTATTGATTTGACTGATTTAAGTGTCCATGTTTGACAATAATTTTACTTTATTCTCAGAATGTACTCAAACATGAAAATGGGATACCTTTTTCACAAACTCTATTTCTGTGGCATAATGCTGGAGAATGAGACCCAAGACTCTGGAAATTTCTGGGTCAAGACAGGGAATGTTCAGCCTCTGAAAACTACAAATAAAGAAACTTATAAGACCTGTGCTAGAGCATGAATATGATGCCAAACCATTCAGTTTAAATAATTACCAATAGGGTGCAATTATTACATTATGCCACTATACTAAATAAAATAAAAAATACTGACCTTTTTAGTAGACACAGCGCTTGCTGGGATGAGATGATGTTTGAGAACCATGAACTCATAAATGCCACCAGCTGGTTCTGTAAATAGGGATACCCAAAATAATAAGAGAGAGGGAGACAATAGAAGCTACACCACAGATTGTAAACAAAAGAAAATGATACGTACCTCTATGTGGCTTATTTGAACCATGAACTTAGCAAAATCCATTTCAAATTCAGCTCCCCTTGGAGCCAGCATGTCATACTGCTTCCTTTTCATATTCATGGACACTGTGTGGAAATTTCTGGCCAGAATAGCAATGCCCTCAATATTTGATTTTCCAAGAGATTCAAATGTCTTGAAAACTGCAATTATTTGTGTGATCTACAAAAGAAAAAATGCTTGTTGTTACTTGGCAAGGCCTGGTGGTAAGAGTGGGTTTTAAATTAAAAAGGTTACTGTGGACTGCACCTTTTTGAGTTGTTTGCATAAGCTCTCAAACTTGCCAAAAATAAGATTCTCTGAAACCTCGAAGGGTTTCTTTACAAGGTTTTCAGCTGTCTGTTCCTGGAAGCAAGTCTGATACTCCTGATACAAGCAGACACAATCCTGCCAGAAAAAAAACATGAATGACATGAACATGAACATGCTGAACATGCTGATGACAACGTGTTATATTCAAGCCTCATCAATAATACCACAGATGTTATTCTTATATGTGCAGTGATGTTGCTAGGCACGTGTCCTGCCTCTGATACATTAAAACCTAAAAAGATGCATTACACACGTGTTTTTTTCACTTTTTTCTCCTGATGATACGACATGTGAACAAATCTGTGCTCAAACAAAATATTTAATTTTTGGTATTACATAATTTATGTACACTGATTCAGCTAAAACAGATCGGTGATGCTGTTTTGCTCTCACTGTTCTCCGTAAAAAAAAAGAAATGTGCCTTAGAAATAATGAGTGTATATGATTTTGTATGTAAAAAACATACTAAGTTGATCTGTAGTATTAGTAATAATATTGAAAAGTTATCAACATGACTGCAGGTGTGTGTCATCATCACCTGCATTTTCCTGATGAGGTCTTCAGGATCTTGGTCCCATATTTGCTGTGTGCCGTTGACAGTAATATATGATCTGCATGCTGTAATCATCTGATTTGTGACCTGGAATTTTTTTTTCAGGAATGGAATTAGTTTCATAAAGTAAACTGGACCCTAAGATTTTCTAAACTTATATTTTCCTGAGACTCGATACATCACACTTACACTGATGAACAGACGAGATATCTTTTCACTCGTATTGTAGTACAGTGAAACGGAGTAAATCATTTGAATGGCGTTGATGATGTTCGGCACACTTTTCATTATGGTGACCTGAAATCACATCATATATATCTTTACATTATTTATAATATAAGACCTCTGTGGAAACAATTATATTTATTACATTATATTACAACCTTGCCTTAATACACGATGCAAAATCTTTTATATTACCGCTAAACCCATTGACTCTTGGTATGTAATATTGCCTATCCGATCGGAGACTTGTATTGTTTCTAATCAGATAGTAAACACACAATTGTTGGCCAACACAGACTCAAGAATTTGACGAAGGTGTGGGTATTGGCATTAACTTTTTTGACAAGTTTAACCCTGTCTGAAACAAATCACAGTGTCCTAAACTCTGTCACCGTTTCCTCCTAAACTGTGCTTAAACTACAGCTATCCTCTTCCAGATATCCACTAGATGTCACTGCATCTCACGTTTATAATCGACACCTGCTACACGGTCTGCATCTGAAATTGTTCACTCATTCACTTTACAGGGAATTCTAGAGTGTCCAGAGCATTACTGTCAGTTCTGTAAAAATACATCTGCATTTATGTAATCTGTGATGCACAATGGTAGCTGTTACTGTTGTTGTTAGTTATCTGCTACTGTATGAAGGGTTTAATTGCCTTACTGTACAATGTCACCAGCACTACAAAATGAGTCACACATTTGTATGGAAGATTTGATGGAAATGTAAGTATAGAATTATGAAACAGAGAGATTCTCATTCATCACTAACAGTTGCTACAACCTTTCCTAGGCATTCATCACATCAAATTATTCACACATACCGGGTCACTGTTGTAAAGAGGCTGACAGACTTTCTCCAGTGTGTTCAGGAATTTCACATTGTCTTTTGCCTCATTGACACGATCTGTTATCCTGTTATCCAACTCCCGCCACATCTGCATCAGTACATGATACATGGAATCATAGTTAATTTGCAGAATGATAATAACTATATCTCCACGCAAAAATATCACATAATTTGCACAGACAGACAAACCTGGTAAAACACTAATAATTAAATTAAACATAATAACTCTTTGTGTGTTACTTTGTTAAAGTCTAATATTCAAGCATCTGTACCTTCATCATCTTGGATTTGCTGATATGGAGCACCATCACCACTGCCTTACACTCCGGGCTTTTTATATGACTGATGATGGAGTTAAACCTTATAGACATTTTCTTCCAGTGGTCTAATTCAGTCAGTGGCCCACCAGTATCAACCCCTTTCCTCAGTTGATCACTTACTAGCAGGATCTTATGATTATGGATACAAAGAGAGATTACAATTTACTTATACAGAGCAGCAATTCAATCAGCTAATCTACAATAAGACACATTTAGAAAGTGATTTAACATTTTTTTTTTTTATCAGCATTTTACCAACCTGTTCGATTTGCTTATACCACTGCATGAGAATTTCCTCCATTTCATGCACCATGTCAACGTTGGCAGCTGCAACTTTCATGGCCTCAAGAGAGGCCAATTTAGAGAGGTCAACATCTGTGACTGTAGTCACGTGAATAATACTCTCATTGCTCATCTGAGCATCTGGGGTACAAACAAGAAAGACAAAGTATAAACTACTACTTCATGGCCACTATTTGGTTCCAATAGTATCATTGTGGACAGATAATGCAACAAATTATCATCAAATTAAACGTCAAAGTGTGAAAATTATGCAACTAACAACTGAAAAAAATGATTTACCCTTTAGGGTGTTTAGACAACGCTCTATGGTGTACTTGAAGTTCTTTATAAGTTTTTCTCCATGTCTAGACTTCTCTAAGACACCCCAGTTTTGCCCTGTTTCCAGAGCTGGTAGCACAAAGCTCAAGGCATTCATTGTTCCTTTCAGGAGGCCATCTCTGGCATCAAGCATTGAAAAGAAGATCTCCTACACATCATCAAGAAAAGATCATCCATTCAATATCTACAATGAAAACTTTTACTGTTACATATAACTATTTTAGCCACAATGATTATTACATGTTAATCACAGCCCTAAATGTACATATACATACACACTTGACACATATAAGACTGTCTTACTTCATGTATGTTTTCAGAAGTGACAGGAATGTCCACTCTAGGCCGTGTGAAAGAGCAGCAAATGCCTGTCAGGCAGGTCTTAAACAAATCGGCTATGAACAGCCTCAATATTTTTCTTCCTTTGGTATTCCCAGGTTTTGTGTGCCCAGACTCTGAAATGAAATCCAAATGAATCTTAATGAGATGAAAATTGGAACAGACATGTAAGATGATGATATCAAAAGTACTCCAGTTTGAACATTCCCCAGTATGAGGGCAAATAGAATCCATTAAATTTTAGTAGACTTGGTTAAGACTAATTCCCCAAAATGATACAAATTACTCATCTAAAAATTGAGCCATCCTGTCACATACAGTAATCAGACAGACCCATGGATTATCTCGTACAAATACATGTATCTGACCTGTGAATAACTTACTGCTATAACTTAGGTTTTAGTTAAAAATTATTCCAACTTGGCTGTTTTGCTTTTAGATTTAGATTTCTGATGTCTGGCAATTTAGGTTAGAAAAATGTGATCCGTAATCCTGGACTATTTTAAACCAGTGTTAGCCAGCAACTAATACTCTTTCTATATTTATGCCTACCTGTTGCTGGGACTTCACACTTTTGATAGACAAAGGAAATGGTTTTACAACCTCCTTTTGCGAAGAAATTATCAAAAGCAGCCAGCTGTTGAGCACAGAGACAAAAATTAAACTTTTTAAAGTACTGACATGGTAACACAGGTGACATTAAACCAAAAACACAATGTTCCTGTCTCTATCTTAAAAAGAAACATTTATTTATAAAAATCAAGAAGGAAGAAAGCCACAACAGTACTGCATTACATTATGTCATCAGAAACACTTTAAAGTAACTATGTGTAAAATTTGAACATTCCCGAACATTCATAACGTTATTTCTGCATCTTCCAATCCATTGGTACTGTAGTAAAATAAGTCAGTGGCAGACAGAAATATACACCAATATGATGAGTCTTGGCAATCAGAAACATTTTTGGTCACATCATAAACCTTTACAAGCAAGCATATGATACTCTGACAGATTGAAAACAAAACGTGAACTTGATCTTTCTTATAAAAAAAAAAAAGCTATATTGTGCCTTTTATCCCCATGGTTTATTTTCTTTAATGACACCAAACTTGTATTCTGTTTGAAATTGTTGGAAGTTTCCATCTGGAAGGTAAAACGAGAAGGTGCAACTGCGATATATTTTTGCCAGATGCAAAAAGTATTTCTTTGTACTAATGCCAAGTCTTGACACTTTTAGTTCTTTTGTTCCAGGTCTTTGAAAAAAAAAGAAAGCAATTGTGGCTGCATGGACAACCAAACTGTCCAAAACCACTGGGATGATTAATCACCTCTCTGATAAGATATTCTGTGCATTGTTTTTCAAAATACACGGACACAACTCACAGATGAAGAATCTGAAATAAATCCCTCCACTGCTGTTGGTTCTAAGGACAGCCTCTCAGCCAGGATGTTAATCATGTACTTGTGTGCAGGGGTGAGGAGCTTATCTCGCTCTTCTCTCGTCTGTTTGCATTGGCCCTGAGAGAGACAATGGTTGTAAATAGTAGTGCACAGTTAAAAACGCTTTACCACACCATATATACATAGATTACATGGACTTGTTTACTTGTATTCTGTAAGTCTTTGTGTGAAGGTGTTAAATCCATTTACCGGAGATCCATGATTGTTTGCCTTCGGATTAGGTGCATCCATCATGAAGAGCTCGGGCAAAATCACCTCCTACTGCTGAAATACTCTGTTCTGCTGTTTATCTTCTCTGGAATAAATAAAAGAAAACAGTTAGCCACCACTGCTGGAGATTCATGTGCTTTTTTCATGTAGCGTAACTGGTGGATCTAGCAAATACTTCCTATGAGGTGGTAATATATGTAAGCTAATAAATAAGTGTGGTTTTACATTTTTTATTTAAGCTGACTCACTTATACCAGGTATAACATAGATCTGACGTTATTTTAACGTTATATTAACGTTACATGTATGTGGGACGGGATATGATGCACCCCAAACCACAAATAACCATTAGCCACTAGCTAAGGCTAACACACTTGGTTGCCTAGCAACCGGTTAAAACGGTTAAATCTGTCGATTGACGTTGCTAACGTTCAACTAGCATTAAAGCTAATGTAAGTTAACGTTGAAAACGAGTATCAGTTTTGCAAACACGCTCCAAGCTAATTTAAAGTTTAATAAAAGTAATTATAATTTGTTGTGATAGCTGTCAAATTACTTCCGGTTACAATGTTAACATTAAGCTAGTTAATTGAAGCTAATGCTAGCACTGACGTTGGAGTAACGTTAGCCGCTAGCCGTTAGCAAACTGAGTCAGTCCTCTTATTAGCTGAGAGTTAACATTTATTAATACTATAATTTTCAACCCTTACCTACACTCACCACCTGATATAGATGCCCTCAGGCCACATTTTCTGTCTGTGTTGTTAGAAAAGATTTTTTTTTGACCGCTGACAGTGAAATGTTCATCCAAATGTAGCCATCCAACTGTTACCGTTGCTTACCGTTGATCGTTCAGGGTTTGCCACGCGACCTGTCCGTTACTGACAGAGCTTAAATGTAGTTTAAATCTCAACGTTTCCAGCCAATTTTCATTCATTTATAGATTTATAATTATAATATAGATTTAACATTTATAGATTTAACTGTTTGTTTTGTTTTTTGCTTTTATTTTATTTCTCAAAAGACAATACACAAACTGACAATTTCAGACTCAGTTGAACTGTTTTCTGGACATTTTGCACCACAAGTCATTATTCAGTTTGCACTAGCTCTGTACAGACTATGCTGTGACTTTCAGTCATTTTCAACAGTCTAATTTAATTGCATAAAGTCTTATATCTTTATAGGTCTAATTTGAATGACTGTTTACTGCGTTTTATGCTGTTACTGGATGCTTCTATACATTTTAATGTGTTTTATTATCATTTATTTTTATTTTTTAACCCCCCTCCGGTATTTCCTCACTGCAAAATGATAAGACAGTGTTACCTCAGCTTGTGTGTTTGTTTATAAAAGAGGATGTGGTGGGTGTGGGGCGTTGTTTTATTGTGTGGACGCTTTGTGTTACATTTTGCTTGTATGCAAATGCAATACAAATACAGTCTGATTTATTTATTGATCGACTGATCGATTGATTGACATGACCCCCAGTCTTTCTTGGAGACAGTACTACCACAGTAGCCTTGTTCATTCATTTTGTCCACTTCATAGTCTACTTTGTTGTAATTAGCACCCCCTGCTGGAGCATTGCTATAACGACACGTCTAAATAATTAAAAACAACCACTGATCCTGGACCAGCCTCTGGGGACGACATATGTTTCGTGGTCTACTGTGATTGGTCCAAGCACACCATCTTGTTGTCCAATGAGAGGCAGACATCTGTTCGCTGGAGCGACTCTAAAATATTCTCTTCTTCCTTCTCCACAAGGTATTCACACTACTCAGCAAGGACATCGGCAGCAGCAGTGGAAAGCAGAGCTGAGATGGGGAAAATGCAAGTGTTGGGTGTAGTTGCGGTGATATTGGCGGTGTACTGCGTCCATGCAAAGGTTTACTTTCGGGAGGAGTTTCTGGACGGTGGTAAGTTTGGCCTAACATTGACGTTAGTTGTGCAGGAGGTTAATTCATTGCACGTTAGCTTGACTGTTAGCCAGCGTTTTGTAAATATTTATCATCCAGAGTTTCATTTTGGAAGCTTGTTCTCTTCATGAAACATATTTTATCAACTAGTTTTCACCGAAAAAAGCAGTCATGTTACTTTATAGTTTTTTTTTAACTTCAAATGGGTTGTTAGCTGGCTAATTTTGGCAAGGCCCCAAAGCTAACACCCATACCCACACTGACACTTAAGTTGCTCCTTATGCAGAATAAATGTGTAATTTGTGTTAGCAAAGCACATGAATTTCGTCGTTTTGACTGTATAAGACTAACACCTAATGAATGAACAGTTGGGTAATATGGTTTTTGGGGAAGTAGCTTTGAAAGAGGTGTTAAACATCAGCAAACTTACTTGTCTTTTTTTTTTTTCTGTTCAGATGAGTGGAGAAGTCGCTGGATAAACTCCAAACACAAATCTGACTATGGAGAGTGGAAGCTGACGGCTGGAAACTTTTATGGAGATGCCGAGAAAGACAAAGGTAATAAATCCACTCTATAAATCAAGAATCACGTGTGTTTACTAAGAAGAACAGCTCCCTAAGTGTCGATCGTGCTGTATTTATTGTGGCGAAAAGGCACCTGTCACCTGTGGCCCTAGTGTAAATATTGAATTAAAATTTTAGTGGATCATTGGAAAAGTCAACAGCCACTACAACAACACATTACGGCTCTCTCAGTGGAGGCATTGTCTTAAATAGCAACAATAACATTCAGTCTAACTTAAATTGCCGCGGTGTCTCTATTTTGTAATACACCTCCACACCAAGAGAACCTGTTTTCTGTTTCTAAATGAGCTAAAGATTTCCCTTTCACTTTCTTTTTCAGGTCTGCAGACAAGCCAGGATGCTCGTTTCTATGCTGCCTCTGCCCGTTTTGACCCTTTCAGCAACGAGGGCAAGTCTCTGGTCATTCAGTTTACAGTCAAGCATGAGCAAAAGATCGACTGTGGCGGTGGCTACGTGAAGGTCTTCCCCGCTGACTTGGAACAGACTGAGATGCATGGAGAATCCTCATATTACATCATGTTTGGTAAGTGATGATGTTCACGCTAATGGGCATTACATCATATTACAATTCAATGGTTATAATAACAGAAAAATAAATGTATTCAATTTATTTCATCCAGGCCCTGATATCTGTGGATACAGCACCAAGAAAGTCCACGTCATCTTCAATTACAAGGGCAAGAATCACCTCATCAAGAAAGAAATTAAGTGCAAGGTAATTCTGGTGTTTTTACATGTGGAAAATAAATGATATTTTTCTTGTAATATACAAACACGCACAACCTCTGCACCAGTGGCTTAATCCAAGCACTTTCTGTCTCTTCTAGGATGATGAGCTGACCCACCTGTACACACTCATCCTGAATCCAGATCAGACCTATGAGGTGAAGATTGACAACGAGAAGGTAGAATCTGGCAGTCTGGAGGAAGACTGGGACTTCCTGCCCCCAAAGAAAATTAAGGACCCCGAAGCCAAGAAGCCAGAGGACTGGGATGATCGTGCCAAGATTGATGATGCTGACGACACCAAGCCCGAGGTGAATAAACAAACTAGTTTAACAGTTTAAAACAGTTTAATCAACCTCATCTAGTGTAACGTTTACTTTTGTTCTGATTTGCATCAGCTGAAATTGCTGTTCATGGGAAAATGCGACAAGTGTTTTTCCTTCATTTCTTACATTCACAATTCCATTAGTTCAACCTCCATTTGCGATTATTTGTTCTTCTTTAGGACTGGGACAAAGCTGAAAACATCCCAGACCCTGACGCTAAAAAGCCTGAAGATTGGGATGAGGATATGGACGGAGAGTGGGAGCCACCCATGATCCCCAACCCAGAGTACAAGGTAGGGTAAAATGGGATCGTCTTGGCTAAAGCTCACACTGTGTGGGATCTCTGCCTGATTAATGCTTAACGCTCACTCTACTAGTGCCCTTGCATTGATAAATACTTTCTGTGTGGCAGGGTGAATGGAAACCTAAGCAGATCGACAACCCCAACTACAAAGGATCCTGGGTGCATCCCGAGATCGACAATCCTGAATACAGCCCTGATTCAAACATCTACAAGTTTGACAACATTGGTGTCCTTGGTCTTGATCTCTGGCAGGTGAGAGAGCAGGAGATCATCTTTGTGTGGTAATGTTATTGACGTAGTGATGCCTAAACTACAGTGTAATACTTTTTATCGTTTCTTAGGTGAAATCTGGTACCATCTTTGATAACTTTGCAATCACAGACGATGTGAAGGAAGCCGATGACATTGCAAAGGAGACATGGGGTGTGACAAAGGTATGCTGGTGTTTTTTTTCATATTTTGTCATTGTACAACACATGAAAGTGTTGCCAGTGAATTCATTATCTAAACTTCAATCACAGGAACCAGAGAGAAAAATGAAACAGGAGCTAGATGACCTGAAACGAAAAGAAGAGGAGGAGAAGAACAAAGAACAAGATACTGAAGCTGCTGATGAGGAGGACGAGGACGAGGAGGAGGACGATGAAGACGCAGATGAGGAAGAGCCAAAGGATGACATAGAGGAGGCACTTTCAGAAATGGAGGACGAGGAAGTAAAGCACAAAGATGAGCTTTGAGGAGGTGTGGCCGGAGATTTTGTCTGTCCCTCCTTTAGAAACTCTGTCCTTTATGTCCCAGGGGTATTGTGGCTGCTGTGCATCCTTTCCCTGAGATTTGGACACAACCCAACTTGGGGGGCAAATGTAGTGTAGGGTGGCAAGTGGATGTTAATGGATTTAGTTTCTCTATCATTTTGGTCATGATATTACCCTGTTGCCCTTGAACTGCTGGATTGATTCTAAAGTTTTCCACCTATAAAGTCCATTCCTCATTTTGTAATAACAGAGAATAAGGAGGTGCTGACATCCAATGTTTTCTTGATTTTCTTGATCTACTTTATTTGCAGATTTCCCTTGCACAGTTTACCAGAAACTGTGGTAAAAAAAGATAAGCAGAGAATACAAAGAAGCCATTCAAGTTTTAGCTGTACTGTCCCCGATGGAAGGTTTCTGTTGCAGCCTGGTGAAATATAAAATGCACACAACTGAACATACTATACATAAACTGTAAGACTTAAATCACAAAATACAGACAGAAATCAAAACTCTGATGTAATGTAACTTATTTTGGTTATGTCTGTGGCACTGACTTCTTTTCTTTTCCACACTCTTTAAGGCATAATTGAAGTGTTTAGACCGAACTTAATCTTCATCAATCAAACTGTTTGTCTGCATTGAAATGGCATGAGTTCAACATGTCTTCGTGGTAATGTGATGGGACCTGCATAATATCCTGAAAATCTGGAAAAACAGATGGCGAGCCCCTGCCGTGACTCATGACATCACTAAGGGTCACACACACACACACATATTTTTATTGGACAGAATGTTATTGATACCAAAGTTTTTATTAAAAGATTATAACCTTATTGCCTGGTCATCGTTTGTACTGCATATGCACTTGTTGGAAGTGTGTGTGGTCAAAATGTAAATTGTCCGGTTCGGAGTGTTTTACATAATGAAAACAAAACCTGCTGTCCCAGTGGGATAAAAAAGCAGATGTATAATGGTAAAGGTGTCTCTGTGTCTCAGTTTTCAAGAGGTTATTTTCTTTCAAAGATTTGTGCTAGAAGACAAAAAGAGAAGTTTCTTTAACTGTAGGAATAAGAAACAGGTTTCCAGAGAAGTTACATTCCAAAAGGTATTTTAGCAGAGGGAATACTAATGAAACCTTTTATAAAGCGCTGTGTCTCATTCACAGTTGCACTAATGAGTTAAATTTCTGAAATCTCTTTTTTTGGGGGGCAAAATTTGAATGTGGCTCCTGATCTACTGGTTCCTCTCATTCTCTTTGAACTGTGTACTATGTTAGGTTCTACACACAGCAGTATGCAAAATGCAGCTTCATCGCTGAGAGCCACCGAAACCAACCTGCAGGTGTACTCCTGCTACTAGAAATCTACCCAAATCCAGGTTTACCACATGCCAGTTTACATACTTGATAACTTATACCATATATGAGAAAAATATCAGCAGAAAAGTACAATCTTTAAAGTTCTCCCAACAAGACAGGGCCTCAAGGTTTGGTAAAAATGCAGTTTATATTACATGCATATTCCTACATATTCCAGCAGCAGAAGTAGACATACTGGTTGGTTTCTGTGGCTCTGGGCAATAAAGCTGCCATTTTACGCCCTGCTGTGTTTAACATGATACATACACACTTCAGAGAGAGTGAGAGGAACCGGTGGGTCAACAGGGACCCATATCAAATAAATGATGTAACCACACACCCAAGGGCCTCTGGGATTCCCTGAGGGTCTGGAGCCTTGAGACAGTTGCAGACCTTTGTAAGTTTTCCAACCTTGAGCTGCAGAAACCATTAAGAAGAGAGATACCTCACTGAAGAGTCATTTTCTGTATCTGTGGGTTTAGACACTCCCCTTTAGGAGACCTGTGTTGTGTTTCAATAGACCTTTTTCACAGCAGCCATTTGACCTGAAATAGTAGGGTAAACACAGTTTCAGTGATACTAATTAAGGTCCTGTTCCATTCAGGTCAAACAGAGTCAGGGTGCTGCCATGCATGTTGGTTCACTGAGAGTCTCTGCTGCAACAAATGGAGCTGAACTTTAATTAGTATCATTGGAAACACCTGAGTTGAGCCTACTATTTCATGTCAAAATGGCTACTGTGAAAAAGGTCAGATATGGCAAAATGCAGTGTACTGTAAGTAACCAGATGGTGCACTCATAACGGTCAAAAAGTTGAGTGTGGACCGCCGGCATCGTAAAAATGGCGGCTGAGGAAGCTGCTAGAGCTGAAGTGGTTGCAGTGAATACCACAATATACAAATTTAAGTTGTACAAGAAGAAGAAAAAGCGGATATTTGAAGTGCACATCAGCCGTACTCAAATTAAGACATCACAACTCTACTACTACAGCAAAAGTACATAGTGCGCACAGTGTACTAAGGCAGTAAACCAAATTGACCTTTTTCACACAGGTGTTTCCAGTGATACTAATTAAGGTTCTGTTCAATGTTCTGTAGCCGACCTCAAGCAGCCTCTCAAGGGGCTCGGTAGTTTTTGGCACTTCTGCATTGGCTTAATTTCCCAGCCATGCCTGCTTGGAGCCAACATGCACTACAGCACCACCCTGACTGTGTTTGACCTGAATGGAATGAAATTAGTAGAGTAATTGGTATCATTGGAAACACCTGTATTTACCTACTATTTCATGTCAAAATGGCTGCTTTTGAAAAAGATCTATTGACAATGTGAACACACTAATCCAGGGGTCTTCAACCAGGGGTCCACGACCCCCAGGGGGTCTGCAATTTTTGTCATAATAACTGACAATTTTCACCAAAATAACGGTGGCTGTGAAGGTGCACTCAGTGGACATGTGCAAAGACGCACAGCTCTTGGCATTTAATAACCAATACTAATTATGCATGAACTTTTTTATCAATCTTTTCTATCTATCTATCTATCTATCTATCTATCTATCTATCTATCTATCTATCTATCTATCTATCTATCTATCTATCTATCTATCTATACACTACCTTTAAACCATCTTCAAGGATTCAAGGATTGGAAGACATTTTTACTCTCTCTAATAGATAGATAGATAGATAGATAGATAGATAGATTTGATACTTTATTGATCCCGAAGGAAATTCAAGCATCCAGTAGCAGCATGCAAACATACCCACCTGCATAATTTTGTTCCTTTTTACCCCAGCATCAGGTACCTTTAACAGCACACATTTGGTGCCAGTATATGTTTTAGGTCTAGTAGTTTGATAGGTCTGACAACAGAACAGTCAGTGGTGGATGGGGGATTTATTTATTGTATTTTATTTTATAAAGCAGCAAGAAAAATATTTCATATCTTAAAAACAAGAGTATTTGATGGAGAGAACATGTCCTTTAATGGTGAGAAACACACAGAGGTTATGACTTGTCTATCAGTCTATAGGCATATAGACCACATTACATTTTCATTATAGGTGATATTCTGGATCAGAAGGCTATTGTTTCGACCGATATGAGTAGCTTATATACAGTTAACCCGATTAAAAGCACATACTTTTGAGAAGCTGGGATTATATTTAGCCTTGTGAAAAGTCAAATACATTCAACCTGCTCAAAAAAATCAATTTAATTCATTTTGTAATTATGGCCGGGGAGCGGGGGGCATTTCACGGCCGGGGTGCCCCAGACTGTGTCCTGACCACAGGTCCGGGTCCGGGTCCTGACCACAGGTCCGGGTCCCTGAACACCGACAGGAACCAGGCTTCCTTCCCATCTGTCGCCGCTCGTGCCCGCTCGGTTAAGGGGCGTGTGCGCATTCCCGAGACACCAGGAAATATGGCGGCGCTCATGACTCTCAGTCAGGTAACAACTCTGAATAGCTCAAGAAAAGTCTCAAATTTGAACACTGGTCACCGTCGAGTGACAGCGACAGTCGTCGTACGGCTCTACCACGTTACTGATGTATAAGTTTGGTGAATATCAGCGAGCGCGGCTGTGTTAGCGGCCTCTCGTTGTCAGCGATGGTTAGCTAGGTTAAGTCAGGATAGCAAAGTTATTGGAGAAGGAAGCTAATGTTGCCAGGAAAGTAACGTCAGCAGCGAGGATGGGACTAATTAAATTAAAAACAGGACTAACTACTGGTTAAAACTGAACAAAAACAGCCCTTTAGTCAGCTAAGGTTAGCCATTAAAGCTGTGTTTATCTACTTCTTACGGGCTGAATGATTCACTGCCTGCTAACGTTAGAGCTATTTTCTTTTGCTTTCTGACAGCTGAGCTAATTTTGCTCATTTGTAGCTCAACAGTTGTTATATTTCTCTCCTGTCTGCAGTTATCAAGTGGTTCCCCAGCCTATGAGACCTATTACAGACAGGTAAGTGTTAATCCTCTAAGTGTTAATACAGCTAAATATGATCTGTCATGTGAAAATCAATGACTAAACACAGTTATGTCTGCTGTAATCCACTTAGTGTTTTCTTATTGGTTCTTTGTTGTAGCTGGATCCTGGAAACACGGGCAAAATATCGGCTGCAGATGCAGCTCAGTTCCTTAAGAAGTCAGGGCTGTCGGACAGTACACTGGGGAAGGTGGGTCAAAAACTCGCATACATATACACACTAAAACACACTCATATGTATATATTTATTCATTGGGTCATCAGCATCTAAACCTTTTTTTTTTCTTGTCATTTATTTTAGATTTGGGATTTGGCAGATTCGGAAAGAAAAGGCTATTTGGATAAGCGGGTAACGCAACATTTCTCACGAGTTTTGCTACAGTTGGTTAAAAAACGGTTGACGTTTGCATGAAACGCCAGATTTGTTTTGAGTTCTTCCTCTTTTTTTTTTTTTGCAGGGTTTCTTCATAGCTTTGAGACTGGTGGCCTCAGCACAGGGTGGAAATGACATCAGCCTTAACAACCTCAATCAAACCTTAGCTGCTCCCAAAATTGTGAGTGATGAAATGACTGTCTAATGGCTCTCTAACTGAATATTGCAATGTCTGATGATGTGATAGAAGAACACATTGGGAAGAGAAAAACTACTTCTGTAACTCGAATGAGAAATGAACAGACACTGAATGCACACTGTTGTCTTCACACGATGTTTCGTTTTTACAGAAAGACACTAACAGCCCATTATTAAGTGCTTCAACTGCAGGACCTGATGCACAGTGGGCAATTAGGGTGAGTTGATGCCATTTCTCAAGAAAATTCTTGAGGGTATAAGAAAATCAAGCTTGTCAGCACCTAAACTTTATTTGTTTTTCTTCCCCAGCCTGATGAAAAAGGGAAGTTTGAAGGTATCTTTGAGAGTCTGTCTCCTGTAAATGGTCTCCTCTCCGGTGATAAAGTCAGGCCTATTTTGATCAACTCCAAGCTACCTCTGGATGTGTTAGGAAAGGTGATATTACATTTCAGAGTGATGTGCCACATAACGCTGTTGCACAGTCTTCCCTTACTTTGCAATGTTATCATATCAGAGCAACTAAATCTTCATTTACTTATTGTTTCTGTAGATTTGGGACCTAAGTGATGTTGACAAAGATGGAAGCTTGGACAAAGATGAATTCACAGTGGTAAGCTGCCTTTTGTTTACTTAAAGTTTCACAGTTGCTCCAGAGGAATTCTGTGAAGCTAATACTGTTTGTTGAATTTTTTTATATTAATATTACATTAAGAAATTATCTGCCATCCTCTTTTCTAGGCCATGCATCTCGTGTATCGCACCATGGAAAAGGAGCCTATCCCAGCTACCTTACCTACTTCCCTCATCCCCCCTTCAAAAAGAAAGAAGTTTGCAAGTGGACTACCAGGTGCTGTCGCTGTGCTTCCTGCTCTGTCTGGGTTTATGGCTGGCCCCGCTCCTCTTAAGGATTCCCTGCGAAGCACTCCTCCTCTGGGCAGCGCTACTCTTCTTAACACCAGTGCAGTCAACCTCTCTCCGAAACACTCCTTTAAATCCAGCTCACCGGTACGTCACTTCACTTGTGTTTCTCTTCATGTAGTACAAACACTGACACTCCCCCAGTGCTCTGACCTCATAGTAGCTAACATTAGCTAATAGTAACTGTAGTAATAGTAACTGTAGCTTGCAGCAGTAAACTGTCTCTCAGGAAACTCTGTAAATTACAGAGCTGAGGCGGAGCAGCCTGATGGTTATTTTATGGTAGAAAAATGACACAATGTTGCTTTAATATCACATTATTATTATGAATACATATCCTATATTACTATTAATACATATATAGAAACTCTAAAATAATCAAACTAATGTTCAGTGCATTTATATACTCCATAACTATGGTTTGCTTTTCTGCATGACATCAAAGAAGAGGTTTTTAGTTGTTGAGTTTTGACTGACATAAATTAAGTATATAGCCTACTTAGGTACCTAACATGTAACTAATATTCACCAAATGTCTTTGGGTGAGGCCTCCACCACCCAGCTTTCTGCTGCTGTATTTTAATGCTGTTTTGCATAAACTCTTTGTGGTTTAGTCAAATTTTATTACATGAGATTTGTCTGAGTTCTCCTCACAGAGAGACACAATCATATTCTAGGAGTGTGCGTGAAGGAGGGCAGCGACAACTGACATCTCTATCGGTCAATACTAATCACTGACCATAGAATCTATTTGAAGCCTATCATTTATTGTGTAGCATTATTTATTTAACTATTTTTAACAACACGTCAAATATTAAAATTAAGAAATGATCAAGTATCCTGAAATTGACCAGTTTGATTTGTTGGAACAACTTGCAGCAGCTGTTGTCTTGCTGTCTTCTCTCGTGGTCTTGTGGTTTAACCTCAACCTGAACTCTCCTGTCCTCTCTTTAGTTTTTCTGTGCCGCACAGGTGTTTGTTGTAAAACTACAGATTGTAGTAGTAACTAACTAACTAACTTTTTGAACAGTTACTCAGCCTCTTCCACCATCATTTGTTTTACCCTGAAATTATTAGATATGATCAGATTTTCACATATAATTTCACTAAAAGTTGATAATTGATGATATTGAGTCATCACTTAATTCACTAGCTGTTTGTTTCCAAGTCTTGTTTCGTTCATGACGGCGGAAACAAGATTCACAGGATGTCATGCCTTGTTAATTTTATGTAGTTTCACACAGCTGTCTTTACGGAATCTTTAAAAAAAAGAAGAAAGAAAGCTTGCTTCATTTATTGCTCTGAATTCAGTGTCGTTTAGTCAAGAACAATCCTGGGATCACTTTCTGAATGTGGCTAGTTGTTGTCGAGTCATAAGCTGAAAAAAATGAATGAAATTAGGTTTACTTGCTCCTACCTATGTGTCACAAGGGCAGAGCCCGGTGCTGTACAGAAACCAGCATTTCATGTATTGATTCTTTTCTCTTGCTGATGGATGGACTTGTTCTTCCACATTGTTTTGGGCAGTGTGCACAGACTAATGTGTTTCCCTGTGCCTTGGTAAAGCTGCAGGGATTTTTCACCCGTGACTTTTAGAGAAACAGGTTTCCATGAAGAGGAAAAGAAGCAAGACACTGTTCACACTTGTTCCGAGGTCATCTGACATGGCTCTCGTGACACCTGTTGTGATTTCTTCGTCTTTGTTCTTTCATTAGGCCACATCTCATTCCTGTTTCTCTCTCCTTCTTTAATTACCATTTCCCCAGATTTATATTTTCTGTCTAACTTACCAGATTTCTTCCATATATACTATCAAGTCAAGTCAAGTCATTTCAACCATATACACAGTACACAGTGAAACGAGACAGTGTTTGACTAAGGACCATGGTGCTACACGAAACATAAAACATAGTGCACACACATTACAACACAAAATACAAAGATGCGGTACGTTCAGACTAAACAGTTTGACAAAAAAACAACAGACAGACAGAGCGTAACAGACTAGGATGTGTATGTACATGTATGTATATATATACATGTGCTACATTTGGATATATACAGTAGGACTTTTGTAGATATATACAGTAGTGAGGTAGGTATTGAACAGAGTTAAGTAGCAGCAGAGACTCATTTAATCGCAGCAGAGTCAATAAATCATGGCTAAAGTCCTTACCGCAGCGACCCGGGTTCGATTTGAGTCTTTTGCTGAATGTCATTCCCTCTCTCCCGCCCTTGAAGTTTATCTCATGTCTATCTCTCCAGCTGTCATTGTCAAAGAAAGTAGAAAATCCCCCAAAAATATCTAAAAAAAAGTAACTTTTTGTTTGAATGTATAGTATAGTTTTCCTCAGTGGTCACCAAGTACACTTCATTTTTACTTTTAACTACTACAGTACATAAATACCACCTGTTTAAAAAAAACATCTAAAATCACATTAACGTCGTCGTTTGTTAATTCCAGCCGGCAGTGAACTGGGTCGTGCCAGTGGCTGACAGAGAGCGATACGATGACATCTTCAAGAAAACCGACACCGACAATGACGGCCTGGTTAATGGAACTGAGGTCATCGAGATCTTCATGCTGTCCAGTCTCTCCCAGACTATGCTGGCACAGATATGGTGAGAACACAGCAAATTTTTTCACATTGCTTTCACAACACACTCTTCCACACATTACGAACATTACAGTGGCCAGGAGAGCTGAATGCACTGCAGATTAAGAATTTTCATTCTTAATTTACATTGTCAAGAAAATAATGATGTCCTACAGAACCAGTCTTACTAGAGCTTTCCGTCTTACCTGGGTACCTAAATGATGCTGAATCCTCCAAGCCCATGCATACCTGGTCTCTTAGCTCCATCTGGTGGACATTTTAAATCATTACGTCTTCTCCAGAACATAGGTGCAACGTAACATGCAAAAATGATTTGTTGTGCCAGATGCTAACCTATCAGAGGACATTCTTATCAGTGGACAGCGAGTATTATTCCTCATAAAGAATACAGTATCTTGTTCTTTGAGTCCGGTTTCTCGTCCTCTTTGCAGGGGACTTGCTGACACTAAACAGACGGGCAAGCTGACCCGGGAGCAGTTCTCTCTGGCCATGTATCTGATCCAGCAGAAGGCCACTAAAGGCATAGACCCTCCGTCCACTCTAACACCAGACATGATACCTCCATCGGAAAGGACTACAGCTTCAGCGGCGGGTCCTGTGAGTCCTTACTTCAGCCGACTGCAACGCACTGCTTCATCTTTCACCATCTTTATTTACTGAAATTCTTCCTATCTTCCAAATCTATTTTTTTTCACTTGCACATGTACCTCCAGAGTCTTATGTTCTGCTGCTACTTTATGCATTTTAAGTGGCGAGTGCTGCTTTCTGTTTTTCCAGCCTCGCATTTCCTTGTTTTCTTTTTTCTGCTTGTGCTTTTTTGAGCTCTCTTCTATCCTGTCTAACAGGGCTATGCGGGGCTTATGTCAGCTGGGAGACCTGAACTCGCTGCACTTGCTAATATGCGCAGAGTGAGTAGTTGAGCTTTGCGTCACAAGGTGGCGCTTTTGTTCTGTCATATTCTGTCATACTCCATCTCAGTCTGAAGCACTAGGTGTAAAACAGGACCATGTATTACTTTGTATAAACTTATTGTTTTCCAAGTTTATTTTCCCAACAAAGCTGAACACAGAACTTCTTAGATCTTGTTTATTCTTTGCAAAAGATTTGTCATGTGTTGGATTTTCTCCAAATTTGTCTTTTCTAAGCCTCAACTGTGCTGAAGGCAAACACTGCCACCTGCTGCTGTTTCATCTTCAATGGTCTGCAACAGCAACCAATGTCAAGTAACGCCCAACCATAGTATAGTTAATGTATGTGATTCTAGTAAAACAAGTGGTGACATTTACTTTACTTGTTGTTGGTGAATATAGAATATTATAGCATATAGCGATGTTGTGCTTTGGCCAACCAGTGATTAAAGAAACATCAAAATATGTTCAAGCCAAAGATGTGTTTTGTAAAGGCAGGCTTCAGTCAACTCAAAGTCAATTTCAGAGCATTAAAACAGACATCGGGCTGCTTAATCTGTATAAAGAAAGAAAGAGGCTGCTTGTTTTTTCACATTACGATCAGTAGACACGTCAGCAAACATTTTGGATTAGCTGCCTCAAGTGTCTAGGTTCAAATCTGACTACAAACAAGCAAGCATCACTAATAAATACCTCTTGAGCCTTCCACATCAAAGAAAGTCTGATCTACTACGGTTTATTATAAAGAGATTAATGTCATGAATAGAGTGAAACATATTAAGCAAGAGCTTTCAAAGAAATACAGTACAAATACATACTCTTTTGTAATTCTTACGCAAGTACTATCATTACAAACTTTACAAGCTTTATTACACAGTTCCCTTTTTGAGGTTGAACATGGAAGTTAAAGAAACAAATTAATGGGGAAATAGAAAGTGTAGCATAAGTCTGACCAAAGCTTGTAAAAGAGAGGATTTTTCTGGAATACTGTGATTTTGAGACTCCTCGATTTGTCAAGAGGCTTCATATGTTGAATGTTGACATATTATATAAGTCAGGTTTCACTGGAGTGTTAAATTCTTTGTGTCTGTGTGCATTTCTCCTCATCCATGTATTGTCTGTAACTCCTGCTCCCTCCCTAGCTGTGCGAGGTGGTTGTGTTTCCTTCCTGTGTCTTTTGTTTTGTTAGACGTGTCAGCATGGAGCTCCTCTCTCCCCCTGCGCCCCATTTATGTCCCTTCAGCTCTTGCCCTTTTTGTCCCCTTTCCCCATTTGATAAATCCCCCTCTTGTCCCCATCTTTTTCACATCCATGTCGCCCCTGTCCTACCTGCCCGTTGCCACTCTGGTCTCACCTTCTGTCTGTTCCGTCATACTTTCTCACCTCCCTTTTTTTTCGCTTCCCCTCTCTCACTCCTCGTCTTTGTGTCTCGCCTCAGGACAGCACCAGCTCCACGGGGTCGGCCGAGCTGACAGGCATCAAAGAGCTGGATGACCTCAGCCAGGAAATAGCTCAGCTGCAGAGGTGAGCCCCTGCATTCTGAGTAGCAGGAGGATAACTTTGTTTCTCTTCCTCTAGAAAAAAAAAACAAGGGGAGGTTGCACTGAAGTGATGTTCAGCATCAAAGCTTAAAATATTTGATATATTTTCGTCAAATAATGTTAATCTTAATTTAGCTGGGTGCTCTTATTAGATTTTAGCTCTGGAGCCTTGCTTTGGGTCAGTCTGAGCCACTATTAACATGCGGATTCAATACTTGCAGTTATGCTAATATCTTAACTAGGTCATCTCACATTCTTTGAACATTTAAATTAGAGTACAAGTAACCCACTTTGCAGACCTGGAGACAGTATTTCAAATTATTAGGATATGCTTGCACTGATATACTGAACAGTCTGTATTGTCACAAAGGTCACTGAAAGAATACTAATCAAATGGTTGCAACAGATACCTCACACACATCAAGGCTTCTGTCTCACGTCATGCCAAAAGCAGTATCTACAACAACTACTTTGAACCATTCTTTTGTTTCAGGACAGTTTATACAGCGACAAGTGAAGTGACAGATCAAGGGGAGAGTATCTCTCTTTGTGATTTCTGTCTGTTTTTTTAAGGTTGTTTAAAAAAAAACAACCCATAAAATTCTTTCCAAATGTCATTTGACAGTTTCTTCTTCTTCGACTCAGCCAACAGAGGCTTTCTTAGGAAGTAATAACAAAATGTTGTTTACTTACTCTTCTCCCATGTTTCACCATGTTCACCTTTCAGAGAGAAATTTATTCTGGAGCAGGAGATCAGGGAAAAGGAGGAAGCCATCAGACATCAAAATAGTGACGTTCAGGTAAGAACAGCCTGAAAATACATTTAGTGTGTTAACAAATGTGTAAGGCAAACTTATGAAGCCATTCAGACCATTTTCTTAAGTGTTTAAATCAACTTAATCACTGTAAAGTTAATGTGAACTCACTGGTCAAATTATACAATTCGGAGGTAAACTAGTTACAGAGTTAATAGCTGAATAAAGATGATACTTGTAGCTGTACCATGTAAACAACTGTCTGTGTGTGTGTGTGTGTGTGTGTGTGTGTGTGTGTGTGTGCTTGGCGGACCCTCAGGACATGCAGAACAGCTTGGACAGGGAGAGCAGCAGCCTACAGGACCTGGAGTCGCAGAAGCAGGTCGCGCAGGAACGTCTGGAGGAGATGGACCAGCAGCGATCAAAGCTGGAGGGAATGCTCAATGACGTCAAGCAGAAGTGTCAAGAAGAGTCGCAGATGGTTAGTGACGCAACTTATTAAGATCATTTCTATATATATACACTTACAAGGTGTGTATATATATATATATATAGAAACAAAAAAAATGCTGTTGTGTTTTATACTATGCATCCAGTGACATGGTTGTACGCATGCCGTTGTTATCTCGTCATGGTGCAGTCCTTTTGTGCAAAGTTAATAATGCTATGGTATTTGTGGAGTGTAAAAACAGATGTTATCAGATGTCAGTCAAACACTGAGGTCAGTTTAGGTTGAGGTTTGGAAAATGTTGCACAATATTAATGTGTGTAATGAGTGTTTTAAAATACACTAGCTGTTTCGTATGTTTTGCTTAAATTTTTAAAAGCCTTTTGAGGAAATGACAGGCATATTAGTAGGTGAAGCATTGCATTGCTGATTCTTTGAGACCGGTTAAGTAAATGGTATAATTTTTAAAGTAAGCATAAGGACCACCATCTTACTGTAATGTCAAATGTCTGATATAAGGTAGTATGCTACAGCTACATTTACATTCTCCCTTTTTTTTTATGCTTTCACCCTCCAGATCTCGTCCCTGCAGAGCCAGATCCGCTCTCAGGAGACCGACCTCCAAAGCCAGGAGGATGAACTGAGCCGCAGCAAGGTGGACCTGAGCCGGCTGCAGGAGGAGGAGGCCCAGCTGGAGCAGAGCCTGCTCTCTGGTCGTGTCCAGCTGGACAGCATCATTAAGTCGCTCAAAACCACTCAGGAAGAGATCAACCAGGTCAGTGCAGGCGGAGTAACTACAGGTTACATTAGGATGCTCTGCAAATTTTAGCCAATAAACTCTCTGATCAATTCATCATTGTGTGGCATAAAGCTAGGAGGATTTTTGAGTTGATACAAATTAAGCTCTGGAAAGCCGATCATAATACTGACTTCCATGTGGAGTTAGAAAGGTTTGTATGTTTATGTACAAGCTGTGGAGAGTAGCTGCTGGCAGTCTTTTTTTAAAGAAGTGCAGTCTCACTTTTGGAAACATTAGTTTTACTTTTACTTCTGTGACCTTTGTGCCAAAGTATGCATGCTCTGAAGCACACAAGTTTGAAGCACGCTGAAGTGAAACTGTCATATCGTAGTGGTTTAGTTTTTGGGGTTTTTTGATCAGCCTAACCACTAACCACCGCTTACATAATTGGTGAAGCTAAAGCCATTCTTCAAAATATTTGACTATAACAAAACGTGGCTTGAAATCATAGTAGCCAGGTGTGAAATTCTCTAGTTTTGAACACCTTTGTTTAAAAAGAGTCAGTAGAGTTAATCCACTCGATGTTTTCTGTGTTTTAGGCTCGCAGTAAGCTGTCGATGATCCAGGACAGCCAGAAAGAGGTGACCAAGACCATTGAGCAATACAACAGCGCTTTGAGCGACATCAACGGAGGAAACTTGAGCAACCTGCCGGACTTAAGTGAAGCGTTCGCTGAGAAGGAGAACGGAGGTTTCAGAAGCACAGTGAGGAGATCACGAATAAATACTCTTTTTCATACAAGAATTTAACCTAGAAACCAGAAACTCTTTTTGCTTTTTCTCCTAATGAATCCCGGTTTAAAGTTTTGATTTCAACCGCCTAAAAAGAAAATGAGGAGGTGAATTTAAAAACAACAACAGTCACCTTCTCCTAATATGCCTGTTTATGCCTAAAACATAAATATGCTCATGCTACCAAGTTTTGTAGTCCCAAATGATTTTAGTTTCGGGATATGTTGGTGGAGAAGAAACTTATGCCATATGTTTCCATGTTAATCATTTTATTTTGAAAGTGTGTTCACTGTGTTCTGCTGTAACATTACGATAGTGACGACTCAATGATGGTCTGTTTCTGGATTCATTCATCAGGACGACTCTTTCAAGTCAAAGATAGCCATGTTCAACAACAACAGCAGTGCTAAGGAGCCTCCAGCAGACCCTTTCCAGACAGAGGATCCCTTCAAGTCCGACCCCTTCACAGGTCTGAATACCTTCTTGTGTGTTTTTGTTATTTACTCCTGTATTTTTGTAGAGAGCAAATGCCAAGTTGTGAAGTATTATCGAAAATGGATTTGAGGTGATTATTTGTTTTTATAGGCTGGACATGATCCATACTCAGCCATGCCAGTCGCTCTTTTTCTCACTGCTTTGTCCTTTTTTTTTCTAGATCCATTTGGAGGAGATCCTTTCAAAGAAAGCGATCCCTTTAAGGGCACCTCGTCTGAAGATTTCTTTAAGAGAACGGACAAGAAAGACCTGTTCGGATCCTCAGACCCCTTTGGTAGAAAACCAACGCCGCCAGCCAAGGTATCGATCACCTCTTCTCTTTGCCACTCAAAAGATGTCTGTTTGAAGTGCTGATTGTCGTTCTTTTGTTTGCAGTATGTGAGAATCCTAATGCTCTTTTGTCAAAAGCTTGAAATGATAGCTCCTTTTTTGGGGTTTTTTTTTTTTGTTTGTTTAATGACTTGCTGTAGTCATCAGTGCTAATAGAAACAAGTTGTGACGTGTTTTACCATTGTCGATAGCTGGAAAAGCAAACCAGCGCTACAAAGAGAGATTCCTAGTGGTTATGCTGACGTGGTCATTGTGAGTATGTTTGTGTGTGTGTGTATTTTAAACAAGATCTTTTGAATAGCTTGCTTATTGTACTTTTGTTTTGCTTCTTTGTCTTTCTCAGCCAAGTGCCTTCAGCAGTGGTGACCGTTTCACATCAAACAGCCCAAAACCAAAGGATTCAGGTACTTTGCTGCTCACAAGCATCACAGAATGTTCACACAGTGCATAAAGAGAGAGATCTAACTCTTCCTGGAGTCTTTTTTTTGTTTGTTTTTTTTCAAACTTTCTCTCTTGTAACTGTAAAAAGTTGGTTGTAAAAGATTAAATGTTCAGTTAAGATGTAGTTGATTATCTTTGATACTGTTTTAGTCACAGAGATAAGCTTTGACGGCACTGCAGTAGAATGAACTGTGCGTTGACTATGTGTGACTTTGTCATAAAAAAAGCGCAAGTGCACAGTCATCCCTGTACTAAATACGTGCATGTTTTCCATGCAGGTTTCCCAGAATGTGACTCTTATTAACTGAAGGTGAAAGAACGTTCTAGTTGTGAAACTTTTCTCAAAGAGTCATTCTTTGCCATTCTTAGTGACGTGTTAGATTTAGCTTTTATTTTTGGGGGCATCAGGGGCAAACAATTTTTACTCACTGTGGCTTCAATTTTTCCTGTGGTTTAGGGCTATTTTTAGTCGAGTACCTACGCATTTAACTACTGGCCAACTAAAAATACTCCCCCTACCCCTGGAAAAACAGGAGGCTTGCGGGAGCCAAACATAACAGAAACTCTGTGACTGCTGGTCCTGCTCTACTAGAATACACTGCCACTCCTTTAACCAGTTCCCTGCTGCCTCTGTCCTGTCTTTATATCTGATGCCATTGAACTGTTCTGCCTCATTCGGCACGGAAGTTGTTTTAAGTTAGTGGCTACCTCTGGTCAATGCTCTGCCATGCTGCACACCTTCAGAGGAACACAGAGTCAACTGTAGGCCTTAGCCGAGTTACTGTGCGTAAAAGAAAACAGCGCTTACTTCACATGAATGGGTTCTCTTGTGGTTGCGCTCTTACAACAAACATATTCTATTACAATGTTTTGTTTTTTCACTGTAACCATCTGCAGTTTGCTGTGTTTTTTTCATTAAGCGGCATACCGCTGAGCTTCAAAACAACCCGGGCACAGTTCTGGTTAACAGTACGCCAACTGACGCCTTTAATTAGCTGATCAGATGCATACGTCAGGTTAAACAAGACCTCTGCTTTCCAGGTTTTTGTGAAATGTCATGGAAAATTAAACGGTCATGCCACATTCCCCCGCTCTGAAAATAGCATGCAGGCCCTTTTCAGAATAAGCAAGATGCAGAGATGATTTTGAATGTGTGGTTTGGGGCTGAACTTCATTATAGTTTCTGGCTCTTTCCATAAACATATTCAAATGTTCCAAATGCATTTTAATGTACTCTTCTCACAGATGTGTTTGGGACAGCGGACCCCTTTGGAAGCAACTCTTTTGGAGGAAAGGCGGGTGGATTTGCCGACTTTAGTCAGATGTCAAAGGTACGCTCTGGAGACTCTTGGAGTTATGAATCAGTTGCACCATAAAGCATAATTTTCCACTTAAGCTGTAGAGAGCTGTGTTGTTATTTTTTTTTAACTCTCATCATGAGTGATTTCTTATTTTTCTGCCAGTTTATCACATTTATGAAAACACACCCTCTGGTACGAGGCCAGAGGCTTTTGATTTTGGCTGACATTTCTGTTAGAGTCATCTTTTTTTTTTCTGTGATGGTTGAAAGATTTTTTTTTTTTTGTCTTTCCCCTTGTGTGTGAACAGAAGTCGGACAACCCTGTGCTCCCATCAAAGAAAAATGTGCCTAACCGGCCTGCACCTCCCTATGGTAAGCCCTGATTTTGTATGTGTCTGAGTGTG
Organism: Argyrosomus regius; assembly: GCA_946959425.1. NCBI lineage: Eukaryota > Metazoa > Chordata > Actinopteri > Sciaenidae > Argyrosomus > Argyrosomus regius. The sequence goes on along the minus strand of OX336892.1, from coordinate 21,969,703 downwards.
TGTGTGTGTGTGCGCTTGAACGTGACTGAACTTGCAGCTTAACAGTTCAATGATTTACATGATTAGCATGTAATGTTGGTGAAAACCAGGTGAATTCAATACTGTTCATGCCAATGCTGCCCATAGCAGAGTATAAGCGTTTGGCAGCTTGTCACTGACATCTAAAGGCACAACATGTTTGGGGTGGTTCTTGTGATTGACTGTTGTCTTGGTGGAAAAAAACGACTTCCCTGTTGAGCTGCAAGGCTGCAGAGAAAGTGCTTTCTTTTGAAGTTGTAAACAGGAAAACTGTTGGTAAAAAAAAGTGGCAGCACTCTAAAGTTTATAGTGATGTGCCTTTGTCAGGGTTATTCATTTAACAGTTGAAACAGCTAGTGCAGCATTAAGTTAAACTTGTGCACGGTGTTGTGACATCAGGACCTACTATCTCTAAGCCTTTTTAGATACATTTAACCTCATGTTCATTGTGTTATATTTGTGTGTACATTCACACGGTCCCTTACCACCCACGGAACATGCCAAGTACGTGCCCTTCCGTTGTGACCTTGCAGTTATTCTTTTAGCAGAAGCCACAGCGTGAGAAAGTTGGTGTTCCCCTTTGTTTTTACCACATAGAGAGAGGGCAGAGATGAGTAGCCACAGTTAGCCAGCGAGCTGACTTCAGAGATGTGCATCGTACATTTATGGGGAAGTGAGGAGCCCACTCTTAAAGTCGTGGGCTGCTCTGAATGTTTGCGTCACAGGGATAGTTGCACAATCATTTTTAATCCAGTTGCATATGATTGATATGATTTTTAGCTATTTGCCTGCATTTGTTTCAAAGCAACTTTTCAGGAATTTATTTACAAGTGTAACACATCATTTATTGTTTTTTTTTAATAGTTTTTAATAAGTTGGAAGTGCTACTGTGGAGCTTTGTTTGCTAGTCCTTCAATTTGCAGATGCAGCCAGTGTGGCACTGGTGCACAAAGTTTGAGAGATGAATAAGTATTGCTACATTATAAAACCATTAAAATAGGAAATGTCTTCAAAGCTTACTGTAGACAAGGGTGGGTCCATCTTTTACAATTGTGTGTTCCAAAAAAAGGCACACTTTGCTTGTTAAGCTTCAATGCATCAGTGAGCGTTACTCAAAAAATGTGGTTAACACCTTTTTTTGAACCAATATCGCTTTCCCCTGGGTGACTGCTCAAGAAGCCTTCAGCTTTAAGCTGTTGGCTTCCTGTGAAAAGTAAGCAGCACAATATTACACATTAGCCTCTTTAGTGAGAGCATATTTTTATCCCAGGAGGGTACCATCCTGAACTAAAGGGGATAAAGTGTGTTATCTTGTGCCTGTGTCTTCCTTCTCCAGTAGGTGCGCTCAGTTTGACTGCATCCGAGCCGACCCAGAGTGTTTTCTCCGCTGTAGACAGTAAAGACTCGTTTGTTACGGCACACTCGAGTAAAACATCCAAAGACTGCCCTGTGGGTTTTGCAGATTTTGGCTCTGTAAGTGTAGCCTGCTTACAGTTTTCTAATGGGTCAAGTATCTTTGTCTGCATGAGCTGCTGATCTCATGATCTCACTCTTCAGACTGTATAGCTGAAGGCTCGAAGGTGTCAGCTCTCTGTCACTGGGCCTCATTCTGTTAACTTTCCCTCACACAGACACTAGTGAGCGATCTTAGGGTCGCCGTGCTTACTTGGCTGTTGACTAACAACCGACCGACTTCATACGGGTGTGAAAGGAAAATGAATGCTTACATGCCTGACATGGACAGCCCCCCGTACTCGTTTCTATCATGTTGTTTGTTGCCTCCGTCTGTCTGGTAAAGGGGCTTTTGCATGCTCGCTGTTGTCTTTTAGCTTCGGCCTTTTAAAAGGAAGTCAGGATTTATACACATCTAAGTCAGCGAGTTAGTGAACTTGCCTGGTCAGGTAGCACTCGAGGAGCATTTTTTTAAAGTCTTGAAGTACAAGGTTTAGGCTTATTTGCTGTCAAAGCATGATATGCCTCGAAGCAGAGCACAACAGAGTAAATCTGCCTCTTTGTCCTTCATCTTCCGCTTCTTTGCCATCGTGTATAGCCTAACCGCCGAGTGTGTTCTCAAGTGGAGAAATGATGCATGGCAGCTTTTTGTGTCTGGTTTGTATCATCTGACATGACATGAATTTGTTTTATCCCTCGTGCAAGCATGACAGTTGTGAAAAGGGATTTGTGGTCTCTCTTTTTTTTTTTCATATCGAGCTTTGTATTGTAATTTTTGTTTTTCTGCCAGGATCTGAATATGTCAAGGTAAGACTGTACAAGGGTGTGGTGGTCAATCCTTTGCATGTGAAAAACCTGTCCGCACTGCATAATCTGAGTACGGTGATTCATGAGCACCATTATTTTCAATAAATATCTCCAGTCACATTGATCCAAAAGCACTGGATGTTTACGGGAAATATGTGACCAGTAATTTATTGCAGTAGTATATCACTGTGTTTTGTGTAGAAAGCTTTTTTTTTTTTTCGAGCTTCTAGTTATGCTTTTTTCGCTTTTTTTTGTGATGTTCAAGTGAAATCTAAATGACGTTTTGTTTTTCTCAATTTACTGCTATATATCAAATTATTTCTGTTGCGTTTGACGTAGTTTTTGCCTAATTAGAAACATTTGATTTGTAGACTTGCATCCATCTTGCTTTCTCCCAGTGACTTCTCTCTGTTTGTGTTGACATTTCAGCCTAAATCTGTATCTTTGTCCGCATCTAACATTCCTTTCTCCGCTCTAGTTTGGAAGTGAGAACCAGCAGCTGGAGTGGGCCAAGCGGGAGAGCGAGCGCGAGGAGCAGGAGAGGCTGAGGAGGCTGCGGCTCCAGGAACAACAGGACCTGGAGCTGGCTATCGCTCTGAGCAGGGCCGACATGCCCAGCTCCTGACCAGACATGAACCCACCACAGCTTCTAGTCCTCCCTCTTCTGCCATATGGTCCTCCATCCGCAGGCTCATGACAGCAGCACCGACACTGGCCCAACATGACTAGCAGCCCCTGTTACCAATTTGTGTAAGAGACCAGTGATTCTCCAGCCATGACTGGACTCATGTCAAATGACTCCACGTTTAGCAACCGGTTATGGTTCATTGCTCCCAAAACTACATGGCAACTATAATCAGGGACAATACGGAGCCACTTGATTTAAGCCTGGCTTCATCCTGCAAGAACATAGCGATTTAACGCAACCCGAACCAGCAGGGTACTCAACTACAACCTATATCTAGCTCCATATCTTACTATTGCTAATCACCCTGACTTATCCAAAAAGGCTTTCTGTTGCAAGAAAAGAAATAACCTTTTAAAGAATATTTTACTGTTTTATTTATATACAAAAACATTGAATCTGTGGTGTATGAAGTACTTGTAAAATGCACTGTATAAACTGTTTTATATAACCTTTAATTACTCAGAAATAATCCTATTGAAATTCATTTACGCGGACTACTCTGTTGGCCTATGATCGATTCTGTCCAGTTTCTTTTCTCTTTGTAAGAAACTCCTTCGTAAACTGTAAATATTATTAGACGATGGTTTTATGTACAAGCCACGGAAGAGCATCCTTTAAAAAAAAAAACAAGCCTGTCTTAAAGGACTGGATCTTAATGATAGTGGCATGATATAGATTTTTACAAGTGTTTCTTGCCGTCCATGCCTGCGTATGGATTATTTATGGACATGGATTGAAGAAAGTTTTGAATATAATCAAAACCATTAACAGGGATACACGTAAAAATAAGAGCATGATGTTTTGGGAACTTCTTATAAGCATTTTAGTCCTAACTAACATAGCTGTGGTTAAATATGATTTAGCCCCAAGTTATTGGTCACCTATTTTCAATAATGCTAGCGATAATCATTGAGGTCTTCCTTCCTTATGAACAAAGATCATTCCACCTGGAGCACTGTTGTACCGTCCCTCTGATGTCAGCAGCTCGTGTTTGTCAGATGGTTTATCATTGGTTGCCTTGTTGTAACTCCCCATACAGCTTGCACTCCCGTACAACTAAACGCCTCTATAAAATGGAAATGGTGTGAACTTACATTGTTTATACTGGTGCTGTTACACTTAGCTTTGACCTTTTTTTTTTTTTTTTTACCTCTTCACACTACCACTGATGCACATGCAGCGTGTTTTTCTGTTCTCTCAACCTTCAAATCAACTCTTGGATCCTTTTTTTTGTGGTTTTGTTTTTCTTTTCTCTTCGTTAATGTCTTATGATCCACTCGGAGGACATTTGTTTAAAATGCCTTAAAATATTGCATCCGTAATTATCTAACACTAATCAGGTTTATTCGGCACATAATGTATGCACTGTATATTCCAGAGTTGACTGGATATGTACAGAGTGACAGGGCCTTATTTATCAACATATCAACATGTAGTATTGCACAATATGTATGTGATTATAACAGTTGCTCAAAACTGTAATAACTTTTAATTGAATAAAAGTGATTTTTAACATTCCTGAAACAAGGTAAGACTTGTCTTTTAAATAAAATATTGTGTCATAGCAGGTCATGAATAGTTTTTGTAGTTATGAAAATGAATACATCAGTGCTCAGTATAGATTTTACGTTAGACGGCCTCGAGGAACAATAGCTCAACATTGCACAGACGTGACGTGTTGTGAAGGAGCAACTTAGGTCAACTCTATTCTTAGAGCTTACAGTCTGATAAAAACGGACGCTGAATTTTAAAAGAATTGTTTATATCTCTTAGTTCTGCATTAATATTGGAACAAAAAAGGTGAAATGAGAGTGATACATTTGCATCTACCACTGCAGATATGTTTTTTACCTAGTGTGTACTTCCTCTTTTTCTTCTTTTTTTTTTTTTAAGATATCAATTCGAGTAGAGTTGATCGACACATCTAAGTCGCAGTCACCGTGTATATTTTGTTATGGCTGAAGAGTTGAAATAACCGCAGAGCTGCGACACCAGTCTTGATGGAAGGTGTGGATTTTATCAAGTTATTTTTTTAAGTTTTAAAACTCGTGGCAACAGAAAGAAGAGTATCGCGTCAGTCACCAACCACACATTTGAAGAAAAATGTTTAATATTTATCTACTCTACTTTTTTTTTTCTTTCTTTTTTTTTTTGGAAACGCCATCTGGCTTTGATACTCAGTGCTGCTCTTTGATGCGGGAGAAACAAATGCTCACTGACACCATGCAGACATGATGTGCACGGACTCAACTACTTTGAAACTATAGTGCAGAGTGACTGTGTGTAATTGTAGTATTAAGGCCCTTTGATGTCCTACTATAATTTCTACCCATCAGAAAGGGAGTCTAAGGGCTCCCTGATGAGGGTTTGCTGTGCCCCTCTGTCCAGACGGCTCCTGGCTCACTCTGTAATTATGGAAATGGAGTGTTTGTATTTATAGGTTAAGCCCACAAGCGGCTGCCCTTCTCTGTCTTGCAGCTGCAAAACATCACAGTGGAAATCAAGTGCCCATGTTTTAAATTAAAGTGCGTATACAATGGCAACATGTATAACCTATTTAGTGTAACTGAGCTGATGGCCTGCAGGTCTGCTGCTCCTACTTGGACCAGTTGTAAGCAAGGTATGAAACCTGTTGTTGAGTGGGTGGATGTGGTTCATCAAATTAAATGTGTGAACAAGATATAGCCAGAATGACTAGGCATGCATGAAAAGGTCACAAGTCAAAAGTCCAATTTCATTGTTTTTAATATTTACAATAAATACATTTTACAGTATAAAATCCATGTACATATTTATATAAATTTAAGTGAAAAATAATGCACAGGACATCAAGCCCTGAGAGTGAACAGAGGGGGCTGGATCCAAGAGTTTCACACAAGAGGAGACAACATCAACTCCAGATAGTAGGAAGCAATAAAATAAAAACTGTTCAGGCCATTCAGACATTGAGGCAGTTTAAATAAAACATTGTCTTTGCACATGTTAGGCAACTGTATGTGCATCTCACTCCTGTCAACAAGAACATGTACTGTTTTTGTGGCCATGTCGTTCTGTCATGAAGAGTTTTACAGTAGCACAGTCATAGAAAGGCACTTTTGTGTCAAACACAGCATTCCAGTTCTGTCAAAGAAGAGTAGTATATACAGGGCCAGCCCCTTCTTGGTCTGCCTGCTCTAAAGCAAACAAAGCTTTTCTAAAGCTTTTATGGAACCAAAGTAGTACCAGCTACGTTATTATAAAATAATAACACAAACATTTTTTTAAATTCAATATTATATATATAAAAAAAGACTTTGGTCATGTGGATTTAAATAAAAAATACATCAGTTGCATCACAATAAAAATAACACAACCCCTCTCCCTCCCCAATGAACCCTGAAGTCCTTATATGGGCTCCTTCACATGTGTCTCTTCATGTGAAGTGCCAGGTGGTCAGACCTGGAGAAGGCGCGTTCACACAGGTGGCACTGGAAGGGCCTGTGTCCTGTGTGTTTGCGGAAATGACGGGTCAGCTCATCGGAGCGGGCGAATTTCCATCCACAGCCTTCCCAGCTGCAGTGGTACGGCTTCTCACCTGCGAGGACAAAGAAATGGAAAATGATTAGTGTGTTGAAATGTGCTGAAATTTGAAACATTGTTTTGGAGCTATATGCAGGCCTGTGCGTAATTGCGCACAGAAGCATTTATCATGGTGGATTTTTAGGGCTCAAGCTTACCAGTGTGAGTTCGGAGATGTGCCTTCAGGTGGGAGCTCTTGGTGTAGGTTTTCCCGCAGCCAGCAAAGGTACAGGTGTGCGTGGCCGTGCGCTTCCGTGGCCATGTGCGACGCCCTCTCTTGGGTTTGGACTCCAGCAGCTCGAGGGGAGATGAGGGCGGTGTGAGCATCACCCTTTGCGCGCCTGGCTGCAGGCTGAGACCTTCATCGTACATGCCAAATGCAGTGTGCGGACCGTGGTAGGACATCTGCATCTGGGGAGCCTGAGGGTGGTGCGGGAAAGCCGCTGGTGTGTGATACTTCTGTGAGAAGTTCATGGGCTGGCACAGCTGTGCCTGGCAGTCCGAAGCTCCCTGGTCATCTGGGCTGAGAGGCGGGGTCATGTTGCTGGCTGCCCGCGGAGAGATGGCCACCCTGGGCTGCTCGAAAGACATCATGCACGAAACGTTCCCTTCTTGCTTGATTTTGCCACAGCTTTGGGGCACCATGCCCATAACGGGGCCATAACCGTCCATGGGTGGCTCTACTTTGATGTCCTGGCGGGGAAAATGCGCCGTGTTGGCGTAAAATCTCCCCTGAACACCTGGGTTGCGCGTAATGCCATAGTTGTTGGTTCCCTCGGCGCGGAGCAGCTCTGTCATAAGGCTGGCGCCGTATGGGGGCGGTGGGGAGCGGTGGTCGTCTGCAGCTGGATAGGATGGGACAGAGTTCCCCGTCGTGTACATGCTGTGGTCAACTGTGCCCACAAATTCCGCCGCGCTGTCTGAGCAAGTTGTGTTGGCGAGAATAAAATCCAGATCCAAATAATTACTCAGATCCTCGTCGTCCTTTTTGCTGTGATTGTCCAGGTTGTGTACCATTTCAAGCATGGAGCAGTTGGTGGAGACTAGTTTGTCCATCTCTCCTTTCCACCTCTGAAAGAATAAACAGATATGATCAGATTTGATAAGAAATGTAGAGAAGAATGCAGCTCCAACTTTCTTTAAATAAGTTTCTTGTTTTTCTAAAGCAAATAAGTTCAGCTCCACAGATGAAAACAGGTGACAGCAGCGCACATTTATCCACAAATCTTTAAAGACAAAATGTTTTTTTTAACTTACGTTTTCCCAGGTTTTCTCTCTTTGGTTTGAGAATGTCGAAAATGACGGTAGCATCACTCCGGATAAGGCCATCGTTCTGGTGAAATAATAAAACTATCTCTTGTCAAAGTCGCGTTGTGTTGAGCGGCAGCCGCACCAGAGACTCTGTGCGTCTATTTCACTGTCGCCTCTCCACAGCTGCGCTCCAAAGAGACATGAACAAGTTTAAAAGTGGTAGGAGGTCCTCCGAACCTTATAACTCACTAACCCGAGTTCGCCTGGCCAATTGTGAGAGCTCAGGAAACAACGTAAAATCTGGTATATTTAGCTCTTTATAAAGCGGCTCCTGCAGGCAGCATTGCTCAGTGCGCAGTGTGACAGTCCAAGGCAGCGCAGACCTGCCTATAAAGTGTGGGACCTCCCCCACAGGCTGACGCAAAACGCTCAACAGAGACCAACCCACCGACCGAGCCAGTTGGAAAAAAATTGCTGGCAAATTACAAACAAACGAGCAATATAGCAACCATAGATACTTACGTAATATGCAGAAAAGAACAAGCCTAATGACAGAAAGTGCTCGAGGCCAAGCCGCACCAGAGCTTAATATAAAGGCTGTCAGTACCTCACTTAATCATCACAACACAAAGGAGATATGGCTTTTTTGATGAACACTAATAAAATATAATTAGATTCAAAGTAGTGGGTTAAAACTCTGGAATTAAAGACAGAGCTATGACAGGATATTTAATAGAAAGCAGATAATTGAGAGTATGGCACAGGAATCTAATAGCAATGGACACAAAAATCCAAATTTATATGTTGGATATGTTTTTTTTATTAACTTCCATGTGACTGCATCATTTATTTTTAGTCCTCATCACACATTTCTCTCCATTATAATGACAAACTATCCCTTCAAACTCTATCAACAATGAGCTTCTTGTATATTAAAGTTGAAAATGATGCAATAACCTGCTCATGCAGATGGAGATACTCTCTAATGTGTATGCGCCGCTGCTGCTGCTGCTGCTGCTGCTGCGCGTCTCGCTCTCGGCTCATTATCATTAATGGAAGATTGTTTTATTCTCGCACAGCAGGCTTGTCTAAACAGGCGCCAGGGTCGGTCTGAAACGGTTTTTCACGGTTTCTTAACGCATCTAAACTCTTGTAATGTAAACATGATTTAAAGTAACGTCGCATTCAGGTGTAAATGACGTACAGAGGGGGCTGCGGTGTCGATTGGAGTCAACATTTACATCACAACTCTTTGCGTACCTGTTTACTGTTTCTGCTCAGGGATCTGGTTTCTGACATGACAGACAGTCGAGGCTGATTTTCCCAGCAGGACTCCTCTGGCTCCAGAGGTCATTAGGCCAACTGTAACTCTGTTTGAAATGCTTGAATAAATGTTAATACACATATTGTTTTCTTGATGTAAAGTCGTTCACCTGAACTTGAATTCGGCTATCTGGATTTTAGGATCACACTTGCTCATCACTCTCTTGACATAATGCACGATTTCCAACAAATACAAGATGTAATAAAATAATAGAAATAAAGGCAACACAATCAAAGATGTATCATATTTTTTTATTTCAATCCCACAATCTTTGGCAGAGGTGGAAGGAGTATTCAGCTTCTTTACTGAAGTAAAAGTGACAATATCACAATGTAAAAATACTCAATTACAAGTACAAGTATTGCATTTAAATGCAGGCAGAATGTCCCTGTCAGTATTGAATTATTATTACTGTAACCAGCCAGTTGGAGCTCAGTTTTACTGTATTATGTTGGCACAGTTTAATCTACCTTATCAGTTTTATCTTAATCTGCCCGCTTACAAGTAAATAATTCACTCCTAACTGTTGTGCAGCTGAAGAATAAAGTGGTATCAAATGGAACTATTCAAGTATCTCAGAGTACTCAAGTACTCGGTGTGATGATGACCTGAACAAACACAGAACAAATCCACATGACATCTCTCATCAACCTGTCATGTCCACCACCACCACCACCACCACCACCAGCAGCAGCAGCAGCAACACTAACAGCACACTCTGTCAGTGCAGTCGTGAGGTTTCCACATCCTGATCCCTGATCTGTGCTGTGTGTTCAGTGGAAAGTGCGTCACACGGCAGCAGTCCAGTAAGGCCGGAGAGGAAGTGTGTTTTTAATGGCGACGGAGTGGCTGGCCTGAACTCCTGACCATTGACTCTGACCCCTGTGCAAGCAGAGCTGCTCTGCTCAGCTACCAGTGAGAGTGTTCTCACTTCCTCTGTTACTCAGCCACCTTTAATGCTTTGTAATGCTCCCAAACTTTAATTTAAGGAACTCCATCTACTGTTTGACCTCTTGTAGTTATATTCATATCACACAAATTACTTCCAAAAAGATAGTTTTGTTTTACATTCATAGATTTCCGCCACGTGTGTTCAAGCTGTTGCATGTCAGCCGCTGTGGACATCTGATATGTAAAAACAGGCTATATCAACAGAATATTATATGTTTGTGCTGTTTGATACATTTTCATTGATTTGAGATTGATTTTATGCTTTTGTGTAAAGCTCTTAGACTTTTCAGCATCTTGTTTAAAGTCATTTTTTGGGTAAATACTGTGCTTTCTTGCTGAGATGAGAACATCAGTATCACTCTCATATCTCCGTGTTCGTTATGAAGCTACAGCCAGGTGCTGGTTTGCTTAGCTTAGCATAAAGGCTGGAAACAGTGGGCAAACAGCCAGCCTGGATCTGTCCAATGGTAACAAAACTGGACTCCCATAAAGCTCAGAGATTAACACGTTGTTTAAGTTCAATTTGTTCCTGTTACCTGTGAAAATGACCTGAATAAACCCACTGTACCAGAGCGAAATGAGTACAGACCAAGCATCGTTGGTCCTGTATAGAATTCACACCACAATGGCAGCTTGTCATATTTTCAGCCTAGCTGGTTAATCCATTATTTGCATGCATGCGGTTAAATGTCACGATGTAACCAGACCTGGTTAACAGGAGATTTGTGACAGAACTTTATAAAGACTTCATGAGACAACTCTGCACCTGGCGGATTCAAATGTCAGCCAGTCAGGAGAGAAACATTTGCTCCTGAGTAGCCTGAAATCATGTTGAAACTCCACACACTGTGACGTGCAGCAGAGGGATAAGAAAGGCAAAAAAAGAAAGAAAGAAAGCTGTACTTGGCGAGTTTGGTGTTTCCCTGAAAGGAGCCCTCACTAATTCTCATGATGTTTAAGAAACAGGTCTGTGTTTCATTCTGATCCATCACTTCCTGTGGAGAAATGTACGTACCCGACGATAGAATTTCATTTGGGCACATCGAGTCGAACGTACAGGACCTCACATACGATGGGTGGGACGTGCTTTTCACTGCAGCAGCCCACATGAAAACATTCCTCAGCTGAAGTTTGTGAGAAGTTCATAAAAAGGTGATACTCAGTTAATCTCTGTAAGGAATTTCTCTTTTTGCTTGCACAGAGAGGTCAGAGGTCAAAAATAGGACAAACGCCTTGTTGCAGGGATTCAGCGTCCTCCTCAGACTCTTGACCCCGTGCCCTTTGAGTCAGAGCACCGTCTCCCTACCTGCAGCCCCGCGCGAGCTGCTCATTTTACTTTCCCTGCAGAAGAGGAACCACTGAAATCTTGGTATGAAATAAGTGTTCAATGTGGATGAGCAACATTTCCTCAGAAACTTCTGAAAATCTCTTTCCCTGAATCGACGCAATTTACACAATCGTTTTTCCATTGGGCAATCTGTGTGTCATTTCACAATTATAAAATTTGTTGTATACGTGCTGCCAACTTCTCTGTTCATTTAAGTTATCAGCCACAAAGTCGTTGTTCAGATTTTATTTTCAAACATGTAACAGAAAAAATAAGAACAAGCATAATAAGAAAGCAAGATACAAATAATAATAAAAATGCAATGAACTCTGTACCCAAATGTAATGATTAAGTTATCTTATGCAACACAAACAAAACGTTACATGTTCGAAAAACAGGAGGAGGAAGTATACTTATTCCTACTTCTTCCCCGCTACTTATCATGTAACTCACAGACGTGTATCTTTCTATTATGTATATCCTGTACATATATTCATATATACATATACAGATATATAGAACATAACCGTCACGTAGCAGTGACAGTAATTCTTTAAAACATCCTGTTTCCAAACGCTTTTCTCATGAATCATTTTGACCAAAATACAGACGCTTTCTTAGAAATAAAAGTAGCTCCTCCATGAAAATCAGTGTGCCTCATCTAAGAGTTTACAAAAAAATACATGTATCACTTGTGTCCAGTCCTTCAGTGGTTGTGGAAAAGCAGATAACACCTTAAAGTCTCCTGACATACAAAGTTTTGGACAAATAAACAAACAACACGCCTGTGACCTGTTAACAATACAGCAGTGAGTCTTTTGAGATTTTCTTCATAATTTTAGATTTGCCTTCTTAGAAACGACACTAAAGGTGTATCACATGGCTCGTCTCATATTCTCCATTATGAAATCTCGTGTTGTCACCCGTAAGTTGTTATTGGGCTGTTCAATTCAGTGACATGAACACAGGCTCGCATTATGTCTGGGTCAGGTCTGTAAGTGTTCCGTCACTGTGGTGAGGATTTGGACACATCAGCTCTGCCTCATGTGGCATACTCTGCTAAACTTCCATGGAAAAACAGTGTGTGAGTGTGAGATGTAGCGCCGGGGCCTGCACGGGACGTCCTGACTGAGCGAGAGTCAGTGAGAGTATGAGAGTGAGTGGGATCCTGCTCCAGGCTTATATACCCCGGTTATTTTTAACCACCCACCCCTTGCTTATTACAGAGTTTCCCCCCGGACCACTCAGGAAGCACGTTTGGCTCCTTTTCCTGCTCACACGCGGCCAGATTCAAACAGAATCAAAGAATGATAGCATTGAGGCTCTCCAACCCCCCTTTGGAAAAAGAAGGGGGGAAGGAGGACGAGGGGGGGGAGAGAGAAATGTTTAGCAGAAAAGGTTGGCACGCGCCAACGGCATGACATTCAAAGAGCTGGCTCTAGTCCTGCTCCAATTTCAGAAAACCTCAAACATTCGTTAAAAAAACAGCGCGGGACGGGGCAGATAGTCCTGAACACACATTTGTACCTGCTGGGGAACATTCAACAAGGTTTCTGTAGTGAATTAGCATGACTGAAGAAAGTTGAGTTTCACTGTTAAAGATAACTGTCAACAAACAGAGCTGCTGGTAACCTGCTGTATATACAGTACTTAATTGCGCCGCAGTCATTTGAATAATGTGTCGCATGACAGTACCCGGTTGTTTACATTGTTAAGTTGTAAAAGTAAACTACCTGAGAACACAGAGAGGCCAATTCAACTCCTTACATTTTCTACCACGAAGACAAACATGACTGCAACATTTAAGGTTTGTAACTCTCTTTTACAGAGAGAGCAAGTTATTTATATTAATGAGGGTGGACTGAATATTAGAAACATACAGTTTAAGAGCACCACAAGCTGCAAAAGTGACCATAAAGTTGCACCAACACCTCGCGATAACACTTCAGGAAAAGCTAGGTGTGTATGTCTGTGTTAAAATACCAGAGAAACACCTATCCTCTGTATCTTTGGAGAAAAGTTCTTAAGACAACCCCCCCTTCTCCCAGAATTTTTCTATCCAGGTAATAAACCTGTTAATTGTCTCTAAACACATTACTCCAGGTGAGACTTTTGAAAACAAAGGGCACATACTCGCCCCCGCTGCGTCCCACAGCACCTCTGCATTAAAACAGCCAGTGTCTGGCTTCCACAGAACCCAAACATGTGTCTCGACAACCAGCGTAGCTTTCAGCAAGTGTTATGGAAACCAACCCTTTTAAAAATATGCAGCTCACTCCGGCTAACATGGCAGGAATAATGGCTACATGTGGATATAATTGAGCCAGTAGAGCACCGGGGGGATGGGCCCCCAATTTATTAGCTGTTAACACCAGGAATCACACCGGTCCCACTCGTCATACCACACACACATGGCTTCACTGGCTGTGAAAATGTTGTTTTTTTCTCTCCAAAGTGCTAAGAAAGGTGCTTTTTATTTGATAAATGAGAATGGGCAGGCTCTCAGGGGCTTGAAGTGGGCCACTCTGAAAAGACTGGAACATTTACAGACACGTGACAATTCAAAGAGCTGACCGTGCTCAGTGCAACTTAAGAAATAGAAGTTATTTTAGCAAGAATAGGATCAGATAAATGCCTCTGTGATGTTTGTACGCTGAATATGAAGTTACAACCTGGAAGCTGTTAGCTTAGCTTAGTCGTGCTAAGGCTGGAAACAGGTGGGAACAGCCTGCGTGGCTCTGTCCAAAGCTAACAACGTGTTATATCTCGTTTGTTCAATCTGTACAAAAAAATCAAAGTGTGCATAAAAACAAGAGCCAGGCTAGCTGTTTCAACATAGTTTTTGTGCTAAGCCAAGCTGGCTGTAGCTACACATTTAGTGTGGAAACATGAGAGTGGTGGAATATTTCGCTTTTAGCTCTTTGCAAGAAGCAAACACTTCCCAAAATGTCGAACAGTGCCTTTAAAGCTGACACTTTCACTGATAGTTCGATGTGTCTTTTCTGTTCTCTGATTTCGAACCCATCCCATGTCAGCGGGTTAACACGACTGTTTCACTTTCAGTATGATGACATTGTATAAATCTATCCTGCCCAAAGCTCGGGGAGGGCCTGTGTGTTTTTTTCCTCTGTGCGGTACGACAGCCTCAGACCTGTGCACATTTGAACATGCCGAACTAAACTGTGCCAGCTGTTCAAATAGCATAACCCCGGCCTCGACACAGGTTCCCCATTGAAGCAACGCTCTGCTTGATGGAGTGATCCAGCCTGTAGTGCACTTTATAGTGTACACACCTCGAAATGGCGACATTTGTAAAAAGGCTAATAAAAACATTCCTCCAGCGAGGAATGCTCCAGGTATTTCCTCCCCTACACCTGGTTACGATTCCTTGAGTGCACTCGTCTGTTTTCACAGACCCACGCTCTTTCAGGGAATGGATATTGATCCCGTACTCATGAATGGCGTTGTGTTTTTCTAAATGGATGACATTGAAAACACGGCTTGATGCCTTTTCAGAGGGAAACTGTTGAAAGCTTATTGATGAGTTGTTTTGGGAAATGAGTGAGTTGCAATGCGATGTTGAAATGAATGCATAGCTAGTTGAAGTCACAGTGTTTGTTTCATGTGGGAGTCAGTCACATGTGGGAGTCGGTCAAGAGTTCAATATATATCTGTGAAAAAAAGAATAGTTGGATGCGATGAAGATAGAGCAGGAATATGACTAAAGACGAAGACTGTTTCTCAATCTCAGGGTCAGGGCCTCAGATAGGTCACAAGATATTTCACACATGCTGATCTTAAAGATGTCATGAAGAAGTTCAGTCACACACACACACACCATCCTCCAGCTGTATAAAGTTGTTGCTGGGAAAGCTTTGCAAAATTTGGGCTTGACGCTTACAAACTTATCGCGTGGGATGGCTTCAAATGACTCCATGTTTGACTAGACCCAATAACTTCTTGCTCCCGCTACTTTTCCAATTACTCATTAACCCAAAGCAGAATCAGGCAACATTACGGGAAATGTAGGATCCAGTGGTTTTGATGAAAAGTCATATCTCGGTCATTGTTGCTTCATTTTCTCTTGTGAATCCTCTAGCTTTAAGAAAGCACAAAACTAAAGTACCCGTTATATCAAAACTGATTTTAAATATATCAGAACCTCTCTAATTACTGACATCATGAGAATTTTTTGAGTAAAGATCAAGAAATTCAAAGTTAGTAATATATTTGTAAAGCCTCACTTCCAGGTGTAATCATTTTCTCAAATTTAAAGGTCTTAAATCAAATATCTAACACGGCAGGTCGGAAACTCAAATCCACGCAGGTGAAGCCTGTTCTCTTCCACGACCCAAGGCCAGGAGCCATCGCAAGTTTCCTTGCAAGCCGTCCAGGACTCACTCAGTCAATAACTCATCGGGCTGTAGCACAGGGGGGCTCAGACAGGTTCCTCTGCACATTACAGATGCTATCTCAAAGGAGCACGGGGACATTAACCCAGAGTCAAACTGTCATAAAACACCCCTTGTTTCTTAAGCGGGGTGAGGGGTGAGAAAAATGCTGACGGATGGTTTCTAGCGCAGTATGCTTAGTATCGTCTCTTTTTTCTCATCCTATTGCTGGCTCACACACTGTAAAAATGAAACTGTATTATTGTTTAATTAATCACAATTATGACCACAGCGTAAGTTTCACACTCAGAAAAATACAGAAGATTTCATGATTTTTGGGTGTAACAAGTGCCAAATCAATGTGTTTTCTACTTTGAACAGTTACAGCAGTTAAAGGGAGTGATCAGGTGCGTAGGGTGTATCTACAACTGAGTAATTTAGATTTTTGGGCTTGGTTGCAAAAACCCAGAGCAGATAACAACCTGTGGTTGACAAACAAAACGAGATCCGGTGTGTACCGACCATTTGGCACGCGCAGCATTCAGATTTTGATGTGTCCCTCTTTCACTCTTACCCTGCTGACAGGAACTGGTGTTTGTAGTGTGGTTTGTCAGCTAACCAGGTGGGTCCACGATGCGAGGAGAGGATCCACACCAATGAAAAATATTCAGTTCATCATGTGTGAAGTGTGCTACCTCAGCGGAGCGAGAGTGGTTTGCTGAGCCACATGTCGGTTTCCTCTCTAACTTTCAGCAGTTTCTTTTGTGGCTATGTGCAATTCATTGATGTAAACTGATTTAAAATCTGTACAAAACGTTTACGGTTGGAGGATTTTCACCTATTTTAAATAACGTTGTGTTTTTTGCAACTGTAACAGAACTGAAAATGGCCACACAGCCCCCGACGACAAAAAAGAAAGAAAAAAAAAAAAATCAAAGATAGCTTCAAAAACGCCCCAGAGGAGCCAAGCTGAGTCAAATTACTTCTGCAGCCACATACCTAATTGATTTATTTACTACACCTGGCTTCAATAAACGGCACCAAAGCGCAGGTTACCGGTCTATTTAACACTTCAACTAAGGTATAATTAACCCGCTGTAATGGCTCAGGGGCCTCACCCGACTGGTTAACTTCAAACCCCCCTCCTTCTCCCTGCCGCTCTTTAATAACCCGTATCTCTTGTATCATCTGTGCCTCTTCACTCACTTCCCGAATGGGGCCCGCCATTGATCAGGCTGTAATTTATGGGCTTTTTTGTGGGGTGAAGATAGACGAGGGCTGGTTCTTATCAAAAGTGGAGGTTGAAGACAAAGCTTAAATCAAATGATGTAATCATACCAGAGGAATATAGTTACCATGGAAGTCCAGTTTAGGCTTCAGTGCATATTTTTTCTAATATGTCAAGGCAGAGTCAAGTCTATTTGTGAATGGACGATTACTACTGTTGACGTAACTGCACCACGGTGTGTGTGACTGAGTCTCTTATTCATCAACTGACTATTCCCAAAATATGTGTTCATCGTACTGTCACAGTGAATAGTGAGTGAAACACACACACACACACACGCGCACACACACACACACACACACACACACACACACACACACACACACAGTGCTTAGCAACTACATTCGCTGTGACAGAGCGGGGAAAGCCGAGACAGAGCAACTCTCCCTCCCCAACATCTGAGCCTGTGACCACAGGTCTCGCAAGGCTTCTTCAAGGGGCAGAGGTCAAAGTGGCTGCTTCTAAGAGTCCATGACCTTTTGGAGAGCTCGAGGTCCCCACCCTCTCAACCTTGACTGACCACTTTAAACTCACCTGAGCTCTCCCTCAAGCACTTATCAGGCCCATCTTGTTTGCGGCTCAGCTTAACTGTCAGAACCTGTTCTCACACCAGCTCGTCACAGGACCTGTTGCCTGTGTTGTCGCTGACATTAACCCGCTCAGATAATGGCTCGATTAATTCCCTTCTTGTTTTTTGTTCCCATCTAAGCCTCTTGCAAATCGTCAGCGTGTCCAGGCACTTCAACCTGCGGCAGGCCGAGGGGATAAACAAACTTGATCCATAAATGCATGTGTGCTCTTTTTGGATGGGGAGCCCCGCGGCTCTGGGTGACATTCTGAAACGCAGCTGCTCTGTTCACCTCAGGGGCAGGTATAAGCCTTCACTACTTATCTACTTGGCATATTATGCAATTCAGACATTCTTTTGTTAAAGGGATAGAGATAAGATAGAGATAGAGATAGAGATAGAGGAGGCCTGCATGCATGTCAGTCGCTACAACTTTCTAATGACGGGGGCTGCTTCTTTGAGGAACTATATTCTAGTAGTATAAATAAATAATGCAGTGCTCTCCTATGCAAATAAATCGAATAAAAAATGAATTTGAGGAGGCGGTGGAACATTCTTTTCTCAGTTCTGCTTTAGAGTTTTAAAGTAGTTATATATCGCATGTTGTCAGTGTGTTTTGAGTGTCAGAATTACAGAGGTGTACTCTGGTTTAATGCAGCTGGTAACCACTTCCTGTTTTTTGAACAGTGAATCTTCTCACAGTTTGGCCATAATTTCCTGAAGTGTGTTTCGTGTGTGTGACTGCAAGCACTTGTGTGTTGTGGGTTAACGCAAAACTGAGGTGGCTTGCATGTTTGCAATGAACAATCACAGTTCCCCTCTGCTCAGTGTGGTGCACCTTTATGAGCGGCAAATACTTCTTCTTCTAAATACTTGTAACGTTTCTGGGAAGAGTGCACAAGTAACGTTTGTATTTTTAAATGTGCGTGTGCAGCCATGCATATATGTGTTGTATCTTCATGTGTGAGTGTCGCGGTGTTCGTGGAGGGATGGCGTAATGGAACAAAATGGTCGGGTTTTTTTTTTTTTGGCCATGTGATGTGGGTTAAAGCTTCTTTGTCTTAATCACTATCAGGAAACTGATGCATCACTCACAATTCAGACATCATGCTGTAATCTTCCTGCTGAGCTGAACAGTAACGTGAGAGCTGCGTTTACATTGTTTTTAGATCTCTGCATCTCTCTTTTGTGCTTTGTCTTACGATCATCTTAACAGCGGGGACCTCACACAGGCTCACGACACGAGATATCACACACTTGCCTGCGATGAGGCCCAGTGTCGAATGTTGTCTTTCAAATCAGCTATTAACAGGAACACATGTACGCCAGTTGTGTATATAATGTGTGTGCCTCGGAGTGAGCCAAGGGGACTGCCGTGCCCTAATTTGTTTTCTCAGACTCTGAGGTCGACCGTACTAAGATTTATACTCATCTGGCATTTTTCGCCCTCGCCCCATTGCGTTGCACAAGCCTGACTGATACGCTGTTGGCCTGGAAATGCAGAGAAAACACTCACAGCTTGATCTGTTCTCTCCATTTAGTACTCAAATGAGGGATTTTTTAAGATCTCTAATCTTGTCAAAAAACTCTCCATCAAGGTCTTAAAATTGGATTTAACTCACTATTAGTTGTTGCTAATCAGTTTGAGAGTAGTTTCTATCACACATGAAAAAGATCTAACAAAGGAGAAACACAAACAGATCATCTGAGGACCGTATTACATAGGTAGCCACATACACCACAAGTTAGAGAAGTGGGCCTGACTTGTGGGGGAAGAGGTTCCCTATGGGTTTTACACACAGAGATAAACAGCATATTTTTGCTGAAAATAGATCCCCTTCATCTCTACTTGACCTAGAATTTGTGCACCCACATTGAGGGTTTTCCACCCAACCCTGTTGTTACCTGCTACCGAACAATTGAGGAGAAATCTGAGACATTTAGCAGCTGGAAGCTCATCTGTGCACGGCTTAACCGAGAGCAGACCCCCAAAAACCAGAGGGTCCTTCACCAGAAAAAAAAAGACGTCCTGCTTCATCCTGAAATATCCTCATCGGAGGACAAAATGGGGTTATAATGGAAATGTATGGCAGGGTGTGGCATGTTATGAGAATCCCACAAATTATGGGCTGGTGGGGAATTGTTCTAATCCAGCAAACCAATGCTGCGGAAACAGAGCTGCCATTTTGGAGAAGGGGAAGGAGCCAGTTATTTCCTGAGTCCAGGCTAATCTAATGGTTCATGAAGAAGATGTGTGGGCCCGATGGTGGTGGTGGGGGGAGCAGGGGATCCCACAGTTTTGAGGGTTTCTTGGTTTTGCATATTTAAGTGTATGAAAATACCTGTCAGCTGGATCGTAAGACAGATTCAAACAGTGTGGAAGTTATAATTAAGGCCACTTCTAATCCAAATATGGCTCCAATTCATTTCTTCTTTTGATTTTCCTTCTCTCAGCAAGAAAAAATGCCCGGCACAGCAATCAAAGCTACTGACTGAGTTTTAGTAATTTAAGATTTCAGCTCCGTCCTTGGGATCATTTTCTTTTTTTACTAATAATTCATTGCACTTGCTCAGCTGAAGCTTTCATCAAACGTTCAGACGCAGCAATGTCCTGGATCATGTTGTGTTTCTGTGGCGCACTGCTTTTCTTGGAATGTGCGCCGGCTCTTTGATTGTTCTGTTTCCTGTGATTTCAGAGGCCCTTTGTCTCTGCGTGGTAACACACTAATCAGGGAACTCCGTCATAGTGCCCCGTCGCTAGGCTGCGTTCGCCTAATGTCACCCTCTCTGTGTAATGATATTTTTGGCTCTGCTCTCATGCATCTCACAAAAAAAAAAAAAAAAAAGAGTCCAAGCTGGCAAGAACAATCACCTTTAGGAATGTGCAGACTAAAAATGAGAATGTGGCATCACTGGCAGACAAGGGGGTAACTGCTCTGTCATGAGGCAGAGCTCCAAAAGTTAAAAAAAATAGCAGTAAATCCCTCTCAATTGGACCTTCCTCTCACCTTCATACGCCAGTTAGCTCCTCTATGATTTATGATTTGATATATTACAGGCTACTGGATACATGGATCATTTTTCTCTGTTCATAAAATGTGCGAGGGGGAACGCATTTGCCAAGACTGGAGAATCATAACGAGGTCAGTTTTTTTTTTAACACTCTGGGTTTCCCCCCATCTTCTTTTGCTTAGACTGTGGTTTCATGATGTGTTATGGGATCCATGAAACAACAATGAAACCAGATGTGCTTAGTAATGCGTCTATGTACAGTCTTAACAACTTTGCAGAAGTCGAGCCGAGAGCACACCATGTAGCCAGTGTGAGAACTTTGTGCCGTCTAAGCTTTCTGGAAGGGCCTCTGTTCTTTTTTATACCTCCTCTTAAAATAAGCCTCCACCCATTGGCTGACAGCACTTTGGTCATTGAATCACATCAGGCCAATTAGAGAGTAACACTTCCTTTGCTGTGAAAGATGTTTCCTGTTGATAGTAAACGTGTGACCTGCTGAGGAACAGAGAAAGGGAGGAGGAGGGGGGGGGTTGTTGAAATGCTGCCAGTGTTTCCCTGACCTTTGTGGCCTTCATGGCGGAAAAACTGACGCTGCCGTTGGCCTGAGGTGTATGTTTTGACTATGTGTGTGTGTTCAGCATTGGCGGAAAGCGACATGATACACTTATTCGAGTATAATTTTAAAATACTTGTACATTACCTGTGTATTTCCACTCTGAGTTGTTCACACGAAGAGCAACAGAAATACTTGTGTCAACAAAGAAAATAGAGAGCTTGAGGGAAAAGTTCAAACCTTTGTTGCCTCTCGCCAAAAAGTTTTCTGACAAACAGGTCTGATGGAGCCTGTAGCTGTTCAACCAAGGGCAGATTTCCCCTCTAAACATCTCTCACGGTTTTATTTAAATAACTGTTTGAGGCTCAAAGAGGTGAAACACAGTGATGTATGTATGTGTAGCAGAATAGATAGAATAGAAAGACTTATATAGCGTCTTTCTAGACTTCTGACCACTCCGAGTGCTTTTACACTACATATCTCATTCACACATTCACACACACATTCACACACTCATGGCTGCCGTACAAGGTGCCAACTGCTCATCAGTTTTTGGGAGCTAACCAGTCATATGCATTCGCACACATGGCCTTCGGCGTCAATTTGGGGTTCAGTAATCTCTGATACACTCTGATACGGGGATTGAACCACCGATCATCTGATTAGTGGACGACCCGTTGTACCGCGGCCCACGCAGCTAGAATAGACCCTTCAGATTAACATTCAGATTTATATTGTGTGCCCAGATAGGAATACGTCTTCCACCACTGGTGTGCGGAAACACACAGGCCTGTGAGAGGAGCTGCTAGAGTTGGACGGCATGGATTTACTACGAGTCGTACTAAATTCTGCCATGTCATGTCTTCCCAGTGTCACCAGCAGTTTCACATGCCAGCCTAGAGATGTGAAGTGGTTTAGTGCCTGTGGGAATGACAGCTTCACTCTGATCAGATCACATTCGAAGCCTGTACTTAGAGCAGCAAACAGATCTGATGTTTAACTCTTTGTGGCACAGATGTTGTGTTTTCACAGCCATGTAAACAGACAGAAACCGCGAGGCAACATTTGCCTCTCCCTTTTTGATGTCCGTGAGAAAACCAAAGGTTAAAAAATTCTAAAAAATCTGAATCCTCGTGTTGTCTCTCTAAAGTTTTGGTGAGTTTGTGTCTCCTGACCTCTTAACAGCGTTTCAGTGACCAGTCTCGCCCCCTCACGCCCACCTGTTTCTGCGGCCTGCATAGACTCACGCTTGTTTACCTCTAATGGGACTCTGCTGCAGAGTGAAAACCGAGGGGCCCGATGGTTGTGGCCACAGGTTGGAGGAATGTCTACCGTCTGGACGGGAAAATGTAATCAGCTGAGATCAGCGAATTAGAGGTCGGTTTCTCTTTCTCCCTTCGCGCTCTCACTTTCCCTCCATGTGCTTCTCATGCATGCATGCAGGCGCTCTCACTTTTTCTCACTCTCCCTCTTGTGTGTCGTGCAGTGCACCAACACACACACACACACACACACACACACACACACACACACACACACACACACACATACACACTCACACACTCTTTCAGATGAAGAAAAATTGCACCTTTTCTTTCAGCTATTTCCTCTGTTTTTACATACTTGGGCCCGGCGTACAAGAGGCAACCTTGTGTTTTCATGTGACAAAACACACAGAGGTCTGTGTGGATTTGAGAGAGGTGAATAGCCTAATTCATCATTCGGGGTTAGGCCTGTCTAAGCCTCATCTGGGAATATCTCTATCTACACTTAAAAAGTGGGACTGTTGGCGCTGTCTCTTGAGCTTAAAGAAACTACAACTCAGTCCTGTCCTCTGTTTGACTGATGACTTCTCTGGAGAATCAAAATTCCACAGTTAAAATGTGGTTTTACCTAAAAGCTGTAAGCTTGCGTTTCTCCTCAAAAGTCCTCCCGCTTGACAGAGGAAATAGCATTTTGCCTAATCCTTTAGTTTTTTTGGCTGCATTTGCAAAAAACAAACATCGGTGGTGGAAGAAGCATCTAGAAGCTTACTTCCCAAAAACTACCATGTAAAACTAGTCCTTTACAAGTAAGAAAAAACTACATTTGAATACAACAAATACATATATTTATTCCTGTATCATCTTGTTACACAGTGATGTTAGGTTGAGGTTGATATATAGATCCATTATATCATTATATGTGTTGTTTTTTCAGCATATCTTTTGCTAGGCAAGTGCACAACAGCTGTACCTGAACTGAGACAACACCACCCTACTGAAATTAGTGCACTACATCAGGAAGTACATAGTGTACTACATACCGTATTGAGACACAGCATATGCTTCTATAGGGTCAACTGTCATAGTGAGTGAGTGAGTGAATGAGAAAGTCATTTCTGTGGTGTGGTAGTGTGGTTTAAGGAACAGTATTACTGATTACTGTCTGAAACGTAGCATGAAATAAAAATACTATGTCAATACTTGTGGTACTGTACATGTGTATTTGTTATGATTACATTACTTATGATCAAAACATCAAGCGAGGTCAACAACACAAGACATAGCAGCCGGCTAATATTACTTACTAGTCCAACAGCAAGAAGCCCAGCTCGGCGTCTGTCTTTCAGCCTTTTATTCCACCAAGCTCTCGCCAACGACTGAAAGTCAGTCCCAGATTGACTCTTGTCTGGTGACTTCTTGCTTACTCACTCTCTTTTTCTCTTCCTAGCTTCTGTCAACGTCCCTTTTGGTCTTTTCTCCTCTGTCATTATGTCCATAGAGGCTGCTGAGCCCCCGTTACATTGTCCACTTGCCCAGCTCCGGTTCTGGCATGACACTGGCTCCACTCCTCTTCCTGATGGTCCAAAACACCTGTAGTACAAACACTTAACTAACTAGCCGACAATAGCCAACAGCAGCTGCAGTTCGCAACAACTTAAAGTTGATACGTAGCAGCCGGAGGACAACAGATGGAAACCAGAAAATATTTTCTCCATAAAATATGATCCACTTTCACCAGAATCAGTGCAATTGTAGGTGGTGTGTGGCTTAAAGTAAAGAGTTTTTTATAGCGTACCTCTCATGGGTGATTGTATCTGGAGCACAAAGTTACATAGTGTGGGAACAGAGGTACAGGGTGCAGAGTGGCAATGAAAGAGACACCATTCACCTGGTCATAAGTCAGTTATTTTATGGAAGAAAAGTTACACAATGTTGCTTTAAGTTGACATTGAGTAAAAGTTATTTTCCAACCCTGACAAACACGCCTGTCATCAGTACACTCATGTATCACGCTGTGTATATTAAGCCTCACCAGAGGCATTATTTCTGATAATTAAGCCTCCACAGTGGACGTTCAGGGTAACAGGTCAACCACAGGCACGCTCGGGCTGTGCTGTAAGTCCTCCGACTGCCCGTCACGTACACACACTCTCACACATTCTCACTCGCTCTCACACACATGTTGATAACCACACTTGTAATGTGAACCTTACTGCTGAGGAGCGCGGGCCTATAATTACGGAGAAATGGTGGGAAAGCCATAATCACAAAGACTCAAATAGAAATCTGAATCAACAGATGATTCCAGATTGACTCGTTCCCTCTGTTTACACAAGGCCGTTTTGATTTACATTCGGAACTGGAAAACCTATTGTCCCTTGCACAAATGTTAACATTTCTTTGATTGAGCCTTTAAGAAGCCTGTAAGTGGTGATATGTAATTGTGCTTTTGTGTTTTTGCTTTCACTCAGAAGCCACATCAAAGGTGTTTTTCTGTGACTTGCCAGCCAATAGAAAGGGGTAGTTTGATTGTGATCATGAAAAGCACATTGACACGAATCAGTGCCCAACTGTGCACTGTGCTCCTGTGTTACAACAGATGCCCCAGTGTGTTTCTGTTACACACACACACACACACACACACACACACACACACACACAACCGTTAAATGAGCAGAAACTATGACACCTCTGTGGTATGAAAATTAGATGTGCATTTTCTTTCCATATAGGTGTATGTTGTTTTAACTGGAGGTTCGGTCACTTGTTTATAGACTTGTTGATCATGCATGAGCTGCATCGACCTGTGCAATGAATAGCTGGCAGGATATTCTCTTTATCTGGACCATTTCGCTTTTTAATGACGCATTCTGAAAACTCTTAATTTCCTTTTTGACATACGGCTGCAGGTTTAGACGCAATGTGCTCATACATATCTATCTATCTGTTTCTCTCTTTTCTGTACTGTAGCTTTAAAAAACTACTGTTTAAAACACTGTCGTTGCTCAATGGCAATTGCCTAAGACACCCCACTCCTGGGAAATGAATGCATGCCCTTGTTCCAAATTTAGTTTTTGCCCGCCACCATGGGCTGCTATTTGGTCTGCCATTTCTCAGGGTTGTGGGCTTCTTTAATGAGCACTTTGATCCCACTCAGGTCTGGCGCTGGTGTTTACGCGACCCTGGAGAAAGAGGAAAAAAAACAAGAAAAAGAAAAAGAAAAAAACGTATCCTATTCTCTGCTAGAGACCTCTGAGCTGTGGTGTCCAGTGCAGACCCCGGGGACCTGGTCTTCATCCTCATATCCTGAGTGACCGCAGAGAATTCGTGGCTGTACTTTCAAGTCACAGCAGGGTGGATTTTCTGTGGAAAGCAGATGATAAATGCACACTAGACAAGGGTTATAAGGGACACAAAAAACCCGAAACATTTCCAGTCAACCTGTCAGATTCCTTTGGATTGCAAGTTCTCATTGCAGATGTCGGTGGCAGCTGTTTTTTCAGGTTCATTTGTAGTATAACATTTGTTCATGATTAAGATTTCTCTTTATCAGTCTCATAAATTTCATAACTAAACTACAACAGCTTCTTGGCTCCAAACACAGGATTCTTTATTTCCAGCATGGCTTTGACATGGAGCAGCTGTGTTGTGAGCGTCAAGGCTCAAGTACATTTTAACTCGCTGCATCTGTATGCTGTCACAGTAACCTGCACAAACTTTACACTTCAAAACATTCCAAGTTTGAAATTTAAGTTATCCAGTACAGAATCTCAAATATGTGTTTCTCTAAGAGAAAAAAATCTGCAGTGGTCTTTTGATACATTTACTCTCCAATGACACACTAATGTAGCTTAATTTGATAATGGGTGATGAGACACAATATTTCCCTTTAAATAAATGTGCAGCCAGAATAAAAATCGACTCTTGATCTGGTTAGTTTAGCTTATATAAACATCTGCAAAAAGGGGAAACAGCCCGACTCTTTGAGAAAATAACAAAATCCACCTGGCGACACATCTGATGCTCACAAATCAATACATTATATCTTGTTTGTTTAATCTGCACAAAAAATATGCAACAA
Organism: Argyrosomus regius; assembly: GCA_946959425.1. NCBI lineage: Eukaryota > Metazoa > Chordata > Actinopteri > Sciaenidae > Argyrosomus > Argyrosomus regius. The sequence continues at coordinate 21,943,169 of OX336892.1, read as the reverse complement.
CATTTTTATGGTGGTTAAGTGCAGCGAAGACAAGACTGCAAGAGGATCCTGCCAGGCTGTTACAGAGTTACCATACGCAACTCTGCGTAACCTATCTACCATTGTTACATCTATTCCATTTACCGTGAAGCGAGGTACACCCTGGACAAGTCACCAGTTCATCACAGGGCTGACAGATAAAGAGAAACAACCATCCATGCTTACATTCACACCTACGGGCAATTTAGAGTCATCAATTAACCTTTTCTGTGTTGATTTTTGTGTTAATTTGTGAGGTTTACAGGTGCTCGTAGACATATTTTCAAACTCTGGACAGACCCAGGCTAGCCATTCAGTCTTTATGCTAAGCTAGGCTAATTAACTTCTGCCTCTAAACACACAAATATGAGATTGGTATCGATCTTCTCATCTTTAAGTTTGCCTGATATTAGACGGAGTTGTCAACTCGTTACACTCCATATCTATCTTCAATCTGACATCTCCTCCACTCTCATTCACTGATCAATCATTAGAGAAATATTAATTAATTACATCAATCATTAAAAACAAACTTCAGTGTCAGGTGAGAAGAAACACCGTCTATGAACAGCCTCAATAGGAGCGTCTACCTCGTCACTAGCTGGTGCCATTGTTGTCAGTACACCTCCTTGGTTCTGGAGCACAGCTTGTAAACACTTGAGAACAGCTCGACAGTGGTAGTCCCGCCTTTGGGGTTGCACATTGGATCAATAGTTTTTTCAACCGTGAAACCGCTGTTTCATGTCATGTTGCCAAACCAGAATCGTTAGACTTGGTAGGGTGGGTGGATTCAAAGATCTGAACACAGAAAGTAGTATATTTCAGTCAGATAGCTCGTGTTTGAAATGTTTATTACAGCAGCAGAACATACTGTAATTAGAGTTTGGCTTCTAGGCTCCAACTTCATCACTCCCCGCGGATATGTTTACATACTGAAAGTGATGAGCAAATATCTTGAAACCCCCCCCCCGCCGTAGCCTGAGAACAGGCAGTAATACTGATGCAGGGTGGCAGTGGCATGACAGGGCTTTAATAGGCTGACAAATTGCTAAAGGTGTGTTTGAATGGATGACTGTGGAGAGTGAGGCATGTCAATGTGTATGTAACTATTCCTTTTAAAGCTACTAGGCAAACCTAGCTCTGTTCACAATCTGTTATTGAATAATAGAAGCATTTAGTATTTTATATAGGTCTATGTGCCTGTGATCATCCAACTTTCACTCTTTGGTTGCTTTACTCCTCTTTCATCACTTGCTGTTGCCATGTGAACATTGAAAACACATGACTGACCAAAAAGTGCAAATAAAACAGGATTTGTGATTTATATAAAACAGGTTTATTGGTTATCAAAAATTGGGAGGACTTTTGCAGGTTAATTATGGTTCACAGAGAGTGTTAACAGTTATAACATCGAGCACAGTTATGATGAATGAAAGAAATCATCTATTTTTTTTATCTATCATGCGTGCTTTTAGTAATAGTCATTGCGCTATTATCAAATAAATTCAAAAGGAATGCGCAGGCCAAATGCTTAATTAGTTTCACATGGAGTCAGTCCAGAGAAACCTCAACCAGTTTTGAGAAGAAAAACCTGATCCCAGAAAATGTTTCAGGCACGCTAGATAGAGAAAAATAAAAGCTTTACTTGGACGAGGATTTTGATTTAAAATGTTTTTCTTCACAGGAGCTTTGTCAGGTCAGACATTAGTCAGTTTCACACTTTACAGAGAGGAATATCTAGTGCAAACCAAGCTCTGAAAAAGTTGGGACGCTGCTTGAAACATTAATAAGAACAGAATGCAGAATGATTTACAAATCCTTTTCAACCTATATTTAATACAATGCAGTACAAAAACAATATATTAAATGTTCAAACTCATAAAATGTATTGATTTTTGTAACATACACTCATTCTAAATTTGATGCCAGCAGTAGGTTCCAAAAAGGTTTGGACAGAGGCAACAAGCGACTGTAAATCTTCCACAGGTAAACTGGTTCATTGGTAACAGGTGATCAGGCCATCAGTATCATGATTGGGTATAAAAGCTACACACAATGCGGCTCGTGGCAGAGTCCGCCATGTTGAACCACCATGCTTCTACAGTAGCCCAGAATGGACAAAACAAACTCTGGATCTTTGAGACTTTCACTGTAGTTTCTCCTTCACGTTAGGAAGGAGAGGGTGAGGCGAGGGGGCTGCAATAAACAAACTAATTCTGCAGACTGGACCTTTAATGTTACTGTACGTCAGCCTGTAAACAAACAAACAAAATCTACAGACTGGACCTTTAATGTTACTGTATGTCAGCCTGTAAATAAACAAACTAAATCTACAGACTGGACCTTTAATGTTACTGTACGTCAGGATGTGAATAAACAAACTAAATCTACAGACTGGACCTTTAATGTTACTGTACGTCAGCCTGTAAATAAACAAACTAAATCTACAGACTGGACCTTTAATGTTACTGTACGTCAGCCTGTAAATAAACAAACTAAATCTACAGACTGGACCTTTAATGTTACTGTACGTCAGGCTGTGAATAAACAAACTAAATCTACAGACTGGACCTTTAATGTTACTGTACGTCAGGCTGTGAACAAACAAACTAAATCTACAGACTGGACCTTTAATGTTACTGTACGTCAGGCTGTAAATAAACAAACTAAATCTACAGACTGGACCTTTAATGTTACTGTACGTCAGCCTGTAAATAAACTAACTAAATCTACAGACTGGACCTTTAATGTTACTGTACGTCAGGCTGTGAATAAACAAACTAAATCTACAGACTGGACCTTTAATGTTACTGTACGTCAGGCTGTGAATAAACAAACTAAATCTACAGACTGGACCTTTAATGTTACTGTACGTCAGGCTGTGAATAAACAAACTAAATCTACAGACTGGACCTTTAATGTTACTGTACGTCAGGCTGTGAATAAACAAACTAAATCTACAGACTGGACCTTTAATGTTACTGTACGTCAGGCTGTGAATAAACAAACTAAATCTACAGACTGGACCTTTAATGTCAGTGTACTTCAGGGGCATCCTTGAAAGGCTCAGATGTTCACAGGCAAAGATGGGGCGAGGTTCATGACTTTGTGAAAAACTCTGTGGGCAACAGTTTAAGAACAACGTTTCTCAAAATCAACAATCCAAAACGTCATTAAAAGATTTAGAAAACCTATTAAGGGGGCAAGGCCAGGAACAAGCACTGAACGCCCATGACCTTCGATCCCTCAGGCAGCGCTGCATTAAAAGCCGACATACCTTTGTGAAGAATATTACTACGTGGGCTCTGTAACACCTCAGAAAACCATTGTCGGTAAACACAGTTCATTAGTGAATTAGTGAATTAGTGCATCAATAAATGCAAGTTAAGACTCTACCGTGCAAATTGAAAGCCACATTTCTTAAAAGACCTAACAAGACTTCACAGTTGATCGGGTGTTTGTGTGTTACTTCCCTGAGGGCATCAGCAGGAACTGCTACATTCCACCAAATTAATTATCAGCTGTACAACAAAGAACTTAAACCAGGAGTACTGAATGTTCTCAAGTCATCATTGTTTGGCACATAGTTTAATCTAATGTCAGGTTGAAGGAAACGTGCCCTGTTTCCCTCCGTGGGAAACAGGGCATGCTACCTTGTACCAACCAACCACTTACAATCCTTACAGATACCTCAGCAGGTAGTAGAGAGCGAAAGAAGCTGTGAATAAATACAGCATGATGCGTCAACTCGGAGACAATGTTGGCTGCTTTGTTCACTGTGAAATATTGATCCTGTTTGAAAAGGAAGACAGGATATGCAAACCCTGTATAACTGCCAGGGTGACAGGTGTGTGTGTGAGTGCGAGTGTGTGTGTGTGTTTGCTTTTGGAAACTCGACCTGAAACTGTGAGTCAAAAACAAAACAAAACAAAAAACAGAAACATTTATGTGAACATGTTGCATACAGAACATATTTTACGCACTTTGGTCACATTTATTCGCAAACAAAAAAAGAAAAGACGAAACTGTTGCACTCGTTCTAAGACGACTTGGAAGATGTGATGGGAACTGTTTAGAGCCAAAGACAAGAAGACAACTTGTTGACTCAGTGACTCACTGCAGGGTTTTTGCTGTTTGCACTGGGCTGTTAATCACAAGAGTATATGGCCATGTAGGCGGTTGGAGAAGCAGGATCTTGCTGCAGATAGATTAAGATGGACCAATCCTGACAGCGTGCCAAAAGAAAAGCTGTAATTAAACCAAAACGTATGCATTCACGTGAAATATACACTCTCACAGTCGGGTGTAGAGGATGGTTTAGTATGCGATAGATCAGAGGATTTATCCAGGTGTAAATGGCTGTCAGGCCCTTTGCCTGGACTTGCCCGTTGTGTGCCCATCCACGTGTTCTGGATGCCCATGTGTCAGTGGTTATGAGTCACGCCAGACAAGTTTGTTTGCCCAAGCCGGCGTGACTCATCGCATACTTTCTGGATGGGACCTGGACTGTCGATCTTTTCTCATGTCTCAAGTACAGTGTCTGTTTGACTTGAGCTTTTCTAAGGTATTACTTTCTGCGTTTTTTGCATGCTAACGTGGTCACCTGCAGCTCCATGACAATAGTACACCTCTGTCTATCCATTCCTTCTCTTTAAATCTGCATTTCACGTGTCACTCATGACAGTTCTGATTGTTTATGATGGAATTTGCTGTGTTGCCAGTGCGCAGGGATTATGCCTTTTCTTTTACTGTCAAAGAATGCCAGGTTTTTTCAACATAACATACTTTTACATCAGCACACACACACACACACAGACAGTTCTTGGCTTGTAACATGCGTGGGCGACTGTCAGAGTCATGTCATATGTGCCCGACCAAGGGTTACAGCCCAGATGGAGACAGCGTTAACCCTCAGTGCTGATAGGGAGACATTATGGGTGTCTTATCTCTGCTCAGGGCTCCGTAAGTCAGCTATACAACACTTCAGCGACTGAATTTTATAGCAACAGAAAAAAAAAATGGCCATAAACATAAAATGACTGACTGATAGCTGCACTCGGCTGGAGGATGCCCTCTAATTAGTGTGTTTTATGAGCCCAGGATCCACAGTGAAAACATGTTCGTGCTGCGCCGGAGAGCAAACACTGCCTGGGAGGTCAGAGTGCCCGCAGGAAGCTCTGGAGTGTCCTCAGACCAAGTTCAGGCCATTTCATCGGAAGTCTCATGGTAGATGTTTGGCGCCCACATCACATTAATTGCCTGGTTAATTACAGTATGACTAATGGGGCAGTTTCAATGTGTAACAGGAGAGAAACAATGCAGTATTGTGCATTCCACCGTTACTACTACTAAGTTTCACATTTTCATCGATGAATAAAATAAAATGAAATAACATAAAATACACTGTTTAATACAATCTATGTTAGTGTACTGTTTGGAAAAATATCCTCGTCTTCCCACATTGATGTAGCTGCTTCACAGTCTGCCAACCAGTGTTAGCTAACGTGTCTTGGAAGGAAAAACAGATTTATGGACTGAAAAGATGATTTACAATCCCAATAACAGTTTCACAAGAAGGAGCAACAACACAGCTGGGACGAACCACAAAAACAGCAGGCTTAGACATATAAATAGATAAGCTAACCTTAACTTCACAATCAGTCATTTGTGCTGGGAGGAATCAATGAAGGATTTATGTAGGCTGTCATTGAACCTTCCTTTAGATATTTTTAGAGGAATATTACTAGTAATATTAGCAGCTTAAGCTAAACCCATATGAGTGGGCCAGTAATCGGTTGGAGGTTCGATGAATGTTTGATGTGTCCAAGTGTGATTGAGCAAGATACTGAACTCCGAGCTGCTCTTGATGGGAGGAAATGTTTTAAACTTTGGTATCTTCCAGATGAATATAATGTACATGCATTATGTAATGTGTAATGTAAAGTAAAATGATGAAAATATTGTTAAATATCTCATTCAGCAGCAGCACATTTGAGAAAGTGAAGATTGTTTGTTGACGTAAAATGAAACCAGATGATGTCGATATGATGAGAGGTTACCTAATCTTTTCACTGGTGGAATGATAACACTTTTTCCACTTTCATTCTTTGATTCATTGATTCATCACTCTGCCATCACAGAAATTAATCCCTGAAGAATTTCTGCACTGTTGGCACTCGAACCCCACCCCCAACAACATCTCCTGTTTCACCTGCTCCTGCACGAGTGAACCGATGAGCTCTGGTCCGCAACTACGCGGCCCGACCTCTCAGCAAAGAAAAGCTCTTTAAATGATTGAAATATTTCGGATGCTCCTCCAGACAAAAGACGTTAAAAAAAAAGAAAAAGAAAAGGGAGTTGAGTGAGAGACAAGAGAGCTCCCCGTGACCCTCTGGTCAACCAGAAAGTGGGAAGGGGTTAATCCAGGTTTACACTGACCTCACCGAGCAGCTTCTCAGCGCTGGCTGGAGTGATAAAACATGAGTATGAGGAGGATTCTCCTCTCACCTGGTGACAATGCAGCGCCCCGGGCCCGACCTCACAGGTGACGACAGACTTGACATGACAACTCTACTGTGGGAGAGGCAGACGGAGATGTAAAGAGAAGCAGAAAAAAGCCATAAAGCCAAGCCCTCTTTTAGACACTGAATCCGTTAAATTGCTGGGTTTGTTTATCTGTTAAATTAAGGGCTTTTCGTCTTTTCAGCATGGAAAAAGACTGTTTTTTCGTGGGCTATTTGGCAGTTACCATTCAGGACAAGGCAATGAACATATAATAGTTGCTTGCTTGCAGAGGTCTCTTTAGAGTCAGCTCTACTCTTTCAAAATGATCTTGTGTCCTGTGTACGATTTGCATCCTATGCAAAAAGTCTGAATAGATGCTGAACTGAGTGAATTTGTCCGTTTCATGGACACCAATTTGGGATCTCAGTGATCAAACACATCTTATGCACACACTCTGTCTCTTTGGTTTTTGACTGAACCGTGGCGTTTCTCCAAATATTAGTCAACTTGGCTGTTCTACTTTCTTTCTATTGTTGTAGCTCGTGTTGCTTCATGTTAACGTTGGCACAGCCGAGGACGATGATGCCAACTACAGACTAAGATTGTCATTTGTCATAGCTGACAAATTCCGAGTGACATGTTTGGGACAAGTTCCCATCTGGTTTGGCGTCACAAACCTGAATGGTCCGAACTCGAATGGCAAAAAAATAAAAACGTGAGAAATGTGAAGAGAAAAGGAGAAAAGAAAAAGATAGATGGTTATGAAGAGAGTAAAATCAGAGAAAGAAGAGTTGGGGAGAAAATCAGACTATAAGACATGTTATTTATCAACCCCCCATTTTTTCTTCTCCTGCTTTTCAACGAAATCAGCGTGCTTTTCTTCACTCGTCTCTCACAACTGATAAAATCCCTGTTATCGTTCAAGGTAAATGCAGAGTTCAAAGGATGTCAAAACTGTTTGCAAAGCATTGGGCGTTGACATTAGCTTTGCAGCAATTTGTTTTTTCATTTCAGACTTATCTCTATTTCTATTGATAAGGTGAAGCTGATTCATCAGTGTCAAGGGGCTGAACTTGATCCCTTCTGTTTTAATTTTTCCACAGTGATTAATGTTAAAACGATATATTATGTACATAGCTGCTGGAGGATAGCGAGGTTTCTATTTCAGACCTGTGTTTGGGTAATGGCTATAAATCAAATGGACATGTTTTTGTAGTCAGCGTGTAGGTGTGTTTTGTGTTGAACAGGCTTATAAATCTATTACTACATTCCATGTGTGTGTTTACCTGTCCGCTCAGGTCTCATCTTCGGCCACACCCTGTGGTGTGTTTTTATAGTAACAACTATAGATTCATACAACCGAATGAAGACTTTTAGGGAATCTCCAAATGGCCGCTCCACTATTAATATCAACGTATTGCACAAACCGTTTCATTATACGTTGCTGTTGATTGACAGTTGCACAGCTGGTGCAATTGCAAACCTAAACATATTTAAAAAAAGAGATGGACTTAAGTGAAGTTAAACTGAAAAATACAGCTTGCTGTGGTGCTGTAAAATCAGCAGCAGAATTACAGCCTTGCCTCCTGGAGATACGCACAACCCAGAAAAATGTCCGACAAAGTGAGAAAGCTCCTGCAAACCATTTGAGCGAGTGTTATTTCCCTGCTTTGTTTACATCTCAGAGCAATAAAACTGTAATAAAATGATCTACAGAGGAGCTCCGTGAGCGTGACCTCCCTGTAAAATGCTACCTAAGACTCTGCAAATATTTTAATGAGAACATCATAAACTAAACATGCACTTGTGTCGACAGAGAGAGAAACTGCGTTGTGTGTTTGGTCTCTCAAAGCCCTTTCTGTGCTGCATCTGTCTTTTACTTTGTAATTATTTACCAGTTATGGTGAAGGTAAGGCCTGTCCTAGGTTTTTTTTTTCACAGGTAACCATGTTAAATTCCTTACAGTTCACTAACTCTTCAGAGTGCATGTGATTTTTATGCTTGGTTTTCTCCTGACTCAACCTGTTTGTGGAGGAAACTTCAGTTCAGTTGTTTGTGAGCTTGTTTGCTCTGCAAAAAGACACAGCGTGTATCTGCACGAATACCACGTTTTGTTTTCTAATACAGGACTTTCAGTGAGACCAGCAGCTAAAAAAAATGGATTGCTGAGAAATTACAGCGTTTAACTATAGTGTGATTCTGCCAAACTTTATTTTGAAATGCAAGACGGGTGTATGATTTGGTGGGTTAAGGTTACGTCAAGTCAAACTCCTACTATTAGCAGCAAAGCTGCTTCGGTGGGGCGTTCTTCCACACACGCTCACTTAAGCACATACACCATGCACCTGTGCAGGACTGTGCTGATAGCAGAGTGAAAGAACTTGACATTTGTTTTCCTAATCACCGCCGACACCCCCTTTCTGTTTGTGCAGAGCGAGAAGTATCACAGAGCTCAACAAAGGCCCCATTTACTCGCCATCCTTATTTGTCCAAGCGTGTTTCCCTCCAGCTCCCTGAAACCACAAGCTCATTATTTCACCCTCCGTAATGTTAGCTTTTAAATCCACATCAGCACACTCATTTGGTTAGAGATGGTAAATATTTATGCGGCGTGTTACTAAAACACACACACACGTGCACACACACACACATACAAACACAAAGCTGGCAAACGCACACGTGCATGCACACTTTTACACTCCCATTTGTTCAGATTTCTTTTTTTTTCATTTTCAGTTTGAGCTGGAATGGTTTCATCGGTCCTTTTGGCCGGATTCATGAAATCTTATTGGATTACTGAAGACCAGAGTTTGTTGTTTGGACTGATTGTTTCTTTTTGTTGCTTAAATCTTAGTTTTCATGTGAAAAGTCACTGGAAATTGACTAATGGATGTGAATCGGGATAAAAAATATTGCTTTTCTGGGTTGAATGAATATGACCGGCCAATATCACATTTTGTTTGAATGAAGGAATGTAAGTATAATAAATAATATGGAAAAGCCAAAGCACTATTGAAACAGCCTATTTATTTTGGATAAACAGGATAGACTACGTGCAGAAGAAGAAGAAGAAGAAGAAGAAGAAGAAGAAGAAGAAGAAGAAGAAGAAGAAGTTACTCTATTAATGGAGAAATTCATGTTGTTGTTATACACATACGTGTATATATTTATTCCTCAAACACAGGCCTAACCTACACACTCATACTGTGTATTTAATGAGTAAAATATCTGTATCATAAAGACAAAAGTCCACCCTCAGATACTCTTTCATTATTAGATATTATTGATATTATTAGATGTCATATTATTACCTCAAATCACTTTGTTCTTTTCTCATCATCGCAACATTAAGATGATTCCCCCTGTACGTTTATGTAGGCTCACTGCAGATAATATAAAAATACAAGTAAACGCTGTCTTCTATCGTGTACTACACTGCACTGCATTAAAAAATACATATCAGTATTGGTATATAATCGATATTAGAGCACTGCGATATATTGGGCTCAGGCCATCCGAAGTTTTGACTGAAGAAATGTTAATAACAGTCATTTCAAACAGAGGCTCTGACTTAGGTGGGGCCCCCCTGACTCCTTGGGGCCCAGTAATCCATCCATGCCTTCAAGTTGCGTCACAGGCTATTAGCATGTATGCTTGTGGGATAGAGCATCGTCTTTATGTGGGAGTGAACACTGGCCCGCTTTGAAAAAGTTCCTGCACCGTGGAGCAGGTACAAATCATGCCCACAAAGAAGGCTGACATTAAACATGACTAAAACATTCTGCTGGAAACATCTGGATGTGATGAGATCATTTGTATGACCAGACATTTTGCAGACAAACAACAAACTGCAAATCACTAACACTTCTTTTAAACCATCTTAAACCATTTGGTTTGATTTATATATTTTTTTCAATTCATTCATCTCGCCACCCCTCCCCCTCCTTCCACTCTGTGTCTCAGGTTGCCTGCAGTCAGGTATGATGGCCCGAGGCCTCCGGTTAAATCCCCAGCCCAGACGTCTGCACAGCCCCTAGTCTGCCTCATCGGGAGTCCTGCATTGATTGCTGCTTTAGTCCCCTCCTCATTGTTAATGGGAGCCCTGCATTGTGAGGGGCCTCTTGTATTATTCTTTTGCTGAGCGTTGGAGGATTGGCTTGTGTGGGCACCGGGCTGCCAGTGGCTCCTGTGGGGTCTTGTTGACCTGCTGAATGGAGCCACCTGAGAGTCAATCAGGGCACCAAAATACCACAACAGGACAGAAGAATGTGGAGGAACTGCTGCCGTCTGGATCAACAACAGTCTCAACTAGTGGCCAGACGCGATGGGAATATGTCAGTGGAACATAATGAATGAAAACTGCCATAATAACTTGTATGCCTCCTGCCCTGTAGCACCAATTAACAAACTGTTCTTTAACTTTGGGGATAAACAGGTAAAATCCCAACGAAACCTGATATTTTCAGTTTTTCTCCGCTGTCTTTGCTATTATGAAGTAATCGTTGAGTCAGAATATCTTATTGAGTCATGAGTGAGGAAATGAGTGAGTGAGAATAACAGGTCAGTGCAATAGACTCAAGATTAAACTGGTTAGAAATGACTTGAAAACATATAATATATATACAATATACGATATATTCCGATTGCAAAACTCATTTACAAAGATGTTTTCACCTCTGATACTGATAGTAACCCTGATGGCAACATTTGTCAAAGTGTGTAATAGTTTATATAAAATGTATTAATGTTGCACGTTACTGTAAACACATTTTTATCCTTTAATCTTTAAACTCATGAAGTGAATTGTTACCTGATACAGTGTTTTTCTGTCATGATGTATAATTTCACTTTGACAAAATGTCTGAACATACTACACACCCTGGATTCTTACAGTAGATACTTCTGTCATTAGATATCCATGTTTAGTATTCACTAAATTGTAGTTGGAAGCAGATGTAAGAACATTATTAATTGTTTATTAAGGTAAACAATTAACTTTAAATAAAATTAAACTTCTATGGCACACTGTAAGCCCTGTGATGAACTGGCGACTTGTCAGCTCCAGCCACCCGCGACCTTGATGAGGATAAGCGGTTATTAAAAATGGATGGACATTCTGTTTACTGTATTATTACAAGTGTGTGGGGGTGAAAGTGTTCAAATAAACACACACTAGCACTCATAAACACACAGAAACAGTAACATTCACTCGGCTGCGCGTGCAGGATTGCAGGAATGCACCACGTTTGTGTTTAGGCTCCACGTCGTTCCTGCAGGATGCTGTAATTAAACCATCATATCAGTATCTGCTCTCTCTCTCTCTCTCTGCGGCTCCGTGTTATGATTTCTCCCCTCGCAGAGCCATTGTTTTACTTAACTAATCAGAGACTCGGCTGCTATCAGATCACACCACGTTTTAACGTCTGTCAGCAGACCGAAGCAGACGAGCTCACCGTTAACAGGCTGTCTCTCAGCACGCAAGATGATGCTGAGAAGAACAAGGAGAAACGAGGAGGAACTGTGAGGCTAATTTTGGAAATGGGTTTCTTTTGATATTTACAGTTTATTGGAGCTACTGATCAAAGCACTAGTCTCACTGTTTATTTAAAGGAAATAAAAGCTTCAAAAGCTAAAAATGCATATCTAAAAGTAGCATAAGAGCTAACTGGCACACTGTTTTGGCAAATGTGTAATCAGGAATATCTTAAACCCTGAAAGTAATCTGGGATTTCTTCAAATATAGGCTGTTATATCTTGTGCTTGACATACAAAAAAAAAAAACATATATACAGTTGCATTTGGAAACTCAACCCTTCATATGCAACCTTATACTGACGGTCATGCAGATAAACCCGAGGTTACCTCTTCAGCTGGAGTCACTGGAGGGATGTGTGCTGGACTCATGTAACTGAAGCTCGCAGTGAATCTCGGCGGATAATGACGGTGACTGAACCTGCTTCCATTGTTCACCTGCATTGTGTTACATGGGAATGAGGACGGCAGGAAACCTACCTTTTGTTGATCTCTTATATTTTGTATTATCACACCAGTGCTGGTGCCCTCGTGTACACAACACCGGAGCGCACACACACATACACACACACGCACACTGACGCACACATTTACATTATATACAAGAGAGCTCCACCACTTCAAAGCCTTCAATCTGTGCACAAAGCAAATGGCAGGAGCTGGCTAATTAGAAGGGGAGCACGGGTGTTTCTTCAGAGGGAGAGGAAGCACATCGGAAGGACCTTTAATCTCCCACAACCCTGCCAAATTGAATACCCGGTGGAAATGACGTCACAAGGTTTGCTGTAGTGATATCATGTTGCAAAATGCAAAATTCATTGCCGTCCCAGATATGATTGTCCTCAGCGTGACAGAGGTCATGTTTCGTGATATTATAAGCTTCTCAATGAACAGCTTCTTGGAGGTGTTATGTTGCTAATCCAAGCTGACAATGAAAAAAAAGTAGTCCAATAACGAATTATACTTCAATAAAATATCGTCTAACAAATTCATAACAGGGTGCCATGACTTTTCCTTAAGTAGTTGTTGTTGGTAATTTTGAAAAGTCATTTTGAAGTGAGTTTGTCAAACTATAGTTGTTGATTTGTGTGTCTTGTAGTAGTTCGTAACGTGAGAAGGGCACCAACGTGAACAAGTTTCAAAAACTGCAAAGGCGAGGACACAATTATATATTGTTTCTGAGTGAAATCAGGACAAAGACAAAGACACAAATCATTTGCTGTGTGGCAATAATTCAGTTTTTCTGTTTACAGCATTTGAAGGTAGAGGTCTTTATCCTCAGGCGCTGTTGTTCTGCATTAGCGTGCACTAAATTGTTTCTGAAAAGTCACAGAGAACAATAGAAACATGATTCTTAAGTTATGGTTTTGAAGGGGAAACCAGGACAACGATTGATGTAAATTGTAACCTTTTAAAATAAACCTGCGCTGTTCCACTTCAGCTTAACTCATCATCTCTTTCTTTGTGACACCCTATAATTGCAGACCTTTTAAGCAGCCCTGGAGATGTGTTGCAGATAAGCCGTCCATCTTAACACAGTCAAGGCTTCTCGGTGGTTTCCTTCAGGCATCCTTTAGGCCGCCGGAGGCTGCAGATTTTGTGCGGAGGCTTCATATTTCAAAGATGCGACGTTGTTCAAAACACATTAGAGTAAGACGACAGATTCGTCTTGTAATTTGTGGGCACAAAAATAATCTGAAAGAAAAACTCTTATATTCAAATGTCTGTGTCAGATCTACTCCGTATTTTCAGTTAAAGGAGATCCACGAGACCATGAAAGGCCACTGGAGGACCACAAGTTGTTGAAGTGATTAGTGGTCACAGCATTTAGTAAAGGCAAACTCTTTAATTACAGAAAACACCAATGGAGGTAAATAGTTCGTCATCTGATAGCATCTGGGGTAAGTTAACACCCCCCCCCCCCCCCCCTCTTTCTCCCACCAACACCAAACACTAAGTGCAGGTAACGAAGCTGTAGCCCTGAGGTCCCTCCGTTTTCAACCTGATCAAGAATGACAATAGAAGTAAATCTAAGTTGTATTGTTGGAAAAACCATTCAGGCAATATGAAACAGAGGTGTTTTTCAGGTAGGATTTCTCATTTAACCACTGCCAGCTGTGTTAACCAGCACATGTTGGATAATTTATCCAGGTAAACTACGCTGGCTACATAAAGCAATACTGGAATTTCTTCTATGGCAGGATTTCCAAGGAGATTTCTTGTCTGAGACTGATTAAATCCTGCTAAACTCAAAATGTCCAAAAACTTGCTTTAACTTGAGTCACCCAGCAGTAGATTTCTTTGATTAGCTCTGATTAAATGTAATCAACCTGCAAGGCTCAACCGGATGTAAAATAACTCCTACAAACCATAAAACAGGGATTAGTTTTCTCTAGCTGGAGCTCCTTGGGCAGGTTTTTCCAAAAAAAAAAAAGTCCAAAAAGCAGGTCACCTTTGGTGTTTAACCTTGAAAGATGAACACATTCAAGATATTCAAGACTTTTCTGCTTAAAGATCTCAGGTTGCATGAAGGAAACAAGAGCCTAGCAAGAAAACTGGTATCAAATGAAGACACAATAGTAATGAACTATGTATCAGTGAAGATGACAAACAAAAGCTTTGAGGGAGCTTGTCTTAAGTTTTTTACAGACACAATAGTGGATTGAGCGGAAACAGTTCAACATCAGCAGCAGCCATCTTTTCATCTGATTTCACCAAAGCGATTAAACCCTTACTGAGTCACACCGGAAAAAAATGAAAACATCTTTCCCAACATCTTTTTTTGTCATTGTTGTTTTCCGAGCAATGACTAGCGACAACCTCCGTGGCTAGGAAGTGAAGCCAATGTGGAAGTGATAACGACGCTTCGGAAACCTATGGGTGATGTCATGCAAACGCTATCATTGGTCATCACACACACCTAGCATTAAACCACGCCCATAGCTTATGCTGCTGCTGCTGCCTCATAGGATGCTGATTGGTCTGTAACCACATAAACGTGTATTCTTGCAAGATGGATTCTTGCTTGATCTTGCATCACAAAGTTAGTCGTCTTGGTTTTTACGAAAAATGCCTCATCAGCCAAAAAAACATTGTGCTCCTCCTTACAGTCGTCATATCAAACTTTCCCCGTATGAGATAATCAGTTGGGCTGGAACCGACCAGATCGTGGTTAGGAGGAAATCTGCCTGAATGGGAAAGGTATCAGACACAGTTGCAGATTTGTTTGGTCCACTAACATTAACCAAATGTTGTGAATGGCTAAACATAGGAGCAAGATGTATGAAAAGTTGGAGGGAAAACAAATGAAGTAGAAGTGGTTGAAATTTTGCTGGTATGTTCAGCATTAACATCTTGTTGTCAGACTTGTCAGATGCAATAATTGACTATGTTTTAATAATCCGTCAAACCGTTGCTGTTACTATAAACATAATTTTTACATGACAGGTTGTTGTTTTGAGAATATATCTGCTTTGTGCCATCACCCTTGTATAACAAAGGTGCATTTGATTGTGCCGCTCCATCCATCCATGACTGTAAACGCTACTTTCTGCTAAACAAACAGAACAATAAATCATTTAGAAACTCTTTTGTAGTGCTGGAACATCATGAGCGCTTATGCAGAATTAACTGTGTTAGAAGATATCGTACTGTAATGACAGCAGCTTGATTTTTGAGCATGAGTCACCGTAACCGCAGCCTCGGGTGTGCCCTTTATTGTCCCCGCATCGAACTCTACTCACTCGTGATAACAGAATTCAGCCAGGATGGGATTTTGGATCTTGTGAAGGAGAAATCTGTCTAACATATCAGGCTTGTTTCTTTCTCTTTTTCATTTTGTGTTTCTAAATAGGTCACTCATGCGACCTTGCTGACAGAATAATATAACGTTTGAATCTATTTCTCATTACCTTGGCTCTTTTAGAAACATTAAGCAACAGACCTCTGCATTCTCCAGAAAGAATATAAATAATTTTAGTACAGAAACATGTCCAATCGGTCAGCAGTATGAACTGAAAATTTAATTTGTTGGAGATAAAACTTGGAAAACATAACTTGAATCTGCTCCAGTAAATTTCTCCAACAATTTGATACCTATAGGCAGTAGATAAGATAAACCGCACTCCTTGGCAAGGGTTTAATCTCCTCCTGCTGTAGATTAGATTAGAAACTGGCACATCACCAGATTAAACAACTTCTATAGCAAATGTTTTATTTACTTTAACCCTGAGATAAGGCGTCGACTTTTGCAAACAGTTCTCTTTGGGTGAACGTGCGACTTGGAGACAAAAGCAAGGTGTAGTCTGCAAGGTCACATGAACTTAACATATGAAACATGTGCCAATTATCTAACACTGGTACCGTCATCACGCTTGATCCAAACTCCAACGATGAGTAGAGAATAAGTGAACACGCGTCTGCCCTTAGAGGATGTGACGGACAGCATGGCGTTGGACGAGACAAGTCACAACAAATAGCAGCAGCAGTAATTATCTTCTTATATTCTTTGTCTTGTTTCACAATAAAATACCTCTTAATTAACTTATGAGTAATAAATAATAGCCCAAACCATGTGCAGTCTTGTTCTTTTTGCTAACAGCAATACTGTCTCTCAGAATGACTCTCACTTGTTCTCTGTATTATGATTCACTGTTTATATGCTATTCTTTATACAGCCCCAAAGTTTCTGCAACACGCATTTCTTGCAAACTTGCAAAGCATATTTAACATCTGAATCACTTTCACTAAGCAGAAGTGAAAATCGTGAAATATTCCGCCCATAAACAAGCCCAAGAACGACATCCCCGAAAGAGAATGGTTACTGTTCTTCAACCTTTTACTTCTGTTTACTCTTCCCTCCCAAAAAAAAGTCAAATTTAATCAAAGCGATCTAAATTTATAGAGGCACAAACATAGAAATGTGTTCTTATTTTGCTCATATATTTTTATAAAAAAGCAACTGTTGCTGCAGCGATTTTTATATCTTAAAAACTCAAGTTGTTGTGCTTTTAAACAATGCACACTTTGTCAACTTTGAGTGACAAATGAAGGCATACTGCTCGTTAAAGAATATTTATAAACGGCCATAAAGAAAAATGGTATAGTCTGTCTTTCAAACAGGTCATATATATAGTACAAAAAAAGGTAAATGGCTAACAGCTGGGCACCGTAGGTTTTAGAAAATGCTACAAAAACATGAATAAAAGGTGCATTTTGTAGGGGTCTATTTTCAGCAGCGGAATGATACGTGTTTGGTGGTCAAATAAGAATTTCCGACGGCTCAAAATAAATTGCAGTATAATTGCAGTTCAATGAAGGAACAGTGCAACAGTGTGGCTCATGCATGTGTTTTTTAATAGTTTTTGGATAACAATGGAGCTCATGGCACAGAGGAATAAGATATATCAGGCTTTGGCTACGCAGACAATGAATTTATTGTTTCATGACTATCACCAGGCTTATCCTTTAAGGGGTTAAAGTACAGAAAAGAGAAAAAATGAGTTTGGCATGAAAATGACAAATTCTGTTGGCATTGCCTTAAAAATATTGTTGTCATTGTCGTACCGCTGATCACACCATCACGTCTAAACCATTTGAGAATTACACATAGGAAGGTTCAAGGATCTTATGACTATGATTTCACTTTCCACGAAGCACAAAATGGCCATAATGCATTTTTATTTATTCATTTAAGGCGTTGATAGAGTTGTCAACCAATCCCAGTGACTCACAGATTAATTTGCCAGCCTCACAGAGCTCTGGCTTTCGAAATTCACTCTCTGGCCAGTACTCCATTAAAATGCTCCCTGGCTATGAGCGTTTCAAGAAATTCCAATTTAAAAAACTAATAAAATAAAATAAAAATAATGGTAGTTCTGTTCTGGGTTGTTATTTATTATTTCATGACACAATCGAACACTTAAATATTAGCGTTTTCCTCCAAAAGTGGAAGACGGTTGTGAGCAAACAACCGATGTTTTGCAACACGTTTCTGACTCAAGAAAGTAAAAGCTGAAGAAATCTGGTTGGCATCATGATATGTTATTGCTTCACTTGTTGTTTCTTTTGTGAGAATCTGACTTTTATGTTCACGTATATTACAGCAGGCCACATTTTTACATTGGTGACAATCCTCTAGAAATCAGTAAGAGATATAAATTGCATTATATCCCTTTAATCCCTAATTAATGAAAAGAATGCCAATCCACCCATTGTACAGTAATGAAGTAGCGTTAAATAGTTACACCTGTTATACTGAGAACACTGTGTGCTTCGAGTCTTTTCTTGGACAATGCTGGAACTGGAAACGCTTTCAACTCAAGTTAAACCGCCTACAGATCATAAAATCCCCAAACTGGACAATGAAGCTTGAGTTGTTAAAAATTTTATAGTGAAATACCCCTGCCTGTTCTCTCAGCCTCGTACGCTCGAAGCAGAAGTCAAACATTTACTGACCCTAAAAATAAATGTTTTCTGCCGATTATATAATTACATGGTGTGGGGAGCGGGGATGTTAGCGTGTAACGTGATGCCGTTTTGTGTGTGTTTGTGAAGGGAAGGGGTTGCGGAAAGGGGAGGGAGATGGGGCGGGGGAGCTTTGGTACAATATAATTAAAATAGGATGGCCTTCGCAGGGCTCAACTTGTTATTGTCTTTTCAACCTCAAAAAGACGGCATGTAAAAATAGACATGTGGCAGAGGTTTTTTCTTCGTCGTCTATATATTTTACAAAGATCTGATGAATGAATTCTGCTTTGAGGTTGTCGGCATCTTGATATTGAGTGAATTGACAGCCGCAGTACTTCATCAATCAAGTTTTTGTACCTGCACATAGCAGTTGCATGTATGCTCACTGTAAACCTGTCAACACAATAAATCCCTTCTCTTTAAATAGTCCTTAAAAACTTCAGGTAAACCTTCAACCGTTGGTGTTCCCTGAGTTTAACCCCAATCTGGCTGGTGCTTGGTCTTCTGACTTATGCAATTCCATCCAAGAGGTATTTTATTGAAGTGGTTGCCTATTTGCCCTCACATTAAACGCTTGAGGAATGTGTCCCTGGGTTTGCTGAGGTTGTTTTGATGTGCATTCAAAAAGCCAGTGTGTGCAGAAGGAGCTCATTCACAGCTCACAGGGACTCAATGGCTTCATTTGTCCTTGAAGGTAAACACTCACAGAGGAGGCCCTGAAATATGGCCTTTTCAAATGCCAAGGCCCCCTCGGCTCTCCATCTTATGTGACAATGAACAAATTCCTATTCAAAAGCACTTACTGTGCGATAGCGTGGCATTGTGGTGCCTTCAACACACCTGGGTAAATGAATGAACCACATCACGGTCGGAAAAAACACGTTTACAGTTTACTTGAGCCGTAAACGTGACATCTGTGTATGATGCACCCACATTGGATGAGTGCCTGGCTTCATTACTCAAAAAACCTGTTTGACAAATTGGATTCAGTCCAAAATGAAGACGTTTCACTGGGTATTTAAATAATTCTGTCATGAAGTATGTCTTTTTTTTTGGTCCGATGGACCCCCACAAGCCCCTTCATCAACAGCATCAATGCTGATCATGTTCCAAATATACCAAAAAGTGATTCATGCTGTGGACTGTTTGTTGGTTGCTTGGGTTGAGTTTACCACTTAAATTGACATAAAAAATCTGGACATTTCAACCTTTTTGTCCTTTATGCTCAGTTATTTTTAGCAAAGTATTTTGACTGTTTATCCATTACTTTTAGCAAACTGTTTGAAAAATTTGGTCTGGCTTTGTCTCCTTGGTGACCCAAAGTTAAATACGCCCTTGCATCGGACACCTGCCAACTGCTTGTGCACAACCATTGACGTCTTTTGTCTGCAACACAAGTAAAATGCTGTTCTCAGACAACACTTAAGAATAACAAATGAAAACAAACAACAGGCCGACCGTCTCAAAATAAAGTCACATGCCAGCGATAATGTCTGGATCTGACAGTCTGATAGTCAAAATACCAAACATCACCCTGCAGTTTCCCAGCGTGCCGCTTTGACTCATCACTGCCACCGTCTATCCCAGGATGCCCCCATGCTGTGCAAGCGCTGTGTGTTTTTTTTGAGGCATTCCCAGGTGAGGTGTGTGTGTGTTAAATCGCTGTCATGTCTTTCGTTGCACCTATTACACAAAGACAGCCCTTGTGAGATCCTGACAATGTTTTTTTGTCAACACCTCACAGAGGAGATATACTGAAGGTCCAACGACAACTATGAAAGTTTGAGACTGTGTAGGTGTGAAGATGAGTTTTTTTTTTTTTCTTCCTCTGGTCGAGAGGAGCCTCACATTCCCACAACACCTGTAAAATTCCACTCTAGATTTTCGTGTTGATGCAGCCAAGCGACATCCCACACAAACCAACACACTCATACTTTAGATAAAGAGGTGTACTCTTGTGTGACCAAAACCCACAATGAATATTTTAACCTGCTGGTTGACAGCTTGCTCCACCAGAAGATATTTAAACATGTTGCCAGGGCGTGTTGTGTTTTTATTTTACTGCTATGTTCAAGTGAGTGTCTCTTTAATTAATGAACAAACGTGTGTCACCACGTGAGCAGTCGAAGCACTTTTTCTCACACAATGATTTAGCAAATTCCTCAATGCATTTCTCAGTATTTGACCGCCGTTTCATTTTATTCTGGTTACCGAGTTAGTTAGTTAGTTAGTTAGTTAGTTAGTTAGTTAGTTAGTTAGTTAGTTAGTAGTAATAAATATCTAGCTCTTTAGCAGCTAAATGCTCCACTATATCAAATCAAAACAATTAACTGAAAGACGCTAAAATGCTCCGTAAAGCTAAAAAGAGTTGGGTGATAATTCCCTTCAGGTTTATACTTTTGTTCATTGTTAACATAAAAGTATTGGTATTAGTGCAGCTTTAAAAGACATGCAGTCACAAAAGTATTATAAAGAGTTGAACAATTAAGCCAAATTTAGTTAGTAAAGGAGGCATAAAGAGGTTGCTTCTTTAGTATCCTAATCAAATTAGTCTCAGGAATCACTTTGTGTACACGGTTTTGGAGGCTGTAAAAACTTTTAATCTTGTTTCATAGTTTCATATTAGTTTTATCATTCATTACGACGCCAGCCTGAAAATGATATAGCTACTGCTAATGTGATATAAAGATTTATGTTACTGTTAACTGGCATCTTTCATGAAGTCATTTAGTGTGCCGCACATCCAACCACGCACCAGCTGTAGGATGAATCTTCACAGGTTATCATCGTGAGGTTAAAATGTTCCTCATGAGAAGAAAAGAGACTTTTTGCAGTAAACGTCAAACCTTTTTTTTTTTTTTTTTTTGCACGTGGTGTGAGATCTAGCGAACATCTCATTCATAAAACTGTCTGGAAGCCAATCTCATCTGCCATCTGATACGCTAACATGAACTCAGTGAATGGTTGACTTTTGCTGTTTGTTTGTCTGACAGTGTTGTTGTCTTCTCGCTGGATGAATCCCTGATGAGACTTTTGTTTACTTTAACCTTTGTTTTTGTGTCTACACGCCGCTCACCGTCTTGTTTTCCTTGCAAACTTGATAAGCCTGTCCCCGAGCAAAGAAAAGAAAAAGAGACTTCCTGAATATCCACTGCATCAGCATTGTCTAAGTTCACCCCATCAGCGTGCAAATCATGTAAATTGCAGGGAAGGGTGGGTATGTATGCTGTAATTTCAATGGAATATGTGTGCTTAAATTAGAGCGCGGCGTGGTTAGGGGGGGCAAATGTACCGAGGAGCTGGGGCCTCTGGCTGGTGATTGGCTGTGTGTTGTGCTAACAGACAGGGCCTTTCCACTGGTTGTGACGGGCGGTTCTGATGTGGCCGACCACGCGGCCCTGATGACGGGGTTGCATGTGTTCCTTGACCCTGACCATAATGGACAACTTTTACCCGCCGGAAGAAAATTACAGCCCCTCAGGAATGTTGCTGTTATTATTTTTCCTTCTTCCTATAAAATAGAAGAGGACATTTCAAAGTGTAAGCCATTATAAAACCATTGCAGCTAACCATCCGCAGAGGGAAATGGGCTTTTTTGTTGTTGTTGTCCATGTAGGAGGGTAATACATGATTAAGAGGGAGTGCAGATGAGTTTATGGGGATGTTCTGCTAAATTAGACAATGACATTCAACACATTTCACTAATTTCTTCCTATGTAGCCCGCCTACAACTCCACTAATTCTCTACCATGGCCGACATGTATCTGTCACTCAATTTCTGTCGGATGCAGAGGGAGTGGATGTCGTACATCGTACGGTAGTGTGAGTATACACAGTTTTCGTTTCTGAGGGAACACATGTTTGAAGACTTTCCCACACAAGCTTCTAACAATATAACTCAAACACTTTAGCACATCTCCTGTGGGAGTTGAGCAAGTTCGACTCCCCCCTGAGTTTTAAATCATCCTCAAAATATATCTCCTGGAGGATTCCTTCAAACCAACCTGTGCACGCTGGTAAAAAACTAAAAGTGACTCACTAAAGTCGACTCCATATAAACTGAAATTGCCTGATATATTTGGCCGGTCTCATTCGGGTAAATTTAATGGGGTCTGTAAGAAGCTAAATAGAATTACCACATGGGTCAACACTAAAAGTGAGGCTGGTTTGGCTACAGCGGGTCCACAGCATCTGTTTTAAAGCTATGAGTTTGACACAAATGGGGAACTCTGGTTCACCCTCAGCCTCCTTTAGAAAGCAGAGCACACAAACAGGTGGCAGAGCTGAGCTGTTTCATCCCTTGGTAGTGAAACTCCTCATTAGGATTTAGGTGAAGAGACTCTGTTGAACTGTGAGACACAAACAGGTTTTTTTTTTGTGTTTTTTTTCGGTCCTTTGGTCCTTTTCTTTTTTTTTTTTTTGAAGTGTGGAGATAAAGATCACTGAGATTAGCACAGATTGAATTCAGAGAGATGACTCTGAAGGTCTTTTGCGGGGGTTAGCGAGGTACCGTCAATGATCATATCTGCTGTGGAGGATCAAAGGAGAGGAGCCTTCAGCCCTGAGGGATGCTGTTGCCTCTTGTTGCTCTTCACCTCACTTCACCTCACCCTGCGAGGTGTGTACGCGGAGGACAGGAGAGGAAAAGAAAGAGAGAGAAAGAGGTGGGGATATTCAAGCTATTATGTGGCAGATGAAGAGGGAAGGGGAAGAAGTTAGGAGCTGAAGAATCCCCCCTTCAATCTTCAAACATTTTACACAGTGTCAAGGTAATGACAGGTGTCCCGCGGGCAGATCTGGATCCATCATCTAAATTAAGTGGCTGTTGCTCAAACAGCTCCGTTCCCTGTGTGGTATTTCTGGGAGTTTCATGAATTTTAAGTGCCATTTATAGATTCTGATTACCCATTTCCACCAACAAACACACACCTAAACAGACATACCTGTGGTTTAGGTTACGTGAGGTTATACATTTTGGTGACAGCCATTTTCCAAATAACAACACACCTTTTTTTGACTGATTTCTCACCTTGTAACCCTCTAGGGTACTTTCTTTTTTTCAAAATCATATTATCATTGCATGGTAATGCAGTTGTAAGCAGGGAATCTTGTTGGAGTATTCAAGGATGCTCCAATATTTATGGTTACCTGGCAACTAAACAACATCCTTTAACGTAAGAAAGGACTAAATCCAACTTATTCTTTTCAAAACATTCACGACTGAGACTTTGATGTCTCCTTTCTCCACCATCCTACAGTATTTCCTAGCAAAAATGTCCCAAAATACATGTGAGCTGTGAGCAAGGACTATTTAAGAAACCCTTCTTGGTGCATTTAGCAAACCTTTTATGCAAGAGAGGACTGAATTCTTGTTATTGTCAAGAACAGTTTTCAACAAGGTCTCTGTTCACAGCTATATTCCCAAGTGACCATGAAACATTTAAAACTGAGAAGCCAAAGATGTGTTTATTTTGATGATTGACCTTTCTAAATCTTTAGTTTTCCAAGTTCATGCTCATACCTCAGAAACCGGAGTCTTAAAGTTAAAAAATCAATCTCAAAACTTCGTTGAAAATCGTTGCCAGTGATGTAAAATATATTTGATTTGTTGGTAATAGGTGCAAAACCGCAGACTTGGTCCTTCATTATATTCACACTTTAGTGCACAATGAACAGCTGCACACATATTTCAAATCGAAGCTTGTGTAGTCTTATGAAACCGAAGTAGGATTTCCTGTGTAGTTGACAGAGGACATTGGTATGCTGTCCCACGCTATGACTCAACAATACGTCTTCTTAGGTACAGTAGCATCAGCCAGGTGATTTGCATGAATTTTTTTTTTATTATTTCCTGTCCTTTTTTTAAAAAAAACAATACTGATGCCAAAGATCCATTGTGTGACTTCTTCATAAAACAATAACTTAAGCATGAATTTATGAGGAAGCACATCCTATTGTGACAGTGACACACACAACAGGAGTTAACTGTGAAAAGTTTCCCCGCTGCTGAAATTAAACATAATCTTGCAAATATTTCCTGTTCACGGCCTTTGATTCAGACTTGTAATTTCTCGCTTGAGCGCCTCATGATCTCCTGTGGGCATGGCAGTAAATTGCCGCTCTGTGTAGATGTTGAGATAGTGATCACAGGACTACAACCTCCTCGGCTTTGGTGTGCTGACAGGTGGCAGCTGAGTCCCGAGAATGGAGAAGTCAATTAACCTGAGGTGAAAAGGTCAGTTTGAGAGGATCTTTTCACTGACAAATATTCAGGTCTCTCAGATTTACGTCTTTTTACGTGTGCACTCTGACAATATTCATTTGACAAATATGTCCAGTGTTGGTGACTTGTCTTGCTTTTGAAATTTAGTGTTACAAATGTCCTGATCATGATGAAACATGACTCAGAGCTCTGTGGAGGCTGAGCGGTGCCTTGACCTTAAAGCCAGCATGTCACAATCACAATGCTGTTTAGCAGGTATAAAGTTTACCGTGTTCACCATGTTACAGTAGTTTATTTTTAAGGACAGTTACACAGCTGTACAATTAAAACACCTACCCTCGTTTTCAGGATCTGAAATAATAAAAATGAATCTGTGACAAAAGGTCCTGAAAATGAAAACTTTGAAAAAAAAAGGTGTATTTCCTCTAGTAGTTTCTCTTTCATTTAATTTTTAAGTTGTTAAAGTTTCAGTTCTGAATTTGAGAGAAGAAACCACCAGAGCTTCAAGACAACCAACCTAACCAAGTAGTTTTAATGCCTAAATCTATCTTGTCCTGTAGCCACCATTTTTTATTAGCTCAATGATACAATGCTAGAAAGTTAGTTTAGTTAAGTTTAGTTAAGTTGAGTTGAGTTGAGCTGAGTTGAGTTGAGGGATCACCAAAGTTAGCACAATTCATCCTGAATGTCCGTATCAAGTTTCATGACAATCCAGCCAATAGTAATAACAGGTGTTGAGATATTTCACACAGATTCAGGGAATCACTATAGTCAACAACATTAATCATCCTGGCACCATGAATGTTTGTGCAAAACTTCACAACAAGCCGTCCAATAGGACTGAAGAAATCAACCGACTATTTAAAAATCTACACTGGAATTGATCAGTCTTACTAAAAACCACAACGACATTTCGAAAGGAGATTTTCGGGAAGTCGTGACATCAGAGTTTAAAAAGCTTAAGTAAATATACTTTCTGCCTGTACGTCTAAGGTTGTCTGCGCAAAAGCATTTGAGCTGCTAATAGACGTACAGTATGTACCAATCGTTTTTTTCCATTGTGAAATACTTACTGTTACAAGCACAATAATTACAGAGACGGCAATCTTTTTAATTGCTCTGAGGTGGGCGAAGGTTGTGTCTACCCGTCTGCACACCTCATACCACATTTACAAGTTAATCGTCGTGGGAGGCAGCAGGCGGCTGCCACACCTCCAAATATACAGTAGTTACTACATCAGGCTGATATGAAGACATGCTGTGTTTGCTGAAAGAGCAACAGGTAATCACATTAATCTTGTCTAAGATTAACAATAAGTGGCATTCTCGACACGTGTGTTTATTTTGGGAGTGCAGATGTGTGTAATTTACATTGAAGGACGTTGTTTTTTTATCTAAATGCTGCAGGATGTTTGAATTCTTAAACTGTCTTATGCAGGAGCACACAGTAAGCTAACCACGTGTGCAACCACCCTACCCCTAATCATAAATGGGGGGGAGCTTTTAAGGCTCTCTGGAGAGACCCCATCATTGCACCACTGAAATATATACCCATCAAACAAGCTATTTCTGGTCTGAACCTCTTCATGTGGTTGAATTTCTATTTTTGCCTCACCCTTGAATTTTAACTGAATGATATTGTATACCCTGACCGTACTCCCATTGCAAATTATATGAGGGGGGAATCATCTGCAGATAGGATGAATCACAGTAGGTTATCGTAACCAGCACAAAGTCAAGCACAAGTGGAACTGAATGCGTCTTCAAACCCCTGTCCCAAGGATGCGTCCTTGGGACAGGGGAAAATGGGGACGGAAATTATAGAGGGAGCGCTGGTGTCACACAGGCCTCTCATTCCTCCTCTTCTCCACGAGCTGATTGGGTAAATACACTCTCCACACGGGGACTGGGGGAAACAGTAACCGGTTGACTTCATGAGGATACTGGTTGCAAGCATCACCTGCCTTTACAACAGGAGAGTTTTTTATTTGAACATTACGCCTAGACATTGTTGCGACGTGGGCCCGCTTCACATCCAACTCAGAGTCACGAAAATATACAAACTCAAAGAAAAAAAGCAGATTTCGTGTCAAGAGATTCTGCTTGTTTACCACAATGGGATTGTGTGACGGGGGCAGCACCACAAACGTCCATGTGCATGTCGTGTAAAAGGGTTTCTTTTTAAAATCAAACAAGTTTAAATAATATAGTTTTATATATATATATATATATATGCAACTAAAAGTTAGAACAATTTTAAAGGGGTTTAGTTAGGATGAAGTTTCTTTAAAATGAAAACTTCTCTTGCAGTTAAAGTCACATTCTGACAGATTTGATGGCAAATCCTCCTCAACTCCACTGTTTTGATTTCTCCTTTCATGTCTCCGTCGTGTAATCCTTTTTTATTTTGGAAAAAAAATCTCTCAGACTTTTCCTACACGGACTGAATTTTAATTCTCATTTCCAAAAAAATAAAAAATGAAAATAAAGTTTCCTAAGACAAAGTTTTGTGTGACCTAATATTATTTATTAGCCCAAACACACGTCTTAGCTTGTATATGTCCACACCTGGGAGCCGCTTTCTCTCTCTCTCTTTTTTTTTTTTTTCCAATGCATCATCAGCAGCACAGCTGGAGCAATTTGCCCTGTCTAGTGTTTTGATTATGAGCTCCTCAACAGTAGTTGTTATGGCAGGACGGAGTTGCTCATTCACTTTCGCCTGCCCAGAGTGTCACTGCACATCAGGTTTAGTGATTTAAAGTTGCTCATGACTGGGCCCTTTGATGTCGAGCATGTTGTACATGGCTTGATAGTCTTGGAGAAGTTTGTTGTGGCGCGGGACACACTGTACTTTGTGCGTGTGTTTACTTTGCTGCTGTCTATCCAGAGCCCTTTTTCAAAGCGCTAGTATAAACAGCGGCCCAAACAGATTCGAAATGAGACACAATGAAGGATCCAAAAAACCATTTAACCTCAGCAAGCAGGGCCGTCCTCAAACATGAGCTCATTGATTGGACTGTAATTACCGGTACACTTTGAAATCAGCCATTGTCACCCGTTAATTTAAGTGGAGTTGCTGTAAGGGGACAATGAAGCCCCGCTGCAAAACGTCTAGCGAGTGACACTGATGTCAAACACATGTTTCCCCCCGCAGCCCAACAGAAATAGACAAGCCTATTTAGAGGACTGGTTTGCATGCAGGCTCCAAGGACTGATGTTTGCAATCTGGGAGCCACAGCGGGTTTTTACATGATCAGTAATTCAAAAAGTGGTCGGCCAAAGAATTCATCTTGTGCCTCTTTGTTTTGCTGTTGCCATGCACTTGTGCTAAAATATCATTTGGTGCAACGGGCCGGCATTAAGACAGCAGAAAGTATGTCGGACGGCGTCCAAAGACTATCAAATGTCCGGAGGAGCGAGAGAGGGGAAAACACAAATATTTTCAGTAGCAGGGAGCGAAACCAAAAGGCGCTCTGGTAGACAATCAAAGCGAATTAGGGGGTTTCTCATGAGCGCGTCAATGTTTATTACATCTGCTACAGTCCAGATAATATCCAGATGTAGATTTGTAGCTGGTTAAAAAAGCAATTTGAAGGACAGGGAGTCGAAGTTTTGTCCTCTGTGGTATTGCTGAAGTTCTGCAATTGTCATTATCCGGGACGCAAGGTGTCTCCGTGCTCCCTGAGCACTTGTCTGTCTTTCCCCGAATATAAAACAAGAACAGGAGGTGACTGAAAGCTCCAACAGGCCTTTGAACTTACATCTAACAGCCAGGTGTCCTGCGCTTTCTCAAAAGAGGACAGACAAGGATTTTACCCTCTATTGTGCCACAAGAAAAGGACTTCTCGATTAGCACGCTGCCTCAAGCAACATTTATTTTGAAGGTTTTGTTCGGTGACAGAGAGAAGAGAAAGACTTCCGTCTTCGCTATAAAACAAATTATTCCCAGCGCCATGTGAACACACTCAGCGCTTTTTATGTATTTGATAAAGGATCTTTTTTTTTCACACGACAACTTCCTTCTCAAACAAATTGGACACATCTCTATTTGTTCAGCGGGGGGTTGTTTACTCTCGGAGACCTGTGCCATCGCAGTCAGTCAAAAGGGAAAACATTATTCAAACTGCCTTGCAAATTTTGCCTCAGGATGCACAGAACCATCATTATAGATATGTCATTTTCGCATAATCCTCCAGCAGCGCGGGGCATGTCGTGGCACCGTAACAGCGCAGCACACAGAGGAAAGACAAACATCTAAATATGGAGAGCTAAAGAACTACCGGGGGCATATTTAGAAAGCTATACCTCTTGTATTGACTTTCAGTTTGGATAAGTATAAAAAAGAAGACGCATTCATGAACTGCCAAAACAAACAGCAGTGCATTTTTTTTATTTTTTTTCATGTTTTGGATTGCCATGACAGTAACCAGGGCAGCAAAACTCTGAACGTTAGGCCCAAGAAAAAATAATGAAGTCAGACTTCCAGTTATTGTCAGTGAAGCGTGTCTGTAATACATACTGTGTATTAGTAATGTCTGAGGTTACGGTCTCTGTAGTTTCTAAACATATCTATGAGTGATTCATGAAATATTTGAGCTGTGTTTTCTCACTAAGTAGCAAAGGATGAAATACTGCATGTGTGTGACAGTGAGTACTACAGCACAGTGATTCACAACCTTTTTGGTTAGTGACCCTTTAAAGTAAAGCTGATTGATCAATTAGAGCACATTCACACTGGGCACTGAGATATTTTATAGTACTGTCTGACACTTTATTGGTCAAACAATTACTCAAGGCTAATCAGTAATGAAAACAATGTAAGATGATGTGTATTTATTGTATTTTTCTCAGGTTTAGTGAGAGAATTGGCAACATTTAATTGATGACACCCTCTAATGTGATGGTTAAGACCACGCACAAACCTCTGTGGCTGTGAAGTGAAGCCAATGCAGAAGTGCCCAAAACTGCAGTTCCTCAAACGTCCACTTGAGGCAGGCTATAGAAGAAGTCAGCCTCCATAAGTCCCCATGTTAAAATGTAGTAAACATGAAATAAACATGTTTACAGCCTGGTACAAAAAACAGTTTTGGTCTCTATAGATAATTTCCTCGTTCATGACAACTGTACTGAGGGTGATTTTTTATAGAACTCACCTGTTCAAATTATATTAAGGCTTAAAGTTATGCAGAATTAACAGCATGGTCGCTTTGATTGACAGGTAGGTGCCGGTAGAGATGGCTTTTTTGAGCACCCAGGCATCATTAAGCCTGCCTCAGGTTCACGGATGATCCACGTCTTTGCCGGACAGCCAAGATTCAAGATTTAATTCAATCAACAGTCAAGTTTACAATTAACGCTAAGAGTAACCAGCGTTACAATAACCATTAGTTAGTAGCAGTGACCCTCATCACAGCTTATTGCCTTAGCGTTGCCATGAGTTGTGAGCAGGGTCCTGAATAAGTCGAATTTTAAAGCATGTCACAGGCTCATTCGCTAACTTGCTGAAAGATGGATGAGAAGACGGACACCACTTTTTATGGCTGCATGTAAATATGTAGCTGGAGCCAACAAAGACAAAGGAACGAGGACGGAGAATCCAGGAACATAACCAGCTGTAAAACACTGAATTATTTTTACATTTCAGTTTTTGTATGTCTTAGTCAGTGAGCTATGAAGGTGCTTGTAGGTGAATTCTGAAGCCTTTGGTCTGAGCCAGACCTGCTGTTTCCTCCCGTTTCCAATCTTAATGCCAAGCTAACTGATTTAAAACCACAAGAATGATATTAAGCTTTGAATCTTTCTTTGTAAGAAAGAAAATATTATTAATCATCTGCTGCCGACTCTGGTTTATCCTGGGATTCACTGCGCTAGTCGTCCATAATAATACAGTCTGTTGTGAAATGGGGTTGATAATAAGGTTGTGCGTGCTCTACTGTACTTGCTGATCTTTCAGACTTTGGACTCCACTGCTGATGAGTCAGTTTCCAAGGAAAAGACATAACAAAACACTTGTTATAGGAGATCTCTTAATGGGAAGTAAATATAGCAACGGTGCTAAATGTTTACCCTCATGTGCACTTTGACCCCATGACACTACAAGTAACTGAGTTGTACGATGAGTCTGTACGACCTACCGTCACGTACCGCGCTGGGATGTCTCAGCACACTATCTGTCAGCCATGTGTGCCCCGGAGACACTGAGATTACAGCAGTGTCTCAAGGCCAGCTAGGTTTAACACTCAGCTCTTTAAACCAATATTGTTCTAAAGTCTACACAGGAGGATGGAAATTTTTCTCACACTTGAGGAATACCCTGCTGTAAAGCCGGCACGGACCACACACTGAGCTCCTGGTGTTTTTCAACCAGTGTAACAACTATTTCAGGTTTCTGTGGGAGGAAGTCCCTCACATTCTGCGGCTTCACCTATAGTGAAATACCTTTTCTCCAGTTACTGTCTCAAAGTGACTCATCAACTATTTGTATTTCACAACTTGACGGCGAGAGGCTTCACACGCACGATTATAGGGTCACTATGCATGACTGAGAGGGGAACGACCTGTCCTTTGACGTCACGCGAGGATCAGACAAGGGTTTCCCTCTTGTTGCTAGGTAACGTGGTTCCGTTGTGTGGATAAACACTGCGTCCGCGTGGCACACCTGTGTTTGAAGTTGACACTGCCACGCTGTCAGGCCTCTCTACCTGTGTTGCTTCATCACACTGTTGAGTAACCATAGTTATTTTCCATTGGCAGTAACTACACTGAGGTACCTGCTATAAAATCAGTGACAATAAGTGTAACGTCGGCATGGCAACCAAATAAGTCCCTATGGGGGAAAGGTGAAGCTTTTATTTCACTCACCTGTTAGCCTAGTTATGCTGGAGGCATGAGAAGGTTCAGGTATTCTGTTAAGTAACAGATCAAAGCTATGCAGTTATTTAACTCTGTGGTTAATGAAAAAACTATTTAGGTACACTTGTTTCCTTTGAGTTGCTGTGATACTTTTACAGATACAACTATAACTATAAAATAAAAACACTAAATACACTAAAAAAATTTAATTATCAAAGTATCAAAACAAAGTCTTTGTAAACTTGAAAATAAAAGCCAAAAAAGCTATTTAAGTATTATATTTATGTAGCATTTATGCTCTCATTTGGGGTATTTTTAATAGATTGTAAGTAAATAAAGTCATTTTTTGTTTGAATAATTTGTTCTTTTTCCTCTGCTTCATAAATATTACAGCTATAAGCACTGGTTATTTTGCTGATTCAATTTTTAATACAAAGCATATGATGAGATTGACAAATACAGTATGATACATAGCTACAGGTTAAACTACTGTATGTAACATTAAAAAACAACAACTTTAATTTAATATATATATAACAGTGACATGAGCCATCCTGCGACATAATGACTTTTACTTTTAATATTTTTTTAGATACTTTTACTTAAATAACATCTTAAATGCAGGACTTTAAAGGTCCAGTGTGTAAAATTGAGTGGCATCCAGTGGTGAAGTTGCAACCAACTGAATACCCCTCACGGCGCCCTCTCGTTTCAAACATAGAAGGAGAAACTACAGTGGCTGTGAGCTACTGTAGAAACGTGGTAGTTCAACGTGGAAGAGGACCCGCTCCCTCAGTAGATATAAAAAGGGTAACATCACTCTAAGGTAACATAAACATAACAACTCTTATTTTCTGGTGGTTATACATATAAAAAAAAACAGTTATATTAATATTATATTCCATTTCTGCCAATAGATCTCTTTAAATGTTACACACTGGACCTTTAACTGGTAATGGTGGACGTTTATATTGCCGTATTACAACTTTTGAGTGAAGAATTTCAGTGCTTTTGCTTTAAATGATATTTTGTGCTTTCATAATTCTTAAAGTTTGATGCATTTTTAACATAAACGAGGTGCCCGTGTCTTTAAAAAACATGTTATGGTAACCCAGCAGTTAATTAGAGATAAGAGAGTGTGTGCTCATGTTAAATATTTGTCAACATTAAAGAGGATACTTGTGTTTTGCTGCAACCAAGCCTTCCGTAAGCAATCATGCAACACGAGGTATATGTCAGGTCTCCCCTCGGACACTTCAGAGGTTGACTTTGCTCCATGAATGTAACCTTCTCATCCTGTGCCAAATACTATATTCACATGTTTTGCCAAGTATCACAGAGACTGATCCCCAGAGTGAAGGAGGGCACACGTCCACCAGCACGTGTGTTCTACCAATAACTCCAAATAGTTGTGGTGATTTCTGAGTGAGCGATTACTAAATTATCATGTTAGTAACAGTTGTAAAAGTGCCTGTGTGAGTAGACAATCTTGTAAAGATGACGGCCCGTCTAAGAGCAGAGTGTTAAAAAAGGTCAAGTTAAATTTAATCTGGTCTGAGTAGGTGTTACAGTGTCATAGCTGACAGTCAGATCATTGCAGGAAAGGACAAGTAGTCACGCGCAAAACTGCATTCACTCAGAGATTAAGTCCCAAAATGGACAAAGGAACTGTCTATTATGAAATTATCTATACATCACTTTTCTTTCACTTTGCTTTCACTGGAATATGATTTCTGCCTGAAATCATAGATTATTCAAATATCTACGATTAAGATCACAAAAATGTTCACATGCTGCAAGACACAATGTCTAGAGATGATAAAAAAAAAGACCGTACAGGAGATAAGAATGTAAAGTTAGTGACTTGCATATTTTTCCGATCAGGTGGGTTAACTTGACGTTGATGACTATCACGGACGTTGAAAGCTGCTTTCTCTAGAATGTGAATCATCTCTGAACACCAGCTGTGTAGTAGGTGTGTCAAAAAAAAAAACAAGTGCGTGTAAAAAAAAAAAAGAAGAATTCACATTGCAGCAACGACAATTAAATTAAGTCCGCCGTGTGACGAGTGATCAGAACAAATCTGGCATTTCAGGTCGTGGTGACATAGACTCAACCTTCAGCACCTGCTCTGAGTGACTCACATGAATTAAGAGTATCGCAGTCCCCTTACAAGACAAACTTAAGGAATGACCTCATGTGAGACCACTGCAGTCTGGCTTGGCATGAACAATAGCCAGTCTGTGCTGGTCCATCCTACGTTTCTCTCTAGCATGTCTGCGACCGCTGACCACAGCTTGAGTCACATCCTTCCCAGCTCTCCTGCATGTTTACGGAGTGCTGGCGCTCAATTGCCTATGATATCACGAGCCCTGGGTATTAAGAGTTGCACTGTTTGAAAAGACCTCCAGGATGAGGTGGAAAGAACCATCCAGGGTTTTGCTTGCAACCACAGGCCTGATACAGGAAACCCCCTCCGCTGTGTGTCTGTGCAGAGTTTTTCCCCTCTGTTCAGCATTCCTCATTGGTGTGCGGGACAGGTGCCTGTGGATGACCCTGTGACAGCTCAGTGTGATGCCTGCAGTGACATCACACATGAAATGACGCAATGAGACGATGGAACAGTTTTCTCTAAATAGACATTTAATGATTTAAAATAATGTGGCTACAGACGTGGGGGGGGGGGTGGGGAACAGGTGTCGGGGCGGAAAAGAGGGATTTTTTAATTTTATTTTCGACTGGTATTCTATTTACCGTGCTACTTAAATCGACCACATTTTATTCTTTTTTTTCTTCTGCGAAGCTGAATGTCAAAGGAGATGAATAAAAAGCACAACAGCCATGCAGGAAGGCATCGCTCTGGCACGTATCAATGGCATCCCGTGGAGGTGATAATACAAAGTAAAGAGACAACCTTTTTAATTTACAGTTATCAAACAAATAACACTGAATCGAAGTTCATTAACGTGTAACAAATATATACAGATAATCAACAAATAGGAATTGTGGCAGAACGAAGCAGCTTCATATAAAATACCATACTCAGACTGACTGGAGAGTGTGTCATTAACCTGTGTGTGTGTGTGTGTGGAGGTGATTACAGTAACTTTAAGTGAGAATTGCAACATACTCTTTTTAATCCATTTGACCCTTTGTGACAGATTGTGTGCATCTCTGCACGGCATCAGTTGAGTGTAAACATTTCTCCTGCTTTCCTTGGCGTTCGCTCACATTAGGAGCCACACAGTAGTATTTAACATAATTACTCTTTTCTTTTTTTTTTTCATCTAACTGAAGGCTCCATCTAATATTTGCATTGATCGGAAATTAATGTAACTTCAATGAATACAAAAAAACAAAACAAAATAAAGTAGATACTGACAGTCCTCTGGTCTCAAGACTGACACCTGCCATTGATAGCACATTAGCGGCTCGACTCCGCCTCCGCCTCCTCTGATTTCCACCTGCCTACTGCCGGCTGAGGCGCTGCCTACTGGGTCCGGAGCTGGTAATCTGAGGAGGAAATGGACAAGACGTTAATCAAATGGACAAAGAAAAGAGGGGAATCAAGAGAGAAATCAAGTGGAGGCAGCTGATGCTTTCCACCCAGAATGAATGGAATACAAAGGAAATGAGATGAGGATGTTTGGCAATTACTGGCAACATTAGCAAAAAGACCAACATGTGCAACCTTGGTAATCTCAACAAAGAAGATCAGGGAAGCTAAACTAAAAAAAAAAGCTAACTTTCTCACATTTCGCAGGACGTTGCCACATTGCCTCATGTTCTACAGTGTATCCCCTTTTCTCATAGAACTTCATGAGTACAAGGCTGGTTCCCACCGCATTGCACTGCATTGCCCAACTCTTGCCTAATAACTGCACATATGGGCACTGTGCACAAGCACTACTGAACTCTTAACCTACCTCCATTTTGGGTAATGTAGCGCACCCACGGCAGGGCCTGATATCCACTCTTCTCAATGATCTTCAGGTAACGCACCTGTTGAGTAAAAATTTATCTGAATGAGCGGTATGAACGAGACAAATGAACAAGTTTGCACACAATGTTTCCAACACTAAATAGCATCTAGTATCATAAACACAATATACAATATAATATCGTTGATAAGTTCATTTTTAGAAGGTGAAACTACGTAATCTTGAACATTTTGCATCCATAGTTTAAAGTGCATGCACTGAGAGAGACACTCTGGATTGGTTGTCACTCAAATACATACAGACAGACCAAAATATAAATACATTCCCGTCCCATCATTAGGGTCGCAGGGGCTTCAGCCTATCCCAGCTGACTTAGGGCGAGAGGCGGGGTACACCCTGGACAAGTTGCCAGTTCATCACAGGGCCAACAATTCCTCATAGAAACAGACAACCATTCACGTTCACATTCACACCTACGAGCAATTTAGAGGAGTACCCGGACAGAACCCACGCAGCCGCGACAAGAACATGCAAACTCCACACAGAAAGTCCTCAGCCGAGGTTAGAACCTGGAACCTTCTTGCTGTGATTCCACAGCAACAATTCCACATGCCTCCTCTGGTGATTTGCATGTCACAAGAGGAGGAACGAGGAGGGAGGAAGGAGAAGGAGAAATAAGACTCTTAAAAAGGCCCGAGCAGACAGGTTTGAGCCTTTCCAAGCAAGCACTCAACAGCAATGACTTCCATACTACACACACACACTCTTAAGCAGGTTTCAAGTATGTAACACGTTCTGGAAAAATGAAGCACTAAAGGAAAAAAAAAAAAGAAACAGTAAATTTTTGGGTGTACTGCTGCTGCACAGGCACATGGAGGTGGCGCCCACAGCTGCAAAAAATTAAAATAAATTGCGGATCGGTGGTGTGACGGCTCCAAAAAGATCACAGCGACCAAAAAACAACAATATTTAGAAAAACATTTTGCTTTTGTTAGTGAAGTTTACATGTCAGTCACGTTGTAAAGGCTCAGTTTTAATTACATATACATACTGGGCATGTTGTATCAAAAACACCTGTTAGAATAAAACGATAAAGTATGCTGACTTCTTGAATAATAGCAATAGTAAAAATAGCACAATAAAGTGCAGAATTTTGCATGTTGTGAATAAAATTATCACCTCCTAGCTACGTAGTTCTCTTGGAAGTATTATTTTGGTGATTAAAAGGCAGAATTAGGATGATGAGGAGATGTTTCCATGAATATTTTGATAAAGTATTTTGACTTTTAACTGCTGTGATAGGTTGCTACTTTGAAAAGGATGTAGGTACATACATAGGTAAATATCTGATACTCAAAAGATAGATTTTTCAGCGCAGTACTCCTTTAAAGCATTAAGCAAGTTGTAGTAAGAGGAGTGTTGTTGATGAGGAAGCAGTAGTATGAGTCACACTGAGAAGGGGGAAGCAGATACAGAACAGCTTTCAAGGGACATACAAAGTCAATTTACATAACTGTAACATACTGTTTTTCGATGCCTGGAAGAAAGAAAGAAAAAAAAACGCACATCAGCATAATCAAGATACAACTTTCACAAGCCATTAACCGATATTTCACCACAGCAGTGTTACCACAGAGCTGAATTTCGAGAATACGCTCTAAAAATACCCTGCCATCTTGACCACGGCCGAACATTACTGCACATCGTGTTCCCAGCCAGGTGGAGAAAAAAACAAAACAAAACACTGTTAAAATGTGTCACTGGTTAGATTTATAGTGAGTTTATAAAAGATGAATTATTACTTTATTTACATGAAGAATGATTTCTTCGATATCGGGAACTTACTTCTCTATGTCAAGAGTATCTGTCACTACAAAAATGATTACAGGCATTTGCTTTCACGCCTCTTTTTGCAGTAATAAGTTTCACACAAACCTCGGTTTAAAAGGAAAGAAAATAAAGGTCAGATCTGTCCCGTACACTTAGCAGAGATGAGAGAGCGGCCATTTTAAGGCTGACACGACCCCTCTCTGGGAGATGTTGCCGTGCCATGTCTCCATCACGCCGGTTCCCAGCTGAAAGCGGGACAGACAAGAGCAGGAATTTGTGCGGCGGGCCTCTGGTAAGGCCTCGATAGTGGCCGCCTTGTTATTACCTTCCACTACACAGTGAGGTCAGAGGGAGAGAGAGAGAGAGAGGCAGAGAGAGCGCCGTGGCCAGCAGACACATGACGACAAACACGCAGACGCGGGATCACCAAGTTTGCCGGCGCAGCACTTCTTCCCTGAACCCAGCAGCCAAACATGCAGTCGTCCTGACCGTGGGTACGCAAGTCAGCAAAACGGCATCAAAAGCCGTCCTCCGCAAAATATCATTATGGCTTGTAAGATGAGAAGGGGAATGGAGGATGTTTGTTGTATCTCGTTTGGTAAGTACAGACTACATGTGTGGTCTGGATTTATCAGGCTTTTGGTAAAAGCTATGACCCAAAATGCATCTGCCGACTTGTTTGGGTTCACTCGACATCACCTAAAGATGGTGGAGATTCGAAAAAGTAACTACAGTTCTCCTCTTAGTGCCACTCGAACCAAAGTGTGGGGTTAGTCCATTTCTAGTTAAATTTATAAGGTGCAGTTACGTGCATCACACACACTTCACATGTGCTCTCCCCTACACTTAGTGGTAGAGTTAAGAGGAACTTTCTCATGCTTTGATATTTACATGTGTCTAATTAAACTTCATGGCCTCTTCTCACACGTACAGAGTGGTGTTACTGGCTGCATTAGAGTCTGAGACCCAGTCTGCTGGTGCCCTGTAATAAGGCAAAGGTTACTGGCCTGACACAAGAGTTCGATGGGAATATGGCTCTTAATAGGTTGTGGTGGGTGCACCACATTGTGATTGTAAACACTGTGCAAGGAGTTTTCAGGCTATCTGGCTTGACAGGCAGTGAAGGTACTGTGGAGGCCTACAACATCTAAAGTCTGTTGAAGTTGATTAAACGATTCTCAACTGTTAGATTAATCACCAACTAGTTTTACAGAGATTAATGACCAAATTCTCTGATTTCAGCTTCTCAAATGTGAATATTTTCTAGTTGCTCTCGTCTTCTGTGTCAGTAAACTGAATAATTTTGGGGTTAGTGACAAAACAAGATATTTGAGGGTGTCACTTTGGGCAACATGATCAATTTTCTGACATTTTATGGACCAAAAAAACTGATCAATAAATAAAATGACAGATTCTTCAACAATAAAAATAACAGTTGGTTTGTAGCTCTACCCACAACAACTTGGGAACTAGTGAACTGCTACAACTAAAGCACTAATCCTGATATTTTAGGTCCATACTTGCAGATTCTAAATGCCAACGGACAACATTATTTCCAATAATCTGAATGATCTGAATTTATTTTCTTTCCAATATGAAAAGTCAAAACTACAAATCATTTCAGGGCTTAACCGTTATTTTGACATGACATATTTTCTGTGTTGTACTTGAGTGAACCTGCCTGAGCCATCTCGAGCACTCAGTTGAAGTAAAAAAAAAAAAAAGAAAGAAAGAAAAAATCCCCAGGGTGCACTGCGGTTTTCAGAAGCAGACCTTTTCAGGTGGCTTCCTTCCAGGAAGTTACAGATTTAACGGAAGAAAAATGACATTGACATTTGGCACGTTTAATGGTTTCATAAACGTGCCAATATGGGTTTTTTTTATATAGTTTAGCTTCCAACGGCCAACTGAACACAGTAATGTAAATGAACACCTCGACAGATCTGATGGCTCTGTGCAAATTGTTTTTTTTTAAACTTCCTCAACCAATCAGTTGAGATGTCCCTACATGGTAACGGTTGTATTGCTAAGAATCATTTGCAAAACTGAATCTATGGATGATCTTTGCCTTGGAATACAAGTTTTTATGATCATAAACTGGTGTCAGGGTGGTTAATTTAACATTATTCCATTGTATACGTGTTGATATGATTAAATCATATGATGACATATAATACTGCATTTTAAAAAAAAGGATCCTCTGAGGACAGTAACACTTCGGTCCATTGGGTGTGTCCAGATTGAAATTAACAGGAAATACTTAGTTGTCTTGTGTTTGAATACAAGTCAGCAATGGTTTGTGGAAAACCACAAAAAGAGGATCTAACAACCAAACAGATGATCAAGTCAGATCTAGTTCTAACCAAAGATTGCATCACATAGCGTATCATATGACTTTTTGTTGTTTTTATATGGGCTGGAACTCATTTTCATCTCTAAAGAAATAAAATTAATTGAGTGGATTGTTGAAAAAAAGAGCGTTAAAAATATCCATCAGTTAACGTAAGGACGAGCTTTAGCTCATGGACATGCAGAGCGGCTCCACACCTGCCTTTGTTGCCGCAGTATGAGTTAATGCACTTGCTTTTATCCGAGCATCTGTTCATTTATGGATTGGCAAAGATTTGAAAGACAGGAAGGAAGGAAAAGGGGGATTATTTCTTTCAGCTGCCAAATTACCTTGGAAAATGACAAGCATTCTTATACTGCCAAAACCGCCCCAATTAAAAGTATTATATATTTCAATTAACTTGGGTTTGAGCTTGTCGTTTCCGAGTGGGCTGCATAATGTCCATGCAACTTAATAACGTTTTATTGACTATCATAGGAAATGTGGAGAAGCTGGAAAATATGACCTTGTTGCTCCTTTAATGAGAGTTTTACAGAAAGCAGCATTAGGAGTCAAGAAGTACATAAAAATGTGTTAGAAGGAGAAATTCAGGCCTCCATCAGTGCAGGAGAGTAAAGTTAACGGTTATAAATACGCTGGTTGTTATTAAAGTGTAGAAATAAGAAGTTTCTATACAATTTGAATAACACTATTACACACAATTCATTAGCGCTCAGCTTGGGTTGCTTGTACACTTAAAAACAGGATTAATTGTGTACCAGTACTCGGATACTATTATTTCAGGAGGAATTAACGATTGTTTACAAAAGTCTATGACAAAGATGTAAGTAGCTGCTTCTTACGCACATTTTGTAATTACAGTGTGATTACAGTTCAGCACATACTCATAGGAATTGACTATTCGCAATAACAATAATGAAAATGTGAGGGAATTGTTGGTGGAGAGGTTGACTGCATCTACAGATGTGCTGAAAAACACACTCAAAGTAAAATAAGTGTGAGGTTTAGAGTGAAGTTTATACATAAAATCTATAAAATCAGCTCTTTCTGCTGTGGTTTGTATTAGTACTCTGTTCTATGCATGAAGCTTTATGATCCATCATTTAAGAAACTGGCTTCTTGTTATTTAAGGCAGCGACTTTGATAACTTGTCCTATGTTCCTAGAAAACTAGGACTTAAATGGAGTATTTTACAACTTCTGCTTTGAACATCACATGACAGTACTTCTTTTTAAGAGCTCCCGCTTCAGATAATAAAGCACAAAGTTAAATGAGATCTGCTTAGTGCAGTACTGAGCTGTGAGTAAATGTACCTGTGGAAAAAAACACTGTTGTTTTTCTTTTCGGGTGATGATATGATATTTTTCAAATGGAGTTTGTCAAGTTGCCATTGTTTCCTCACATCAAGACATGGGAAAACTTAATTTTGTGTTACTGTGGTGCTGCACATATAATCACAGGACAACTGTGATTATATAGTAAGTGCAGCACATCTGTGTAAGTCTGTGGTCAGCAAGAGTTTTCATTCAAACATGAAGGAAAAACATTAGCTACTGCTCTCGGCTTCATGGGAATCACAATCAAAATCCAATGAATCTACTCACCTGTAACTAAGAATGACATTTTCTATCACTGTGATTAAACATAAAAACGCAAGAAGGCCAAGTCCAAGTTGATGAGCAGTTGCTTTCTGGTTTGTGTAACAGTAGAAATTTTCTCTACCGCAAAGAGTCTCACAGTTTAACAGTGCTCGCTTACTGCCCCCTCTGGCCAAAAAACAGGACAAATATGAATTGCTTAAATTCCTGCTCTGGAGAGGGAGTGCATTTTCGAGACGCTGCTATGTGCCATAAATTCTAAATCCAGGATGACAGAGCAACAACAGAAAACCACAAGATATTTGGACTATGCATGCAGGTGCAAATAAGCTGCAGTGTTTTTGTTTGAATCTGCTCCCAGACGGTTTTACTGTACAGGAATGATAAACACTGTAAACAGTAAACACTGTGAAAAGAGGTTGTGTGTGTGTGCACGTGTGGGACGTACCTGGATGCCTGAGGTGGTGAAGTATGGGATCTCAAACTTGACACTGATTGGTGGCTTCCCCTCCTTGTCTTCAGCCTCTACGCTCGGCAGACCGAAGTGGGCTCGCATCAAATACTCCTTTCCGCCCTGTTCACAACAAGTCACAACACAAACTTTATAAAACTTCTGGAAACTTCACGTGTTAAATCACAAACACCTTCCCTTCAAACCCAAAATCTTAATGGCATCATCTGTAAACAGAAACCTGAGATGACACATAATTTTTTAACCGTCTATATGATACTCATGAGTCATGATTTCTGCTCACAGGGAAGGACTTGATTGACCAGACAATCTCGCTGTTCTCCGGCACCCACTTCACGCTGCCCACTGTGGTCTTGAATTTGGGCGAGTCAGCGTCCGTTGGCACAGGAATGTGGATCTCCACGTTGTTGGCTGTGGAACGCCTTTTGAACTGACTCTTCGCCTGAGACGAGAAACAAGAAGGTCAAGTTTAACACGGTGTCGTGCCTAAACAGGGTATCATGCAAGGGCTTACTGATACTTTAGATTTAATAGCATTAAACAGGGTTTGTAAGGCGTGAAAGCCAGATACACGACATGAAAGTCCCTTAAAATCATTACAGTACGCTTCACTGTACTCACTTCTTCTTTTACAGCTAATGGGACCTAAGTTTGACAACAACGCTGCTATAATTGTCATAGCAACTGATGTACCAACAGAAATAGTGACTAACCTTAATCATGTACTCGATCCGACTGTGGGAGTGCTTCTCAATGACAGACTCAATCCAGATCAAGGGCTTCACCTAAGATATATATATATATAAAAAAAAGCACACACATATTTTACATTTAAAAATAACAGGCTCTATTATGTTTAACATACATGTCGGCTTAAATAACATATGACGCAGTCACCACCTAGTGGACAGGATATATTACTACAAGAACAAAGCCTTTAAGAAGAGGACATATTGTACATTTGCAACTGACAAAAACTTGTGCGTGCACACTGGGTAAAACCAGACAAACCAGGAACTGTGTGACAGCTCTTGACTCTGGCACGCCATGTAATTGTGTAACAACACGTAATGTTTCCATACTAGTCAAAAGATGGGGATTTAGGATTTTTTTTTAATAGTGATTAAGTTAGCTGGAACGGTGACAACGTAAAGGAAATACCAATATACAAAGTCTTAGTAAGGTGTTGTAGCTCATGGGCGGCACAATTCATAAATCCTCATCCTTAGGTAAGACACATTACACATCGTTACACATATAGTTTGTAAAGGTCAAGAGCCCTCGCACGGTTTGTGCAGGCCGTGGCATCAATTCTACAAGTCTGTGAACTCTGACAGATAGACGAACGTCATTCTTCCAAGAGATATTCCCTCATTTGGCGTTTCGATGGAGAGTCTCCTATGTGATGAGATGTGTATGAGATGTGGTGACTGCAAAGGTCATAGCAAATGATTCACATCATTTTCATACTCATTCTGTGACTTTTTTTTTTTAACCTTTCCTTTCCACCCATCTTTATGTAACAGTGTATCAGCCGATGACAAGTCATTAAATTATTTCTTTTAACATTAACAACAGCACTCTTGATCCCTGAAATCTCTGTGTTTTTTTAAAATTGTGACCAAGACTGAGCGACATTTTACGGGGGAGAAATCAACACGTCGGTGCTATTTAAGGCCGAATCTGCCACTTCAGGGAATGCACGGGTTTTTCCATTCATTTGAATGGTTGAAGTTGAGCCGGATCCAACTTTAGGAAAAACACAGCCCGACGTCACGCTGCGGCCGCCAATCAGACGCTCAGACCAGTCAACCTTCAGTCAGCCTGAAATTTCACTTAAAAACTGACTCACGTTGATAAAACCTGAGACTTTTTATGTCTCACTTGCGAAGTTGGTAAGGTACGTAAATACAATCTTATTTTCTCCACATAACCAGGCCAATCACTTCACAAGATGTTTCTTGAATAACCAATTTCAGATTTGTTAGTGGTGGTGGTTGCTAATAGGTACAA
Source organism: Argyrosomus regius (assembly GCA_946959425.1). Taxonomy (NCBI): domain Eukaryota; kingdom Metazoa; phylum Chordata; class Actinopteri; family Sciaenidae; genus Argyrosomus; species Argyrosomus regius. The sequence goes on along the minus strand of OX336892.1, from coordinate 21,899,368 downwards.
CTGTACTACTTCCCTTTCCACAAGCTTACTGGAAAATCTATTGTGAAACATTTATTAAGAATCCGGAGCCAGTTTAAACTTTACTATCAATCTAAAGTCTACAGCCTCCCGTATGACTCATTATGTTTGATTTTATACTTCCTTTTCATGACTGTGCTTTTGGGATTTCATATGCTCAGGATGATGAAGCAATCGAGCTGATCTGAGCAAAAGCTGCTTGGGCCCCATCTCTTTTGTTTTTCCAGGTTAGGAGTTTTATGTGTAAATATTTATTTAAATACCGTCTGTGCCTTCCAAATAAGTTGTTTTTAACACATTTGCTCAATATTTTCATATATATTAACCATAAACAGATGGAAACTATGTAGCTCTGGGTATGATCGGCCTCTGAGTACATAACACTTTATGGCACTAAGTCACGCACCACCAACTGTGTCAATCTTTTTATTGAAACTGGATCTGGATATTTTATGGAGAAAATGTTTTCTGGCTTTTCCTCTGATGTCCTCCGTCTGCTCCGCCTCAACTCTCGGTAAAGTAAACTGAAGCTGCTGTTTAGCTTTTAGACATAAAAGCTCAGCTCAGAGCACTGGGAGAATGTTGGTGTTTATACTGGTAGCAAAGTAGCTTTGCGACACCAGTGTCATGCCAGAACCGGAGCCAGCCTCTGCAGCGTCTATGAACATAGCTAATGGCAGAGGTGACGAAGGAAAGGAGGAGATAGTGACCAAGCAAAAGGCCACCAGAAAAGAGTAAATCTAGGACTGACTTTTAGTCATTGGTGAGAGCTTGGTGAAATAAAAGGCTGAAAGACAGACGCTCAGCAAACGTCATTACACTTTGGGGGCACCTAATAGCAACAGATACAGAATCTTACATAATGTTGCTTTGCAATTGCTTGCTAGAACACAGAGGGGGCTAGAAGGTGTCTGATCCACGATACTCACATGAGTGTTGAGGCGGTAGGACATGAGCTCAAACTCTCCATCGGGAGGAATGAAGGAGATGGTGCGGTCGTTCTCAAAGCGAGACAGACGGACACACTGGTGAAACTTGACATCCTCCAGCTCTACTGATTTACTCTTCCCACCTACACGAAAAAACCCAAATCAGATCATACAAAAGGAGAAAAATGGAACAGTGTATCGGCATCGCATGAATTGATATGTATCAAAAACTATATTTGCAAATAACTTTTAGGGTTTCTGTCATGAGGTAACAGACAGGTGGTATACAACGAGTGCCAGGTAAAAGGGTAATCAGTCATCATTCAAACTTCCATGAGGCAGCTCAAATTATTTGTTAACACAACATGACCAGAGTCTGCCAGAAGAGAGAACTCACGTCCAGTGTTTTCGAACAGAACCTTGTCGTTAAGGCCCAAACGCAACTCAGGCATCCCAGACAGGAAGACGCGCATCTTAATGGAGCCAACGATCTCGCTACGTAGAACATTACCATTGGCACTAACCTGAAGAAACAGAGGTGAGGAGGTTATAGTGGGTCAGAGAAAACTACCTAAAAAAGTGTAAAAAAGAAAATCACAACAGCCCATGGAAAATACGGAAAATACAGCCCAGATCAGCTACTGTGACGCACACAGGCAGGAAGTTTACAAACAGTGACTGGCATTCCTTTAGCAACACGGTGCTTCTAAATCAAGGAGTTCCTACCAGGAGGTTCACTGACTCAATGACGTCCAGGAAGACCTCGTTCTTCCTGTACTTGATGCCCTCTGACCTCCAGGAGACGGCGTTGGTGACTGTGGCAGGGGGTCGTGGGGCGCCAGTGTCTAGCTTGTGCCCCTCCTGGGTTATGTATCTGAGAGCCAAAAAAACGTAAACACTGAGTCAAGAGACAGAAAAGAGGAAATCAACTGTCTGCAGTGACGAGTTCCCAGACAGCATCAAAGAAGAACAGAGAATCTCATGGTTACTAAGGGAGTACTGTGTGACTTATTACTGTACTCAGAACACTGGGGGAAATCCAGAGTTACCCTGCTGCACGTCTCTGCGTCAACCACAGTGCTGGAATTTTAAACGGTCATGTACAGTGCAAAGCTGAACAAAGTTATCTTGCAAAAACCTGACTTAACGGTTACGCGACAATCAACGTACAAAAACCGAAAAATCAGGTATGCTCCAGTGGTTAGTGAAAACAAAGGTCCTCATGAATATTATATCTGATCAACAGATAGTTAACAATGACAATTTCGATGATGATTTGATGTTGATGAACATGAAAACTTCTCAGCGGTTATGATTCGCGGCTTTTTTTTTTGGTTTGATATAACGTTTAAGTTTGATGTACTTATTGTAAGTCACTTGGAATTAAAGCGTGAGCTAAATGAATGTAATGTCAAGGAAATTCATGTTAACAGAGTATATTTGGATTTTTTGATTGGTCATTGCATCGACAAAACTGTGGAGAGACGACGTTGTGTGACTCAGCTTCTACCTATCTGGCGACACACGGCTTACAATCTGTAATTTATTGATAATTTAATTAATTTAATTAATTTGATCATTTGAATCGCTGATAAAACGTAGATTTCATTTAGGGCAGCTGGTATGGAATCCACAAGCTTGTGTAAAACATGATGAATCAGGTTTTGCCAACATGATGCGACAGTGCTTCTCATGTCATGACTGTGGATGAGTACATGACAGTCAAGTCTCCTTTGGTACTCGAATAGTTCCTCCAAAGCTTTGCTGTCCAAAGCTTTGGCGTCATAATCCAGCTGGAGGATGAATCCTTCTCCACAAAGACGCAAACTAGAGTGTGTAATATGTGTCTGAATAATTAGAGTGCTTCTTAATGGGGGGTATAATAATTTCAGTGTAAGTTTCCAAATTGCAGAGTAGCCAATACACCCCGAGACTTGAATATTCCCACCACCGTGTTTCATACACCGAGTTTGATACCCGCTTCTGTTACTGCCATAAATCTCAATCTCAAATTCTTATCCCACCATACGAGTTTGGAAACTGTTCCACTGAGAACATTACAAGACATCGTGACAGGACTTTTGCTGAGAAGAGTTTTGTGTTCATTTATCACATTCTGTGTCTGTGATGAAGATGCTTTTCTATCTCTCAGTGAACTACGCTTGACGTATTGATCTTCTGATGGTGTGTCACTTTTGGTCGGCCACGATATGGCTGAGAAAACCGTCTTTGCCGAGGACAACAATTTGATTTCTGACACTTTCGGATCATTTCTGAGTTTTTGTGGAAATACTGAAGATTTCCAATGAGGTCTCTGACCTTTGTACACCGCTGTGTAACTGTATTAATCAATTATGATTTTTTTGCTGATCTGTTCTTTACATATGACATCCATTGCATGTCTGTCCATTCTGTTTCCTTCCTCTTTTTTTTTTTTTGTGTTTCCACATCGAGGGACAGAGTCAGCAGTGCAGTAAATGAGGCAAATTGTTATTCTCGGCTGTTGACTTAAATAACAGGAAATAATCCAAATGTTAATCATTAATGGCGGTATTAATTAGTTACATCTCTAATGATTTTAAACACAGTTAACTGCAGTGAGACTGTGTCTAAGAGGTTACTCACTCCTGCAAAATCTTGCTGTCTGTGGTCTGAGGATAGCCGAAGTCCATCAGCTCGTCCATCAGCTCGTATATGATGACAAAGTTATCTCTAATGCTCTCTTCCTCCAATTCTTTGAAGTACTCTGAAAAAACCTGAAGAACACAGATGTTGTTTTATAAAAACGTTCGTCCATCTCTGTAAAGATAGAACATACGGCGTGTTAGTGTTGTTTATGTAGACTAAAGCATTCAATCCTACCTGGACGATTTTGTACAAGAAGGAGAAGACCAGCGAGACGCTCGCATTTTTCTTGGATGTTGCAACCACTGATGTCACGTGTGTTAAGAAATTTAGCTACAAGAGTTGAAAATCCAAGCAGCATAATATATATATATATATATATATATATATAATATCAAGTGTTGTTGTGTAGGTACAAATATCATACAGTGAACAGTAAGGATACAGTAGAGGTTATTGTGTTTGATCCACATGAAACGGACTCCACCGTGAGCCAGGATTGGAGAGAGCGTCCCCTCCTCCTCTTTGTCCATCAGAAGCGTCATGAAGTGCTCAATCTCTGACATGTCCACATCTCCGCGGTAATTTCGGCACACCAGCACCTGACAGGAACAGATATATCAATGTTAGAAACAGCAGCAGCAGTACTGAAAACACGAGGACTATGATGCTGTAGTAATGAACTTTAACTTTAACCAAGGGGTAAAGTTACCAATATAGCTAAAATCCAGTTGTACTGTAGTTTCATACACTCAATGGCCACTTCATTGGGTACAACGGTACAATCTAATGTGACCTATAATTAATAGTGCGTATGTAAAGTGGCCAAAATATTAGAAACACCTCCCAATATAGTGCAGCGCAGTTCAACGCAACTGCGAACTACAACCTGAATAATAAACACACGGTTAAATGAATTAACTCTCTGACAGTCTCAATCAAATTGGAGATTATCTTTGTGAAGGCAGAATTTACAGCAGAGCTGTTGATCACATCAGGTTGTACAAGTGTACCTAATGAAGTGAATTTATGTGTTCATTCACTTGAAATCCCTCGCTAGTCTAAAGTTTATCCAAAACTCTGCTGCCAAGATTTTGTCTCGATCACATCACACCTATTCTGGCTTCTTTACATTGTCAACAGAGCTGATATTAAGCTGTTATTCCATTACTTATAAAGCCATAGGAGGCCTTTCTCCAGGTTATTTAGCTGACCTTTTGCCCTACGTCCCTTCTTGCTCCCTGACATCCTCAGATACGTCATTCCTGGTTGTTCCTCAGTTCAGATTTATACACAAACGTCACAGAGCGTTTGCAGTCAGGGCTCTGAGACTGTGGACTGTTAACGTTTAAAAGTTGATCTATTTATGTTCTATGTCACATTTTATTTAAAATGTTATTGTTTGTTACTGTGGTTGGTTTTATTGTGTTCTGCTTTACTGTAACTGTGTTTTGAAAGGTGCTCTGTAAATAAAGTTCATTATTATTCACTTGTACTTTATTTAACCTCTGAAACATCCTTCAGGAGAAGCTGGGATTTCATTTGTGTGCAGACATTTAAATCATGAACACCTTTACTGCATTACTTTGTCTCTTTTCTATAGCACACGTTATTTTAACTTTAACTTAGTCCGGCCTGGGGGCCAATCACGGCCCGCAGCTTCGTTTTTATAATATATTATTTATGGCCTGCTAGGATTGTCAGACACTGTGAAAGATTTGTCTTTTTTGGTTGACATACTGAAGCATTTGAACGTTAACCTATATCTGTAGATGTGACACAAAATATTACTTTCTGAATGATTTTGTTGAAGACAAGAGCAAGAGTGACACGTTTTAAACTTAAATGTTAACAGACTTTGCATTACTCATAATAAGTCATGTTTAAAATGAACATGAGGTTCAGATTTGTATCAACTTCATGCAAGTTTAACGTGTTGCATACAATTTATTCTTTGTTATCTGACTCCAGACGTGAAAGAAAGGCAGAACTGGTTTTTAGACTTGTTCACGCCTGATTGGACAAAAACAACATTGTTACTGAACATTTGTATGTAACTTTTATTGTTGTTCATTTTTAAAATGTTAGTATTGGCCCCCGGGCATCTTCACATTGTCAAATCTGAAGTGTGGACACCCCTGCTTTGACTGTTTTACCCCCCTCAGGCTGAGCTGTGGGCGGCAGCAACAGACAGATGTTAAACTTTAAATTTAAAGTGTCTTGATGAATAAGTGAGTTTACCAGAAGACCTTCACGGTTGAACACAGGCTATATGAATATAGCACAGTGCGTGTAAAAGCCTTGCAAAAGAGGCAATGAGAAGTGAAACTGCTGAACACTGAGAGGGGGAGTTTGACAACCTCTGTGCGAAGCCTGCTGCTAACAGCCGGTCACCTGTCTGTTAGTCAGAGAATCGTTACGTGGCCTTGTATTTCTCACTTTTACTCATCATGTGAAACCGACCTCCTCGTTTAGCTGCAACACACCGACTTAAATCACAAGCTTAAACCTTAACACACCGCACTGAACCCCCCTGACGACACGTTAGCGTCCCCCCGCCTCAGATTGAGCCACATCATAATCTGTCAACGAGGAATGCGTTAGCCTAACGGCTAGGCTAGGCTAACGTTAGCTTAGCACTGCAGCATCACTGTTATCTTACCTTTCCCTTCAGGTCCAGCACATACACCGCGCTCGCAGACATCTTGAACCAATCAACACGAGCTTAGTGAAGCTCTTAGTCGGTTCCTTATTTATTAATGTTTGTTATTGACTAGTTCAGGGATGAAATTAAAGCGCAGACATTCATTCATAATACCGAGAGGAGGAAAGCCACCCTTCCCTGTTTGTCATAGCAGACGTGCGTCTGACGAGCGCCCTCTATGGAGCGGGAGGATGAACTACTGCACAAGAGGGATATGGCTATAACACAAATGCGTTTTTTTCATTAGAAAGTAACAGAAAGTTTAGAAAGTGTACAGTAACCTGCTTCTTGTTTTTATCTTGTAGCTCCCTCTATTGGATGAATAGTTTATCTCCACCAGACAACTCAACTCAACAACTCAGTAACACGTCTGTAAATCATCATCACTACACTCATACTGTATATTTATTACTTCATCCTTGCACTATGCTCCATTGCACCATTTCAGTGTAAAAAATGTTTTATCCTTGTCTATACGTACAGATATTTATATATACATATATATATATTTATCTTTTATATGTACATAGTTCTTGTTCTTGTTTTTGTTTATGTCTACGTTTACCTGTCAAGTCCTCTGTTCTGTTTTTTAACTGTACCTGTGTCTATATATGTTTGATGTTTGTATTAAGAGAGCAAAGTGTAACCGGAGTCAAATTCCTCGTGTGTGCACACATACCTGGCGATTTAAAGTGATTGTGATTCTTAGTGTTGATGTGTTTTTAGATCAAACTGTAGTGCAACCTCATAAGGTTCTGGTGTATGGATAATCAATGCAGGTCATACATTCATACATTTTACTTGTGATAACGAGTTAATTTCATTTGTTTTCCCCGAGACCTTGAGTTATTTATATCATTATGTTGAAACAATCGAAGCGTTGTTTTCCCAAGATAACAAAATAATTAATACATGATCTCAAGTTAATGAATCAAATGTGATAGGCCTGAGTTTTCCATCACACGTGACGTCATGCCTTGCTGAGCTGATGCTGACTGATGCTGAAGGATGTGAAGCACTGATTGACATACTCCTGCTCCTCTGACACTGCTACACTGAATTATGCTTCCTGCAATGATTTAATATCTTACTATTATTTTTTGGTTCTGTAGTCTCGTGGTCTCGTATTAATTATGTCGTTATCTCAAGAAAACAAAGTTTTGTTATCTCAAGATCTCGAGAAAATGATCCCGTTATCTTGGGACAAGAACATTTGTTATTTTGACATAATGACATAAATAACTGGAAATCTCGAGAAAACTAATTAAATTAACTTGTTATCACAAGAAAACAACAGAGGAAATAAAACGTATGAATGCATGACCGCTTAGGGCTTCCCTGTTATTCACTGTACTATTCACCTTTTAGTATTTTCACTACTGCTGTCCGGCAAAATACTATGTTCATATGTCCAGATGCACGGTCAAAAATATATTTGAATGGACAGAGACAATCTCGAATTTACATGCTCTTCAAAAATGTTTCTGAATTTCAGTAATCTGCTTCTTGATTTTGTCTTGTAGCTCCCTCTGTTGGATGAATACCTGATCTGCAAGAGACTGCTCAACTTAAAGTTCATAGTCTTTAGATCAAACTGTAGTGCAACCTCGTAAGGTTCTGGTGTATGGAGACTCATGTGGGACAAAAATAAATAGGGACATATGAAATTAATACATCACATGAACAAACACATATTATATCAGAATCAGAATCACTTTTATTGACCAGGTTTGTGTACACATACAAGAAATTTGAAACAAAGCCAACAAGCTTGACAGTTAGAGTACTTTGTACAGATACAAATATATATAAATATGTAGATCTATATATACATAATCATTTGTGGACAGAATAACATATTAAAATAATAAATAAACCAATAAATTATTAAATAACTCAAGTAATTATGAAGGAATGCTATTTTACTCTTTTACTGGAGTTCACATATTAAAAAACAACTTTCTAAAGGTCTTTTTTTTATTTTTATCTGAACCTTTTATAATGTTACTTTTGTTGTTGGGCCTCCTCCTGTCTTTGAGCCAATCACACACTCCCAGTACACTCAGGAGCTATTCAAAAAACAAAAAAACATGCATACTTTATCTTGTACACATCACATCCATACAGGAATTTGTTCCCACTCAGCCACAAGAGCAATAATGAAGTCAGCACTGACGATGGCCGCATTCCAGTTCAACCCAAAGGTGTTTGATGGGGCTGAGTTCACGGCTCCGTGCAGGCCAATCTTCCACACAAAATTCCACCAAAGCATTTCTTGCTGGATTACAGAGCATAGTGATGTTAACAGGAAAGGGCCTGTTGGCACAATATTGTGTCAGATATCATTGTATACTGATTGAGATTTGACAATGACACAGCCAAGAGCATGAAAAACAACCCCTTACCACAAACGTCTTTCACACCGATTTGATGCAAATATTTCAGACGCTTGTGTAAAATGTGGCTCAGAGGATTGGACATGGGACAGTTATCTGAGTAAAAATAATAACATTTAACATTATTTCTCTGGCCGTGTCTTTGCATCTTGGGTCTCTTTGAGAGGGTGATATGAGGCTATCCGACATTCTTTGTCTCCTACAGGCAAAATATTGTATTATCTCTTCGGTGGAAAAAAAAAAAATTTGAAGCACAAACTATTAATCAATGGCTGAATATTCTCTCAGGCAGCCTGGTCATGGAAAAACTGATGAATGCCACGAAAGATCACAAAACAGACAGTCCAAATAAAATGGGGACGCTTTGTGCACCAGGAAACCAAGTTACACAACCAACTCTGAACTTTCTGATGAAGAAATGTGGATTATTCATAACAGAATAATGAACTATAGTGGGTTTTTTTTTCATGATTTCCTCATTTGTTTTTGTTGTTTCCTTAATGTTTCCTGTGTATGTTGTGTTTTGCTTTGTTGAAAGTACATTGACAGGCTGCCCTCCTATTTTTGGCCTTCTAGTTCGCAGGCTTTCATATCCTTTGTTGTCTGCCGCAGATGGTGAATCTTACATAATCAGCCACTCATTATGTATTTCCTTTGTAATGGTGCAAATAAGTGTGTCTAACTTCGTTGAACTCAGCGGCACTAAATTTGTGCAAATCATAACCGCTGACGTGACCCCGTGTACTAATTTTATACTCAAACTTTAACTTGATCACCTCACTGACTATTACTGTGCAAATTTTAAATGGCACCCAAGCAACAACTAAGTGAGTTCATCACTCATCATACATCATCAGACTCCTGAAACATAAGCAGAAGCATCTCTGCTTCATATATCTAAAAATATACAGCTTATTAATATGTCAGTGTATTATAATACACAAAGACACTTGAGTAATTATTGAGGTAGTACAGGCTTAGCATTAAAATAACTCACTCAAGTACATAAACCCAAACAGCTGGTACTTTTCACCTCTGTGTATTGTGAACACAGACCGGCACGTGAGGAGATGAAGGATAACAAAGAGATCATGAATCATGAACGGCTGGGTAGATTTTGGAGAAACGCAGTGTAAAAAATCTGCATTGACATTTGATCAAATTAAATATAAAAGTAATTGAATAGGGGACTTAAAGAAATGTGTTTTATGAGTGAAAGCTGACCACCCCACTGTTTTTTCATCCCCCACTTTTTGGCGTGAAAATCCTTTCACCACCGGGCTTGTGCAAAGACAACTGTGTCTCATCGAGGTGACAGATCTCTGATCCCTTGGCTAGTAAGATGGAGTCTAGACATTGTCAGATTGTCATAGATACAACTGGACTGAGTTACAGAGCCAAATATAACGGACTGCCACTTACCTCAGCCACTTCCATGCACTACACAGTGTTTGTGTGTGTGGCACTGTAGTTTAAGGGATCACTGGATGTGGTTGCGTAGTTAATGGACATGTTTGTACAGAAGTCTCAGTGCTGAACAGGGCTGACGTATGCTCACTTCTGTTGCTTAATGGGCCTGTTTGAGCGCACCGTCAGTCACATAGGTGTTACATACTGGATTAGTCAGACGTGCAGGTGTTGCCACAGAAAGCTTTTGGAGCATTAGATGCTTGTTATTATCGCCTTAGACTGATTACTTGAATTAATACACACATTTTCTGTGTAAAATGCATCGTACAGTGGCAACATTAAAGGTTGAACACATCGCTTGCTTGACATCAAGCACTTAAGGTTACTAAAACTGTACTAGTTTGTATTCCTCATGGTAGTGTTCATACACACTGTAATCTGTTCCACCATTCCCATGGCTTTGTGATTTATACTTAGCAGGTCTTTGACTCTACTCCCAAGGCGATCCTGTGGCTTTTGGGGGAGTTTTTACCATACAAGGAGAAGAGGAGTTTAGCTCGGTTTCCTGTGGGAGGGTTCTGATTTCTCTCACTCCGCATCTGATTCACTCTCTCTATTTCTCTCTCCCCTTACCTCCTTCTCTCCTTTCTCCTCTCCTGGTTCTGCTCCAAACGTCCTTTCTGCTCTCTACACAACCCGAAACAACTCAAAGAATTTTATTAAAAGAAAATATCACCAAAACACTTCCAAAATAAATATTTGTATCTGTGCAGTCGAGTATCATAACAGTGTGTACAGCCAGCATCCTGACAGACCAAATAGGGCACACAGTCACCGCTCTTTATCATTGCAGGGCATGATGTAAGCCCAGGATTTTCAAGCTATCAAACTGCCACCACTTTCATAAACTTACGCCAAAAAAGGGCTGCAGTTTCCCTCCCCTGCTGAAAAGAATTCTATTAGTCCACTCACAGTTATTTTAGTCTCTAAGTCTGAAAGAGAAGGGTGAGCATTTGTGGATCTGTGTATGAGATTTCCTCAGGGTGATCCTGAGAAGCCTATAAGTTACATACTGTGTGTGTGTTCACACTGTATAATGCAGTTACTTACATACCTCGAGATGTGATACGAGGCAGAACCAGCCTTGACCTCACACCGAGCGCTCTCAGTCAGTCTGACATGTAATGACTGAAGAAATATACAAAAGGAAATAATTTTGAAAATCTGCATCGACGTGGCTTTCTGCTGCTCGAAACTCAAAGTACCTGCAGAAACCACAGACTCTCAGGTTTTGGTTTCGTTCCACTTCCTCTGTGTGAAAGTGCAAAATGTCTGTCAAATCAGAGAGTACACATTGCAATAGTGGCAATGCAACATGAAAAACAAGAGATGCATTTGTCCAAGTTTATCTTCAGATGTTACTTAAATGACCTCTGTGCGTCTTACTGTTCTTTGACTTTCCTTGTAATCTTTATTTTTAGCCGGGGCAGCTGGCACAGAAGAGTTGAAAGCAAGCAGACAAGTTCATGAGTGTTGATGTCATCAGCGCACACACACAAAAAATACACACATCATAATTAATCATAAATAAAGATGAATCTCTCTTCTATTTTACATTTGCTTTTCTCATCATTTGATCCCTGATGTAAACTTTACTCTGCAAATAAAGAGCATAAAGTGAATACCATGCATGGTCCATTCAAATATCTCCTAGGTGCATAAATTCATATTCCTGGAAACCATCTTGAGTTGTATACCCCAGTCAACAATGCTTTTTTATATTGTGAGCCTTACAAATGACAGAAAACAGATCTAAATAAAGGTTTGTCAGACCAATAGTAATTAAGAGGATGTTAATTGCAGTAGACCGATGGTTTATGTCTGTGCCGCTCGACTGTAAAGCTCCGACTGCCTGGTGTAGATCACATGCAGACAGCTCTTTCCCCAAATTTTCTTTGGCTGGATCATTTTCCATACAGCCTTTTTTCATTTAGCGGTAGAATGAAAACTATGTCCTTTTCTAACCAACTCTGGTATTAACATCAATTTGAACATTCCTAAGTAAGAACACAGGAATATAGATATGCAGCCCAAAGGGGGGGATATGAAGGTTCAGTAACTCATATTGTGAACAATGTCCTTTTGATCATTTTGCTTCTTCTTATCTGCTATTCCTCTCCTGTTCCAAAACAAAAAGGCCATGATCCAAATAAGGAGATAGCCTGGATATTGCCAGCATATCTACACCACTTTGTTCCTCCAAGGAGCCTTCAAGAGGTGAAGTTTAGATTAGGGAGGGGGGCACAGTAAGTTCTAGAGTAGCCAAGGCGGGGAGTGGCGGAAGGGGTAAACGGTGGGAAAGGGCTGTCACTAGAGACTGGGGCTGTCTGCAAACCTCCAGTCAAGTTTAAATCACTTAGAGCTCGACCGATTCTCAGTCTGCATCCTCCTCTCCTCTCCTCTCCTCTCCTCTCCTCTCTTCTCCTCTGCTCACTCGCTCTGTGCTCCCTCTGTCTCTCTCCTCCTCTCTGCATCTGCCGGTTGCTCTCTCAGTCAACCTTGCAAGGGCTCTTGTGTGGCGTCTTCCTCTGAACATCTGCTTTTCACGCAAAAGAAATTTAAAAAAACTTTTTTTTCTTCTTCCTGAAGCCTGCGAGAAACTGAGAACCAACTGTCACCATGGAGGCCATCAAGAAGAAGATGCAGATGCTGAAGCTGGACAAGGAGAACGCCATCGACAGGGCAGAGCAGGCTGAGTCCGACCAGAAGGCAGCCGAGGATAAATGCAAGCTGGTGAGACAAGGCAGGGAACACAGCATGGATGTGATGAACTTTACTGAATTAAAAACAGCTGGAAAAAGAAGTACAAGAACAGACGCATAGTATAGATAAGTAACTTTTAAGTAAGATTTGAATGCTTTATACATTAAGAGCATGTACTACATACAAAATGAAGCACGGAAAAACAGAAATTAAAGGTACTAAATGCTTTGTACATACAATTATACATTAATAACTGCAAAAGGAGAGCTACTGCAACAATATAGTAACTGGTCAAATGAAGTCCAGATCCAAATAAATGAATTTAAACTATAATTATTTATTATTGTAATTATTATTATGTAATTAATAGGACTACTTTGTGTGATTGTGGGGTTTTTTTTCCACATCACGATACATATCAATGTCAAAAAGTATTCTTAATAATGTTAAAAAGTATCAAGGGTGTTGTGTCGTCTAGTTGTTCCCTTGAGAACAAAGTTTTCATTCGTATATACCAAAAAACTCCTTTATCCATTGATCTGATCAAATTTAATTGAAGTATATTCTTTTGTGAGAACAGCCTGATGTGTAATCTGTGATTTAAATGTTTTTTTATTTAATTACGCCGATAATTTGATCTGAAACAAATAAATAAATACCAAAAGCACTTGTGCAGACTGAGGAGGGGCTCAACATAAAATGTCACGTATGTCCCAAAGCACCAAATGTTGAATTACAGAGAGCAGCTGATACCGAGCCCCTGCGTCTTGTCTTTTGACGGGCAGGAAAAGATGGAGGCTGTCCACAGGGACGTACAAACAGAATGACAGAGCGACGACTGCTGGACATATCATCCACCGCAGAAGTGGTGCTGCATGACTTAAAACAATCCAACCAATCTATCGCAGCTGTTTCTCTGACTCTGCATTATCCAGCATCCTTATCTGATTTTTTTTAAGCCTGCACCATTTCAAAGTAAAACCTCACAAATTCCAAAAAGATCTGCACATCCATATTTGGTGCTTCAGTGCGAGAGCTGTAGATAGCCGGATATTTCAAGGGCTAACATAATGATAGCGTGTTTGTACCACTTGATACAAGCAAAGTAGAATCTGGAGATGTAATAAGATATTTGAGGTTTCTAAATAGATGCAAATATTGCACAGTGGGAGGTGGTCTCGTCATCATGGTGGCACGAGAGGAATGCTAGAGAGCAGGGAGTTGAAGACCAGGAGCTTCAGAAAAGCAAGTGGAAAGAATCCTCTGTCTGTTGGCTAATGCCCTAATCACATCCTCAGAGAGCACCAAGGAGTGACAGTTGTCATTGGCACCGCACATATGGACCCCCAGCATGTCTTCCACATCAAGGAGAAGTCAGCATGAAATTCTAGAAGGTTACACAGAGCTCTTTAGTTTGTTTTGATGGCAGTGATACAAGCAGCGCCGAGAGATGCTTTCTTTGCTATTCTTGGCACGACTTGACGAACATCAAGCGTGCAGAATATGCCCTGAAAATACACAAAAGTAATACTTAATATCAACATACATCACGGACAACAAGCTCCGGCAGCAATGAGAGGATCGGTTCACTCAAATGAACTTTAAGAATGTTAAAAATTCAGTAGTCATGTGTCTTTTCAGAAACAATGTCTCCATTACTCTTGATGATCCACAGACTACATTGTACTTTCTACTGGAAATATAGTCCTGACAGCAAGTTCTGTTGATTATCAAGAGTAATGGGAACTGAAATTTTAGTCATGCTACCAGAGCAGCTTATTGCACTATTTAAACAATTATTACCATATTCAGACATTTATGATTCCCAGAGAATGAATCCTAATCGGTGGTCCCCCGATGTTTCCTCTATAGTGCCACCATGAGGTTGATATTTGTGGTTTTAAGGGAAATCTCTCATCAGCTATTGGATGGATTGCCATGACATTTAATACAGACATTCATGTCCTTTTAGTTCATTGAAAACTGATGTTTCATGTAGCACCATTGACAACTAGTTTTGTTTTGAGACATAAGTTACCTGGTAGGAGTGATGACCCTACACCTAAGTGCTTCTGGGTATTTAACAAATCTAATTAAGTGGCTTTAATTTCAAAATTACCATTTCATCTACCATTCAAACTACTCTTCACTTGTCTAATACATCAAGAATATTTATAAAATTCCATCCTTAAATGTAGTTTGGTGTTGCTGTATCCACTCTGACTCTCTTTCATATTTCTTTCAGTTGGAGGATGAGCTGCTGGCTCTGCAGAAGAAGCTGAAGGGAACAGAGGATGAGCTCGACAAGTACTCAGAGGCCCTGAAGGACGCACAGGAGAAACTGGAACTGTCTGAGAAGAAGGCCACAGATGTGAGTTAGCCACAAAGACGCCATCTGAAACACATTATCCACATTACAGTAAAAAACCACCAAAACTTCTAGGTTTCAAGCATGTAAGGTATCAATAACCACTCTTTGAAATGGACTGAACAAAATATCACTCCATGATTGAAGAAGGAACAGCGGTAGAGACATTCAGCAGAAGTTCTGAGTTGTTTCTGGTGCTTACACTCCCAAAAAAAGCCATGCCTGGACTCGCCTTGAAGGTTTACTGGGGCGTTTGGTTGTTTCTGGAGTGATGAAACATAGCAGCAGAGTGATTAAAACAAAGACATTCAAACATAATAATAATTAAAAAACATTTTTAAAGTAATTTATCTAGTTTTAATCATAAAAACTAAGGTCACAACCTTAAAGGTCTCTTGGTTTCTATGATTTCAAAAAAGACGGAGGAAGGAACAGAAGGCAGTCAAGTTGACCGTCGTGCCAAAGATTTCCCATGAGAATGAATTTGAAAATCCCCTTTTGTGGATAAAAGACTTCAACTGTACAGTACATACGTCAGACACTATTTACACTAAACTTCTACTTTTGACCTTTAACCCATCACCTACTGATCAACCAAAATGTAGAACTAACAACCCTGAAATCAGTCCTGAAATGAGTAACTTGTACCTTCTCTAACCCAGACAGTGTTGAGAATCACTGAGTTATTGGTGTCTTATTGAGGTCTGTAACGGAGCTATTTCTCAAGCACAGACAAAACTTGGCCAGCCTGTAGCCGACCAGGAATCCCAGGAATGCAGCTTAAGCAAACAGAGAACCCCATACTGCAGTGTCTAATGAAATCAATGCTCTGGCCTTTTTTTGGGGGGGCGGAGATGTTGCACTCTGCTCTGTCTGGCCTTACAGTACCTTATCTGTGACAACAATGAATGACTGTTCACCTTTAAAAGAGAAAAAAAGAGGAGCTCTGATTAAATCTATCTGAAGGAAAGAGTTCAGCGAGGAAAATAAATAAAAGTGGAGACAGAGCGACTGGACTTAGTTTGGTTTTTTTTGGGCAGTCATGACCAATATTATTGATATGATACCACAAATACTTTTCTAATGTGGTTCTTCCAGTGACGCATGATGAGTCTCTTATTTCACCATCTAGGATTTTTTGGGAGATGCATTAGCCAGGAGTAACATGATGATGTGCACACATATAATTATTAAGATCACCATTAACTCTTGAAATGAGGACACACACTCTCATTTGACCTCTTTTCCTTTTTACAAAATGAACCAAATCACTGACAGTAAACAAGATCTTTGGTATTTGGGTAACTACTAATTACAATATTTACAATTATTTTCCTTGTTCATCAATCTGCTGATGTTTTTCATGACTAATTATTATCTTGATTCATTGTTTGGTCTATAAAATGTGAGAAAATAATGAAAGCGTCTGAGCAACAGTCCAAAACTAAAAGATATTCGGGTTATTACTTCATATGATTAAAAAAAAAACCCAGCCAATTCTAACAGTATAGTCAAAATAGCTGATTGTTAATTTTCAAATAATCAAGTAATGTCTCAGCTGTAATGAAACTCCCCCAAACCACCAGTGAAAGCAGGTGAGATAAGGCCTCTCCAGAGGTTAAAGGTCAGATTGACGATACGATTTGTGTCTCTGATGATCTAACAGATGTCCACAGATGTGCTTCTTTTTTTTTTTTTTTTGTCCACCACTACTTTTAATTGTGCTCATGAGGGATGTTTATATATATAAAAAAAATGTGACACAAGGACAGACAGAGCAAATTAAAAACTCTCTGAAAAGTGAAGAGGACTGAGGGTGGAGGCTGAATGAAAGGGGGCGCTGTAGGAATGTGTCGCCACCCGATGGCTGCGGGTCATGTCTGCAACCAAATCAATTTACATTCCAGGCCGCTGCAGGTCAACAACCCCTGTGTGCTGAAGAGGATTATTACCAGCCCCACCCCACCATTGACCCTCCCTCCTCCCACATGTAGAAGTTTGGACCTTTGATTTCTATTCGGTTTACAACTCTGCTTTATCTCCTTTCTTCACACACACACACACACATTTATACTTTTGCTGACCCCCCCCCACACACACAGCCAAATCAAATCCAATATGATTCACATTAGACATGATTCATTTATCTGAATCAGACTGAATTCTTCCCCCTCTCTTGATCTCTTCCCTGCTCCCTCTAATCAGAGCAGAAAAATGCAGCCTAAGCAGCACCTTATTTGCCATATAAGTCCACAATAGAAAATCCAGACTCTCTCACACACATACACACACATTGACTTTACACACCTCTTTTTTTTTTGGAGGAGGAAAAAGAGCAGTGCCTTCCCCTCCTAAATCCTGTGATGTCATCTGAGCCCAGTCGTCTTCACAGGATTGGATGATCTCGTCATAAATTTCCTGAAAACTCCCAGCCCTTTTCCCCCCCCCCACATCCCAACACCCGCACGTCCTACTTCCTGCCCGAGAAAAAAGTTTTTCAACGGAGTCTGAAACTTTTGACGCAAATCAATAACTTTTTTTTGCCCCGCTCTCAAAGGATACAGCCGGTCAATTTTAGACTGCTCTTAGAGGGAGATCTGTGTTTGCTTTTCGAGGAAACAAACTAATCGAAATCATGGAGATGGTAAAGAAGAAAATCCAAACCCTTCAACTACAAGTTGATGAGGCAGAGGAGCGTGAACAGGCAATACAAAGGGAGTTGGACACTGAGCGTGGACTGCGCGAAAAAGTGAGATAACTGCACATTTTTACAACTTCAGTTAGATTTTTTCAATTTATCTTTAATCCTCACCTACCTGTTGATCATCTTTTAGTGAGGATTGTAAAGATTTAACACGCAAACCGTCTGCAGGTAACGACAATGATACTCTCATATCGCCCCTGTGAGAATTAAAAACTTCCCCTTGCGCATCATATTTGTAAATATGTTGTTTAAATCTTGCGATGCCTCCATATATATTGGATTTCGAGGCTTATTTGCATCATTGCGACACTCCTTGGCAGACTTTTGTTCGGCTGCGTTATCTAACACGCCCTATATCCTCTCAGAAACACAACAGGCGCCCTCATTATTGCGTTAACTGTCAGCAGGATTGTTGAAACATAAAGAGGTGGGAGGTTTGCAGCCTTTTTAAAAAAAGCTTTAACTTTTTTCCCAACCACAATTTCTGTCAAAGTCCACTTGGAAAATGGTTTCTTCCTGTTTTGTCAAGCGTCCAGTGGTCTTTGTCTGTGCTCGCTTTTTTTTTTTTTTTTTTTTTTTTTTAAAAGCTTGACTGAATAACATTTGGCACATATCTCAAATTAGGAGCTGTAACCCTTCCTCCTCCTCCTCCTCCTCCTCCTCCTCCTTCTTCAGCCTCCACACAGGAAGAAGAGAGAACACTGGTTATCTGTGATATCAGTCTGACAGGAAACAGGCCCGTGGAGAAGTAATCTGCTGTCCTCCAAACATATATGTGTTTATGTTTATAAAAAAAAAAAAAGTCAGGCCCGGCTGTATCGCTTCAGATATGTCAGGGTTAAATCAGTCACTGTGATGTTCGACATCAGCACTTTTCAAAGTGTCTGTTCAAGCTTCAAAGTCCACAGCTCATCATGGTCGTTGAGAGTGAAATGCGTTGCCCAGAGAGTAATAAATAGGCATGTGGCTCATAATGTTCAGATGATTTGAGAGCAAGAAATGAGTAAATAAACCGATTAACTGCAGTAGAAAGAGTAATTTCATATCATAAAACATGCAGCTTTAACTGTATCCTTCCTACCATTGCAGCAGTGTGTTTCCTGACTGACCCCTGACCCGTGACCCCTCTCTCTCTCTTCCTCTCTGTGTTGCTGTAGGCCGAGGGCGATGTGGCATCTTTGAACCGCAGGATCCAGCTGGTGGAGGAGGAGTTGGACCGCGCACAGGAGAGACTGGCCACAGCCCTGCAGAAACTGGAGGAGGCTGAGAAGGCTGCAGATGAGAGCGAAAGGTGAGAGTCGACCTCGGACCTCAGTCACAATGGGTTAACTGCAAATTGTAGACGGCTACAAGACTGGCAAATTATCATATTATGGCTTTGAGATGATATGATTTATGGTCAATATACAGCACAACCCTTGTCTTTAGGACAGGTTCCACTAATTAGAGTTATTGCTGTTATTATGTAGATGTTAAGCACCCTGAAATTGCAGAGAAAACTGAAAAAAGAACCAATTCAGAGGATCCAACATTTGGGCAAAACTGCCCATGTTTTGAACAGTAACATGGAGCCTCATAGAATGAAAAGGCCAGGCATGTTTAAGCTCTACAAAGTAGACAAGGTGGCAGAGATGTCAGTTCTGGAAATAGAAAGTAAGATAAAATAAGAAAGGAAATGAGGTGTTTATCGTGTGAAATGAGGCATTAGCTGCACAAGAAACAGACCACGGGAAGATATGAAAAAGATCAAATTAGAGCAAAGAAAAGAAGGACGATAAGCTATGAGTCAAAATTAAATTTAAGCTAAGTATAGATACAAAAGGAGTACATAATATTTTCCCAAGAGAAATTCTAAATTCAGTTTAGTTTCAACAAAGTCCCCATTCAACAATATTATGAGCTCATTTGTAGCGTTCATGAAGAGCACGGCAGCAAAATCTACAAAAACAGTCCTATCAATCTGCATAACAAAACTGAAACAACCGCAAAATATATTCATATAGTCATACCCAGTCATAATATAATTAACATATAAAATGTAACTGACTGTCTGTCTTAACAACAGAGGCATGAAGGTGATTGAGAACAGAGCCATGAAAGATGAGGAGAAGATGGAGATCCAGGAGATGCAACTCAAAGAAGCCAAACACATCGCTGAGGAGGCGGACCGCAAATACGAGGAGGTGCGGGCACGAAGATCATGTTTCAGCTGACTTTTAAGTTTCTGCATGACTGATAAAATTTCTGTTCTTTCTATTGCTCAACTGTGGTTTTTATTTTTTTTATATCTTTTTTAATGTCAGGTTGCCCGTAAACTGGTCATCCTGGAGGGTGAGCTGGAGAGAGCAGAAGAGAGGGCAGAGATTGGAGAGCTGTAAGCAAGAAAACATTAAAGAAGTTGTTTGTGTGCTCGCAGCCATCGAGGTCACACAGAAAACTTTAATGCATTTCTCTGTTCATACAGTAAGTGTGGTGACCTGGAAGAAGAGCTGAAGAACGTCACTAACAACCTCAAGTCACTAGAGGCTCAGTCTGATAAGGTGAGCTTCAGAAAACCTTTTTAAAAAGACACAACTGTCATGTAACATGAGTATCAGCAGAGTGTAGCGCAATAACATCAGGATATTTGTTGATTTTCTTCTTCTCTGTCTCCATAGTACTCTGAGAAAGAGGACAAATATGAGGAGGAGATTAAAGTCCTGAATGACAGACTTAAGGAGGTATGTTCATGTTTGCACACGCTGTTATTATTGTAGTATATTTTGTAGTGTATTTATGATTTAATATGTTTATTGTCTTTTTTTTTTTTTTTTAAAGGGCGGAGACCCGTGCAGAATTTGCAGAAAGGACAGTGGCTAAACTGGAAAAGTCCATAGATGACTTAGAAGGTACGCTTCCTTTCAATCCTACAGTGATCTGCACTGTTTCTTTACTTTGCTCCAATCTTTATTCTTAATTTTTCTTATTCTTAATCTTTGATTTCTCTTTTTTCCCTTCTGATTTCTCTCCATGGTCTGCACAATTCTGCATTTTCCTCCACCTCCACCTGCTGTCTCTCTCTCTGCCCCCCTTTGCCCTGCAGACGAACTGTACACTCAGAAGCTGAGGTACAAGGCTATCAGCGAGGAGCTGGATCATGCCCTCAATGATATGAACACCTTGTAAACGTTGAATTTAGCTCATGACGTTTTCACTTTTCTCTTTGTTTCACCTGTTTGGAAGCACTTTTTCTCCTCTTTTCTCTCTTTGCTCTCACTGCTCCTT
Organism: Argyrosomus regius; assembly: GCA_946959425.1. Taxonomy (NCBI): domain Eukaryota; kingdom Metazoa; phylum Chordata; class Actinopteri; family Sciaenidae; genus Argyrosomus; species Argyrosomus regius. The sequence continues at coordinate 21,878,187 of OX336892.1, read as the reverse complement.
GCTACTTTTGCATCAAACTGAATCTCAATAAAGCTATTTTTCTCTTTTACCTTGTCTTCTGTCATTTCAGTTTTAACTACTCTGCACTTTCTATATTTATTGGCCGCTGTGAAAAGGCCAAATTTGTAGGTTTACGTGTTGTACAAAGGTGTTTCTTTCTCTGTCTGCTCTAAAATTACCCATATTTATTATCTTATTGCAATTATGTGATCAATTCAGCTCTTCACTGCCATTGAGATTTATATCTGCTGCTACTTTTTATTACAGAGAACCTATCGTCTGCTAAAGAGGAGAACCTAGGAATGCACAAAGTCCTGGACCAAACCCTGCAGGAGCTCAGTAGCTTGTAAAATGCCAAGAAGAACATCAAACAATAAGAACAAACAAACATTTGTTTTGTAAAAGATATTTTCTACATGCCATCCATTTTCTGTAATTTCACTCTTCTTCCTAGTTGTTAAAACAAATGTACCCCTTTTATATATTTATGGTTCTTTTGTTTCTTTTCCTTTTTTTAAAAAATGGTTTTGGGTCCATATGATATTCAGTTTCGGTGCTTGAAAACGTGTTATAGACCAAACTCTTGAGCACAAATAAAAACTGACGACGATTACGATGACGTGAGTTTTATGTGTTATGTTGACTGTGTTTGTGCATGTGTGTGTGCGCTTGAGGCAGTTTCAACACATTGCCATAAACTGTGACCGCAGAATGAGTTCACCCTTCAATTTATGTGTGCTAACACGCACAGTGTATCCTGTGTGCTCTGCGAAGACAGTGAATTCCTTCAACACAAACCTAGAGATTTTGCTTAGCTTGGTATTTCTTGGTTCCACAATGGTAACATCACTGATTTCAGTTGAAATATAGAGAACTGATTATGATGGCAACATTCATCAACACAAAAGAGAATCAAGGAGTAACAAATACCAAACCATACTAACTAAACTAGAAAAATTCCTAAAGAAATTTTGAGTGTGCCTGACTCTGGCCCCGTCGCCCCCATACATTATTATTGACACTGCTCAGCAAATTCAGTATTAATACAACAAGCTGTGTGAGTGAAAACAGCCCCTCCCCCCTCTGCTCCCTCAGTTAGGAGGTTGCCAAGCAACCAGGGCCAACTGCCGGGCCCTAATCAGCAGAGCAGTTAGGTGCACCTGTTAGAATGTCAGTTGGAAATGCCCAGAGAGAGAGAGAGAAAATGCTGAAAGTCACCCCTCGAACAGAAAGGACTCCTGACCAAACCGTTGCTCCAATCACTGAACCAACTTTACTGTGAGCATCGTGAGCCCTTCCTGAACGTCTAGATACCTGTTTTGTGTGATTACCATGAAGAAATGTCCCCTTTACAGCGATTCAAAGAAATGTTACTTCTGCTTTCCTCCAGAAATTTTCCCGCTTTTTTAACATGGCAGTCTATGGGGCTGTGGATGGGTGTTGCTGCCGCATCTTTGCGTGTGACACCAAAACTATACAGCCGACAGCTTCAGCAGTGTTATCACTGCGACCACCACAAATTTTCCTACGTTTCTATGTATAAATTATTTCTGTAGAGTGACATTTGCGGCCTCGAGCGCAGTTTACAAATTTTTTTTCAACGAATTTCTCTCTCCCTCTGCCCTCTAGCGATGATGTCACCAACTGTAGCTCGCGAACATTCTACCAATACACACCCATTCATTTTTTGGCGTGGTTTTTGGCGATTTTTAGGCAAACCGTTTGCCGAAAACCCTTAGAAAAGTCATAGCACCGGTGTCGATTTGACACCTTTTTGTGTATGTGTGACAAAAACTGTGGGACGAGTAGCGCGTCAAAAAAGGGCGTAAGAATAATAATAATAACTAGAAAAATTTCTAAAGAAATTTTGAGTGTGCCTGACTCTGGCCCCGTCGCCACCATACATTATTATTGACACTGCTCAGCAAATTCAGTATTAATACAACAAGCTGTGTGAGTGAAAACAGCCCCTCCCCCCCTCTGCTCCCTCAGGCAGGAGGTTGCCAAGCAACCAGGGCCAACTGCCGGGCCCTAATCAGCAGAGCAGTTAGGTGCACCTGTAAAAATGTCAGTTGGAAATGCCCAGAGAGAGAGACAAAATGCTGAAAGTCACCCTCGAACAGAAAGGACTCCTGACCAAACCATTTGGCCTATCATTGAACCGACTTCATTTTGAGCATCGTCAGCCCTTCCTGAACGTCTACATTACTGTTTTGTGTTATAACATGAAGAATTGTGCCCTCTACGAGCGATTCAAAGAAAGGTTACTTCTGCTCTCCTCCAGAAATTTTCCCGCTTTTTTAACATGGCAGTCTATGGGGCTGTGGTTGGGTGTTGCTGCCGCATCTTTGCGCGTGACGCCAAAACTATAAAGCTGACAGCTTCAGCAGTGTTATCACTCGACTACCACAAATTTTCCTACGTTTCTAGTGAAAAAATTAATTCTGTGGAATGACATTTGTGTCCTCAATCGCACTTTACAAATTTATTTTTCGACGAATTTCTCTCTCCCTCTGCCCTCTAGCGATGATGTCACCAACTGTAGCTCGCAAACATTCTACCAATACACACCCATTCATTTTTTGGCGTGGTTTTTGGCGATTTTTGGCAAAACCGTTTGCCAAAACCCTTAGAAAAGTCATAGCACACCATTCCCGATCGAGCCGCACGTTTTGATACCACTTTTGTTTATGTGCGACCAAAACTCTGGGAGGAGAAGCGAACCGAAAAAACATACGGAAGAAATATAAGAATAACTAGAAAAATTTCTAAAGAAATTTTGAGTGTGCCTGACTCTGGCCCCGTCGAGCCCTACATTAAATAGCTGTCAGCGTGTGTATGCGCGCGTGTGTGTGTTTTGTCTGTTAATTAGAGGGTTTTCCAAAGTCTTTTATTTTGAAGGGACTCTTATTTTGAAAGAATTTTGTCTAGTGTGTGTTTCTGTGTGTCTGTGTGTGTCTGTCTGTCTGTCTGTCTGTGTCTCCCTCTATCCATCTATCTGTCTGTGTTTATCTCTGTGAGAGAGAAGGATAAAATGGCCGACATTCAAACTGTATTATTGACAGTTATTGTTATTATACAGAGAGTTCAATCAAGTTAATCACAGTCAGGCATGTGGAGGGCAGTTAAGGAGAAAGTTTTACAGTATTTAATTTTGAAGGAACTCTTATTTTGAAAGTCTTGTTGTGTGTGTGTGTGTGTGTGTGTGTGTGTGTGTGTGTATGTTTGTGTGTGTGCGTGTGTGTTTTGCCTGTTAAGGAGAGAGTTTTCTCAAATATTTTATTTTGAAGGGACTCTTATTTTGAAAGTCTGTGTGTCTCTCTATCTATGTCTGTGTATGTGTCTGCGAGAGAGAAGGATAAAATGGCCGACATTAAAAATGTAGCCTTGATAGTCATTGATTAAGATAGCCCCTCCCCCCTCTCCTCCCTCAGACAGGCTTGAGGTTGCCAAGCAACCAGGGCCAACTGCCGGCCCTAATCAGCAGAGCAGTTAGGTGCACCTGTTACAATGTCAGTTGGAAATGCCCAGAGAGAGAGAGAAAAATGCTGAAACCGCCCGTCGAAAAAGACGGTGTGGTGGCCAAACCGTTTGGCCTATCATTGAACCGACTTCACTATGAGCATCTTGAGCTTCTCCTGATCATCTACATATATATTTGAGGCGAAAATTGTATAAACCTTGGCCTTGGTAGTCATAGAAAGAACAGGTGCTCCCTGCTCCTTTTGGAAATTTCTCCTCTCCCGTTAACATGGGCGTAGATGCGGCCGTGGGTTGGTGTTGCTGCCGCATCTTTGTGTCTCACGCCAAAACTATAAAGCCGACAGCTTCAGCAGTGTTATCACTGCGACCACCACAAATTTTCCTACATTTCTAGCTTTAAAATTATTTCTGTAGAGAGACATTTGTGGCCTCAATCACAGTTTACAAATTTTTTTTTGACGAATTTCTCTCTCTCTTGCCCTCTAGCGATGACATCACCCACTCTAGGTCTGGGACATTCTACCAATACACACCCATTCATTTTTTTGGCGTGGTTTTTGGCGATTTTTGGCAAAACCGTTTGCCAAAACCCTTAGAAAAGTCATAGCACACTTGTCACGGCCGAGCCGGTCGATTTGACACCTTTTTTGTGTATGTGTGACCAAAACTCTGGGAGGAGAAGCGAACCGAAAAAACATACGGAAGAAATATAAGAATAACTAGAAAAATTTCTAAAGAAATTTTGAGTGTGCCTGACTCTGGCCCCGTCGCCACCATACATTATTATTGACACTGCTCAGCAAATTCAGTATTAATACAACAAGCTGTGTGAGTGAAAACAGCCCCTCCCCCCTCTGCTCCCTCAGGCAGGAGGTTGCCAAGCAACCAGGGCCAACTGCCGGGCCCTAATCAGCAGAGCAGTTAGGTGCACCTGTTAAAATGTCAGTTGGAAATGCCCAGAGAGAGAGACAAAATGCTGAAAGTCACCCCTCGAACAGAAAGGACTCCTGACCAAACCATTTGGCCTATCATTGAACCGACTTCATTTTGAGCATCGTCAGCCCTTCCTGAACGTCTACATTACTGTTTTGTGTTATAACATGAAGAATTGTGCCCTCTACGAGCGATTCAAAGAAAGGTTACTTCTGCTCTCCTCCAGAAATTTTCCCGCTTTTTTAACATGGCAGTCTATGGGGCTGTGGATGGGTGTTGCTGCCGCATCTTTGCGCGTGACGCCAAAACTATAAAGCTGACAGCTTCAGCAGTGTTATCACTGCGACTACCACAAATTTTCCTACGTTTCTAGTGAAAAAATTAATTCTGTGGAATGACATTTGTGTCCTCAATCGCACTTTACAAATTTATTTTTCGACGAATTTCTCTCTCCCTCTGCCCTCTAGCGATGATGTCACCAACTGTAGCTCGCAAACATTCTACCAATACACACCCATTCATTTTTTGGCGTGGTTTTTGGCGATTTTTGGCAAAACCGTTTGCCGAAACCCTTAGAAAAGTCATAGCACACCATTCCCGATCGAGCCGCACGTTTTGATACCACTTTTGTTTATGTGCGCACCAAAACTCTGGGAGGAGAAGCGAACCCGAAAAAACATACGGAAGAAATATAAGAATAACTAGAAAAATTTCTAAAGAAATTTTGAGTGTGCCTGACTCTGCCCCGTCGAGCCCTACATTAAATAGCTGTCAGCGTGTGTATGCGCGTGTGTGTGTGTTTTGTCTGTTAATTAGAGAGTTTTCCAAAGTCTTTTATTTTGAAGGGACTCTTATTTTGAAAGAATTTTGTCTAGTGTGTGTGTCTGTGTGTCTGTGTCTGTCTGTCTGTCTGTCTGTGTCTCCCTCTATCCATCTATCTGTCTGTGTTTATCTCTGAGAGAGAAGGATAAAATGGCCGACATTCAAACTGTATTATTGACAGTCATTGTTATTATACAGAGAGTTCAATCAAGTTAATCACAGTCAGGCTTGTGGGGGGCAGTTAAGGAGAAAGTTTTACAGTCTTTTATTTTGAAGGAACTCTTATTTTGAAAGTCTTGTTGTGTGTGTGTGTGTGTGTGTGTGTGTGTGTATGTTTGTGTGTGTGTGCGTGCGTGTTTTGCCTGTTGAGGAGAGAGTTTTCTAAAATATTTTGTTTTGAAGGGACTCTTATTTTGAAAGTCTGTGTGTCTCTCTATCTATGTCTGTGTATGTGTCTGCGACAGAGAAGGATAAAATGGCCGACATTAAAAATGTAGCCCTGATAGTCATTGATATTATAAAGACAGTGAAAACAGCCCCCTCCCCCCTCTGCTCCCTGTCTGTGTCTGTGAGAGGGGCCAGGTGGAGCCCACCAATCAGAGCAGAGCAATCAACCGCAGCTGCTGTGTGAGATTAAACAGTGCTGAGAGAGAAAAAACGTCTGAAAGCCACCCCTCGAACAGAAAGGACTCCTGACCAAACCGTTGCTCCAATCTCTGAACCGACTTTACTGTGAGCATGCTGAGCCCTTCCCGAACGTCTAGAGACCTGTTTTGTGTGATTACCAGGAAGAAATGTCCCCTTTACAGCGATTCAAAGAAATGTTACTTCTGCTTTCCTCCAGAAATTTTCCCGCTTTTTTAACATGGCAGTCTATGGGGCTGTGGATGGGTGTTGCTGCCGCATCTTTGCGTGTGACGCCAAAACTATAAAGGTGTTTTTTATTTTTTTTTTTTTTTTTTTTTTTATTATTTTTTTTTTTTTTTTTTTTTTTTTTTTTTTTTTTTTTTTTTTTTTTTTTTTTTTTGGTTTTTTTTTTTTTTTTTTTTTTTTTTTTTTTTTTTTTTTTTTTTTCTTTTTTTTTTTTTTTTTATTTTTTTTTTTTTTTTTTTTTTTCTATATATAAAAATTTTTTTTTTTTTTTTTTTTTTTTTTTTTTTTTTTTTTTTTTTTTTTTTGGTTTTTTTTTAATTTTTATTTTTTTTGTGGGGGGGGGGCGGGGCGGTTTTTTTTTTTTTTTTTTTTTTTTTTTTTTTAAAAATTTTGTTGGGGGTGTGGTTCAAAAAAAAAAGGTAAAAAAAAAAAAAAAAAAAAGGGGGGAAAAAAAATATAGGGGGCTCTTTTAGGCACACTCAATAATAAAATTAAGTATGGGGAATAGTATATAGTGTGCTCTTTCAGGCACACTCAATAATAATAATAATAATAATAAAATTAAGTAGGGGAAAATTTTTTTTTTTTTTTTTTTGGAAATAAAAAAAAGGGGGGAATAAAATATAGTGTGCTCTTTCAGGCACACTCAATAATTAAACCATCTCCATGACAACTGAGCAACTCCATCTGCAGGAGGAGGAAGGACGTGTGGTGTGGTTGAAAGCTCAGAAAACAGGTAAGTCGGGCTTCGTTTTTAGATTTTCTCTTGTCAAAACAGAGCAAACCTGCCATCAACAGCTTCTAAAATGAAATACTACAATGTAAAGTAAATAATTAAAAAACTTATTTAGTAAGAGTAAAGTTTTATCAGGCTTACATACACTCAACAGCCACTTCATTAGGTACACTTGTACAATCTAAAGTGATCCAAAACAACAACTCTGCTATAAATTTTACCTTTATAAACACAATAATGTTCAGTCTTAATAGACAATGTCAGAGTAGTGCTCTGTGTTTATTACTGAGGGTGTAGTTTTCAGAGTTGTTGAACAGGACTGCGTTATATTGAGCGCTGTTAATAAATAATTTGACCACACTAATTACAAACAGGCGTTGGCCTAATATTATAACAACCTTTTAATATAACACACTCCAGAACAGTACCAACATCCATTATGACTTCAACAGTAAACATAAGAGGTAGAATTATGATCACACACACACAATGAAAACATACTTATGAATATTATGTTCCATTTCTGTCAGTAGATACTCCTAATACTAATATTGCACACAGTGTCCAGGCCAGCAGCCAGGGGACAGCAGTAATATATGTTACGTCATTAACCATTAATCTGCACAGTTAACTAGATAGAGTACTTTATTGATCCCCAAAGGGAAATTCTTATGTTGCAGCCTCAGTTACAAATATTACAAAACACAACAACACAGACATACACTATGTACGAATAGATGTGAGCCAGATAAAATAAAGTAAATTATTGTTTAGGGTGGAAGAACATATTATTCTATGCATGTAAGAAATATACAAAATTTACAAAGAGAAATATACATATACGCTGCACAGTAACTTGTGCAAAAATGTATATTGTACCATCTTGATCAGAGAATGAGTTGAAAAAACTTATTTAGTAAGAGTAAAGTTTTATCAGGCTTACATACACTCAACAGCCACTTCATTAGGTACACTTGTACAATCTAAAGTGATCCAAAACAACAACTGTGCTATAAATTTTACCTTTATAAACACAATAATGTTCAGTCTTAATAGAAAATGTCAGAGTAGTGCTCTGTGTTTATTACTGAGGGTGTAGTTTTCAGAGTTGTTGAACAGGACTGCGTTATATTGAGCGGTGTTAATAAATAATTTGACCACACTAATTACAAACAGGCGTTGGCCTAAAATTCAAAATACTTGTCTTTATTTGTAGGATTTGGATATTTCAGGAACATGCTGCATCTGTTGCATGAATGCACTCCAGCCTGTTTTCCTCTTAAAAATGTAACAGACTGTTGCATCACCACAGGTCATCTGAAAAGGTTGCATAGGGGCCTCCAAACAGCTAGAAACGGCCTTGTAGTTACTTCCAGCCCTGCAGATTACAGTTAGTCCAGTGAGTACACGCCCTCTGGTCGCAGTCACACACACGCTGTATTAACAGGCAGGTGGATTCCGGGCCAGCAGGGGGCGTCATTTCCACACAGTCACATCACTGCTTCGCTTCGCCGGGCGGGATTTCCGCAATAATATCAAGTATGGCGAAGACATACGACTATTTGTTTAAATTACTGTTAATCGGAGACTCTGGTGTCGGGAAGACCTGTGTGCTGTTCAGGTTTTCAGAAGACGCCTTCAACTCAACGTTTATCTCAACTATAGGTACGTTTTTACCGGGTGATTTAAACTGTGTCTGTTTACGGAGAGGTGTGTGTCTGCGGGGCTCGGGCTATTTGCTGGAATGCTATAGCGATGCTACGTTTGACGGTTGGGAGTAGTTTGTCTTTGTCGTTAATAAGCTGCGTTATTCTTTTAGATGTCATGAATATTTATATATTAAAATGTAAAGAGGACACATTGTTACCCGTGTGTTTGAATAGATATGTGTCCGTTTTTTATTATACAATCATGCCGGGTGGTTCGTTAGCGGTTAGCCAGCAGGCCCCGTCTACATCCTGGCAAGACACCGGAAAGCCCGCTGTAGCTAATTAATTTAACAGTTATAAAAGCACCGTTGCCCCTTTTTAGACACATATTACTGCGGTCTGTCTTGACAAGAAACCCAGTCGCTTCTTATTCCCGGTGCACAAGTGTCATTTGTTGTATCACAGCCAGTGTCAGTGCCAGTGTTTGACAGGTTCCCCCCACCAAACCCAAAGCTAACAACAGGCTACAACGTTATGATTGACGTGCATGATCCGTCTTTATCCCTCCAGGCATTGATTTCAAGATTAGGACAATAGAGCTCGACGGCAAGAAGATAAAGTTACAGATATGGTAAGTTTATCTTAATTCCCTTTTTAATCCAGGGCAAGTTACACGATGGCAGTGTTTTATTGATATTTGGCTAATAAAGTATGGATGGCACACAGGTTCCTTTCAAAGGTAGGTTGCCTACAGGTTACACTTTAAAACTAGTTTCTGTCTTCAGCAACAAAATCCCAGTTGTTGTAGCTTATAAAAGTTTTAAATCTGTTACCTGCCTCTAATATACCAAACCTTCATACCTCCTTGCTGCAGTGCTGCAGCAGTTTATTGGAAAAAGTCCTCCCCATCTCGTTAATGCTTACCTGTACTTAACTGCAGTGAGAAATTAATGGAAACTTTCCCCCATTTATCAAAATATTGATCTTAAATGCATTTCAGATTATACTTTATTTATCCCACAACGGGGTAATTCACTTGTAACAGTTAAACAGGTAAAGTGGCCGTGATATAAATAATATTGCACATGGTAAGTGATTGGAATGGAAATATAAATACAGATAAAAAATAAAATAAGTATAAAAGCTATGGTGAGTAGTAGTGGTAATTTAAACAGAAACAGAAACTACAACATGATCAGGTGGTGCAGGTGTTGATCCTCAGTAACCAGCAGTCTGCTGCTGAAGGAGCTACTCAGGAGACCCCACAGTGTCATGCTGGGGGTGAGAGGTGTTGTCCATGATGGACAATTTACTTACATTTTATGACATATTACACTTTATAATGTCTCAATCTTGGTGTGTGTTTTCAGGGATACAGCCGGCCAGGAGCGCTTCCGAACAATCACAACAGCCTACTACAGAGGGGCGATGGTGGGTGTCTTCACGTCTTGACGGACAAATGTAACACAAGTCCACTTTCCAGTTCTGTTAACACTGTTTAATTCACTCTTCTTTACAGGGCATCATGCTTGTCTACGACATCACCAACGAGAAGTCTTTTGAAAATATCAAGAACTGGATAAGGAACATAGAGGAGGTAATCACCGGCCCATGTTAGACCTTCCTTTACGTGCTTGCTGCCACTTAAAATGCTGAAATGGCGCCCTGTAGCAGATTGTGTTGAATTAAATGTCACTTCTCTTGATCCAGCATGCATCAGCTGATGTTGAGAAGATGGTCCTTGGCAACAAGTGTGACATCAACGACAAGCGGCAGGTGTCCAAAGACAGGGGGGAGAAGGTTAGAAGTTGTTTGTGGCTTATATTTGATGATAGATGATGTGTTTACACTGTTGGAGCATGAAGAAAAACGTGTCAACATTTTACTACCATTTTCTTTCAGCTTGCATTAGAGTATGGGATCAAGTTCATGGAGACCAGTGCAAAGGCCAACATCAATGTGGAAAACGTATGTCGCCATTCTACCTTAAATTATACTTCAATTACGTGTCATCAGTATCATAATGTGTACTTTCTTCTGGTTCACAGGCATTTCTGACACTCGCCAGAGACATCAAATCAAAAATGGACACAAAATTGGTAAGAAGAACTCTTTGGTAATACAACTTAGTGTTTCGCACTGTGAGAAATAGTTTCACATTCGATAGTGGGGGGTGCCTGTAGTTGTGAGAAAAGAACATGAGGTTTAGTGTAGTTGCTGAACCATACGACATTTCGACATAACAGGGCAGTGACCTGTTTATCTGTCGCCTTTGTAGGAGGGCAACACACCGCAGGGGAGCAGTCATGGAGTCAAGATCTCAGAGCCTCAGAAAAAGACCAGCTTCTTCCGCTGTAGCCTACTCTGAGGACGGAGGCCTTCGTCACTGGCTGCCAGCTGGCTGGACATAAATGGACTGTGCTTGCTCTCAGCACTTCCTTCCTCTTCCTCCTTTCTACCCATCCATGACCTGTCCTCCCAGTCCACACAAACCATTATATTCCCAGTAAGTGGAGGACTTCCTTCCCCTCCTTGCTTCCTCTTCTGAAAGCTTCCAGTGGTGCATCTCTTCCATTTTTAAGGAGACTCGTTGTTTTCATATGTCAGAGTGCTTGACAGGTCGAGGACTCAACCGAGAGCGTTGTCCAGATGTTCTTTACCACACAAAAGACAGGCTCTTACTCCCGATGTTAGTCTCTTTGTTGTACGCACTTATATTTCACACAGCTGGTGGCACAACTGATTATGAGAGCCTGTTAAATTAATATCAAGGTTTTGGGATTGCAAAATAGCAAATGTGATATTTAGATCTATTTTTATTAGCGCTCTTTCCCTTTTTAAATTATTAGCATCAACCAGAGACTGAACGGCTTGAACTCGGTGAAACAGAGTTGCACATGCTTTCATTTTCATTTCAGCAGTTGAGAATCATATCACACACAAGGCAGTCAAGGATCTGAAAGGAGTCGGACTGAAAGGTTTTCCATTGCGCGCAGTCCTTGACAATCATTTGATGTGACTTAAAAATGCATGTGTCATCATGCCCACATCATTACACACTGCCCCCCCCCCAACTTCTCTTTTTAACCCTTTCTGCGATAGCTTTCAGCTCCTGGAAGGCATTTTGGAAACACAAAACTGAAGAGTACAATCCAGATCTCTGCCTCTGTAGATAAATCAGCAGAACATTTGTGAGCTGATATGTGTCTGCTTAGACTTTCTCTGCTTTAGTGACCTACAGTGCAATAAGATCAGAGCTGCAGTTAATTACTCTTTTTGTTATCAATTATTCTGAGTTATTTCCTCGATAAATCTTGAAAAATGCAGCACAAGGCGACGTCTTAAGATGTCTTCTATTGTCTGACCAGCAGTCAACAAAACTGACGTATAAGAAAAGCAGAAAATCTTTGTGTTGTCTGACATTTCTGCTAGAAAACTGACTTAAAAGGATGAATCAGTTATCTAATTGTTTCATCCCTAAATAAGACGATTTGACGTTTTGACTTGAGGGTTTCGTAGCAGCTCTGATTCACAGCCAAGCTAAATGACGTCTCCGGTTATTCGATCGGTTAAAATCACTCTTGAAGTTTCGCACTGTAAGCCCCTTCTTCAGCTCTCCTTGCACTTTACACAGTAACTCGTGTTCTTGTGTGTAGTCTGTGCCAAGTGATAGTTTTGCAATACAATTACTTAAGTAAGTTAAAACCGTTTTGATCTATTGAGTATTGGTAGTATTACGGGCAATATTCCTAAATTTTACAAATACCTACTTATAAACGTATAAATATTTCACTGCTAGTGATCCATTGTCCTGGTATAAGTTCAACTGAAATACATCACCCTAATGTTCAACAGCTGCGTGTATTTAAAAAAAGGAAAAACAATTTGCAAGCCTCTGTTTCTATGCTACCCCGCCTGCCAAATTATAGTTTAAAAGTGGCGTTTTCTTGGCGTATTTCATGAAAGGTCCCATTAGTATTGTACAACTTCTCGTTTGTGTTTTGAATTGTGGCTCTACAGCTCGACAGCTAGGTGGCACCACAGGCACAGTGTGCGTTCCAGGCGACCACCTGAACTCCCAATTTTAACCAGTATTTTATTAAAAAAACGTGAGCCACGGTGAACTAGACATGTGCGATCCAGACATGTGCGATCCAGACATGTACTAAGTATTTAACGTAGATGTTGATTCTCGGTCTATTCGTTTCCTCCGTGTTTCCCTCTTTAACATCTGTTACTAGTCTGAAAATTAAACTCCTGTATGCACAATTTAGAGGGAGGATCTGCTTTTGCTTGCCTGCATCTTTTTTTTTTATTTTAATATCAAATCATTTGGGACCTCATGACTACCACGGCCATTTGTCTTAACCACGAATACTCAGTTCTGTCATAGGTGAGCTATGCATTGTGAATCTTGGACCTGTGCATATGTTGTGTAATGTAATTTTTCAGACATACTTGTAGGCCTGTACAGTTGAATGTACAGGCTTTTTTTTTTTTTATTACTATTTTTGTTTTGTGTCATTCACTGAGCCAAAAAAGGACACGCTCAGCTTGTAGAAACGACATTTGCTACATCAGCGCGAGTGAAACGTAGCATGGTGGCAGATTTTAAGTAGGAAGAGTCTGAGCGCCGAAACGTGGAGGTTTAGTGCTGTCGTCTCATTCGAGTGATACTGTAGCTTTAAGTCATGAACGGAAACGTAGGGAGCAGAGACGCTCGTGGGACTCGAGCTGTATCATTTTCAGCTGAAATGATACTTCCTCTTTTGATTTTGTTTTTAAATCATATCCTCTTTTTTTTTTTTTCAAGACTCCTATCACGTCATAATATACTGTACATCCGTTTTTACAGCCATATTTTCATTCCATCGATTGTGAAGTACACAGGGAGAATAATACGAGACATTTTGAAGAAAAAAGTGAAAAAAAACATTGTAAATATCACATTGAAAAAAGAGATCTACTTAAATTGTACTGTACTTTCTAAATCCATATGAAAATGTATCTACAATTTGTAGATATGTGTACTTTTGATTTAATAAAATAAGATTATAAAACTCCACATTCACTGTGTTTATTGGCTGCCTGTCAGAGGAAACTACACTGTCAGTTGACCCCGTTCTCCCGCATTGAGAGCTTGACTGCTTTCATGACAAATGGCTCTCCTTTTATTGGCCTGCTGTGACCCACTGGAATATTCTGGCATGTGTTTCTTTTATAGTCTGGTGTAACTGAACCCCTTTAGATACAAAACACATATCTACTGTTGATGGTCATAACTAATGAGCCTTGTCATGATGGATTGGTTGATTGCACCACCTGATGACAGATCTGCAGTCACACCACGGGCTGCTGTTATCACAGCATTTCCAGGAATAAAAGAAAAATCGGATGTGGGCTCGGTGTGTCAGTGCAGGTCAAACAAATCCGAGCTTAATGCTCCCATGAAAGACAAGACAATTCATAGTTAGTCATAGATTTACTCTGGATGCTGAATGTCAAAGTCTGATGATCTCTGCGGATCTGAATGTTTTTGGTTACAGTTTTTGTTTTTTTTACAAAATAAATCACAAAAATCTAAAGATTCACAAGATAATTTGTGGTTTTTGGTTGAAATGTCAGGATTCCCTCGCTTTCCAGACATCGTGCAGTAACAATAAGTCCATCTTGATGTGCGATTCAAATGCATACGACTGCTTCAGTTCTTTATATCCTTATGTGGAACGTGCTGTGAACAGAAATTAGAATAGTTCTTGTTCCGGATCAACAAAGTAGGTAAATGCATGTTAGATCACAATTATTGACACATAAAAAGATAAATGTGTTCTCATGAATTGTATGTAGGTGGTTTTACTCATCGTTACATCGCAGCGGCCTACCTGAGGAAGTCTGGAGCTCGAACAATCATGTGCTGGAAGTCCTCCAGTGACAGACGTCCGTCGTTGTCCAGGTCAGCTTCATCTATCACCTTCTCGCACACCATCCTCACCTCGTCTTCCGTCAGCTCGTTACGGGTCAGTTTGTTCAGCGTCTTCTCCAGGTCCGACTTACAGATGAAATCATCATTGTTGAAATCTTGCAGGGAAGGAGAAGAAGTGATTAGCAACATACAAAGTGTTTTTAATAATCAAAAATTGTTGCTTTTTTTTATTATTAATGTGGTCTGCTGTGAATAAGCGGCACCCTCTGTGGCTGGGAAATGAAGCCAATGCAAAAGTGCCAAAACTGTAATACCTAAAGTGTCCACTTGAGGATGGCTAGAGAACATTTTAACACCCATAAGCCCCCATGTTAAAATGTCCAACTTTCACAGCAGAAATAAACATGTTTACAGCCTGGTACAAAAAACAGTTTTGGTCTCTATAGCTTATTACCCCACTCATGACAGCTGTACTGAGGGTGAGTTTGTATGCAACTCACCCGTTAAATTATATTATGTTTGTGGTTGCTCTGATTGACAGGTATGCACCGTTACAGATGGTTTGTTTGAGCACACAGGCGTCAATCAGCCTGCCTTAGGTGATCCATGTCTTGGCTGATTTTTAGATTAGCCGGGAAGCGGAAGAGGCAGGACAGCCAACACGGTGGTGGCAGCCAGAACAACATATTTTTCACTGTCAGTTCTTTTTACTGTTTTTACAGGTCGGGCGTTTCACTAATTTCAGATATCAGTTCCAGGTTTTGAGATATACTTCATATATTTTGAAGTAATTCCTGGTTAGGTCAACGCATGGTTACCTATTTTTGCTGCTGATAAGTTCGACTATTCAGCCAAAAACTGCAGCGTTAGTATCATGTTAAACCAATATGTCGATATCTTAAGCCATAAACATATTTGTTAACACACCCAGTCCTTCATTAGAGAGGTCATTTCAGGTATTGCTCATCATAACACAGCTATGCCTTTACAGTATGTCACCTTCCTTGGGTTTCTCCTCTGTCAGCCTGAATAATAAATGAGAAGTTTCCTTGACCCATGACCATGGCGATGTGTATGTAACTTCTTCATCTGTCAGCGTTTGTTAATTAGGGGGGACCCTGGTGCTCTGCTCAAACTGGGCTTTGACAAGCTCTTTGCCTCCATAATGGGCTGGTTAATAATTTATAACGTCCCGTGCACCATCCGTCATGCTTACAGATCCAGAACCCTTCAACATGCTCCCTTTCCATATGCTCGTATGATATTAAAATTAAAAAACATGTTTCGTCTTATTAAATTTACATGGGAAGATTTTAATTCATGGTTTAAATTTTAATGATTGGATGATATTGTTGCACAAAAGTGAGATTATTTTGGCATCAGAGATGTTCTTAACAGTCTGTAGGGTTACATGTTAGCTATGATCTTCTATTTGGGGACCCGGAGCTCCAAAAACATGAATCTATAATCATAATGCTTTGTGACTTTTTCTAATATTATGAGATTTACTCATAAATCTGTTTGATGACAACTAGACAGCTAGTTACACAGCGCCACCATGCCCAAATTTTAAATAAATCAAATTAGATTTCTGTTATTGGGAGTATAACTGTTTGTAGGTAAGAGCCCTAACAAACAAAAGTAATATGCACATGTATCATCTAAAACATTTTCTTATTTTGGTGTAATTTCAGTGCTTTATGATCATTTCTGTGTTTTGGCACCTTCATCAGACAGTGTACATGTTGTTACCATAAATTTTGAAAGCGTAGTACGCCTTGAGGTCACGCGGCGCCATCTCACTCAAGACTGAAAACATGTCCAAGAAGTCATCCAGTGTCATGTTTCCCTCTCCGTCCTCAGAGAAAACCTCAGCGATCCTCTGACGGAACGGGTTGTCCTAGACAGAGGGGACACAACTGCTTCTATTACAGCCTGATTAAAGAACTCATCATGCAGAAGAATGAACTGGCATTGTTGGATTTGGTGGCTTCCCTGGACTACATGGTTTATATCTCATGTCTGATTTTTGTTTTCCTAATGAGAATTTGAGTTATACACTTGTCACAATTTGGAATAATAAATGACAATGAGGGAAAGTATAATCCTTACTCTCCCTTTCTCAGGACATGTCAGGGACCAGCGTGTTCACACACCTGTTTACCTCGCTGTCATTGTGTAAAGAGGCATATAATTGACCCATTTCCAACAAGTGTGTCCTGAGGGACTCACCAGCATTCTTCAAGTTTAAAGGAGTCGGGTAACGTATAACCTTTCAAAGAATTCTGTCGATTAGTTGGCCATTAATTATGGATTGGTAACACAGGGAGAGAGAGGGAGAGAGCGCGGGTCTGCAGGGTGTGTGTGGAGCAGTGGGTTTACCTTCAGCTCTGGCATGCTGCCAATCAGCTCATATGGTAACTTCACATCTGGGTGGTTGGTGTAGTCAAGAGGAACGAGCTGCGGTGCCAAATCCCGATAGCGGTAGAACAGTCTGGGAAAGGTTTAAAAAATTTACTTTCAATATTACATTACAAGATATCTTCCATGTTTTGCTGCTGTGTATTTTAGATTCAGTGACTGGCTGTTAAGAAGGTTCAATTAGGGGGGAAAAAGGTTCAGCTGGAGCCTCTACTGTGGTCAACATTAAAAACACTGAAAAATGAGATTTAGCACAGCAAGATTTTAATGTGATCTCAATGGTAGTGTGCCCCACAGCAGGACAGGTCTCCTGATACTGTAGTTTAGAGTTACAGTGTAGTATTGTGCAGAACAAAACAAAAATTCAGCTGTGTCACACCAGCAACAACTCAAATATATCAAGATTTGATATCAGTGAAATGATTTGCTCACCTGAGAATTTCTTTTCTCGTGAAATACGTACAGTCCTGCGAATACAGTCAGATCGTGGCAGGTATCAAAGGCAGATTGCAAAGGATGCAGCTGTTCGTGGTGCTAAATTACTTATTTTATACAGCGGTGGAAGAAGTATTCAGATATTTACTTCAGTAATAGTATACTATGAAATTCTCCAACATAAGTCAAAGCCATACATTTAAAATATTGCAAGTACATGTCAGCACTGTTATTATATTGTTTATTCATAGTTATAACATGTAAACATGTAACTTTACATTCCCCTGCTCTGAAATGTAGTGAACTAGCAGTAAAGTACCTCAAAATAATACTTAAATACAGTACTACTGTACTGCTAAAGTAACTAAGTAGAGTAAATTTTCTTAGTTACCTTCCACCACTGGATTCATATGAAAACATTTGTAAACGTTTGATTAACAGTATTAAAAGTTTTGATTGTAAAATGTCCATAAATTGATTTTTCTGAGCAGTGAGGTTGTAATAAACAAAATATTAAATCAACAAACTTTTACTTTGTGCACCTCATGACTCTGAAAGTTCTTATTGTTAATGAATTAAAAAGTACAAAGAAGTCCGACAAGTGTGTTTATCTTGTTTACACATGCTGGTAGCTGGTATTGATAAGAGAAGCACCATTGGAGTGAGTGAGGCTAATCGTCTCATTCAGAACGAAACAGGATTGACACCAACCTGATAGGCATCTAGCTGCTGTGCCGTAAAGATGGTCTGTTTATTCCCCATGTCTGAGCGCGCAAACACCAAGCCTCAGGTCCATCGCTGCTCCGACATCAAGTGCTTTTTTAGGGTGTGTGGATATGTCAGATATGAAATACTGGGACAAAAGGAAGCCAGAGCCAAAGAGGAGATCGGGTGTCGGGCCCTTTGGTCCCCATTATAATGGCAGCATTTCATCGTTTTCTCCATTGTGAATAGCAACCCCTTTGACAATGAATAAGGGCTGTCGTCCAGCATCATGCCAAGTGGTATCAACCCCCTTTAGTGCCACTCTATGGCCAACGCCTCAGTCACTGCTCAGGTTACACTCTTTAGAGACAGGGTTCTGTTGTGGGAAAATAGACTTTTTGATGCGAGACAAGTTTTGTTTCAGCTGATAACTTGAAAATTGGATATTTATCCAATTATTGAGGGCGTTGTCACCTTCAGTTTTAGGTCAGGTGTTACATAAGGGTCAGATATTACATCTCCACATCACAACATCTCACTGATATGGCACTTTATATTAATATTCAGCTTTTAGTTGATGTATGCTTTGCTGCTGTTTTGCAAGACTCTTCTCCTCCAGCAGCCTTCACCTTCTTTGGAACACCTCTGTTTGTTTGTCTGTTTGTTTGTTGCCTGCCTGAAGGATTTATATTAATTGTACTTAAGAATTTTTGAATATTCTTTCATACTTTACGAGTTTAGAACCATAGCAACAAGTGAAGCTGTTTCCAACACTTTCTAATCATGTTGTGTTTGGAATAGTACCATTGTTTTTTATTTTACAAAATGTATTAAATTCTATTATTTTTCTTCTTTTCTGCATTCTATATTGATTTTATAGGGGCAGAGTATGAACGAGATGGCACCCAACTCTAATGGTCTATCTAAGCTGAAACCATTGTACATTACAGATGTCTACAATACCCAGACATCCCTCTAGTTTGGATTCTCCATCCACAAAAAAAGTAAAATATTACATGTTCTCTCAGGAGAAATGGTTTTGTTCTTCTCCCCATGGCTGCCGATGTCAAAGTGAAGTCTGATTTGGCAGTCTAACTTCATTCTCTTTGTAAAATAACTCATTGTTTAATGGTTGTATCGTTTTGACCTACTCTGTATCTAACAAGTGAATCTCTTCAGATACATTTTCTCTTTCAAGAGAGACTTGTCCATAATTATAAACGTCTTAAGATGAGTTCTAACTTTAGTACTAACTCATAATATTCTTAACTTCTAGTCAGTATGAGAGAGTTCATACATCATGCATGTTTTTGTGAGCATTGAGATACGTTCATATGTTTCAGGCATGTCAACTGTGGACAGAAAGGCCTTTGGGAAAATGGGGTTCCTTACTCTTTGCTATTACACAATGACCAACGTCATAGCTGTGTGTGCTGGCATCTTCCTTGTTTTTCTCATCCAGCCAGGGAACTCACCCAGGAACACCTCAGCGCCGTCTGATGGTGAAGAGGAGGCAGTGCAGACTGGGGATACCTTTCTGGATCTGATCAGGTCAAAAAGGATTCTGTAGTCATTAGAGAAGATTGCAAACATTCTTCCAATTTGGCCATTTCTGATGTGTAAATACTGAGATTGGGCGAGCAATGCTGGTTAGTTCCTGTAAATCTAGGATTACAAATTAATGGAAGGTCAATTTTGACCAAATATTGACCATGTTGATTGCTAAATATTTTGTTGTTCTCTCATAAAGTCACAGTAACATCAGCGACAATGAGTGAAACATAATTTGCAAATGAATTCATTCCACAATCTTTTGTTTACACCATTTATTCTGACTGTGTCATAATTCACAACAGAAAACATAAAATATACACATTTACATCTTTCACAGGATATCACTTCCATCACTGCCATATATTATAATTTTGGGATATTTACATATATTACAATGCCACATATGGGACTGCACATTATTCGTTAATTGAGTTTTAAAGGGCAGCTGGCTATCTAAGTACCGAAACCCTGATTTACGTATTCGTATTTCTAATAAATATCTGTGCAGCCCAACACAACAGTGACTAGTTGATGTCACTGGCAGCCACAGCTTCCAGCCACCATGTCATTATACTGTTTCAGCACCACATTCTCATCGTCATCAAAATAGAGCAAGTTGATGGAGAAGAGCTTGTCGGGCACACAGCACGGCATCTCGATGCCTTTGATGAGCTTCAGGGCGTTGATGATGGACTGGACGGTGGCGTGGTTGGTTGGCCTCATGTTCTGACCCAGAGGGAAGGGGCAGGAACCTTTGCAGTGGTAAGCATTGTAGCCCCGGGGAGACACGATCCAGCCCGACCAGCCAATCTCCTCAAAGTCGACGTACAGGGGTTGGCGCTGGCAGGGCAAAGACACACCTTCCTCCTCGGTGTAGTCCAGAGAGCGGGCGCTGCGGGAGGACGGGCCTGACATGGGGGCCTGGGGCAGGCTGGAAGTGGCTGCGGTATCGTTTGGATCTGGTGAAGGAAGACAAAGAGTTTTGTTAGAAAACACAGAAAAGTATACAGTATGTTCTAAGTTGTGGGTGAACTACAACACGTCTAATTTACTTTCGTTCTTTCTTCCCACATTGCTCTTATTCTGAAAAAAGGTTTGATTGAAAATGTTCTCAAGGATATGACATAACAAATGTTGTTTTAGCTGTAATAAGCATTGAATGTCAGATCTTCCTTAAGAAATGTGTCTAATAACCAATACATTTGGTAAAATAATTTGGGTTTGGGGGCCCTGGGTGGTCCCTAGGCCCCTTGGTTCTTATCTACACCCCTGCTTATCAGGACTAAAACCGCAATAATACCTGAACTGTGTATTTTTACTATCGCTGGGTGTAATCTGATCATTCAGTGACATTAAAGCTCACCTGTGCTTTCAAGAGTAGCAGAGCGCCGGCCGTCATCGGTGAAGAGCACCAACATGGGCTGTTTGCTCTGGTGGTGGTTGCGTCCTGAAGCAAAGCGAATCATTTTCATATCCATCTGGCTTCCTCCCAGGGTCCGAACCACCACGTGGAGCCCCAGATTACTGCCTTCATCTATCATCCAGGAGCGGACCTTTAAAAAAAGAAGTTCACATCAGTCAGTTAAAACGCAGAATTCGGGCAGTTATGTTCAGAGTTGAACTACAGAAGTTAATGCAGGCCTTAAAGAGAAGTGGGTACTTACTGCTTGTGTAATGGTGAACACCTCCCAACCAGTAGAGTGGACTGGGATGAGTCGAGAAGACAGCAACTTCTTGTCTTGTGTGTTGTTGTTTCTGCTGGTGTCCAGCAGCTGATAAACACTAACCTGAATGACACAGAGGAGATTGAGGATTACACTACTGTCCAGGGGATTCAACAGTTCATTAAATTGTTCAGTTAATTGTATTTAATGATACATACCTGACAGAAATGATGTCTCTGGAATGTCATAGTTGCCTGAGGTCGCAGCTTAAAAAGATGAAGCTCTGCAGTGAGGATCTTCTCAGTTCTGGCAACCGTGGACAAATTGAACCTGTACTCCACCTGTTCACTGCGCACTGCAATGGAAATCATATCATTAGAGGCCAGAACAAACATGACTATAATTCAGTGTCAACAGCAGCCAGAAGCAAATCTGATCTTACATTTGTCAAAGAAACTGCGCACAGTATTCCCCTCCAGAAGATACGGATCCTTGGTCACACCGTCCACATCAGCAACCGTGTTGTACAGATCAAGCATGTACTGAGGCGGCTGCTTGTGTCCATGGATAGCAGGAGGGTCCTCCATCCCAAATACTTCCAAAAGTCTCTTGATGGCAGCTGAGCGGACCTCCTCTGACTCGTTCTCGGCGGTGAAATGATTCTCCAGGTAGTTGAGTGAAGGCCGTGCAGCGGCCGTGCACACTAAAGTGGCAAGGCTGATCACAAACATCAACATCTCCGAAGTTTGGGTAGATTCCTGACGCAACGGTGTCCTCGATCCACACAACCGGCCAGCAGCTTGGAGTTGGAGTGACTGCGGGGTCCTGGAAGCTCGACTTTTTATATCAAATGCCCCCGTTCACTCTTCAGTGGCCCTCAAAGCCTTTGGTAAACAGCAGTAAAGATGCTATTTGGTCGCAAATGTAAATCACCAATCAGCGAATGTAAAGGGAGACTAATGGCGGTGTTAACAAGGTGTGAACCCGATTGTAGATTTTATTCAAGCCCATTGTCTCCACGTCTGGCAATAAAGGGTCAAATAAACTAAATTCAGCCTTTGAAAAAAAAACTTGGAGTGGCTACATTGTTGTGGAATATAAATTTATCATCAGATGTATCATTTTATAGTGGAGGAATGTAAAGAATATGAAGAGAATAAACTCGGAGCTGATGTGGTGAGGAAGTGCACTCACCATGGGAGGTTAACTGCGCCTAAATGAATCCATTAATTTAGAATAATGGGCACTGTGTCTTAGGTGGAAACCAATTACTTCGATAAAGAGACGGGTGTCGCTGGCTACACGTCGCCAGATTTACATAACTGCTTATCCAGTTGGTTGGCTGGATAATCACCAAATTTGCAGTTTTATTTTTAAAGGACCTCCAACTGGACTGATCTCCTGCAATGACACGAGTTGGCGTGGTGCTAAAAAGGTTACAGTGGCACAAATACACATTTCTCTCCATATTTTATAACAGTTTGGCACAAGTCTGAGGATAAGAATTGGGTTTATTTATACTAATAAAAGTTGTACACTGAGGTTTCACCGCTTTACATACAAAAATATCTATAAATGATATAATTAATCACTATTAAACCTCAGCACAAAACCAAACTAAAGCTATTCTTCTTTAAACTTTGTTTTCATTCGTGTCTAAAAGCCAACTCAATTCTTTCCTAGGAAATGGCTCACGCTGCCATTTGGTGACTTTGATCTTTACGCACAGTTACGCACGAGTAAAAGACAGATTGACACCGTTTCCCCTCACTGTAATAAACATTTATGACATCGGAGTTTTTTTTCTACATGACACCTTGAATGCAGGCCATAAAAACCTCTTCTCGGATGACAGAAACAAAACATAAAAGTGTTGTTTCACACGTTCATATCAAAATAAGAAGCTATTAACTGCACGTGTGTTTTTTCAAAGGGGCATTTGCGAAATTGGTTGGCCTTTCATGTCTCACCTCTGTAGTGCTTCAAAGCTTCATTCTGGTTCTTTGAAACGTTAGTACCTGATACAGAGACATTTATTTCAGATCTTATTGATCTCTGTATTGTCTTGAAGTTAAAACTCTGTCATCGTGTCATTTAAAGTTTATTTCAAGCCATGTACCTGGGATACCTTTCCAATATGGTTTATTTTGCAGAAACATTTGTTATGCTTTGTGCACAGTGGTCCAATGACAAGTCTTCACAGTTTGTTGTATTAAATTTATTTACAAAATTATCATTTTTACATATATTACATATAATACAATAATACTATAGGGTAGCAAATTCTTAAACAACTGTTACAGTATCTGGTGGGGTCATCAATAGGCTGCGGCTACTGTGAATGAAAATCTTTCAACTCCTGAGGGGGGCTCAGAGATAACTTTCCATTGGGGGGCGCAGTGTTCAGCTCTGGCAAAGGCAGGAAGTGATGGAGAGGACTGTGCGTATCTGTCCATGCTGGTTAAGAAAGCTGTGGCTCTCGTAGCCCTGAGGAACGCAGGAGCTGGACTGTTTTTCAGACCATAAGTGGCAGATTTCTGGATCAGATGGACTCCTGCAAAAGAAAAATGGAAGAATATTAAAATCAATTTATCAAACAACTACTTAATATGTTGTGTGAATGTCTTTCACTGAAAAATATCAATTGAATAGCTAAATAATGTCCAATGACACTGTGACAATCAACTTTAGAGGTTCTTTTATGCTTGTTTCATGTTATGTGTGTCTGTCCAGTAACATATAGGAACTGTTTCAACTTTTTTTAAATAAAGGTATTATGATGCTGATATAAATGTGTTATAAGTTTGCAATGCATCAAGTATGTGTATTATTAAAGACACTTAAACCCTCATGGTGTACCACCAACAATTTGATTTTAAATTCTACTTGAGTGCATAAAGTTTCCAAAGATGTCAGGCTGAATTTAGGGAAAATATGTCTAAAATAAAATATTATAAAATAATACAGCTTGAATTTTTGCACCTGAAAACATAAAAACATTGGAGTCTTGGGTTTGAATATTTCACTCAGTGTAAACACCACAAAGCTTCAGTGAAGTGCTTGAACAGGTTGATGATATGGGCTTAATTACATTTAAAAAAGCTTTTGTATTTGTTTGTACTCCCTGTAGTCATAAAGTCAAAGTCCAACAATATGATGAAGGATGTACACTTTGAATGTGAACGTCTTATTCTTTATATAAACTGCAATTACACAGAAATCTGCAGCAATCCCAAGGCACAAGAGGGACATTTGGTGTGAGAATTAAACTAAGATGGCCAACATGCTGAGTTCAGAAAGTGTCAGAGCTCACAGGCAATTGTTATGAGAGAGGCAGAGGAGGTGTGTGTGTGTGTGTGTGTGTGTGTGTGTGTGTGTGTGTGTGGAGCAGCAGCTGTGTTCATACTTACCTGAGAAGGCATCGGTTTCCTGTGGTGCAGCCTCCCAAACATCTGCCCACATCTATTTCCTGTGAAAAATTAGCAACACAGAGAGAGGGCAATCAGCTCACAGCTGCTCACAAATATTGACCCAGTAGAGTTTGGGGGGACCAGCTGCTGTTTAGCATGTTAACTGCTTTGATTCGACACCTGCAGGGGCCATTTGTGTTTGCGATGCACTCGCACCTTTGGTGCTGAGACACAGCAGATGTGTCCAACTGTCTGTAAGAATTCAGCTTAAACCTTTCCTTAAAAACTTTTTTTAAAGTTATTTATCACATAAAGTCTTTATTAAAACCACAAATAATTATTTTGATCTTTGGTACTGAGAGGAAGGTGGATGTATTTTGTATTTAAGTACTTCAAAGTGGGATAATTGTGAATGATTTAAAGAATAATGAGTCTAAATCCTCATTTTCAAAACAAAACAGTTTAAATCAGGTTTTAATTGCACTTTCCTGAATAAATATCAGCTGTGACACTAAAATCTGGCAGTCTACCATGTGTATTGTTGCAGGTTGTGCAGGAATAAGCATGCAACACGGCCTTCACATCAGGATGTGCGGTGCCAGCCACTGGCCAGTGGATTAGCTTGATTAAGTGCTGTCTTCCACACATGCGTCTGGTGAATAAAGATACTTCATTACTGTCTGGCACCCAGCTAGACCACCATTTCCTCTCAACTTGATCACAAAAGAGAGTGTGAAATAGGCATCACAAATGAATCACTCTTCTAGTGTTAAGTTTGCCATGCTAAGAAGAAATGAAGCTTATTTTGAGATCCAAACATAAAGTTCACATTTTGTTGTGCACGAACAAGACAAGTGTTTTATGAGAGCTGGAAAAAAGAGACATTTGGTGTGAGAGTTGAAGAAAGAAAGAAAAAAGAGCCCACATTTCAGTATTCATTTAGTGTTTACACCTACTTTAAGCCTCTCCTCTTTGACTCCATCTGCATGGTGGATTATTTCATAGTAATACTCCACATATGGGACCCGGTAGCAGCTTTCCTTCAGCTCACAGGTCACCACGGTCGGGATGAGGTCCGCTTTGTTGGGGGTTTCCACCAAGGCTGAGTCAAACTTTGTCGGGACGCAGGAGAATCCCTCTGTGAATGAACGATAAAGGGAAAAAGTTAGAGTTATGTAGGCAGGAAGAGCAGCTTAATTATAATCTGTGATCCAAATGTCAACAAACGGGATTAGGGATCACTCTCAAACTGATTGACGGGTCTTTTAATCAACTGGAGACAACAGCTTCATAAGTTGTGTTGTTTTCTTATGCTGTTAAAATAACTGTGCATATCAGTAATGTTTAGAAAAGACTTTAAATTAGGTTATAATCACTAGATTGAACAGTTGTACATGTACATTTAGCTAAAATCTTGAAATTGTAAGGCTTTAGCTTTGTCAGTATAGTGAATGGTGGTAAGTGCAGCACTGCTTTGACTAACACAGTGACACTTTTTTATCAGGGTTGATATACACATACATAAAAAAGGGTTATTGATTAATTAGTTAATTTTATTTTGGCCTAAAATCTAGATTGTGTGAAATTATTTAATTTCCCAGTAAAACTTTTTGAATTAAATTAAAATTTCCTGCATTGTTGAAACTGTCTAACCTCTGTATTTGTTTATTTATTCATTTATAAACTCTTTTGTGATAAACAGGCTATAATATTATTACTAATTGACCAGCTGACCTCACATGTTTGCAGGCCTTTGGTTGATGTTCAGTGCTAAACACAGAGGTGCGTACTTGTTTCTCCTCATTGACTGATAAAAATGATCTGAAAATAGGTGAGTGGACTCTAAAAAGGTGGATAAACCAGGGTAAACTTTAGTTTAATACCCTATCTTTAGTGTGATTGTGTTTGATTAGCTGTCTTCCTGTTCTGTTCTCTCTTATTCACCTGATGGATACACACCTGGTGAGCCCTTCGAATTGGAGCATCCTCCCACGTCGATGACTGTCTCATACGGTGTCTCAGAGTAATAAGTCCTCAGTGCTGGCACACGGATGCACTGGGTCAGCTTGATCTCACAGTGGCACTCCTCGATGACCTCCACTTCTCGGGGGCCCTCGAACAGAAGCACCCGGTCCACGCGCATCCCGGTCGGCTCGCATAGCTGGTTCACACCGCAGGAGGGCAGCTGGTTCTGGGGCTCCGAGCTCTCTGGAGCTGCAGATCCGCGCGTCCTCATCTTTTTGTACAGGCGAGAGAAATGACTGTTTGGTGAAACATGTCAAAACATGTCTGTGCGTTTTTACGCATGTAGTTCATACTTTTATTGCTTAGTTTATGCAGAATGGCGCACCAAACTCCATAAATAATGCCTCTGATACAGAAATTATATGTGCGTTGTGATGTTTGAGTTGTAAGTTAATTATCAAGCACTGGCCTAGTGAAGTTTCAGTATAAATAAATAAATAAATAAACCTTGACGGACCATTACTAAATCACAGCGCCCCCCTGTGGCCACGCAATGAAACCTCACTTACTTTTTTGCTCTTGAGAAATTCCAGCATTGAGGAATGTTTGGAATATTCCTGCTGTCCTGCTTCATGTGATGGCCTGCTGGAGGCTCCCCCACAGTGCGACCTGCACATGCCCACATCAACACTGACAGGACTCCCAGAGATGTCTGATGTGGAGAGAGACACACAAGATAAAGATAGGGAATTATTAGGTTTTTATCCAGCTCGGCTGCCTTTAAATCTCTCAAACTGTTTGACGAATCATACTTTGGAGGATTACAGGAATGCATTTAATGGCAACAATGGTCACCATGAACCTTCGGTGTAATGTGGTGCTTTACCTTGTCCAATGTAGACAAAGTGGCTCTGTCTTTTGCAGCACACTCTCTGTGTGAACAGGTTTCTGTGATCTATGTGTTTGCTCAACACTCCGGTCACTAGAAAACACAACAACAAACATCAGTCAGTACACACGAGAAGGCCTGACCAGACTTTATCTCCATATTGCTGTAAAACAAACAATTAACACGCATGGTTAAATCAAATACAGTGTAGTATTGATGGTAAAACTGGGACAAAATGGGGTGATCTCACCTAATTTATCACATTTGATATATTTCTTTAAGAACAATTTATTTTCCAAGCTGAGCAGATTCACATCTACGAGTTAAAAATGGGACGTAACAGTGCAGGAATCTATTTTCTTCAAGGTCATTTGCTCATAAAAAGTATTAATTAGCAGTTATTTAGGCTCAGGAAGGTATTTGAATATTTACAACAAAAGTTTTCCAAGAATATTTATATCACCTCTGGAAATATTCACTTTGTACTTGCATGAGAAATGTCAATATTTAGTTAAAAGGAGAGTGAACAGACCTGATCCAGTTTAAAAAAACACCACACTCACAGTTCCCAGCATCCTGCTCTTCTACACCTCATGTTTCCAGTCATATCACAAGGGATAAGCGAGTATATTTGAGCAGATTTGTGTCATTCCAATGAGTGACTAGCTGCTTGTTCAGCATCAGTAGAATAGAAAAGAGCAAACAGTACTTACAGGTCAGGTGGAGGGCACACAGGAGGAGAAGGAATGGTCGGGGTACATCCATGGCTTAAGTCCGAATCTGCTCCTCAGCTACCAGATCGTGAGTGTCCCTCTGCTCACTGATGCCTCTGATATTTATATGGGATCAAGCTTCAGCCCCAAATGTGAGCTGAAAACAAGGTCTCAAAGTGGTGTGGAGTCAAAATAAAGTGAGAGCTAATCAAATTTCCATGCCGAATGCTTTGTGGGATGGTGTTCTTACAAGCCGGGGCCACTTCAAAGGAAATCTCTACAGCTTTTCTGTTCTGCTGCGAGGGACCCAGTGGATCGAGTGTGTCGACAGGCCCGAGCTCACCCAAATGAAGTGCTTAAGTAGCCTTGAGCCATTAAAGTGTCGCTCATTCAAAGGCATTAATCATCTTTTATCTCAGGGGGAAGGTGTTTAGCACCTCTGACTTAAAACAAAACCTGGCCCAAACACATAAACAGGATCAGCGTGGGGGCCTGAGCCTCCCCTTCAGAAAACTCCAGCACCTTTGTGTTTATTCAACATGACACCAAATGGTCAGACTCCTCAGAGCTGCCCTTCAAATCTCAGCTTCTCTTCAGAGGAAAGGGACTAGAATAAGAATTAGAATAACATACTCTATGTGTGGTGTGTGTATGTATATCATTTCTGATTTAACATTTCTGAGGTGAAATGGAAACTTAGTCAAGAACACAACACAGTATGCTGGAAAAAGGCCCCAGGACAGACCTAATTTAACAAGGAGCAACATAAATACTCTAAATAATTATATCTAAAAACTCTTATTTTAATCACATTAAAAAAGTTTAACTAGAATGTTGCCATTTTACTGATTTTCTATTTATATAAGGTGTTAGTCCTTCTTTGAAGTGTTGATATGATCCCCTCATTTTCACCGGGATCAACGGATCATCGTTCAGAGAGCCATCAGCACTCAGACACCTTGATTAAGGTGACACCTCTGCCTAAGTTTCAATTGTTGAGTACTTTCATGAAGTTAAAGCAAATCTTATTGAAATTCTATCATAATCCTGGGATTAACAGATTGCTTGTTAATTACTTGATTTAATTATGTAGATCATCGTAAAAAAAAAAAAAAAAAACTATAAAACTCTTTAAGGAGGACCAGAGTTGGTTTTCAGACTAGGTTTCAGGTTCTTAAAGGGGATGTTCTTCATAGTATCTATAACTGTAAAATGTGAAATTACTTTTAATTTTACTAATATCATCAGGGAACAGAGGTTGCCAAGTTTGAGACTCACACTATTAGTTTTGACAGTGACTCAAATAAAATTAAACGCTGTGTTGCTGCAAAATAATCTCACCACAAAGTCTATGTTCCACGATCTTCCTCAGAAGATAAAGTTTGCTCAGTTGTCTAGAATTGTAGATCTTCAAACTTCTGAACACTTTAAGGACTTCTCATCCATGCTGGTTTAAAAGTTGTAAACAATTCGCTGACAGTCGCTGGTGGACATTGTGCTGAGATTGTTTTACCAACTGCAGTTAGGTTGAGAATAAACTTAAACTGAAAAGTTAATGTCCTGTCTATTAAAATACTTTGTGGACAGTTTTAATGATAATTATGGGGTGGTTTACTGTATAAAATGTGTCACATACTGTCTATACATTGGTTTTGCTTAAACCATTACTGTCTTAGCTACCAGAATATCATATTGTACCTTCAGACTTTTTCTCATCTGTTCTCATCTCTTTTGGGCTACATTGCACAGTGATTTTCTGTCTCCAGTCATACATTTGGTAGTCAGTGATAGTCACTGGGTCAAGTTTTTCAGAACCTAGCGGTTAACATTGTAGTTTTTTGTACCCTCTCTTATGCAAACACACCTGTTTGAATGCAGCCTCTCCTCCCTCCCCTGTAAATCTTTCCGCAATAGATTCCCAACCTTAATTCACTGCACGTGCTAAGATGATCAGTGAGGTGGTGATTGGATTAGGGTGAGTCACTTTCAACATAATTTCACATGCAGCTTAAGCACAATGACCGTTGGACAGTCCCTTGTGTCCAATCTGGGTAGCAGGGGTTGGTAGGAGAGATGGGGCACAGACAGTCTCTGACTTTGTCTGTGCAGACAGTCTGGCCTTTTGTCTGTGTGGTGTCACGGTCAATATCTGGGTCACTGTGTTACTGTGTAGTCACACTGACTCTGTCTCAGTTTAATTCAGGTCTTCCTGAGCCTCTCAGTGCTGGCGTGGTGTATCCAGAACTTTCTTCCTGATTGCAGCAGGGAGAAACAGTCTTGATTTGGGTGTTTGGGATCCATAAAGATCACCCTAGGCTTATGTTAACAGGGTAGAGCCCCACCCATTGCACATTCAGCCCAAAAGAAACACTCTTTGCAGTGTTTAGGGTTAGGGAGGTGTTTCCGTACCAGACTCTCTCAAGGGTGCAGGAGTAGAAATTCCTCAGTATTTGAAGGGATACCTGGAATTTCCTCAAGCATTTGAGATGAAACAGTCTCTGTCTTGCCTTTTTCTCCACAGAGCCTCTCTAAGATGTGCACATAAAGGTGCTTGAAGCTATCCACTTTCTCCACCGAAGACATATTGATATTCCCAGAAGTCCAGATTACACTATCATCTCTTTATTCTTGCTGATGTTCAGGAAGAGTTTAGTGGCTTAACACTCGCGGGTCAAGTTACTTCCTTCAGGCAGACCTTTTCATTGACTTCAGTCAATCAGGCTCACCACAGATGTGTCGTCAGCAAACTTGACAGTGGTGTTGGAGTTGTTCTGGTTGAGGTTGGGAGGCTAAAGTAGCATTTTTTTGTTTTGATTTGGTTGAAAATGAAAATGATTATTTGTAACCAGGGCAGCCAGCACAATACCTCAGATTAAGTCTAAAAATAATATTAAAGTCTGAATTATAACGTTAAAAGTAATTTACACTTCATTAAATGTTCCAACCACTGGAAAGTGAATCGCTCTAAATGCAGTTTTAACCTTCCTCCAGTCGCTTGACCCCTAACAGTAATTCTGGTTATAAGCAGTACATTATAGAGATAATCCCATCAATGTCCTGCATCACCTGCATCAGGTGGCATGTTCATGTCTGGGAGTTAAAGAGGCCTCTGGACAGCCTGTCTATTGTCTGTCTACGTAGGAGGAGTCTAAAACTCTGGGATTACATGGCGTCATGCAGTAGTTCTGGATTATACACCAGGATACAGTGCTTACAGCATAGACAGAGACAGCAGGCAAAAACAGAAGTGGTACTATGACAGCATCTGGACAAGGCAGTCAGTTATCTGAGAAACATCATCTGAATATTTTTCTTTATGCATGCAGATGGTTTTAAATTCACATCATGCTGCTGACACTGTTTTTCCTTCAGTTTGTGGTTTGTGGAAATCAGATTTCTGGATAATTTATCACCTCGTTGTTTTCCAAAATCTTCAACCTTCTGATACCTTCTGGTGTCTGGGATCGAAATCATGTATTCGAACAACAGAAATAATGCCATCAACACAGAAAGGAAGAAGAATATCAAAGGGAAAACACGTGAGTACAGACCACATCGCTCAATTTAAATTATAGGATTATTAGAATCTAGATTTATAGAGATACTTCTGAACAAACATTGCTGTTTGACACCAGCTTGATTCTTTTCTCCTTCTCAGGGCCTCACATGACAAAGACAAATTCACATCAGGAAAACATTTTCACCCTGACGACCCCAAAGATGGGTAAAAAGGAGTGCATGTCAGAGGAGCAGGAGGTGATGCAGCACACTGCCTTTTCGAAGGCCTTTTATGATCTGACTCATTCGGAGAGGGTGATGAATGATCTGACATTTGGACGACGGGTGGGACTTTACGAGCTGAGAGGAGAGATCGGCTCTGGAAACTTCTCTCAGGTTAGACTGGGGATACATGACCTGACCAAAGGTGAGATGGTTTTGCTTTACTTTACTTACTATTTTCACAGCTTCAGTGATCCAGTAGTATGCATGGTTGTTGACTGACACTAGTGCAATCACAATCCTTTTTTTGGCCACAAAAACAATGTTCAAACTTCTCACATTGTTGTATTTTCTGTAGATACTTCAAAATGAGAAAATAATCCATATATATTCGGAGTTCAGTTGGTTTAAAGCCCTCTATCTGGTGCTGAGATAGTTAAAGTGCATGCGTCAGAGTTACTCCAATAAATCTGTCAAATTAATGATAAATTAGCCAGAAGAAGCCACACCTCTCATATCTCCTCCAAGTAAAACACGTGAGCACACAAAAACTGGGTCATGTTGCCTACACTGAACATAACGATTTAAAGTTTAAAGACTTTTTCATTAAGTGTTTATGTTATATTGTGACACATTTGTTTAGTTGCATGTTCCATAAAGTATCATGCTATAAGAAATGTAATAAATGTGATTTGTGAAATGTAAAACACTTAAATTAAGCTATGTATGCATTAAAGGAATGCTGAAAAAACTGAATGTTTGTATGCAATCTCAACAGGTTTTCTTAATTTGCATCTAAATCTTGAAATATCTATAATGTTTTTACAATCTAGAACCATAATAATTAAATAAAAGATTCAATAATAGAAAATATAGGGGTAAATATATGCACTGTAGTTTGTTTAGACTTTGTTTCCTCACTGCCTTTATTCATATCTTCATCTGATAGAACGAGTGGCAGTAAAAATCCTGGATAAAGGACGCCTGGACAAGCGATCACAAGCTCTGTTCGACTCTGAAATATCTTGCATGGAGAAGCTGTCTCACCCCAACATAGTGCGCCTGTATGAGGTGGTGGAGACGTTCAAGCGGCTCTACCTGGTGATGGAGTATGCGAGTGGAGGAGAGCTCTTCTCCCGTATCAGCACCAGGGGGCGCCTGTCAGACCTGGAGAGCAAACTTGTGTTTTCCCAGGTCCTGTCTGCTGTCAAACATATGGTAGGTCAGCAGCAGACATACCCAGTGCAAGTTTTTTTAATACAAACTGTGCAGAAAGAATGTTTATCTTGCTCCTGTAAGAAAACCAGCGCAAGTATAACAATCTAAAAACACTGTTTCTCTTTTCCCAGCATGATAGTAATATCGTGCACAGGGACCTGAAGGCTGAGAACATCTTCTACACCAACACCTACTGCATTAAAGTGGGTGACTTCGGTTTCAGCACGTCCTGCAGCCCCAACGATGTCCTTCACACGTTCTGCGGCTCTCCACCGTACGCAGCGCCTGAGCTGTTCAAAGAAAAAGGTTACATTGGTCAATATGCAGATATTTGGGCACTGGGTGTTTTGCTTTACTTCATTGTGACTGCCACAATGCCATTCAAAGCTACTAACACGAGCAAGCTTAGGTGTTGTATCCTAGAGGGCTCGTACGCCATTCCCCCCTTTGTACCGGGATCATGCCAGGAGGTCATTAAGGGCCTCCTGATACCAGTTCCTGTGGATCGCCTCACTATAGCACAGCTCATGGACAGCGACTGGATGAGAGGTATTGAATACACCCAGGCCTACCCAGCTTGTAGCCCTACACCCAACCACCTGATCGAGCCTTCTGACATCCTAAGCGCGGATGAACTCAATGTGAAAGCAGCCCTGGAGGATCTTGGCATCACAAAGATCCATCTCCGCAACAACAACCTAGACTTAAGAAGCCCAATTACCGGTGCTTATCGGATTTTGCTGCACCGCTCCCAAAAGAGGAGGTCTGTTGAGGCTGTGGGCTACAGCCAGATGTGCACCAAACAGTCCCAGAACAGACTCACATGGAGGGCAGGCTCAGATGGCCTGCTGAACAAACGCCACTCTGTGGTCTGTGTGATCATGTAGTTTAGTTTTTTTAATGGAATAGTTTCCCAACATTTTGGGAAATGTGCTTGGCGCGTGGATGCCACTCTGATGTTTGTGTGTGTTAAATATGAGCTTAGCTTAGCTGACTAGTATTTATTTAATAATTTATCTAAGTATTCATGGTTTAAAATGTCATTATCATTGAGTTTTTGTTTGATTTTTTATCCATTTATCTGTGATTACATATTCATATTTTACTGTTTACAGTTGAACTGGCTTTTTATTGGCTTGTGAGTCGTCTGAAGAGCACTTTGAATGGCAGTAAATTGTACGAAAAGTAAAGTTTGATTGAAGTTGGATTGACAGCTGTGACAGTAAAAAGTTGAAAAATAGCTGGTGTGAATCTCACCAAAGTTATAAATATGTCAACCAACACCTCTGAGGCTGACTAATTAACATGCTGTTTGTTTAATTCATACGCAAACAGTATCATCAAATCCACAAATTGGTGGTTTTAGGGGGAAGTTATGTTCTGTGACAGCTTCTTGGAGAACAACAGGTGGGTGCAACGACTTCACAGAGTCTTGTTGCCACACGAGTTTGTCAGTAACCCAGTAGACACTACTGTTATTCATAAGAACAAATATTACTCAATGAACTGTAACGGTCCTGGCTAATCGCCTCCTGGCTCCAGCTTCATACATAAAACATAGACATAAAATCAAAACGGTTTTGAAAGAGTTTGAAAGAGTGCCAACAGACAAATTTCCCCAAATGTTCAACTATTCCTTGAATAACTAAAAAGGCATTCAGTGCTTCCGGATTTGAATCTGGTTTTGAATCGAGGTTCTCATTTTATGGAAGTTCAGTTTTGGCTTGACTTCCACATCATGTAAATGTGAGAATGAAAGTTTGAACCTAGAAGCATAATCTGTGACTGCACTTGGCACTCTTTTGTCCACTAAGATAACATCTAAAGTTTTTACAGTGTGAGCAGCATGACCAACTGAGCATGACAGGATTTCACATGGGGGCTGACCTCTTTCAGTAAGGCAACAGGAATGTGAAAATATAAAAAAACACATGAAGCTTTTTTTGGTTTGTTTTTTTGTAAATGGGTGAAATGTCAATCAGAGAACGATAAGCTATAGTACAGATTAATAGGGATTTGTCAATGTTTTATTATATTTTAGTGCAGGGGTATCAAACATACAGCCCACGCCAGAAAGGGTCCAATCAGACCCACGTGCAGAGAAGTTATTAATACCAATTTTTCATTAAAATACAATTCTGTTGCTGATTTGTCCGTTTGTTGTTCAGTTCCACAATACACGTGACTAAACATTTTGTGCCTTTGTAGACAGTGATCTATAAATCGTGACGCACATAATGACAGCGGATTGACTGAATGTGGAAAAACTGGCACATATTGTTGAAATTACATCTCACACTGTTCATCTGTTTTGTATAGACGGTTCATTACTTGCTGGTCTCGTCCACTTCAAATCATTGGCCAGTATGTGGCCCGTGAACTAAAACGAGTCTGACACCTCTGTTTTAGTGTTTGTCAACAAATAAATTAAATTAGCATGGCAAGAGGTTATTCATTTTGTATGCTAGTTATTTAAAAATAATTCAGTAGATTCCATTGAATTGTATTTTTATTGCATTATGTTATTTCAAAGAAAAGACCTGAATAATATTGCTGATATTTCAATGCATAACTTTTATTTAAAGGATTTAAATGAGGTCTGTTTTATTTCTGCAAAATTGTGAATTTTCCACATTATATTTCCTATGTACTGTATTTTTCATTCTTTATTTGTATACTGTATGTAATTATAAATACTTTAATACATTTAGAGATTTCCTGTAACTACAATAAATTGAATTAAACACTGAAAACTGCCGACTACAATCATGGTGTGACTTATTAGCATAAAATAGTAAAATAAATATAAATTCAATTCACTGCTCATGGTGAAATTGTTTTTCGGGGGTTAGGTTAAAGAGTATAAAATAATGGGGTGTTGATTAACTCAGTTGGTAGAGCATCCGCCCCATGTACGAAGGCTCAGCAGCGGCCCAGGGTTCGAAATCCAACCTGCGGCCCTTTGCTGCATGTCGTTCCCCATCTCTCTCTCTCTCCCCACATAGCTGTCTCCGCCAGAAGTAAAAGAATATAAAATATTATGGCAATAAATTTAATGTCAGTTTCAAATAACTTCATGGCATGCAACGTTTTATGAATGCTTTCATCGTTTCTCGTTGCCCTTTCTACCTTTCTTTCATAGGAGTCATGATTTATAATAACACTTTTTTTCTTTCACACCAAACTTGCACAGACTTCTGTTAACATGAATTTCAAAGTTATGAAGGTATGAAGGTGGCAGCGATACAACAACTGGAAACAACAAGTCTGTGCTCTGACGTTTAATACTTTCATTTCTGTTTTTTAAATCCTTGTGCAACACGTTAGAACACCATTTTCTCTGCTTTTTTTCATCTCGTGCTCCATCATCTTATTTCCTGTAAATTATCACATTGTGTGAAAAGATTTTTTTCACACATTGTTTCCCGATCTCATACTTTCCTTTCATGTTTTTTTTTTTTCCCAACATAAAAGGAGGCTAAAATTTCTGCTTATGATGCCAATCACGTATTTCTTTCTGCCCCAGCATGCAAAAGCAAACAGTGCAGCACATTTGTCAGCATTGTTGTGATATAAACAAGAAGAAACTATGCCTCAGCCCCAAAATCTTTCCTCAAGCTGCAACCTAATTCTTTGACCTCTGAAAGAGGTGCATCTATTAGTCTTTCCCAGTGCAATTTTGGGCGTCCATCAATATTGTAAATCCCATTCATGTCTGGGTAATTGCTATGTATTTGTCAAGTTATCTATCAGCTTTGGCTTTTGGCAAAGTTGGCAGCTTATTAAAACAAATACTTCACCTGTGTGCATGGAGGATTATCTGCTTTTTAAAACTGATTGCCACACGTTATTCTAACTCTCAGCGCTCAGTCACATGTACACGTAGCTGAGAAGACATGCTCGTATCTTTGCAGACATCAGATAGTTAGTACAATATAGTGCACAGACCTGCATGGTCTGATTGTGTTTCTATTGATGCATATATAGAGGCAACACAAAGTTTGTCTGCAAGGCACCAGTGTGTAGAAGTCATCAATCCCCACAGACAGCGCACTTAAACACCCTGCATTGCTCAGTGAGATTTTATCAGTCGCATGTCCCAGCAGTTCTTGTCAATGTCCATGGGAATGTAAATGTAAACGCACACAGATTAATGAATGAATCCGGCACCATGTCACATCAGATACGCTTGGTTGTAAATCAGCACATCACATTCACAGATAATATCATTGGAGCTTCACATGTGCCCGCTTTCTCTCTGCAGATATTTTGAAGTGCATTTGCAATCAGAATACTTCATATTTTTGGGACTTCACTGTCTTATGATAGCATCAGTATAACACGTGTTTTTCAGCAAGTGGAAACATGACCGTGTGTAAAATGGTGACTAAGTCACTGCTGTGACTGCTGATTGTGTTGCTTGTCTTTTCCCTCTGTTGTAATGATCTGTAGTAGAAATTATTGTGGTCAAAGGCTGTTCAAGGTGAGAGCAATTACATATCTGCTTGTATAGCAAAATACTGCCAGCATAAACTGTGTTTAATGACGATAACATCAGGCGAGGAAGGAGAATCAAAGCCAGCAGCTTCATAAACAAAAAAAACCTAGTGTCCAAATTCAAATAACACCAAAGAATAAACTATCAGTGGGCCAAGAGGAAATGCCAAAACCCTGCATAAAAACATTTATGTGAACATAATCACATAAATTTATAGACATTTATACAATATCACGTGGGATTGGGTGGTGAAAGAAAGTTTATTGTTATATAATTCTTTTATGGGAATACATATACTGCAATAAAACATATACACAAAATTCTGAAAGGAAAAAAAGCTTTCTGTTTATTATATACACACATTATGCAAGAAATACTCTAAATGTTACATCTATATATACATATTATAGTTTACACTCATCACTATTAATGAATTAAACAGCTTAGTGAATATCTGATGTCTCGAAAAGCACGAAAGCAGTCACATTTATGTAGTGTGTAGTGGACAGTTGGCATCAGGAGTCTGTATAATAAATGGCTGCTGCGATTCCACCCAAGCGGTTGACCTTTATGATGTGCAGAGGGAAAGCAAAAGTATGGCTAAGGCAAGATTTCCTTGATCATCCTCTGCCTATGTTCCAGTAAGACACCAGAAAACGCTTGTTGCTCAATGATAAGATCTAGATGGCAGAGGAGTAAAGGTTTACAGAGGCCAACGTAGCAGGCGGTCGCCCTCAACCTCTGTACGGCCGTCGTGGATTGTGCTGTGAAGAGCAAAAACATTGATTTGAAACTTGAAAATTCAAATTGTTTTAAAGTCATTGCTCTTGATTCGAGATGCCTTATTCTTTTGTACATCAAGATACAAACACTGAATTCTGGAAAATATATCAAATACATGTTGGTTGCATTACAGCATTGGCAGCTTTCCACACAAAACAAGGTTGCTAGGACTGGTTGCTAGACACATAGGACTTCATAACATGGGCCATTTTGGAAAAATGTGCAAAAACATCAATAATCACCCACCTGGTCTTTGAGGGAGTTCTGGGTTTTGATTTTCTTAGCATCAATCTTGTTCATCAGTCGTTGGACCCATACCTCTTTGGGGTCTGTGCAGAACACACGCTTCCTCCGCATGGTGAAGCTAGAGAATAATTGATGCAAAAAGATGTTTATTTTGAGTAGCAATCACAGAAAACTTCTGTTAAAATAAGAAACATTAAACGTTTTGAAAGTCAGGTCAGCTTTAAAACGGATGTTCATGTGTCCTTACATTACAGCAGGGATGTTGCAGCCTCCATCTGTCACCTGCAGCCTGTAGTCCACTGCATGCTTTTGAGTTCTGGAGTTCATTTGTTTCACATATTTCAAACAGCAGTCATCATAGGTCACTGAAGGATCAGAAATTATAACAATTTATACAACATTATTTGCACAACATGGACATTAAATCAAAAGGCAATTGACACAATGAGGAAATGCTAAAGTTGCTCAACAAAAATGAACAGTGCAGCCCACGCAGGTACTTAGGCAATAAACCCGCCTAATTGACCCTCATTTATTGTTGCTGTGTGTTCAAAGATCTGTATTACATGCCGCCTATGGGACACTACTGTCAGATACCAACTGTTCTTTTACAATGTCTTACCTTGTGCCAATGCCAGACTGAGGCAAGATATGGTCAGCAGGAAGAACAGCGTGTTGAACCGCATGTTGCTGTCTGTGGTTACAGCTCTGAAAATAGCCAGATGGATGCAAAGGGTGAGAATGTTTACCTGAAGTCAGCCTTATCACTCCGCAACTATCGTACCTCAGTTCCACCCACGCCCTACATAATCACATTTGAGACCTTGACCATTGTACAGATATTTCATATCGGCTCTCTGTGTGTATTATGTACATGCATTCTGCCATATCTCACAATTATTAACCCTTTTTACATTACAGGACCTTTTGGCACCTGTTGAATGAAGCAATTGTTCTAAAACATTAAGCAACTTAGTTTTTTACATCAAAATGTTTAAATTATTTTTGCTTTTTTCCTTAAGAAAATCATTTTGGTAAGAAACAAAATTAATTGCTTTTTGAGGTGCTAAAAACATCTGTTCACTCTGTGCTCTGTGCTTAAATCTATTTCATCTGAGACATCAAATTTTCATACTTGAACCAAAATCTAAATTTTGCTTTTTGGCTAAACATGACACATCTATACAAAGAAGAGTAAAGTAAAGTAAAGTAAAGTAAATTAAAGTTACTCAATCTTATCTTTTGGAATACTAATAACTATTAAAAGATATTGAGAAAACAAATTAGCAAATTATTATCTTCTTAGGATTACAGGTAACTCACCTCTAATGCTCCAGATGTACATGTATTACTAGCTCTCTAGCTCGCTTCTTCTGTCTGTGCAGGTGAGGCAAGCAACTCTTATAAAGCACTCATGCACGGCGGCACTTAGCCAAGTATCGTATTACAATAAACGCAACCTTTGTACTGCAGATCGTCTTCCTTCTTTCTCTTTTTTTCTTTTTTACTTTTTTATTTCAACTCAACAAGCATTCATGATAGACAGACGAAGGTTTTTGTGTGTTACTTAATCCAAATGTTAGTCATGTGTCTGCCACTTAATGTAAGGATCTCTGCCACCTGATGCAGGAGAGCTATTGATTGAAGTAAGAAGTTAGAGACAAAAGTTTGTTTTTTTTTTTACAATTATGTGCAATGACATCTCTTCAATTGGTCGGGAGGTCCCTGTTCTTACAAATGATATATATGTCTTTCTTAGTATATGATCTTATGTATTCGCATGTTAGCCTTAGGCTGTTGTAATTGGAGTCTGGTCTGTTAAACACTTGAAGGTTTTAACATCCCGTCACAGTGACAGTAAATATTGAGAAATACACTAACACAGTGTTTCTCAAACTTTTTATACCATGTTCCAACTCAGTAAATATTTGTATAGTATCTGTAGTAGTAGCACTATTTTGACAGTTGTTATAATCCAGCAGTGTAGGCTGACCCTGTTCAACTACGGACAGTTTACGCACCTCTTAAAGAGATTATTTATTGTTAACTGTTGTTGAACACCAGTTCAGCAACCAGAGTTCATTTGGTGGAAAAGTGATACTCCTGATCTGCACTTCTCTTCCTAATATTTTTGGTCTGAAGCCACGTATGGCAGTCTTTTATCGTGAATGTATGCATGCACTTTGTGCATAAACGTGACAACGTACTGGGCTGATATTGAAACAAGATATTTCAGGAAATGCAAAACTTATTTTAAATAATATTCCAGCAATATCTCGTTGTAGATGGTTTGATATGTTTTTCTATTATTTCATTTCAATAAAAAACATTGCAGAGATCCAAGTACCATGACAGCAAGGTCGCGTACCACTAGTGGTACTCGTACCACAGTTTGAGAACCTGTGCTCTAATGCTTTCATAATGCCTGTTGAATGAAGTGCCATTATTCTCACATAACCTCTCAATTCATATCCAAAACGTTCTGCTGAGGAAATCCATGCGCTTAAGTACAGCACTTAACAAAAAGGTTAAAATAACAGACTTTGGCAATCGAATTATTGTGCTAGGATGCAGCCGTTATCCTGCAGAAGTCCAAGGCTGTAGTTCATGAGAAGTGTGTTAACAGGTCAGATGTGTATCGTCTTTCTCAAGTGATCTCTTTGAATACAATACACACTCTGTCATTGTGCATTGTGTTTTTGCTCAAATTGGGTAGATATTAAAGTATATAGGATATACTATCCTATACATATGTTCATGTACATTAACATGAATATGCATTTTCATTATTCACCATGGAAGGTATTGTTTATGTTGTATACATATGCACAGGCAATTCAATTTGTTCAATCATATAATGATCTTTTACTGTAAATGCACAAACACATACATGCATCACATACACCTATAATTACATTATAGCTCTAATACTAATAATATTAAATACAGTATCTCTCTGTAAATACCCTTTCCCTTTTAATACACCCATTCTTCCGCATGTACAAATAACAGAGTCAAGAACTAAACACATGCCTCTTCAGTGGTTTATACCACATTTCATATTACTAAAACTAGACTCTGGACCTGTATGTGCCTTATTTTGGACAATCTGAAATGATTGCACATTTGACCTCTCTTCTCCTCAAGGCCGATGGCAAAGATAGCTCTCTGTCATCTGTGTATGTCTGAATGAAAGGCAAGCTGTAGAGTGCAAGTGCAAGAGTGTAAGTGCTTTGGATAAAGGTGCTGTCTAAATGCAGTCCGTACTGTACAGTTAACGTGATATTCATACTGTGAGGTTTGCTAACTACCTACTACTACTACTATACAACGTCTGTCAGCATCAAACTTTCAGACTTTTAGTAGTTACTTGTTTAAATCAACACATTATATATTGTTTTTATTCTGAGATACACTGCGTTCATTGTCCGTGGTAAGCTTAAAGGGTTGCTGTTGCTCATTTACTTTTAATTACAGGTGGAAATCCCCAACATGGTACACAGGAAGTTTTATAAGGCCATAAAGGCCGTATCTCGTAATCAATAAATCTCACCTGAAAATCTGAACCCGTTTTGACCCTTGAAGCTGACGGGAAGAGAAAATAAAATTCTGATTTCTTAATGTAGGTATATCTAAAATGAATGGCTAATGTGGCTAATTATTAGCCCTATATCAACTCAGGTAAGTGTAACAAATTAAGCACTTCCCATACATCCCCCACATCTTGGGTAAAAATCTGTTGACTTTCTCAGTAAT
Organism: Argyrosomus regius; assembly: GCA_946959425.1. NCBI lineage: Eukaryota > Metazoa > Chordata > Actinopteri > Sciaenidae > Argyrosomus > Argyrosomus regius. The sequence goes on along the minus strand of OX336892.1, from coordinate 21,835,791 downwards.
GCTTGTCTCTGATGTATGAAACATCAGTTGTACAGAATCAGAAATGAAGTATCCTTTCTTCAGCCACGTTGTGATCTGACAGTTGAGAAGCTTTGCATTAAAAACACTTGTCAGCGTCGCCATAATGCATATCCATCCAAAGCTTTTCCTTTTAATTCTTAAAAAACAGGCTCCGGTGTTCTTTTCACACAGATTTTTGTTCAACACTTGGTGACAGATATTAATGATCCTTGAGTGCCTGAGTGGACATCTGATAGCACTGTTCACTGTTTATACTCTTACTAATACTCATGTCCAAACAGCCTGCAAAAGTCCAACGAGGCGTTTCATAGACCTGCCCTTTTCATTTCCTTTGCCTGCAGGATACTGGTAGCCACTTCAGTTGTTTACTACACTCCACGACACACGAAGACGTGCATTGTGACATACAAACAATCTGAGAATTTATTGTTTCTTTCCAGTTGCCACCCAGGTATTAAAACAGTTTGTATAAATGTGATTGACCGTGATTTAATCACAAAAAACGCCTCAGTCTTTCTGTGCGATTCTGGTCTTGCTCCCTGCCAACTGTGTGGGTTTGATCACAGTACAACATGAAAGAGATCTGAATTTTAGTTGGCAAACCAACCTTTAATTTGAACAAGAAAAAACAACAACTATAGAATTGGCTGCGATTATCTTTCTATCTATTATTCCTGGTTGTGATTGTATAACTCACAATATCCTGATGGATTAATGGCATTAAATTTGTCAGGAGATGATGGTCCACTGCCAAGGGAACTTGGACACGGGCCGTGTAATGGTACAGTGTGTTGTCTTGAGCAATCTTTTCAGACAATGCGATGTGTTGTTTTATGCATTCACCGTTACTGTCATCTTGAATGCATATGACAGAAGACATCATGTCAAGCCATTTATCAGTATGAGATACTGACTTTGGCACACAGTATGAAAAGGCTGCAGTATGAAGATAGGAAGACGGAGCTGTCTCACACAGTAGACTGAATAATGACACTAATTTAACATTTACTTCTGTTGCAACCATCCATAAGTAAACTGCAGGAGAAAAATGAAAGCAAACATGGGGACACAATTGAAAAAGAATTTAGTCTTTACCGGTTGTCATATTTCTTTTTTTTTTTTTACACTTTTAGGTATATCATAAGGTTGCTTTCTGGGCGTGCTGATTAAACAGAAAGGTCATGAAGCTGCAAAAGTAGTTTTTTTCCCCTGCTGGGAACATGAACGTGCAAAGACAAACTTGTAAACGTCAAAGGGGAGAGAAGATAAGTTCATTCAATCCGGAGTGATTGCTCGAGGTGAGGAAATGTCACGGGGTAACCAAGATCAAAACGTTTTCTACTTTTACTTTTGGGGCAGAAATGCCACAATCATAATCCAACCAACAAACCAACAGAAAGAAAAGACAGATAAAGACAATCCCAAAATCATCAAAGGTAATCACAGCCAAAAAAACAAATCCTGCATTTTCATGATATTAAAGTTTCCATAAGTTACTTCATATCTGACCTTTGAGACTGGAGTTCCTGTCCTTTCACAGACCGGCAATCAATATTTGCTTCTTTTGAAACTAACCATTAATCAGATATTGAAGACAGAGGTAATGGACGTTAACAAAAGTAGTCTGGAGTTTTGCCCAAAAGTCCAATATTAGCGTTCTTGGCATTAAAAAACATAAAACGTCACTGTCACCGGTAAATTGGGAGTGACATATAGAGCACGCTGTGTCAAGTCTCCCGGCACTCTGCGGTTTTCTTCACCGAGAACGTGTGCAAATGTTTATACTTCGATACCAAACATGGCTAAATTGATCATTTTTGGAGTTGTTCCCGCGTCTCATTGTGAGAACAGTTTTCAAGTAAGCATTTCTATGGTATCAGAAGCTGTGTTCTTCAGAAGACACTGCTCAGAAGATAAGATAAAACATTACAACACTCAACAAATGGTTTTTGGGTTTTGTTAAAGAATGCATCACTTTCATCATAATTACCTTTGTTGTGTTTCCAGTGAAATTCCCCTGGGTTTTATCTTTTGGTATTAGTTACAATGATCCGTAAAAAACGAGAACCCTGTTATGTAACAAAGTGTGTTTGAGGTGGTCTTACAATACTTCAAAGCAGCACATACACACATCCTACGTACATCTGAAGGACCGGAAGTGAGGGGTACTGAAATTACAACAATGTTACAGAGCCAGTTTGTAAATCTGCTACACTGGAAGGTAACAGACAATTTTGACACGCACAACAAAAATGTACAAACATTTAGCTGGAGTATATTTATGATTTGGAGTGAGTTAAGTTCCCGGGCCTGCCACCAATAAAAATGTTGACTCAGTGATTTACAGCGGACATTGGACATCAAGCTACACTGATGGATAAGAGAAGAAGTGAAACTGTTACGACTCGACGCACAAGCCAAGCCCTCCTGACAGACGAGGGCCTTCTGTAGAAAGCAGCATAAACACAAGCAGTGGCTTGTTTGAAATGTGCCTGAAGGGGAAATTTGAAGTATGATTCCTTCTGAAAACTTCTGGTTGGTATTGTGCAATTCAACTCTTATGAAACGTGCTACTCAGTGTTCCTTAACAATAGTTGAACTAACAAGGCAAGCAACTGAATTATGTTTATATCTGTTTGTTGTCTATTATTTCTGCCTTACTCTTCTTTCTTTCTCTGTCACTTTCTAATTAAAACATTTCATGTACATGTACTGCAAAAAGTTTATGGGAGAATGAGAGACAGAGCATGACAAAAACTTGAACTCGTTCCTCAACAGAGAACAGCTAGAGTGTCTTGTTCTCATTATCTCAAGATAATAAGATAAATATCTCTAGTATGTCTTAATGTCATTTTCTCGTCATAACAGAAGCTGTTTAAAGATACAGGGAAATCTGTCAGTGTGTGTAAATGTGGATATGTCTTGATTCACAAATGATGTGTGACAATCGATTCGGCTATGAACAAATTTCCAAGTAAAGAATACACAGATGCTGTTCTACAAAAACCTTTTGGATTATTCTATTACCTTTCACTGTCTTTTAAGTTAATAACAACCTTTGAAACCTTCGATGAGAGGTGAAATGTCTTCATGGATCCTCAACCAGGTCCAGTTGCCCCAGATTGATGTGTTATGTGGGGAAAACATGCATAAAATAATTCACATTTGATGGAATGGTGCAGCCATAATCTTTGAATCATTTCTTTAGTGTTCCAATCATCTTATCTGGTATTATTTTTAAAGGTCCAGTGTGTCGACTTTGGTGATATCTAGTGGTGAAGTTTCAGATTGCAACCAACTAAAAAACCTGTCACCTCTCCTTTTCGCTTCAAGCATGAAGAAGAAAAACTACATTGGCCATGAAACTTGTAAAAAATGCAAAAGGTCCTATTGCGAGCCAGCATTTGGTTTGTCCCTTCTGAGCTACTGTAGAAACAAAGTGGTTCAACATGGTGAACTCTCTGGTGGTTCTCTCTGTTGATATAAAAGGCTCATTCTACGGTAACATAAAGATAAGAATTTTTATTTTCAGGTGATTATACACTCATGAAAACATGGTTATGGATATTAAATTCAATTTCTGTCAGTAGATACCCTTAAATGTTACACACTGGACCTTTAAAGTGTGTAACAGAACATGGAGGCACTTAATGTGGCCTAATAAGAATGGCACAAAACTGCTTCGTAAACTTCCGTGACGGTGTAATTCCAGCCAAATAAAGATGTGTCCACCTGCTCTGCCGTATGAAGTCTTATGTGCAGATATACTACATGTGCAGGCCGTTTGCCTCAGAAAATGGCATTATTCTGGCCTTGGTCGTGGCTCTCCAGTTTGTATAGGTGCAGTTGCACATGTGTTGCCTTGTTAAATATATTGTCATTAGCACATCATGGACTTTTTCCCCTTAATAAAGTCATAAGTGTCTGTGTGTGAAGGAGACTTGCTTACTGTACCTCTAGCTTTACCTGCCCTCTGGTGGCAGTGAACTGCATTGCTTTGACAAATCACAGACCAGCAGATCACTCAGACAGTTTATACACAACACAAAGCTTTAAAAACATTTATATGATGACAGATGGAAAAATGTCCAGAAAAGACAGGCACAAAATTCAGATGCTTGCTTGCTCTTGTAGCACGTGGCACTCCTGGGTTTGATCAGAGCTAGAGTGGCTTTTCTGTGTTTTACAGTTCTGGGAACCAATCAGCATGGCACAATAGCCCATTGATGCCTTCATGACTGATTCACAGCACAGCAAATGTGGCCTCCATAAAAAAGGTACCAATGCGCCAGTAAAAGAGGATGAGAGCACAAGCTTTTGTAAACAATGCTCGTTTCAAAACGTAAAAAAAAGTCTCTGCAAAAGTGTTATGAGGTAGGAAATGTATTCCACATGTGTTAGACCTCAAGGATAGTGGAAGTGTTTTAGTTGGAACATTGACTGTCAATAAAACTCAATACGCTTTCTTTAACTGCGTCTATTTAGTAAAATTACTCATTCTTGGCTCCAGACCATTTGCCAAAAAGCTATCAGAACTTTAGGTTTTGATTTAGTTATTTTCCATTATAAACACGCATATTAATCCACCACAGTGTATCATGTCTGTTTTAATTATTGTCATAAAATGTATTTTTGTTATTTTATTCTGACAGCTCTCAGGTAGATTCAAACCCGTAAATCTTCTCACTGCGACGCAGCACTTGTGTATCATGTAGACTGATACATGAATCCATGTAACGTGAACTCTGCCGTGTTTATTTGAGCCATGCCTTCAGATGGTTGTTTGATATACTAAATACCTCAGCACAATTCAGTTGAAGGCTGCAGAACTTCAGCTGCAACTGGAAAGGTAAACAAACAAAAACTAAATGTGTCAAGACAAAAAAAGGTTGTGAACTGCATATACAAGATTAGAATAACCCTCGCTGTGGGGAAATAAAACATTCCTGCTCAGTCACTTTTTGTACCCAGTGTATAAATATGACTTTGTGACTTATTTATGACTCACCTTTCCTCCTCACTGTCACATATAATGGTAATACTTATCTTGCTGCAGAGGTCTTTGGTCCTGAAGCAAGGTCTCCTCTTTCTCTTGAGATCCACGACTGTTGCATTTTGGACATGTTTTATCTTTTTGATGTGGTTGTTTTTTGCCTCCTGTGTGTGTCAGATTTGTGCGGCATTCCCCCCTCTCTCCAGGCAATGTGTCTGGTCTCATCACTCAAGGCCTTGGGGGCTCATTTGTTGACATCAATCATCATGACAACAATGATGATGCCAGCTATTTCCATGACAACTCCACTCCCTGAGGAAGATCATGAGATGTGGTTGAAAGCTTGAGAAACAAACAAACAAAAAAAGCTAGCAAGTTTTTACATGCATTTTACCTGAATTACAACCACACACACACACACAAAGTACTCATGTGGAGAGATGGAGTGATGGGCAGCCACGTAACAGCGCCTTGGGAGTAGTAGTTAGGGATCCGGTAGCTTGCTCAAGGGCGTTTCAGTATTGTCCAGCTACCAGTCCAGCCTCCACCGTCCATACTTTGGTCCATGCTGGACTTGAGTCTGCCACCCTCTGGTTCCCAAGCCAAATCCTTATGCTATACAGAACTGTATGATACATCACACAATAAGTGGATAAGCGGACAATGAGTTATGATTTTCTTTTTGTCAAACTACTACTACTTTTTGCAGGGTCATAGGAAACTCGATAGATAGATAGATAGATAGATAGATAGATAGATAGATAGATAGATAGATAGATAGATAGATAGATAGATAGATCTGGTATATTTGAATACAATAAAAATACAATAGAATAAAAAGGTAGCATAAAAATAAAACACAGACTGGGACAAGGACACTTAAAAAACACAAGATAAATAGCTGATAACACTTTAAATCTGTGATATTTCTACATCATATATGTCTACAGGGGCCTTGCAGGGGGTTTGCTGTAGTAGTAATAGTAGTAGTAGGTTGGGGCAATCCAAACTAACTTTAAACTACTCTTTAGGAAAGACTGAAACATGCATTCATAAAAAAGCATAACCATAACGACAGCCGCGGTCATACACAGTATCTTTGTGGTGTATTGAAGGGCACAGTTGATAGCAGCAGGGGGGGGTCGCTCTTTTTGCATCAAGTTAAACGGCGGCAAGCAATGTGCGCTCTCTCCCACTGAAAACATCTCTGCCTCGACTCGTATCATCTGCGCGGTGGGTTGTGGGTGTGTGAGCGTCGAAGTAAAATGGCGGACTTGGCAAACGAAGGTGAGTAAGTGGCAGTATGAGAAAAACAACACGGCTACTGTGCCGTTATAAACGGCGCCCGTACGTCGTTCGGCATATTTGATAACTGAAATAAAGCAGCTCTGCCGCGAGTTAACGGCGACTTCGAGGTGAATTATAGGCGTCGCGGCGTTCACCAAGACCACACAACGTTAGCGAGCGAGGCTAACAATGCTAACGCTTTGGGCTGCGGGTAATACCTGGAGTGTGCCTCGGAACGCCCCGCTAGCTGGCTTACCTTCTAACGCTAGCACCCGGCTATTTTTAGGCTGTATGTTTTGCCGTTTGCGGTGAGCTTAACAGCTCTAATGTGAGAATAAACTAAAGCTTGCTTAGGCCACAGAGCAAACCCCCCAAAGCTAGTATATTATAGGTGATGTTTCTATTGACAGGGAGACGTTTACAGTACGACACCCCCTCCGTTGCTATATAAGTTGCTTGACGTTCATTTAGGCGCGTAGAGAGGGAAAAACGTCAGCCTAGAGACAATGCTTCGGGTTGTAATCGCCTCTTCCTTTGTATTAATATTTATATATTTTTCTCATAATGATCCCATCTGTGTGAATTCAGTGGGAATCTTGCTCGTGAAGGCGAGATGACTCATGCTGGATGGAGCGCATTAGCAAGCTAACTATAGCTAAGCTACGTTCAAGGGGGCATTAAGGGGGGGAAGAACCGGCGGCGGCGCTGACTATTTGCTGGAGTCACGGGTCAAGCTAGTGTAAAAAATGCTAGCTGGTTAACATAAGCCGGGAACACAACTCGGGTTGAATTTCTTCAATGAATATCGGTGTTGCATGCTGGAGTCCTTTTTTGTTTGTTTGTTGTTGCATTCATTAGCAACGATAGCTGGCTGGAAGCCGCAGAGAGAGAGAGAGAGAGAGAGAGATACTGAAGCTGGATGGTTAAATATAGGTCACACAACATTTTCGTGCCGTTGAACGTGTTTCATACATAAACAGCTAGTATTAGCAGTGAGGTGTTGTGTTACAGACGGCCAATGTCGGTCCAGTAAACAATCCTGGCGGCTAAAAAACGTGTGAATTTATGTCCTCGGCAGCGATGCTACACCTGCTCAGTGTAACAGGCCCAGCCCAGACAGAGGAAAACCTTTTGTCTGCTAACATTATAGGATTACACATCTTACAGAGGTTACAGTGTGAAGGTGGACGCATTAAGTGGCGAGGTGACATCAAACTCGGCCTAACGGATTGCTATCCTAGGGTTGAACATGACAATATCTTAAAGCAGCAACAACGCATGAGAGCTGAATAAAATCCCCCTTTTTTGATTAACAAAGTAGCTACAGTTGCCATGTGGAGTGACTGAAAGTTTCAGACATGGGTATTTATTTTAATGTATTTCACATTTGGCTCCACATTGTTTGACATTTCAACATAATGTGAGCTCACTCTTCCTGGTTCCTTCCTGACTGCAACCGTATTATACTCTAATTTTTTTTTTTTTTTTTTTTAAAGTATGCTTTTCTGACATTGACTGAAATTACACATTGTTCAGCAGTATGGAAGTATTATTTACTTGAGTCATCTCGAGTCAGATTTCACTGACATTTAAATAAACTGTAATAAACAGGCGTGTGTTACCTCACAGCGAGAGGCACCGTTTAGTTTGATCTAATATGCAGCCTGTGAAACATATTTTGAATTGAATCATATATTATTCACGCATGTGGTGTGCATTAGAATTTAGTGTTTTATTCAGTGTTAGAGGATTATGCTGATGCACATAGCCTTATAGTTTTATCAACAACAGTCACGTGGTCGCTGCTTATAAGAGGAAATATCAAGGCCATGGAAGTAGTAGGCCATAGCCTCAGCTGTTTTGTTTTCTACTGTAAACAATGAAGAATCAAACACACCAGATTGTTGTACACTTTAAACTTGGATGACTAGCCTACATCTTCTCTTAACAGACAAGCCTGCCATAGCGCCACCTGTGTTTGTTTTCCAAAAAGATAAAGCACAGAAGGTAAGTATCTCTCTCTCTGTTATTCGAGTGTTTCTTGAGGCTGATGTCATATTTTATGATGTTTGTAGACTTAATTTAAACAGATATTCAGTCTGGACTGCATTCTTGACATACTGCACAAGAGTTATTGACATTAAATCTCGCCCCATTAGCAGAGCTGTTAACACGGCTTGATGAAATGTCAAAATCTGTTGACATCATGTTAAGTACGTCTTACTTAAATTGACACCACTTCTCAGTGTTTCCCATGGTGCAGCTCCAGACTGAATAACACTGAGGTCGAGCAAGATGCAACCTAGTGTTACTATTTTATGTGATGTTCTGGGATAAAAACCTCATTGTGTTTTCTTGCAGCGATCTGCGGAGGGCTCAAGCGCAGAGGATGGAGAAGGTAAATCTAACGTCCAAACTGGCCACTTTATTTATTGATATTATCGTTCTAATAGATTTATTTAAACTGGAATATTACCAATATTTTGTTACCATTTTCAGATTCAGATAAAGACGTGGGAAGTTATTGCCCCCCTGTGAAAAGGGAAAGGACCTCATCGTTCCCACCCCCACATTCTGGTAAGGGCACGTGGTGACTAAGCAGAGCATTTGTGTGTTTTTTTTTCTCTCTCTTGGTTCTTGCTTGTGGTGTACACATTGATTTGTATGCTGAGTGCCATGCCTGTTTGTTACTTTGCAGTTCCCAAGAACAATGTATTCATGCCCTCAAGTTTCTGCCAGTCTCCGACTGGGAACTCTGACTCTGAGCCAGGTGAGCCATCTAGACCACCGTTAGTTTCTCTTCACAGCTTAAAAGCCCCCCTGCAGTAAACTTCTTAGTTTCAGTGTTGACAGTTTAAGGCAACAAACACAATAAATGTGCTGAGGCTGGTGAACAGTAACTTCTGATAGGATTATATGACAGCATGATGTTAACGTTTTCAAACGTCATGACAGAATTAGTTGCAAATAAGATGTCGATGTTTTGCATATTGTCTCCCTGCTAATGCACCCCCTTCACTCTGACCAGCTCTAGTTAACTCGCATGTTGGCATTTTACTTTTGAACTAACGTTTTAAGTGTCTGCTGTGGAGGTCTGACGTCATTAATGGGTGGAGAAAAATGCACGGTTACAGAGCTACAGACAGCCAAATGACAGAGGCATGAGGGTATATTCATTAGAAATGGTTATAAATGATAAGTTAATATATTTACATTGAAGATGAGTGTAAATTTCACTTGTGTGGTTTTAAACTTAATAAACGACCTTTGGAAGAATCTCATTATGCCAGATCAGGGTAGTCATCTTGGACATCTCTAAATTGGTTCAAGCTGGTTTGTTGTTGTATTAAGCTATTCTAGTTGAGGTTTGGTTATTTTGAAAGAGCTTGGCCAACCTCTCTGTGTGTCTATGGCTACACCATTGGTCCGTGCCAGTTTGTGTCATGTGTTGCAAATAGGACATGCAATATATCCAACAGAGAGCGGTGAAACCTATTTGTTTGGTGAGTTGGCAGTATTAAATTAAATAAAACGCGCTTTAGAGAAGCTTCTCAAAATCCCCGGTAATTCAGAGAATACTTCTTCATTGTGGGAACATTGTGACCTTGCATGACCCGTGGCTATGCCTGTACATAATGCAGTTCTGTTCTGGATTATGATCGTTTGAACTGCCAAATTTCAGCTGGGAAACAAATTGTGAGTTTACCAGTCAAATTTATGATGCCAGTATTGGGGAAAAGTTGAGGTTTATATTGGTAACTGCAGAGGATTTAATATTATAAGATACCAGAGTGTAATGTGCTGCTGGTTGACTGCAGATTGTGCAGTGCCACTGAACATGTCAGGAATGGTTTATTAGGGATTATAAGACACTTGTGTTTTGTGCTGGTGGGCCTCTGTGCCTTATTTTGTAAAGACACATTGTTATGGCTGTTTCCAGCTTAAGGTTGTTTTGTATTTGTGAGATCAGCTTTCTTCTTCTTCTTTTTTAAAAAAAAAAAAAAAAGGAAACATGCATCTGCAAAATAAGTTCAGGTCTCAGTTCCACACTTGTGCAGACACTTTGCCGGGGTTTGGTATCCTCCATGGGTCACACATGCAGTATTTATCTGTCGCAGTTGGTAGCATGCTGTTTACCATCTCAGACAGAGTGTTTGTTGTGGTCCACCATGTGCATTTCATTGGAAGGAGAAATGCAAAACAGCGATTTAGTCATTTTGAATTCAAACAAATGTACCTCATTGGAAACAGGATGAAATTTACACAGTATTACAGGCAACATGAAACTAAATGAGTTGATGCTTCACGACTAAAGTTACAACTGCAGGGGGACTTTAATATTAAGAAAAATGTGTGCTTTTGTGAATTATTATTGTTGTTCCTATTTATTCAATTTTTGCTTTGGATTTGATTGGTTGCGTTCTCATCACCAGCTCAGCTGTTTAGAGTTGGCAGGAGTGATGTCACCGGTTAACAGAGCTTAACAGAGAGGAGGGGGCATCCACTTGCGCAAACAAACACAGCATAATTAATGACCATTTTTAGCATATTACATAAAGCACTTATTTGGAAGTGAAAACAAAGATGAACAAACAAGAGTCCAAACACTGATTGATTGTAAAACTAGAACGACAGTAGGCACGCCAGATCATCCGTACTGTACTCTGCCAGTGTTTTTGTTAGATTGGTTAAATTGGACATTTTAAGATTTGGTTTTGTTCGCATGTGTGGATGTTTTCATTGCACAGCAGTACCTCCGTGTCCTCAGAACTGTGCTGCTTAAAAATAAGATCCACCAAGAGAACATTCATGTTCACCAGACATGATAATGATCTTGTAAATCTTGAGATAAAAGAGGATACAGTTTTTACAAGTGCTTTCTGCGTTAGCACTGATTAGGGCCAGGTCATGTCGGGCTAATAAAGCCACTGAGATGGAGAGTCAGGTTGAAATAGATCACAGGCCCTAGAGCCTGCCATGTTACTGCACAGGACTTGAATTGCAACTGGATCGCTGTACAAGGGTTGCTGTGGTAACAGGCCCTGTGGTTAGGAAGGTGCAAAGACAGAAGTAACATACCCGTTATAAGTTGTTGTTGTTGTTGTGACTCTTGGCTCTTTTTTTAATGTCGGCCTTCTCTTGTGCTCCGTCTCACCAGAGGAGAAACCTGTGGGATTCCGTTTAAAGCCACCAACTCTCATACATGGACAGGCACCCAGTTCAGGTTGGTGTTTGAGGTCAATAGCCTTCTTTTGTGTAATATTTCTTTTGACACTGACTTGATTGAAATTGAAAAATCACTTGAATTTGAACTTTTATACAACCCCTCTTAGATATTATACTAGACTTAAAGATGTAGAACCAAAACAGATCATTGTGTTAAAGAAAAAAAAGTATGAAACAAGTTGGCTGTGTTTCAGGCGTCCCAAGTCAGAAACCCAAGGAACAGCAACGCAGTGTCCTCCGCCCTGCAGTTCTCCAGGCACCTCCCTCTAAATCTCATATAGAGTCCAGTGAGTGCAGCTTTAAGTCACCTTATAAACAACTACCACTATAAACTAGACGAAACATACTTCATCATTATTAAAACTTAACTTTGAATATTGATAACTTGCATAGTGTGTTTTCTGCATGTGCCTTACAGACTAAATTTGCTTTGGCGTACTGGGGAAAAACCAGTAAATTATCTTTGTCCTTTCTGTCTGTTCATTTAGATTCCAGTTGTGGAACCAACGGTGTGAAAAAGTCATCAGATGGGACACCTGGGACCCAGTCCCTCTTCCTGAACAACACAGAGCACTCAGCCACCCTGGGCAAGTCACTGGTGAGGAGTGGTTAAATCTCTGCCTGTTATAATCGAGGGCTTGGTATTGGGGGGGAAAACAATGCCAGTCAGTTCAGTACTGGCTTTGTTTGAGGCATCAGCAAGTGTGTCATTAAACTGTAGGTAATATACAGAAGATCTGTGGTTTCATGCCCCTTTTGTAATGAGGAAGTATATTGCGTTAGGCATTCGTAATAAGTTATGTAACTGTTATCAAAAAGAATCACGGTATTGCAAGTGACACATACGGAGCAGAGTTAAAGGTGTTGTAGAACTTCTATAGAAAATGACAACAACAAATCTAAAGTTGACATTTGGGGCCGTTTTTTTTTTGTTCCCATTTCAGAAACATGAAAATGAGGAAGATGGAGCAAGTGGTAACAAAGACGGAGGCGGAAGAGAGAAGAAGGAGGCAGATGTAGCAATATCTTTTGTGTTTGGTCAGAATATCAAAGACAGAGCAAAGGTGGGTTGTTTTCCACTCAACTTGGACCTCTTCCTGACCCAGCCACTGTGCAAACCTGAGGCGAGAATGTGTGACAAACAAAAACATACGGACAGTTAAATGTAGCAGACCGGAAAGGCTTTTACACATTTGAGACTCTATATACTGAGTTGCTCTGTTATAGTCTACAATTTGTGTTTAATGTGTGACTTTTATGTACTTCTACACTAGAATTACTTTTGGGGTCTCCCTTTCCTTGCTAAGAGAATTTCTTGTTGTGTTGTGTGGCTTCAGTTCCTAGTAAGAGGTGTAGTTCTTGTGGTTTTTGTACAATGTCCAAAATTATTTTGTATAATTTTGTGGCAGGAATGTTTTGACATTTTGGAAACGGTGACTCACTGCTCACTCACTTGCTGTACTTGGTCAGGATTTTCATTAATGTGGATTTGGAAATCCACATTATGGATTTCTGGCCTTTCAATTTGGGTTGTTTCTTTAAGCATTTACTCCAAATTTAACACTTTTTTTTTCTCCCTCTAGTTGGAAGAGAACAGTACAGAAGACAAGTCAAAGGATAGTGTGCCACTGGACTCTCAGTCGGAGGGCACTAATTATTTCTTACAGTACATCTCTACCCCAAGGTAATGAAATTGTGTCCTCCTTTAAGTATTTTTAGCAAGTCATCTTCATTCATGATTAACTTCCATCAACTCACTGTTTTATTTCTCTCTCTCTCTCTCTCTCTCTCTCTCTCTCTCCTGTCCTTTCAGTTCAAAAAATGCCACAAACAGTACAGACAGTGGGGCAAAATTTGTTTTTGGGCAGAACATGTCTGAACGAGTTCTGGTGAGTTGATATAGCCTTTTGAATAGCGAGTCTATCATCTGTCACGTCTGGAAAAGCTCCTAATGATTGAGCTTTGAACAAGTTCCAATCACCCGCCTTTGTTGTGTTTTCAGAGTCCCCCGAAGGGCGAGTCCTCAAATGAGGAAAATAAAGAAGTTTCAGCTACCCCTGCTTCAGAGCCCTCATCACAGGAAACCACCCCAGAGAAGGGTAAAGACACAAACCCCACTGATTATTGAAAACACGTTTGATATTTAGCTTGACTACTAGAAGCTTTAAGAGAGTCAATTGGCTCTACTCCAGTGATAACAACTGAGAATAATAAGGCCTGGGACAGCTAAATAAGCAGTTCAACAGGACTAGAAAATGAAACATGCCTACATCTAGCTGTCACGTTATATTAAAAGTGGCATCAAATGTAATTGGGAGCTAGTGTTTGATTAAAAGTCCATAAAGAGCTGTGGGTGTGATAAATACATCTGTAATTTGAGATTTCACACCACAATCTCACCCATTTCCTTAAACATCACAGCTTTTATTTCCTGTATGCACAAAACACAAGGAGCTGCAACATTTTTGGTAAATCTTGGATATATCCAAATATTTTGACACATTAGAGGTATTTTATCCGACTTTTCCCTTCCCATCAGCTTCCCTTTTTATTCACAGCGAGTGCAAATAACAGCTCAACAGGAATAAGGTGCAAGGAGATTTTTCTCATGTGAAAGTGTGAAATTAATTCAGATAACTAGAAAATATCACCTGCTTGTTTTAGGTGGGAATAATTCATTAGAAATGTAGGACTCAATGCTGCATGCATGCTGGTTTGATGAATATGTTTGCAAAGAATGGAGGCTTATTGAAAGTTATTTTGTGGGCATCATCTGGTGTTACAATACTGAACGTACATTTTTGTGATTTGACAGTATGTTTCAGTTACTGTCTGTGTCTGCTAACAATGAAAAGAAATTAAGCATTATGTAGCTGCTATGTGCAAACGTATTTATTATTGTGGGCTTACTGCTGAAGTGGCTCTTCACTTCAAACGACCTGCAGCAGCCTGTACGGCAAGTAATCGAGTGCCAGCCTATGTGCTTCAAGTTTCGTTGCAAAGATGTTATCAGAGGAAGGGGAGGCTCTCAAAGAGACGCAGCCATTTTTTTTTTTAAAGTGAAGATCTCAGCAACCAAATATTAACTCAGGTGGGTGCAGATGTCTCACCGCTGTGTTTTATCTCACCAGCGAACAGCGTGTCAGAGTCTTTGGAGGAGTCTGCAGCAGCCTACACCAAAGCCACAGCCAAGAAGTGCATCTTAGAGAAAGTTGACGTGAAAACCGGAGAGGAATCAGAAAGCAATGTTTTACAGGTAGGAGGCGGGTCTCTTCCATTCAACACACGCAGTAAAGAAATGTAACAGGAAGCAGTAAAATTGATGCCTGTTGTTACGCTCTTATTTCAGATGCAGTGCAAATTATATGTATTTGAGAAGACTGCTCAGTCGTGGATAGAGAGAGGTCGAGGCTTGCTGAGGCTCAACGATATGGCATCGACAGACGATGGCACGCTACAGTCCCGTCTAGGTAAACACACTTGCAGAAACTTCTGGTGTAGGGTTACAACTTGTGCCTGTACACTGTGGTCTCAGATATTCATGGTTCAGTGATCAGATTGTGTTTGTCTGTGGGTTGAATGTTTGTGCCAGATAGATACGAGATCAAAGATAACGCTGAGGAAAAAAACAAATCCTTCTTAGTGCTTTTCATAGCCATCATGTGGCAGTACCTGACTTTGAACACAAGGGGGAGCCCGTCCCTCTGCTACACTCTTCTGTGGACTGGGCACTAAAGCATGCTATTAAAGAGGAAGTGGATGTTTTTTTTTTATCCTCAAAAGCACAAAAAAATAAGGGAAAGAAAGTTCCTGAAAAGTTTAGATACATTTCTTATCACTATATGTCGCTACATATATGTATTTATGCTGATAAACACTACAAAATATAACATAACATCCTCAGCCACTTGGAAAGGCCTCTTGATGGAGCTACAGGCTTATAGTTATTACTACTATTAATTGTATATCTTTTATCTTTCATGACATGAACACACAGCTCTGAGATCATAGTCAGGTAGAATACCGTGGACTAAAACAAGTGGTTGCCTGGACCTGTAGTTCACTGCTGTTACATGTGTGTGTTTGTGCTTAAACCCTTCCAGTGATGAGGACCCAGGGCAGCCTCCGGTTGATCCTCAACACTAAACTTTGGCCCCAGATGCAGGTGGACAAGGCCAGCGAGAAGAGTGTACGAATCACTGCCATGGACACAGAGGACCAGGGGGTCAAGGTCTTCCTAATATCGGTTTGTATCGCCAGATTTTATTATTTTTCTTTCTTACACAAATGCAAAAAGACCCCGAATACGACCTATTCTTTATATATCTATAGAACGTCACTACCAATGCATCAGTTAAGTAGAGCATGAACATCTGCTGTAACATGCCAGTTTGAGCGCAAACAGGGCAGAAAGTTTTTTCATAATTCATCTGCTGCCGCTGTTCTTCCTGACAAGACGTCATCAGCCTGTTATCTGCAGACAGCTTCAGCGGTTATGCTATGACAAGTGACATCTTAAAAATCTGAGCGCTGGTCACTCCTCTTCCACGGCTTCACCTTGTGAAATCACATAAAACAAAAAACAACAACAAAAGCCATCTTTTTTTTCCCAGCCGATCACTCTTGCATAAGTGAAGGTTAGATTTGCTGCAAGATAGCCAGAGCCAGCCCGCCATCATAAGTCATGACTGTCCCTTAAACTTTGCTGGATGCACTATTGTAGCTATTGACCTGACCGTTTATGGGGCTGTTGTGACTCAAAACAGTTAGTACAGCCATTTAACATGGCCTTTGTGAGTGAAATTAAGCTGTTTGTGCATGTTGTAATAATAAAAATGAAATAAAAATTCATCCTTCACTGTGGCTGAGTGGTCTCTCTCTATGCCTCTTCTCTTCAGGGTAGCTCTAAGGACATAGGTCAGCTGGCTGCAGCGTTACATCACCGTATCTTAGCCCTGAAGAGCCGGGCAGAGCAAGAGCCCGAGACCCCGACAACAACCATCCCTGAGGCTGAGGTACCGCAGTCCAACGAGGACGACAGCGACGAGGAAGACAATGCCTCCGCCTCAGCTTCAGCCTCCACTCCTGCTACGAGTGAGTGATTTTTATTGTTCGTGTTTCAACATTCCCTGGTTTGCTTACTCTTAAGCCACACAGTTTGGAGCGTTTGTGGTTTTGTATGCTGCTTTAGCAGATTTTTTCTCACCACAGCAGCAGTTTGCTTTGTGATATATACATTCAGACCACTCTCGCCTACACAACTCTTGTCAACCCGCTCTCGCTTTCTTCCTGCAGGTAATTCAGAGGGAGGAGAGAGCCAGGCAGCAGGAAGCACATAGCGTCACTCTTGGACAGCCTGCCTAAGATGCTGCTGTTGAGGCATTTTGCTGTAGGCATCTCCATGGACACCCCTTGACCAACATGGGTCCTCCAGACCAGTACTTTTGGATATTAGAAGTCTAGCTCCAGGAAATAACCCCTTGTGCCGGAGTGTCTCACCCAACTCGTGCAGTTCATCTTCTCTGCATTCAGCGTAATATCTGGAGTCGTTTCTTCCCTCCCTCTCCTGTTTTGTGTTTTATTTTTGTTTTCGAGTATTTTTTCCTCTCCCCGATAGCAAAAATAAAGACTTCAAAGCTTTGGTTTGGGACTTTTCTGCTCATCATATTGATGAGTGTAAGGGTGTTTTCCTCTACATTTTAAAGTATGGCACATGTTAAGACTGCAGTTTCTACTTTGGGACCTTTTTACTCACTCTACAGTTGTACCTCTGGACGCCACACATCCAGAGGAGCTTCATTCACAGTGTATTTGACTAGTCATCAGTCCGTTGTTCTTACATTGAGTCCAACCCTCCCATTCCCCCTCCATCCCAAACAGTCCATGCGTTAGGTTTTGGCAAATGTAATTTATTTTGGATCGTCATTTTCATAAGGCATCTCAACACATATGTGCTGTTTGTAATGGCTAGCCAAGACCACTCAAGTTGTCATTAATAGCAGTTTCTTATATTTCCTATTGACCTATATATTATACTGAATAAAAGACTGAAACACTGCGGTTTCTGCTAATGTGAGTTAATTATGAAGACAAAAGAGCAGAAGGATTCATCTCCAAATTTTCTCTAAATTAGTAAAAAGAAATGTTAGTCATTCACCTTGGGTTTTATTTTTTTTGTTTCATTTTTGATTTTTTTTTCCCCCCCAAATGGAAATTTAACTCATCAGTCTACAATCTGCATGTAACTGTTATTTCTCTTTTGTTTTTTTTTCTTTCCAGCATCCCATGGGTTTACTGTGTTGATACTTTTTTTTATTATTATTTTGAAAATATACAAACTTTTTATCCATTTTCATTTGGAAAAACGTATTGGAATGAAGGCTTAACTTCATGTGTGGAAAATTTGAGTGATAACTGTTAATACCTTTTTGAATGTCATGTACATTTGAATATATCATCATTTAGTAGCGCACCATGTTTTCTCATCTCCTCCAACTGCCCCCTTTACAAAATAAACCATTTTGGACTGACGTCTGGGATTTTTCCTTTTGAAAACTGATTTTTTTTTTTTTTCTGTGCAAAATGGAAACTTGAATCCAAATTTCAGATGAAGACATCAGTAGACTGGTATACTCTGACATTGTCTTCTGTAGCTGTATTAAATCAAAACAGCAGCCAGACAAAGGCAGAGTGGTTCATCTGTTTTATATTCATTCGCTGGATCTGGCCTCCAGGTTGATGTATGCTGTGCTGTGACTGCGCTGAACAGAGACTGGAGCAAAACCTGCTTATGTACAATATGCATCACGCACAAGGTCATGAATTTTTGATGCATGTACCTATCATAACAGCCCGACACAATCATATACATCCAAACTAGGAACACAACTGCTGCTCCCAAACTCTCCTAATCTGCCTTTCTGTGGTGACTCTGTATCAAAGTATTTTCTATGGTTTCTCCTGTAAATGACTGCAGCTGTGTCGTGAAAGTCACAAAAGAAACATGTTCTGACCTTAGACGGATGGTATAAAAAAACAAAAATGCATAACTTAAAGTGGTTTCCCCTGAAATCTTTCACATGGGTTCCTTTTTTTTTTTTGCTCTCACTATGAGATTTCACAGACTTTGAGGAACTGCAACAAACAACAAAACTTTATTTACATGGGACTCTTATAAACAGACATTTTACTGGAAGAAGATAAGGGGGAAAGGAGATAAAAACAAGAGAAGGAAATGAAGTGTACAATGTACAAAATACGAGGTGTAAAAATAAATCCAGAGACAACAAACAGCAAAAGAATGATTACATGATTTTCAGCTCAGATCTTGAACAGATAGACGTCCCTGCTCTGAAGATGTGAGCCTCCTCCCAGTGGACAGAAGGCACCACAACTCCTTCAAGTATAGTGGGGCTGGACTATGTAGTGCTCTATATGTCAAGAGTGAAGATTTGAAATGAATTTAAAGCCAATGGAGAGGAGAGAATCTAAAATTTGAAAATTTAAAACCCTGAAGCAACTGAGATAGTGAAGATTTTCTGAGGCGAGTGCCAGAAGTCGTAGCTGTAGTAGTGGTCAAGGCGGGATGTAGTAAAAGTATCATTGAGGTTTTTTTCCTAAATCATTAGGCTGAAGAAGGGTCTGATGTTTGCAATGTTCCTTCATTGGAAAAAACACGTCCGAGTGTGATTTTAAAAGTTCAACATTTTAATCGTGATTGAATTTAATCCCAATTTATTTTGCTTTGAGTATGATGAAATG
Organism: Argyrosomus regius; assembly: GCA_946959425.1. Classification (NCBI taxonomy): domain Eukaryota; kingdom Metazoa; phylum Chordata; class Actinopteri; family Sciaenidae; genus Argyrosomus; species Argyrosomus regius. The sequence goes on along the minus strand of OX336892.1, from coordinate 21,816,503 downwards.
TGGTGAGATTAGTTAAAATCTGAGTTTGTCAGACCAAAGATGAAAGTGTTATTAACCACCCAGCCAAGTTTGACTGATTAAATCAAATGATTAAATCGACAAGTTTATGAAATTAGGTGTCAAAATCAGGTAAAACTTTAGCAGTATTCTCAGTATTCGCAGTTCTGAGACACTGGTTGGCGTGTCCAGTGAAGTTGCTGAAACCACGCCCACGCACAGGAGAGGTCCCGCCTCCCTCAACAGTCAAATACTGAACCACAACGACCTCAACATGGATGCTACGACTAGCAGCATTATTGGAGTTATCCAGCACTACAGGCCAGAATCGGATCTTGTCGGTAAGCGTGTACTGTAGTTCAAGGGCCCATAAGAAAAAAACAAACAAACTCTACATGCAAAACACTACAAAGTTAAAAAGAAACAAAGTATGTATCATTCCATAACAACTGGCCCCGGCACATCCGCCCACAGCTAAAATTTGGCAGTCCCTGCAATTTATGTTAGAGTGCTGGTGGCACTCAATGACAGTATGAAGAATGGACTGCGTTTGCGTGACGTCACCCGATGGTTTCCATAGCGCCGTTTTGAATCTCAGAATATGTGGCATTGGCCTCGCTCCAAATACTTCCTTACAGCCTGAATGTAAGGGTCAGTCTGTTGTTTGGCCACCCAGTCGTTACGCCGTACGGGGTAACCCTCCTCCTGCTCCACGGCTGCTGACGTAATCAATCCTGCAGTGCTGGTTGTCGGCTGTTCTGGTGGAGGGCAAGCTGCAGAAAACTGAAAGAAGTTTGTGTTCTTTGTGGACTTGACTTCAAAGTTGAAGGTTGCCAGCTGGGCTACCCAGCGCTGCTCCACTTCCCCCAGCTTTGCAAACTGTAAATGAACAACAGGGTTATTGTCTGTATATACAATGAACTCAGCTCCAATCAAGTAATCCTTGAACTTATCTCTAATTGCCCATTTTAACTCCAAAAGCTCCAATTTGAACGAGCTGTAATTAGCATTGTCGCCTTCTGTGGGATGTAAGCGCCGACTGGCATACGCAATTACCCGCTCCTTACCTTCCTGGACTTGAGCCAGTACTGCTCCCAACCCTCGATGGCTGGCATCTGTGTAAGGAACAAATGGCTTGGAAAAATCAGCATAGGCAAGCACGGGAGCTTCTGTTAATATTCTTTTTATGTCATTGAAGGAGGAGGACCCTAGGCGCTTGTCATTTGGCATGCCAACCAGGATTGAATTTAGTGGCCGTGCGACAAATCCGGGGACAAACTGCTTGCAATACCCGGCCAGACCTAAAAAGGCCTTCAATTCTTTAGCTGTAGCGAGAACAATCCAATCAACAACAGTGAACACCTTTTCTGGATCTGGCCTCACTCCCTGTTAGTCCACCACGTGAGCTTACATTTGTCAGGACGAAGCTTCAGGACGTGCTGCCATAGGTGCTCAAACACCTCCTCCAAGTGTTTGAGGTAGGTGGCAAAGTCTTGGGAATAGACAATAATGTCATCTAGATAGACAAGTAATGACTAGTAATGAGTCTGATTTGGCCGCGGGAATTACAGAAGCCAAAGGGCAAAACAGTTTTCTCATGGTCCTGTGGGACCACCTCTACTTGGCAGTAGCTGCTGGCGAGATCCAAAGTGGAGAACCACATGGCCTGAGTCACTGAGGTCAGGATCTCCTCGATCCTCGGAAGTGGAAAGCATCCTTATGAGTCACAGCATTCCACCTCCTGTAGTCAACACAGAATCTCAGCTCTTTCTTGCTCACCGTAACAATGGGTGGCGCTCAGGGGCTGAAACTTTCAGATACATATCAATATACCGATTTGCAACATACCTGCAAGACGAGCTTGCATGTCCTGATACAAGCATTCCCTTATGTGGGTCGCATCGTTTGTGGCGATGCAGTGCTTCACCACATAAATCCTCCCGAAGTCTTCCTCATGGGTGGAGAAAACTTTCTCCCATCTTTGCAGCAGAGCTGTTTAACTGACCTTGCTCCTCCTGGGTCTGGTCAGGCCGATCAGCCAACTTTAGCACCTCAAACCGACCCCGTCACAGAGATCTTATGTGATTTGGCTGAAAGCACGAGGACACCGCTGTCAATGACAATGACTGACTGAGAGACCAGCACACACATTTCGGGACAGTTTAGAGTCTCTGGCAGAACATGCAACCTCGAATTGATGGGACGATGTATAAAGCAGAGAGCATAGAGATTTATTATTAGCTGCAATAAATTATCTGATAGAAGGTCACCACATTTTCTCCAGTCAATACTTGGCACACGAGTACATGAATAAAAACTGTGACTATGTTCTTTTTAAAAAACCTTGCAGACTTCTGTTCCACCCAGCTGCTTCTTCAACTTTTCCACTTCATTAATGTTTTCAAATGGTTTGGTAAACAGAAGGTTGACATGCTGTAGGTCAGTGGTTCCCAACCTTTTAAGCCTCTGACCTGTTATTACAAAGCAACTTTTCGTTACACGGTGCATGTCTATGAGTTGCCAGCAGCTCAACTAAGGAACAATTATTACAAATAAAAGCAAACATTATTTTTGTGAAGATGAACTTCAAAAATTATGAACTTTTTTTTACCTTTCCACCCCAGTAACACCCCTTGTGGTCGTTATGACCCTCATGCGGTGGCACAATTGACAGTAATTGTACAGTAACTTGATCTTTGGCTTAGTGATTTAGTTAGTTATACTTTAGTACTTTAGTAGTAGGTACTTAGTATCTTTTAGGTATACAGGGTCAATTTACAAATGTTTTACATTTTGCTCACATCATAGTCAAAGTAAAGTCCACGCAGTTATTTTTTATTTTCTCACATAATTGTTTTGTCTATAAAATGTTAGAAAATTATGCCTATCACAATGTTTTGGTAATAATATAAATGTTTGTAAATTACTTTTTACGTTTGACATTTTGTTTCGTGGAATAGTTCAAAACCTCAAAACAGCAGAAAGTACTCACATTTAAGAAGCCTGTACCAACAAAGTTTTGACATTTCTGCTTGATAAGTCGCTCAAACTACAGATTACTGATCAAAACAGTTGCAGAAATTAAAGGTCAAGCCCTGAGATTTTATTTTACCAAACTGCCTCCAGCTGTGGTTCTGTCCCCTGGAAGCTTGTTTGTATGAATTTCTGTTTTTGAGTCACGTTCTTGCAACAGAAGTCTGCCAGTTTCTAGATATACATCTGTCCTGGACTAAGGTTATCGCTACAATTTCTATTGAAACCTAAGCCAATTGTGTCACAATTGTGTTTTTCTTCTGATATATTTGGATCAAATTCAGATTTTTGTCTTTTCAAAGGACATTACCCGGGTGAAAAAAAAAAATATATATATATATATATCCACCTCTTCGTTTGTATTCTGATTTGTGAGACTTAAGTCATTCTCTCCTCAAAAAAAAAAAAAAAAAAGAACTCTGCACCAAAATAAATAAACCGCTCCACTGGAAAACAAGAGAAGTGGAGTTAGCTGAATATTCAAAGGTGGTCTTACCGGTTCAGCAAAAGCATGTTGCGTAGTAATGTAAGTGTTTTTCCGAACCATGCCTCTCCATGCCTTTTTATTGCTTTAAGCATCAAGGTCATATAGGGATAATCATTTTCACGGTAACACATTAACACCATGAGTGGTCTGAAGTACAGAGCAGTAGTTTTAACAGGCTATGTGGCTGTGGATTATTATCCTACTCAAAACTAGTAATAAGACTATAAAAACTTTTAGTGCCATATTAAGTCAGCCTCAGCAACTTTGTATTAAGGCAAATTAGTAAAAATTAGCACGTTACGATGCTGAACTTGGTTAACTTAATGCTGATGTCAGCATTCCTCAAAGCACGGCTGTGCAACATCTCAGACTGTTTCATGTGAAAGATTCTTAGATGCCTGAAATACTGACAATATCAAGTATGGTTAAGATTATTACAAACAAACAAAAAGTTACATTTACATGTTGTGTTTCTCACGCAAACAATGTGTGTATCCTTGGTGGTTTAGCAAAACATGTTGAACACATTTTCCTCCTTATGAAACATTCGCAGAGCAGATTTAGTTCAATATTTTAAAGGGACAGTGTGTCGAATTTAATGGCATCTAGTGGTGTAGTTGGGAATAGCAACCCTCACCGTACGTGCAAAAACGCAAAAGAGCTAGAGCCTGTGTCTGGTTTGTCCATTCTGGGCTACTGTAGAAACAATTCAACGCTAATTGTTGACTAATAACTAACTACACTAATTAAAACATACATGCACATGTAGAGAGCTCCCTAAATCTTACACACTGGATCTTTAAATTGGAGTTTATTGACATACTGACATGCTTCAAAGTGCTGCTAGCGGTCACCTTTAATGTTGAAGTTGCTCAAATAAAATGTTCTCGTCTGTTTCCGCACAGAATTAATCTGCATTGTTTGGGGATCAAATGAATATTCAGTTCTTGTTTTTCTGCTCATGAAATGCAAATGAAACAGCACAGAACATGCATTACTTCAGACCAGGTGGAAGCTGTTGTAAAGCGATAGCCCTCAGTTACAGCAGAGCCCCTGAATTTCAGTAGACTTGGAGTGCTTTCAAGCCTATACATGTCATGATGTCAGAATGAGAAGCGCCTAATATGCATTGTTAAAAAAAGAAAGAAAGCAAAAGCCCCAGAATGAACCTCTTGTGTCATTACTCAAACGGCTCCCTTTAAGAATTCCTAAAGGAGAACAAATTACACCTGCTAACACTAAAGTCATTCCTCTTCTTCACACAGTCGCCTCTGATGTTATAACTCAGCGAGCATTAAAAAGGGAGTGTAAAATTCAAATTACCACCTCAGATGGCACATTTTTAAGACCTGTTATCACCTGTGAGCTGAAGCTTGTTGACAAAAGGCAGATCTGTAAATGAGTCATGCAGTAGTCAACTTGGGAAGTTTTGGCAATTTTTAAGGGGAACCATGTCAGAGTGGATTAAGTTCAGATGGGATAAAAGATTGTGATGAAAATAGTGAATTTGTGGAATGCCGCAGTGGAGAAGGGGGAGTCATGTTTTTATATCAGTAAAAAAAGGTAAACATCTATCAAAGTCATACCATTTTCTTCCTTCTGAGCAGCTTGGCTAAACAGCAGGTGTCACATAAAAAACAATCATCAAAACCAAAATAACATTTATATTATCTTTTATAAAATGCCTATGATGATTCTTTATTTGTGTCATTTATTTCCTTACAAGGAGTCAAGTCAGAGATCTGAGAAAATGACTGCAACATGACTATTTCTTCTGTGAGGCCATTCCAAGAAGCATCCTGCTCCAGGAGAGAAATGTTGTATAAATAAAGCGAGATTACTAACAGGAATGAATGAGGAGCATGACGTGGATTTTAGTTAAAAGTCCGAGCCTCACCCTGTATATAAATAAATAAATTACTCAATAATCAGATATGGTTCCACAGTATTACTGGAATCTGGGAGGGGGGCAAACCCGAAGACACTAAACAGACACAAGAAACAAATGCTTTGTTTTTTTCTCCACAATTATAGCCTCGGAACATTTGTCTGGATTTTCTGGATTTTTCTATAACAAACACAAATGTGTGAGACTGAGCGCTAAGAAAAACAAATGATGTCATTACACGTCATGCATTTCAAATAATTGTATCAACATGCATCTTCTGTGATATAATGAAATGAGACGTCTCAACTTTCCTTTGAATTATGACTACAGTATTCTTACACTCTATGATTTTATAACGGGAGCATGCACCGCTGCAACAGGACGATCAACTTAACACCATGTTTTCGCTTGAAAAACTTGAGGGTGATCTCCCTTATCATCCCTTTGTCCTTACTCAGTGATCCAGACCCGAATCCGCACACCCTACTGCCTCTGAACCTGATGCAAATCAAATTTTCTTTATCTGATTTTGATGTTTGTTGTTATTGTTTGTTTGTTGTTCATTTATTTGAAAGCTTTAGTTACTCTACAGAAGAATTTAATGTAATAATCTACATATCATAAGCTTATAAAATATGATGAAGTATGAGGGCAGTATGAATTAGCTCCACAAGTGCCACCTGCAACATTAAAATTATGCTTACACATTATCACATTTTAAGAACAACAATAACAATATTCTAATACATATATTAGAATATGTTATAACACTGATGCAGCTTTTCTGCCTGCACAAGTACTTTTGATATTTAAAGCACAACTTGCCGTGCATACTTGTATACCTTAAGTATTATTTCAAAAGTTGGACATGCTAATGTTATTATTCCTTTGCTATTCTTTGTTATCGTATTTTTTCATATATTCAGTCATATATTTAATTAATTACAATTAGATTTACAGTATTTTTAAGACACCGACATGTTCACTCATCATATTAGAATATGGTCCGCAGTAATCCTTTCAAATGTTTTATATTTCTTTATTATCATTCTTCTGTTATTCCACAAGGGGGAGCTGTCAAGTGAAAAAATCTAAAAATACCTTATAAATATTTCCTGAAACTGCAGGATTCATTTATGAATTGCAGATTAACTGAATGATTATCAATTATAGTGGCAGTGTTAAACTACATGATATTGTTTGTTCTGTAAATGTTTCACTGTACGAGTGCAGAGAATCAAACCAGAATGATTTTGTCCACTCTCATTAGCGCCTTCTGTCTTTTATAACTCTTTCCATCTCATATTCCATTCACATGGTGCAGTTGCTCCTGAATAAAGTGCGTTTTGAGGATCTTAATCTCAGGGATTTGTTGTAGCTAATTAGTGTTTGTGACACAGCATGTATTACAGCTGATGGGGATTAAACACGGAGTGCACACAAAATAAACAGGGCGAATCGTGAACGTTTGATATCATGTTACCTTTCAAGAAACTCATCAACGTTGAATATGGAGACAGGCAGGTCCAATGAAAAAGCTTTCAATCGCTAGATCTTTACTTAAAGTGAGACTTAAAAGAGTGCAGAGCCTTCTCCATATTTGAATATTATCTAAACTTAAGATTGACTCAAAAGGTCTTGATATAGTTAAATAATATGATCTACATTTTAAAGTCAGTTATTCCAAGTGCCTCTTAAATCCTCTTTATTTTTATTATTGGCACTAAAATGTAGAAAAGTTTGGCTGATTTTTGTGGGTATGCTAAACACTTGATGCTTTAATTGTGTCTTTGTTATCTGGACACCCATGTGTCCATCCAAAATCTAATTATGACATCTAATAAAATCCATATTCACCAGAATATGTGTGTGTGTGTGTGTGGCAGAGAAGTGGGCAGTGAACTGAAGCGAGGGAATTGATCTGCAGGATCACCGCTTCCTTCAGCCTTCCAGCTCTACACCTTGCCCCACTTCTTCCTCTAATCCCCCTATTCCATGAAATCTTGCCACTCCCAATCGTCACTCCACCCAAAGCCCCTATAAACACACCTCACCACACCTCAAACACCCACCAACGCTGAAAAATAAACATGCTGGCACGCATGCTTCTTTTTTATATGACTCAAATCAGATGCCCATACAGAGCCCTAGTAGAAAGAAAGACAATGTGAAGGGAGTAGTTCAAAGGTTCAAAGGTGTGGAGCATATTCCAATCCACACAGGAACCGATGACCTCATAACAAAAAAACTATTACTTACAACAGCACCGCAGCGAATAGCACACAGCGGGAAAAGAGTATCCTGAGGCGGAGATAATTGTGTCAACTTTTCTACAAAGGACAAAGGCCTTACATATCTCTGTGCACCATCAATAACATTAATGCAGACTGTTAAACAGTCTACCCATCTGCAAAATGTCCAACAGCTCTGCAGAGACAGCTATCGGCGGCATCTCTACAACCACATTCACCTCAAGAAGAAGAGCCAAGTGAGACTGTTTGCGAAGAGTCGGACTGGAGGACATCAGAAGCAGAAAACAGAAAGTTCTTTGTCCAGCCGAACTCACGCCAGCCACGTTCGTTGAATGGCTGTCATTCTTTTCAACAGCAGAGACGGTGCCGTCCAAGATCTATTTAGAGACGACATTGCCAAATTAAGCAGCCTTCATTCCAGTGCCGAATGCTTAAAATCAACTAATCAGAAAGCTACGCCTCTGTAGCTGCACCAGCCAGTCTGCACCCCATCAGATAAGAGACCTGTTTACTCCAACACTGTTTACAAGTCACCCGCAGTCACTGAAAAGTTTGTTTCTGAAACACGATATACACAATATACTACACTGTATACACATGCCATCTTTTTTCAATTAGCAGCTGAATTATTAATGGGTATTTAGGTTTAAAGGTTTTAAATATTTATGGGTGTGAATATTGAAATGTTGGAGTCAAGTACATTTCTTTGATATGTACATTTATCTCGATTATAAAATGATGTATCCCATGACCTTATTCCCTCCCCCATCCCCAAACCTCAAACCAATCCTGTGTAAATCTTACAGTGTAATTAAAAAAAATGTAACGCAACAATTTCATTATAAAAGAAGAAAAACATCCAAAATGGATTGTGTTAATTCATCTTTGGAGAGTTCAGAGTTGCTCAGGAAGAGGAGAAACACCTGCTCGCTGCAGTTGTTCAAGCTGTTCGGGTCCTCCAGAGTCACCGCTGCATCCTCCGTCCATCCCGCTATCTTCCTCTAAAGATGTCTGAACTCACCAACATGCTGCAGCTGGACATGGGAGGGGGTTGTAAAAGTTTGGCATGTTTATTGTAGATCTTGTCAGTGCTGTTACCAACAACAGATGTCTTGTATACACTAACACTATTATCTTCCAACACGCTACAGTGTTGACATGAATTCGGTGGGTGGTTTTCCTTTAAATCTGCAAAAATAACACAAATAATCATTGATTTTAGCTTAAATGCGCTTATCTCAGCCACCAACATGTAGACAGCCGGCCTTAGATAGTGGTCGATTATGTAAGAAAACATACTGAAAAACCAGATAAAGGGGAGGATAATGGTTGACGTGGATTCATTTTGTCTTGCTGAGCGTCTCATCTGTTCAGTTTAAGCGCCTGGTTGGCAAAGAGTTCGACTTCTTTCAATTTGAAGTTCATTAACGCCTGCTGGCCAAGGTCTAACCTGCCATTATCACCCCATGAAAAGTACATCAGGGAAAACAAACAGCTGTAATGATTATTTCTTTGAAAATGTCAAACCGCGGTCTGAATTCCTGCAGATTAATCATACTTTGTGATCAAATGGGAGCCATGTGTTATTATGCAGTTTGATTTTCTCACCAGCTTTCATTAACAGCTTTTTTTTTTCCTCCCCCTGCAGCTCGTGTAGGTCTCCACTGTGGGCGTGTAGACATTTTGGTTGAAGGCCATATACTGCAGTGGCAAGTAACAGAAATATGTGTTTATAGCAGAGGTAAAGTGGCTGCACTTTCCTTGCTGTTGTAAACATTTTAAGCATATTTTGAGGTGCTTCAAGTATGAAAAAAATATTGGAAATTGCACAAAGTTATTATGTAAATACAACTTGCTGAGAAATGCTGCTCTGATTTCTCTCTTTGCTGTAGTAACTGGACCGAAAGTTGTCACTATTGTGGAAATTCTTCATATATTGGATTTCATTGCATCCAAATGTTTGAGGGTGATGTGCCTTTGATGTGAGGGAGTCGTGTAATTCCTGTAGTTGGCTTTAAAAATATGAAATTGCTCAAAATACAAACTGTTGAAGTCATTTCTCCCCCACAGCTGTAGTAAATACAGTAAGTCACAGTCAAACTAAAACATGTGCTCCACTCGGCCAAATAAAGCCACAGGGAAAAAGATTACTTTTCACTCACATAATACAACCGCTACCCCGGACCATCCGTGAGCCACATCATTCTGTGTGACCTGCCTCTGATCGACTTTTAAGTCAGGTAACTCATGCTGACTTCTGTGTTACCTCCAAATGCCTTTGGTACAAGAGAGTGGAGTGACCTCATTGAAATTGTGCAGGAAGTGTTGTGTAAATTGTGTTGTCTGGCCTTTCTTGGGATTTATGTCTCACAGGAATAACAAGCACTAAGTCTCAATAACTCAGGAAGACTTTTTTTCCCCCGCTCAATATAACTCATATTCAGGAGATGAAATATGGTGATAGCATATTAAATTCAAGATAACCTACACCCAAAGTGGATGCTTCATCCGACATACAGCACTGTAGAACCGTTACTATTCCCTAGACCAGGGGTCTTCAACCAGGGGTCCGTGACCCCTAGGGGGTCCTCAAAGATAATGCAGGGGGTCCGCCAATTTTTGCCATAATAATTGAGAATTTTTACCAAAATAATGGTGAATGTGAGGGTGCAGATATTTGAGAAACTACAAACAGCCGAGGCATTTGCACTCCAATTGGATGAATCAGTGGACATGTCCAAAGACGCACAACTCTTGGCATTTAATAACCAACAATAACAACAACTTTTTTTTTTAATCAATCATAAACACATTCAGGCTAATAACCCAGTATATAAATTGGTTAATTAGGTGAAATAAAAGTTGAATAAAGTAAATATAAAAGTTATTTAGCTAAACATACCATAGCCAAATCTTGGAAATCCACTACCAAACCAAGCATTAGTGTCTGGCTTGCAGGACTGTCAAACTCTCTTGCACTGGAAAAACTCACTTTTACGTTAAAGGGTAAATATCCCATTTTTGACAGTATGTGGAGATCTTTTATGGTGTTCTTAGAGGGGAAGAAAGCATTGGAGGCATGCTCCCCTTGTGTGTCAACCATCAACAAATGAGTATTGCTATGTACTTCGTATGTTTGTCTGTTTGTTTTGTTTTGTTTGGAGTGCTTTTCTCTTCGGGATAACTAAGATAACATTTGGACCACCGGTGACACTTAAGGATGACTTATGTTTTGGACTGTGCCAAATATCGCATTCTACTGCCCTGTCATGTTTACCTTACTGAAGGTGAGCCTTACTGTGATTGTTATGTTTTGCACATGTATTATTTGTTGTAGTGTGACAATGTTCTCTGAAAATTAATAAACACACTTGTTAAAAAAAAAAATATATATATATATATATAAGTTATTGTAGGCCAGGCTTAAAATGTGACAAATTTTAAAATGTTACTGTTCGTCTCTCATAGAAGGGGGCCTTGGGCTGAAAAAGGTTGAAGACCCCTGCCCTAGACCTTGAGTATATACTGCACATTGTACTGAATCGAAGTCAGAGCTGGCATCTATACGTCAAACAAATATTCTTCTTAAATTACCTCCGCATGAAAAGTTTATTTCCAAAACAATACTGTATATATCGCTACCATCATGTTAAAACTCCCAGACTCCACTTTCGCTGTGTTTAATGTTTTAACTTCAATTTGAAGCCAAAGTTCCTGCTCAGATACTCACGCACTGTTGTACATTGTCAAACTGGGATTTTTAATGTATTGAAGGAGCTGCCACGAACTTTTGTTGTTAGTATTTCTGATTAGACCACATCCGCCACGACTACCTCCTCCGTTTCCTCTCAGTTAGTGGTATCCGAGAGCGTTGGTTCGAATGGTAACAGTAACAGCAGACCTGAATTAACGGGGGCTTTTTTTCCCATTTAGATATCCCCAGTAAGCCATTTGATTGAGTCAACATGAGCTGCAACGGTGCCGTGCATCAGACGCATGTGAAAGGAATGCAGCTGCAATTAATGATCAATTACACCTGTGCTTTACCTGCTGTGACATGTCCAAATGTTTTCTGCAAGAGACGGGAAGAAAGACATAGGTCTGTTTGTTGTTTTGATGAAACAAATTCTTGAGATTATCCTGTAAAGAAAGAAAATGTAATAAATGGATTAGGAAAGATTTGACTCGTGAAGCCTCATGAGGCCCTCATAAAACCTTTCAGCTGAACTCAAAGCTGCACGGTGGTCAAGCTAGAAACAAGGTTGTTTATGTTCACCTTTGAAAAGTTTACTTGTTTGAGACACAATGTTCCGGTCCAAAAAAAACACTCCCTGAAGTTTATTTTTTATTATCTCCAAAACATCTGTAATGTCGCTGAAAGGATAAAGTTGGTGTTGATTTAATATCTATTTATATTCTCAACAAACCTCACACCAATTAGATTACTCTCTCTGTGTGTGGCACAGGTTGCTACTTAAAGCAACTTTATGTAACGTTTACGTAATCAGGTGAATGGTTTCCCACTCTGCTTACACGTTTCTGCACAATGTAACTTTGTGGGCTGGGTACGATCACCCACAAGAGGTTTGTATACTAAATCACACACCACCAATTTTTTTCACCTATTTTGGTGAAACTGTGACTTACAGAGTTTCCTGATGGACAGTGAAGTAAACTGCTGCAAATTGTAGCTGCTGTTGGTTAGTGGTGGCTCAGTTTTTTTTAGCCAGGTTGCCTGAACTGTGAGCTCAGAGCTCCGGTGGTGTGGTTAGTGTTCGTACCTCAGCTTTTCAACCACTGGTAACAGGAGTGAAGATAATGGGGAACAAAGCTAATTTCGTACCAGAACCGGAGCTGGCAATATAACCGGGCTCATCAGTGTCTATCTGGACTCTATCTGGAAGACTTTGGTGAGTAATTCTAGCTGGTTGCTGTGTCTTGTATTGTTGCACTTGCTTGACGTTCGGCTGTTATAACTTAATTTAAGAAAAGACTTAACAATTACAGAGTTTCAGTCATTTCCTAAATGACTGAAACTAGTGCCTGAAAATCTTCCCCAACACGTGCAGTTGTTACTCCTATCTGAAGACGCTTTTGCTAAGTGTTAATACACATTTGGCCTCTAGTGAGTATTCCTGGCAGCAGGATAGTGTATGTGGAATTGGCTAAAGCTACAGTTCCTATACAGTTGTCATCGTAATGATGGATCGTATTGCCCCAAACAGTGTGGCTCTCTGGTGTGTTCTTAATAGGTTTTGGACAACAGTGGACAGGAGAATAAGCCTGGGCACAGACACTGAAAGCCAACTCCGCTTTTGAAATAATTCCCAGATAAATACACTTTGGTCTGAAGTGGTCTGAAGCAGAAAATGGTTCCCTTCATCGTGACACTCTTTGCTTGCGATTGGACTACGTTTCCCAGATTCTATCTCTGTAGCATCTCTGTGGCTCTGAGTTGCATCTTCGGTAAGCTAGTCTAATTTCTTTTCTGTCAATAATTTGAAACGTGAAGCTGTCACGCTCACATCCTGGCTGGTTTTCGCTGCCTGTCTGCTCGCAATGCTTGCTGTATAAGCTCATGTCATCACCGTTCAATACATGCTGCTTAGCTGCTGTATAATAGATGATTTCAGAGAACATCGGTGAGTGAACCCGCGTTGCCGAGAAATGTTTACAGAATATAGCAAAAGCGTGACAGTGGTGTTCGTTTATCTGCCATATGGTCTATTGTAAACTGATCCACCTTGCATCATAAGAGTTTTACCAATATTATTTCATCTTTATTTGTGTATTTAAGACCCAAAGATTAATAATGCGGGAGAAAAAGAAACATCCATACCTCTGAAATTATGTTTATTCAGCAGTCATTATAGAATGTTAGATAAAACATTTTTTGGCACAGTTGCTTAATGATAATAAGCTGTCCCGTTTCTGTGTGGTAGTCTAAATAAATATGCAAAACCATAATTTACTTCCCAAATAAATACAATATAAACTACAATAAAAGATGCACCGCATCCGCGCCCCGCACTGCACCTCCTCAGGAAAACAAAAACAAAAACATAATTTATTGTACTTCAGGCAAACAGTTGCAATGGATTCAAACCAAATAAAGATTGTCGAAGGTGAAAAACATGCTTCATAACTCATAAACAGCTTATTTTCTGCTAGAACTTTACCAGGCAATACAACAAGGAGGCATTTGATGGGCCAATAAAAGGCTGTACTGTGGGCTTTGTGTCGTGTAGTAAGTTACAGGGCTTTATGGATGGGTGCAAACACATTTCCAGATCCTGACTCTACTTCATAGTTAGTCATAGTTCTGTCAGCGAGGAAAAAACAAAACAAAAACACGCCATTACTGATCACTAAAAGCATTCTTTTCTTTCACACCTCAGATTATTTACAGTAAAACCTGCGAGTGTAAGCGCCCGCAAATTACATCCAGAGACGATATTAAAGAGGCTTTATCACCTGGAACTTGAGACGAGAGGTGTTTACGAATCTAAGTTAATGAATTCATTATGCGTGTTGAATTGACTTGGTGTGTTTTGGCAATTGTTTGAGGAAAATATCTCCAGAGGATCATGGGTAATTGCAATACTTGGTTATTTGGGGGGAAAGTATAAAAACAGACTTAAAAGGATAATTTCTTCGAAACACGACGAGTTATTCTGCGGAGCGCAGGTGATATAAATTTTCACGTCGACTAACGTGAGAGTGTTTTGAAAGAGGTCCTCATTGTCGATCTACACAACACCGATATACAAAACACAATAATTAAAGGTGGGTATCAAACCTGGAGCTATATAAAAGGATTTTCTTCCGTCGTCAAATTCTTATCAATAACACGTGTTCTTTTACCTGTGTAATAACACTGCAGTCAGTAACAGTAATGCATACAAGCAGGGAAACAGGTCACAAAGTCACCTGTGACAACAACAACTCAACACACCTACCTTCCAGAAACAGCTGATCACTACGTATCATTTTAGGTCAATGGTCCAAACTGTCCTGCACGGAGCCTAAAGTAAACATTGGTGCATTACATATATTTTTAGTTTTCTTTCATTCATGGCTTTTAAAATGATTTTTGAGCACTTTTTTTTTGCCTGAAAGGTGATTTACTGTCACCATCATCATGTAAACTACAAGATTTGGATTTAACGCCCATGGATATGAAGTGTAGTAACAGCAATAATCTAGTCCACCGTGGCTCATCTATCGCATGTACTACTACTCAAATGAATTATCACAAACATAATATTGCTACATTGTTGTTACACCACAGTTTACAGTGTTACTACACAGATAGAAAAGAAAACAGAAACTTTTCCGTGTGAACAGTCATTTTCTGTCTCATTACATTGGAATCCACACAAATGCAGCACTTGCTGTCCATGTGATTCGGTTCTAACTCGTGTGGTGTCCAAAAAATTCAAGTCTGCCTGTCGCAAAAAGGCTGCCGTGGAGCAACCTGAAAACTATTATATTCCACAGTTTGTCTTTTAATAGCATCCACGTTCAACTGTTCCAACAGAGGCTGAGAGCAGCAAGAAGAAGTGATAAGTCTATTTCTCTGGGTCATACACAGCCGCAGTTCTTTGCCGACACATTCTGTACCGTGTGATAGCGACTCTTATTGTCCAGGAAGGAAAAGTCCTTTTCGAACGCGGTGGGCCGGCAGCAGGGCCCGTTGCTGACCTTGTCCCTACGGCCCTTCTCCCTGAACCCCGTCCGCATCATGTGCTCCATGGTGATGTCGTAGTTGTGCCGATGGGCCGTGCATTTGCCGCTGCAGTAACGCAGCAGCACCGTCTCGTCGCTCTCATAGCCGAGACCTAGTTCGCTCACGGTCAGCTCCAGCTCTCTCAAAGAGCAGGGTTTAGGCCTCCGGGCTCTTTTAGTCCTTCGGGTCTGCTTTTCACCTAGGCGCCGACTCTTCCTCCTTTTCCTGTCGAGCAAGGTCCCGACTACGTGCTGAAGCTCACCCTCCGTGAAGCTCTGGAACATCATGGAAACTGACAAAGAGAAGATAAAACAATGTCAAGGAGCTGGTAGACGAATTATCTGATTTTTCTTTTTTTTTTATTCCCGGCATCCGACAGCTATGAGCTAATCTTATCGCCACAGGTATCACATACCATGTTAGAATTTCTCTGAAGTGAGGCCATGTGGAACCAAAGTTAAGTGGGTATATCATCATGTCTGATGGTTAACATGGTTCTATGGAAAGCCAGTGAACTATGAGGTGCTAATTGACTGCAGGTTATTGGGAGACTTTAAAACCCGCTCTATAAACAACAGAGCCAGGTCCTAAGTGTTCTGTCTGAACTCTAGCAGCCCTTTCACACGACACCTTATCTCAGACCAGACAAGAAAAGAAGACAATAACAGTTTATCTTACACTCTGAGAGAAGAGAGTTCATATCGTCTGCCGAGCGGGTTCTCCGGTGAAGCCCGCCCATCTGCCAGGCTGATGATGAGGGCGATGGCGGCGAGGCCTTTGATGTCGATTCTGACGAGGAGGACCTTCTTGATGAGGATGAAGACATGTGTGGATATTTCGTCTTATGCTTGAACTGTCCGATCGTGGCCGTGTTTCTAATGAGGAGGATGGACAGGGCTGCACCACAGAGCACGAAGGCAAAAGTAGCACCTTTCCATAACTTCATCTTAGAACGTGGAGGAGCATTGAAACTCTGTTGGGAGAGGTGAAACGGACAAGCGTCAGACATGTTCAAACAGTCACACTTTCAAACATGTGAACCATCTCCTCAACATGTCACATTAAAGCAATGGATACAATGCAAAAATTGTTATCTTCCGTGTCATCACACTTCTTTGACCTCCCCGTGAATCCACTTCTCTCAACAGGACTTTAATTTTTACCGTCAGTTTACTTTCTTATGATTGTGCTGTCAGCTCATTTTCACTTTTAGTGAGTTCACGATCCGCGAGCTTCACATCACTTGCTGACACCTGAGAATGCAGTGTGTATTTAATCACTGCTGCCTGAGAGGAAAAAACACAGCCGCAATTTCTCACTTGAACTGAAGGCAGGTTGGAAGAGTTCTTGAAACTCTTCACCCCCTTGGAGCCTCGTAAAAGTTTGTGTATCATATCAAAAAAAATACCTGATATGGATGCGAATGTAAGCTTCTTTTTTTCCTCTTCATTTCTGAGGTGGAAAAACATTATTTGCAGAGACGGATGTTCCTGAAACATCCTATCAAAGGGTCTGAATCCATTTCTTCCTTTACAGGAATCTCTTAACCACATCTATTTGCATTGCTATGTACGGTTTGTACATCCCTTTATCGTATACCGCGCCTCCTTTTTAAAAGACACTGCACCACGGCAACCACAAAACTCAATTTGGAGGATTTATACCTCGTGTTTTCTCTTTCCTTAATGTCATGCCACAAGTATTTGAGAAGTTTTACAAGCCCATTTCTTTGTATTTTTTATATCATGTCACCAGTGAGAAAAACATTTCCCCAGAGCCGGAAATGGTATACTGGCAGTGACTAACAGCATATCCAGACCGGCCTTTACAAAGTGTTTTGCCAGACTGGATTCTGTAGTGTACATATACAGGCTGCTGTAGTGTTTACAATGGGACAAAATGTCGCATATCTTTGTCTAGTTTAGAAGAGAAACAAAAATCTGAAATGAATGACTTCTGGAAGTTTGCACTTTCAACATGTGGGCTACCCTAACAGATCACATTAAACACAGAAGTTCATGAAAAATAGTAAAGAGTGGGAACATTTTGTCTTTCCGCTGGAAAGACAAAAGTTTCAGAGAAGTAAGTAAACCAAGGAGGAACTATAGGCAAATTCAGACAATACTCACTCAGTGCGCCTGAGTTTTTTTTGGACACAGCAGAGGGAAAATACAAAGACGCTGCATGCATGAGTTGCAGTGGAATAAACAGCATATAAACAGGTATAACCAGTCCTATCAGTCATAGCTTGACTCATAATTCCATATGGGTTTGACATGGTAAGCAGCCTCTGCACAATGAAGGGGTAGAATGGTATTTATTTGAAAGTCAAACATTTCGGCTAACAACCTCATTTGACGCAAACGTGGAACTGTGGCTGCTGCTGAATGTGACCCGGTGCCCGGCTATACGTTTGACTTTCACTGCTTTTTCACTGTTGAATTTAATCACCAGACATGATAGATGGAAGCCCCAACTGGAAAGACGTTTTGTTTCTGTTGGTCCAAAACCAACTCCTAACACTCTTAACACAAGATATCTTACGGCTCCTGCTTCAAATGTGATAAATTTTCGATCTAAAAAGAGCTAGTTTGTTATGATGTATGACAGAGGATGAGATCATTGTTTTTTTATGTTATTAATAGGTCAGCTTGAGACGATTACCCTGCCGGTTCACTCTGCCTTGATAGACACTGCCTGTGGCCTGCTCGCTCTGTGGCTCATCTTGATAAAACAATTAGCTGGTGAAAAACAGATGAATCCTCCGATGTCTCAGTCGCTGACACTGGACAAAGCCTGGTCGTCAAACACTGATCTCATGTCCCTGAAGACACTTTGATTGTCATAATTGCCGTACTCAGAAACACATTAGTCCCATCTGCAGTCGATTGGCGCCAATAAAAGTGCCAAGGAGCATTCTGCAGCTTGTTCAGATGGTCACGGATGATTAATCAGATTAGACATTTAATATCTACCACTGGCCTCTGCTGTCATGGACATAAATATACAGATACAGATAGGGGAAAGGGGCACCGGTGTTTTCTTAGGGGATCAACGGAAAGGCATGAATGAGTGGTCGACTTCCTGAAAGGACAAACGCTGCTGCTTTCCAGCAAACAGTGAAGAGCAACAACGCAGAGGATATAGCGGCCTCCCAGAGGACTCTCCAGCAGAAGGAAAAGCCATCCAAAAACTAAGACATAAAAGTGCAGATGAGTCGCAAAGACAACTAAAACAGCTCCCACACAGGCGCAGCATGTCCAGCCCTCACAAAGCACCAGCGCTGATGTGCCCATGCACGCTCCGAGTTAAGGCCGGTTGAATATGTGAGGCCCAAAACAAACGCAGGAAATCATCTATTCACAAGGAGAAAAGAGAGAGCATGTATGGATGAAAGTCCTCATTAGGATTTAGTGTTCCTAGTGAGTGGGAGTGAATATGAGGTATGTAAAGAAATAGCACACCTGATATGTTCTGTTCGCCATATGGCACCTGAGGAGCTACCCAACTGAGTGGAAACAGTCCCAGAGGACCATTAACATGTTTGAGGCGAACCAAAGAAAGTGGCCAAGAATTCCTCAGTCTGTCAAAGCCATTCCTGAGACATTATGTATTCTCCAACGCATGCATCGTACATCGAAGCCCGATGCTCAACCCTCAACCGAGCTCTTGTTGTAACTCAAAGATCGCATTATTTCAAATGACACAATAAATTTGATGTTTTCAAGGAATAATTGGGTCAGTGGCCGCAGCGCTACTAAGCTGGCGGTAATGTAATTACAGCAGCATGGCACTGCCTTCTTCCCCTCCCTGCCATGCCAGAAGGAGACGCTCAACAGAATGCCACTGCCTATGGAAGATGAACTAGAGATCTGTCAAAATGGGGATAAGGGGCGTCTGTGGTTAACACTTTTGAATGAAGCCGGCAGACAGGGGGTGCCTTCTTTGTCAGCTTGCTTGGATCTTGACCAGTGTGACATGATTACAGCGAAAGAAGATCACAGAAAGGAATGAATGAAGAGCGTCTTTGTTGCTGGAAAAAAGCAGATACAAACTTTTATGTCTCATCACCCTGTAGAATTCGCCCCTATACATTCCCTAAATACAGCCCGTTCTGTCTCACTCACTCACTCACTCACTCACTCACTCTCACTCCCTGTGACTCACACATACCATAAACACACACATGCAGCCATTGCGTGGGTTTCACTTTTCCCAAATCATATGACACAGGCTCGTGTAGAAATCGAGACAAAAGTCTAACCTTCCATTGCTGTCCAGACACCCACGTCACTTCCAGGGCGCGCACACACTCCCACCATCACATAACACTAGATAATCCATCTTACGTAATACTGCTGCTTCTTGATATCTAGAAATGTCCACAGGTCTGAGCATTGTGTTGTTGCCTCTGCATAACCTGAGGCCTTTACCTACAGAACATTATTACCACGCTGTGTGTTCCAGCTCAGCTCCACCCATGTGACCGTCTGTCTATGCACTTCTCTGAACACACCCCATAAATACTTGCGACGAAGATAACAGAGGAGCATAACAAACAGCGGGAAAGGCACCTACTGTGTTGTTGCAACGGAACAACATGCTCTTAGGGAGTCCTAGAGAGGTATTGCCTTGTCTTTTCCCTCTTAAGTGAGCATCAGGAGGCCTGGGGACAGCTAGAGAGTGCTTGGGGAGGTAATAGGGACATATTCCAAAGATCAGGGCGGGATTAGCACTAATGCCTGCCGGCTTTATCTGCAGTCACGTGGGTTAACACCTGGCTGCAGTGTTGGTGGCAGAGCCTGGGCCTTGCTGTTTGTGTGTGTGCGTCTGTGTTAATCCATCAGACACCTCTAACTCGGGGTTAGGCCAGCATGCAGGGCCCAAGTGAGCACCAGCAGGCGCCTCTCCTCCTCCTCCTCCTTCTTCTCCTCCTTCTTCTTCTAAAACCTGTCCTGCTCTCAGTCAAAATAATGAAGAAACGTGAAGCGCACAGTTAGTTAGATGTGTTGTGTTGGCACCGGGGTGGGCCAAAAAGCCTGTAAAATAAAGTGGATGTTCTGAGCCAGGATTGGCTGTTCTAAATCCAGCCTTGGTTCTAATGCAACTGAAAAAGGCTTAGGTTAGACTGTGCTGTAATTTTGCTGGGCAACCGCTTCGGTTGGCTTGTGCTCTGTCACTCAGTAACCATAGGATAATTAAAACGAGCCTGTTCCTTGTTAGTGAGAAAGCTGCTGTTCATTATTGCGAGGGGGAAAACATCTGTAAGTGATGCCAGAAAAATAGCGATCATTTTTACACACATTCTTTAAACGCTAAACATGATTCCTGCATCATTTTGATCCACTTGATGTAGGTGAGCGGTTAAACAGATTTGATTTTGGAAGCGCTACTATCACATCCAATGGACTTATAACAGATTAATCCAGTGACCTAACAGCCTAGCACAAAATCTCACAACTCAAACCTGTTGCTGTTAGGGCGGCGTTAACGAGGTGTGAGGGGAAGACACACTTGACACCTGTCCTAATTTGTCGTCCCCTTTCTATTACGGGAAGGGTTGAGGCGAGGTATAGTTCTGACATGTATTTAAATAGCCTTTCGAAACAGACAAAGCAGTTATGTGAGGCTTGGCAGGAGAACGGCACTTTGCCTCGTCAGTTTTGTGCGAGTAAGATTGATGTTGTCTCGGCTACTTTCTAAAGAAGAGTCTATGAGCTGCTATTCTGGCGGCTAATCTGTCTATGCCAGATCCTCTTTTAACACAGCAGCATCGCCTCTAAACCCATGTTAAACATGTTGATGTTGCTGTTACAAAAGATTGACGGCCATCTGGCACACGCTGAATACCACTTTTTAAATATGACCCATGCGAGCAAGCACAAGCAAGTACAAACATCCAAAATATGACATTTTATATCTTTATAAGCCGGAGCTCTTTTCAAACGATTAAGATATGTATTATTTGCATGCATAATGTATATTTTAGCAAGACGCTGACAAAGAAACACTGATGTGATGATGAGGAGTGATGCATCCGTTCAGCTTCCCCCTTCAGTTTCCTCCAGTTATGACCAGCTTTGGCAGGTTATGAAAGTTGAACGGCTCAATTGACTTCAAGCTTAACCTCTATCCCGCCTCTTGGGGCTCTGCGAGATACAGTATAATCTCTACGTATGATATGGGCTTAGAGAGAAGGGATCATCACTTCAGTAAAATACCCATAGAGAGTATCATCAAGTTTGCCTCTCCCAGAGCACCATTATAATTTAAAATCACAAGTTTAACAATTTCATCCAGCTTATTTAAATGATTAAAGGCGCAGCACTGCGAAAAATGCCGACCTCTAAAATGATGAGCACGGTCAAAAACAATTATCTGAAATCAGTATTTCATAAGATTTCTAAGTAGTGCTCCAACTTTTGACAAAGGAAAAGACAGAGTATTTGGAGAGCAATTATCCATGACAATGAGGCAAACCACCATGTTGGATAAGTGACAGGAAAAGAAAATATTCCTCACTGTCAAAACAAACTTGTCTGCATGGTAAGAGCTTATTCAAATTCTGCAAGAATGTGATAATAATTCATTTTCTTGTATCTTTTCCAACATGGTGGCAAACCACTTTTAATCAATGACAATCGTTTACCGCTCTGCAAACATTGCGTGACAGACCGCTGTGCACTATTGACATGCGGTTCCAGCAAGGGCTGCTTGTTGATACAGATAATCCAACGCGTGTTTTCTGCCACTCAAGCACTTGGTGAAGCATCCCTGTCAGCGGCACCTAACACCTTCCCCATAAGCTGCCAGCTTAAACTAACAAAAGAAGATGCGGTGTCCTTACCGTTCGGCCGGCTAATCCAGACTTAGCTGCGTGGCGTCGTCTTCAGCTGACCTCCACAGGCAAGTGCTGGCTGGGTAAGTCCATCATCATCATCACAGGCGAGGGGCGAGGGCAGGACTCCTGCTTGTTCCCCTGAAATGCATCACAACTTCCAGTTCCTGCAAGTAAGGAAGGTGTCCTGACTTGATTCAGGTCCAAGATGTATTACTCATTTAACATATTCACAGTTCCATAGACCCGTATCAGGTTGCAAAGATCAAAATAAGCATTCCTCTGAAAAGCGTGATCTTCATGGCACTCAGATTGACACGTTCAAAAAGTACAGACTTGTGTGTGAAAAGAAGTCCTTGACTTGGCATCTGGTTCACTTCAGAAAACGTCTGTCATCATGTTGCTCCATACAAAATTGCTGCTCCCACATTTCTTTTTTGCACAAACCCAAACCTGAAACAGAGGAACAGAGCGATACTGAGGTACAGTGTCATGTCATAAACAGATCTTACAGATGCCTTAACTTTTATTCCATATGTTTTGAAACTCTTTCCATATCAGATCATTATATCTCCATCTCCAACGGCACTGTGGGATAGATAATCCACATCTCATCTCCTTACCCTCTTTCCGGCAGCAGGTCTTCTCTTTAGTTCCAAGGAGGGAAACTCTGCGGGTTGAGAAGATGTGTTAGGGTGAGGAGGGAAAGCGTGGTTACCGTAAGCCGAGCGGAGAGCTTCTCTGATGCCTGTCTGCTACACCCCCCCCACACCCCCCACCTCTCTCTCAACTGTTGCTCCTCCTCCTCCATAGTTGTGCTTGTGGGCCGAGTCAGATTACTCCTGACATGATAATCTCTCTGGCTCTAGCAGGAGCACTAAAGGATGCTTTGGCCTGAGTAAGAGCTTACATTTACCTTCTGCCGCAAGAGTCTGCCATCTTAAGTGGGCGATTGGTAATAGCCTCAACTGGGCAGATCAGTGCAGTCAGAGAGAGAGAGAGAGATCTTGCTGAAGTCTTTGTCTTTTAGGGGGGAATTATGAAAGTTCTCAGTTTAGATGGTGATAAGACAACGCTAACTCCAGCTAAATGGAATTATCGCAGCAGAGGTATTTTCACGATAATTCAATCTACATTTGGCTGGAGATAAAATCAGGGATGTTGTTGTTGGGAACGTCACGTTCACATCTCCCCCAATACAAACCAGTATTTTAGCCCTTGAGCCTTCAGCAGGCAAATGAGGAGCAGATGGTTGTGCTTTTGGAAGGTATCAGGCACTCCAGACTGCAATCTAAATAAATACCCCATCCATGGAGGAAATGCGTCAGGTGTGTGGGGTCAGTCATATATAAACAACAGCCAACCAGTTTGGAGAGGAATGAAGCGACGCAGGAGGGAGGCACAGATATACAATGTTTTACAGGTGCTGTTTGAGTGCATAAACCTGTCAAATAAATCAAGAGGTACAATGTTGATCTAAACCGAATTGATGGCTTCAAAATTGTGTCTGCAGCCAAAGATGTTGAAATAAAGTAGCTAACTCCGTGCTAAAGCAATAAGTCAGCGTAACAGGAAACAAATTATTTGCTAACAAATATCTCATTCTAACGCCATGAGTCATTCTCATGTCCTCGGGCCAAATTATACACAAATCGCAGTACTTCCACTAGTGGGACGGACATGTGGTTTTCTAGGACTTCAAATTCTAGGACTTAAAATTCCTTCAGTGTTGACTAAGAGAAAACGGGGACAAACCAAAAGAGTATTTACCCAAGCTTGGTCCCATACCAGAAAATGTGTATCGATGGATATTCCGAGCTTGTTATCTCACCGACCGAAAGCGTAGATTTCATGTAAAGTCCAAAGTGAAGCCAACACAAACTCTCTCCTTTTAACTTCAGCTTCAACCCTTCAGCGCTGACTTGAGGGAAAACACAGTGCAACAAATCAAGAGAGGATTCATGCCCTTCTTCATGAGGTGGGGGGGCGGGGGGAATATTTTAGAGACAGTAAGCAGGTGCAAAATGATCCAGATCTCCAATCCAAGAAACTAATAAAGCATGAGAATTATTAGGACTAAGTTGTTTGACATAGACTTCAATTATTGGCCAGAGGAGCCTATGTAAATACATAATGACTTCCAGTTAGCAGGAGATATCGTGCTTTTCCACCCTTGAAAAGGAACTATCAGCACAGCAGAAAAACATTTCCTGACGTCGGGCAGGAACGTTTCTACTCTATCCATATTGTTAACAGATGTGTAAAGTTTTCATAGATCTACAGTATCTAAACTGCAATAAAAGCCCAACAGCTGTTAATTACTAAATCAAGTCAGAGACAATAAGAGTGAAACATTTGATCTGTATACACTGCAACGTCTCACTCCGCAGCTAAGATTACATTAGTCATGAATACAGTCTGACACTCAGCATATACAAGAGAAAAAAAACAACAAAAAAGTATGCTTCCAATTTAAATATGATAGAATCCAATGCACATCGTATTGAATCTTTTCCACTGGGCGTGGATGAGTGAAGAAACACATTTTGTTTAGTTTGGGCAAGATTTTTAAGGAAGCCCTCAATCAGTAACACTATAAACACACCATTCCAGTTGAGGTGTCATTAGAAAGGCTGGAAATAAGGCATAAATGTTGCTACTACGCTCTTCTTGCACAAGATGTGGTTTGATGATTGGACAAGAACCCTTCAGCCAAATGTCATCTCAGTGAATGGAAAACTACTTTTTAGAGAACCAAAATCTAAACAGGCATTTGTGAAAAAGACGCAGAGGGACAATGAGAGCTTTTTCATGATGAAAGACAGCACCTCTTTTCTGGAGAGAGTGGTAACAAGGTAAATCCATCTTGGCCCGAGAACAAATATACATTGCAATTTAGAGTTGTGACTGGAGGAGATGAGGCCCCAGGAGGGCTGAGGAGGCCACTGGTGTTTAAAAAAGAAAAAAAGGGCCTGGGTGGATTGTGAGATACTTTTAGTTCAGCACCTCTGTGCACCTCAGTTTGTGTAACAATTTGTACCTCCTGCTAATACATGTGGAGTCTATTTATGTGCATTGCAGTGTATTTACTGTAGTTCCAACACAACTACAGCTTGAGAAGTAAGTCAGTGTTTAAAGTAACACAGTTGCTGTGAATGCAGATAAATGCTGCCCCCATCTGTCAGTGGTGTGCAACTACATGCAACACAGAATAAACTAACCAATACAGACACCAAAACTTAAGTAGCTTTTGTCATTTAATGAAAAATTTAATGATAATATTTTATGAGCTTCATCAGCTTTTAGAATTTTTTTGTTTCGTTACTTCACAAATGTGCCACTGTGATTCATCACAGATGGCTTTGCTGCATGCATGGGAGACTTTGATCACTTCCTGCTACAGCGGCTTCCTCCTGCCCTGAAAGCCCTTGGCGCCATCAGGGCCGAAGGGCTGACGCAGCACTCTTTGCATCAAGCAGGGTGCGTACAGGTGCCTAGCCACCTTGGAGTTTAGTGCACTGGCTGCAAATTTACGCCTGAGCACCCAGGGGCTCTGAGCGTCATCTTTATCACTGACCACAGAGCTCCAGCCTGTCCTACTGTACCTCTGATGCAACCCAAAGAAAGACTGGTCGCAGCAGCTGGTGGAGATCTGCTCAGAGGTTCTTTGTATGGACTTATCCAAGGACTCTTGGGGCTGATATGTGTCTGGAGTCTCGTTAGGAACTTTAACTGGCGAAGAGGATTCCTCCTGGACCGAATCCTCTGAGGTTTCAAGTGGATTTTCCCAGGACTTTGCAGGTTGGTCCTCGTTGTTTTCCTCTGATGATTTGTCCCTAGTGATGTGGTGCACTGGCAAAAATCCTAAAGGTACCACACACATTCCCTCACCGTTAGACTTCTCCTCTTCTGCTTTCAGGGCGCTGTAGACCTTACGAACCGCCTCCAATTTATCAAACTTCACCACCGCACACAAATCTTGCCCAAGCTTATTGTGACGCTTGGCATAGCACTTCAGCTCCTTGGGAAGCTCTTTGCCAGGATGTAGGATCCAGAGTGAGGTAACGTTGCCGTGAGCGCTGAACTTCTGGAGGATCCTCTCGTACAGTGATGGGTGCTCGGGGCCTCCTTCGTTTTTCCACCACTCCACAGAAATGTTCCAGGCGAGGAGTAACTTGCTGGTGGGGGAACACAGCAGCCATTGGGGAAGCGTCTCTCTCCTCTTCACTTTGGTGCAGTCATCACTCACCTCAAGAATTTCTGAGTACACTGCTCCTGCCAGAGTCATGTACCAGTTTGTGGTCAGGACCTTTATCTGTGACAAACAGTGGGCAAACTCAGCTTTGTTTGCATTTTACAGGATTGTTCTTATTCAAACTGATGGAATGTAAACACCACATAAAGAACATGAAATCTTGCTTTCCCCCCCTTCTCCGTCTCTCTTTACCTTTTTCAAACAAGTGAGGAGCTTGAGGCTGACGTAGCCCTGTTTGTTCTTCTGCACATGTTTCAGCAGGAAGCCGTCCTCTGCCAGGTGGCTGCTGGAGAACAAATCCTCCAACTGGGCTTTAATCTTCAAGCAGAGCAACTCACCTTCACGGTCTTCTTCATCTTGGACAGATTGTGCATCATTTCTACAAGAACACATGACTCAGCATCATGATATACTGCAATGTAGATTAGTCAACCATATGTTATCTAATTTCCTTACCCAATTGGATTACTCATGGTATCTCCTTAGGATAGTGAAAACAGGTCACAGAGCTTTGTTGTTGTTGTTTCTTAGGAAAATAAAGAAAGCTATTAAGAAGACGCAGGGGTCTAGATAGACTCAGTACAACTAAATGAAGAAAAACATGCATCTGGACACAGTTCATAAAACCACAATGATGTCAGATGGTTCTGTGGGATCCAAAACAAAAGTTTGTAAAATGCCACAAGCAAAATTCCACATTGCACAACTACAGCTAATAACAAATACATGTTCAAAAAAATAAAAATAAACAGAATATTATCACGGATAAAATATGTCCCACTCTGCACAACAAGTGTGACAACGTGAATTTCTGCAGCAAAGTTAAATGCACAGTCATATTTATGATACAACTGGACTCATAATACATAGTAGGACTAAAACAACAACAGTTATTATTCTTTAAATGCAGATTTATATCCTGTTTGTGAGGTTTTTGTCAGAAATAATTCAGCACGTCTTTGGCTGAATCATTCCCACATGTCGAAAGCAACAACAAACAGTCGCATGAGAACAGATACCCTGTTTGTTTCCTTCCATACGTTACAATCATTGCACATAGCATAAATATACAAACTCAAACATTTGCTTGGCTTTTCCACAGATTCACTCATCTCAACTTTTTTTTTTTTTTTTCCTCCACTACTGTTATGCGACATCTGCTACGCCTGCTACCGTTGCAGGTCTGGAGATGATGAAGCCTTGCTATGAGAGAGGGGAGAGCACCGAAAACTTTTATTCTTATATTAAATATTTGCCACTAAATGTCGTTATTATATGCTACAAGTTTAAGAAAAATTCAGCAAATCTGCTGAAGGATGTGGGCGTGGTTTGATCTGATTTGATGGTGGTGTCTCCGTGGCAACCTAAGTAAACAACTCAACAACTGTCATTAGATTCTGTGTCCTTAAACCATCCCTCACTCACTTAATTACTATAATAAACACAACGAAAGAATTTAACTAATCAATTTGCGTCATCGCTGACAGGTGTAGTGTTACATTTTTCCACTGACAAAATTGCGTTGCATTGTGGGATTGATAGCAGAAAGCTAGATCAGAGTCAGATAATACTTTTTCACTCCTCTGAGGGATAATCTTCACACCAACAATTTGAACATTCGAATAAAATGTTGGCACTCATACTGTAAACAAATCAGGCTCGGCTAATCCACTTGATCACGACTTGTATGGGCGTGATTTGATTTGGATTTGATTGACAGCTGGGGTTGTCTCCATGGCAACACAAGCAAAACAACCCAACAATGGTCAGTCAATTCTCTGAGTCTTTGATAAAAAATCTGATGGAAAAATATGTGACATCATTTTTTTTTTTTTTCTACACACCCAATCACAAGAGCACAGACAAAAAAACAGAGAAAATGTCTGAGGTGAAATGTGCCGACAACTTCATGACAAATAAGCAAACTCCATCTATTGCTGAAGACTCTGAGATGTGGTGGAAAGCACCGGACCTTGAGTTAAGATTATTTTGTCTTAAGTAATTCTATATTTGGCAAATAAGTCACGTTCATGTAGGACAACACTGCTTACACCAAGAAGCTGATCATGAAAATCGTTCTTGGGGTGGGTTTCTTTCAGATTTCCCTCCAAATGCACACCACTGGATCTAAACATTCAGTTGCACTGTTGGGACAAGAAGCCTTTAGAAATGAACATGATAATGAACTAAAACTACAACATTCCTGGCAGCGGGAGATAAAGCAGACAGAGTTTCCAGGTGTCCCCAAAGGGCAAAAGAGCAAACTTGTACTATGACGGATTTATCGGTCAGGAATTTAAATACTCACATTTTGTATAAAGGATAAAAGAAACAAAACATCACAAGCCAGGATTTGTACAAAAACCCAATTATTTAACTTTATTAACATCAATGTTTTTTCTTTTTCATCAACAGTTTCTTTTTAAATTCCAGTTCTTTATCAACAAATAGAAAACAGACTGTGTGTACAACAGATCGAACCCCTACAGCACTAAGCATTCACAAGGTAAAAATGAACATTTTTAGTTTTTCGCCAGCGTTTTTCAAGTCCCCCCTCCCTCTCCTTCCCGCTGCCGCCTCCACCACCGCCACCGCAAACGCTTAGGCCTCTCGGATCAGACGCTCCCCCTCCTGCGGCTCGTGTGGGAGAAGAAGATGTGTGCTTGAGTGGGTGCGATGGCCCCGCGCCGAGGAGGAGTCTATCCATTTTGATGGATGGGGTGGGGTGGGGGGTTGTGCTGTTTTTTCCTCATTCAGACGGACAACCAGCTGTCAAAGTTACTATGGTAGTACAGTAGATACAACGGTGTTTCCATTAATACACACTCTAGGACAGCAGGCTCTCTGCAGTCTCTAGGGTTGGTAGATCAGCAGAATTAATCCTTTTTAACAATATACCTTTGAAGCTGTGTATATATCTATGTGTAATTGTACATATATATAATCAATCATAATTATATATATATTTATAGTTCTATTTCTGTATAAAATAATATCAGGTTTCAGTCCAAAGGGCTGAGTCTCTTTCCCTCTGGTAGGAATGGTTGATTCTGTACAGGTGCCAGCGTTCATGGCTCTACTCCTCAGCCCATGTGAACCACTTCCGCTCCTTTCAGGTCTGTGCGGTTCAGCTCCAGCGAACCGACCAGGCTAATGGGGCAGTGAGGAGATGGGAGGGACTTGAAGAGCAACAATATTCAGAGATTGGGAGATTTTCTGTCAACTACCCTTTGGGTATAAAAGTCTGTTTTTCCTCAGGTAAGTTCTCCGCTGTGGAGTATGAAGGCCTCAATGCCATAGGCTTCTGATGAAAAACAACGAACAAAACAAAAAAAGACGTAGAAATCATGTGCTTTCCGTTCCTGTACACCTCTGATTTAGTCGCTAATTCACTTTTTGTTTTATAACTAGCTACCATGTTTACAGAAGGACGAACCCTTTAGCGAGTGTGTGCTCTGAAATCAATTTTCTCAAAGTAGATTATTTTTTTTATCGAAAACAGCAAGTGAAAAAGGCAATTTTTTTTTGAGTTATTGAACTGAGTAAGACAAAAAAAAACAACAAAAAAAAATGTTATGACACATAATATGAATAAAACGATAAATGTCATGTGACAAAAGAAATCTGACAGCAGCTCAGAGAACGGTGGTCCTCCTGTATTAGTATCTAGGAACGTGTTAAAAATACATGTCCCTTGTGCTAAAAGTACCCTAAAATAAAAATAAAATTTAAAAGAAAAGTACCGATTATGAAAATAATGCATGCCCCCTGCTGGGCAGTTTAAGACAGAAGAAATGTCTGATGTTAAAATGATTATTAAAAACAAACAAATACACTAAACAATACCATTTGACATAGTGAATCATAATATTGACAATAAAATTAACATAAAAACAGAGAGAATGCTCTCTTAGTGCTACCAGTAGCCTTTGACAATCAGGGAGGTTTGGCTTCGACAGAGCAGAGAGGCGAGCTGCCCGTCTGCGCTGTCGCATCTGTACAAGAGTTGTCATGTTTGTCATAGTCATTGTAAAGTTTCTGTTATTATTTTTAAAGCAAAATCTCATGTGGTTGGTTAAAGTCGGCGTGGATCTCTGTTCTGTGATTGGTTGAACCCGTCGCCGGGTCTGCAAGCGCGTCCCTTTCTCCTCCCCTCCGGTAGCTGCGAGGGGTCGGGTTTTTTAAGGGGGTTGGGGGGGGGAGGGGGTCAAGTGAGTGGATGGTGGCTGAGATGGGACACTTGGCACACTCCTGAGAGGTTTGACCAGGGAGGCTGCTCGGTGGGAGTGGTTATGTTGCATAGTGGTCAAAGCTCCCCAGGTACTCCAATGCTGCCCTGTAGCACAACTGGTACTGGTCCTGGACGAGAGAAGACGGAGAAGACACCTCAGTTAGAAAGTCTGAATGTCATATCTGTAATTTTACTCTGTACACGCGACATCTATTGCATACAAGAGTTGTCCCTTAGAGCTTTTTATTGTGGAGTTTTTCCTTCTCTGTCTAAGGATGGAGAGCGCCGCATGAGTAATGAAGTTACTCATCTCTATAACTATAGCTGTAGTGCTTGAGGGTGTTTGCATTAGATGCAAAAGGATGCTTCCTTCTTTCCTTTTTTAGCTCATTTATATTCACACCATGTCAGTCTTGTTTAATATGCCGTGCTTGTTTGTTGTATAATGCATTTATCAATTCTTAATTTGAGCTAAATTTGACATTGGACCTCTGTGATAGCACCAGAGGTCAGCGCTCCTAAAACCTCACTCAGTTTAAAAAAAAAAAAAAAAAAAGACACTTTAGATAACATCAAGTTTACACCATAAAAATATACAACGGTGACTTTGGAATAGCGTCCTGTCACCGTGGGATGTTGAGTATGAACAATCTCCCCCGTCTGCACTCTGTTCTTACCTCGGTCTGCACCATGGCAGGCCGCTGGGTGCGAAGTGTCTTCACTGTCTGGAAGAGGTCGACAACTCCTTCGTACCTCATCCTCTCCAGCACGATGCTGAGGGTGATGAAGACTCCGGTCCTGCCCACCCCAGCACTAAAAACACACACACACACACAAACACAAAAGACTCTATTACATCTCCTGTTTAAGTCTCCTGAACACTCTATGACTTTAAAGTTCAAAACGAAGGATTTCATTGTACTTTGGAAACTAATTTGAGGTTGTTCTGAATACGAAAGCCTGACTAAGAGAGTTCATTTGACCTGTAAACATGTGATATGAGTTATAACACCTATGTTTGTTATTATACTGCACTGTATACGTGACAGAGTTCAACAAACCACAAACTACAGCCTCCTAAATGGCTGTAAAGTTGAATGAACGCCTCTAAAAGAGTTAAAGGCTGTTTTTCCGTTTTCCTCCTTACCTGCAGTGTACAGTGATTGGTCCATCCTGTCCGAACTGTTCCTTGGTTTTGTGCACTTGTCCGATGAAATCAATGAAGCCCTCTCCGGTTTTTGGCACTCCTTGCTCGGGCCAGTCAGTGAACTGGAATTGGCGGATTGTTCTGGACTGGCCGTCCTGAGGGGCAGCAAATAAGGAGTTTAAGTACATTTAAGGGGCACAGTGGACTGGCAAGTAAACGGGCTGACACTGAGGTGATATATAAGGTGTGCATAATTCAGCTGAGCTTTTTTTTTTTAATGCTTCAATTTATCTTTATGAGTGAATAACACCCTGCTGTGCATGCATCTCTCACTCTAATAAGCAGTCAACACAAAACACGCCATAAGCGCGGCCTCTCAGACGAGGTCCACAGGTATCATAACCCTGCTGGTTTTTCATGGCAGCCATCTAATCATCTAATTTACACCTGGGATGCAATGTGAATAAAGCATGATGACCTGGTAGGAGAGGAAACCAGTAGTTGTGACACATGAGGCAAACACAGAACTGTAACATGGAGTCACACACTGTGGTGTCAGCAGCATGGGTGAAATGAATGTTTTTTTAGAGGATATTAGACGTTATTACACATTTATGTCTCTTTCAATGCACATACTGTGTGTGTGCATGTGTGTGGATATAGATATATATATATATATATATATATGTGTGTGTGTGTGTGTGTGTGTGTGTGAAAGAAGGGGTGGATGTGGGATTAGTGCTGCTGTGCTGTGGGCCTTCTGATGACAGTAAAGTATATTTATAGCCCACTGAAACTACTGCATCACAGGGAGTTGCAGTACTGGCCCTCGGGGATTGGAGGCTATGCTTTTCATGTATTTTCACAGTGATCTCGAAACACACACACATGCACACAGATACTCACGACCACAAACACACACACACACAGGCACAATCCATAGAGCAAGCACACTGCTACTAAATCTGGGTAAACATGTTTGAT
Source organism: Argyrosomus regius (assembly GCA_946959425.1). Taxonomy (NCBI): domain Eukaryota; kingdom Metazoa; phylum Chordata; class Actinopteri; family Sciaenidae; genus Argyrosomus; species Argyrosomus regius. Next base: position 21,783,662 of record OX336892.1, on the reverse strand, counting down.
GGTGCATTCGCTCGGTGTCAACCTGTCAGGAGAAATAACACGGGATGCGTTCTGATCATCTCTACCTTGAAATCACACTCGGTCTAATTTTTTACACTTAGTGTGACTGTCAGCATTTGTGTTAAAACCTAAAATTAAGATGGATTCGGCTTGGATGGTTGTATTTAGGTAAAACGCCAATCAATCCTCATCGCCCCCCTATCGAGACATACAAGAACACACACACACAGGAGCAAATCCGCAGATATTCACACACACGGAGTGAAGCCGACATACCCTGGCATCTGTGACTTTGAACTCTCTGAGGATGTACTGGGGCATGTTGTACTCAGCCATCGGATCCACCACAAAGTACTGGTACCTGGCTGAACGCTCTGCTGGCCAGTACTGATGGCACTTCTCCTGCAAAAGCAAAAGGGAGGCAAAATTTTAAGTAGCAATATTTCCAGAATCTTTCAGGAAGAAAAATACATTTTTACACAATGACTGCCTGATGTGCAAATGCAGGATATTAATAGCACGGGTATCTGTATTTTATTTGTCATTTTGAGTCATGGGGAGGTCTCTGCTTACAAAAGAAAATCGAGCAGAGACTAATGGTTGGTTTTGAAATATTGTCTGATTTATCTTAGGTGGAAAATATTTACATAATTTGTTTGTGTGCTTAACCACGGCAATGATGTGCATGAAGGCTTTTTTTCATAAACTGTGATTATGGATGAGGGGGTGATAAAAGCTATAAAACACAGTTGAGTGCTGTCAGAATCACGCGCATAATCACAAAAAAACAACTCAGTCAAAGATATTATGGATTTACTCAAACTGTTAACAAGATGAGAGTATTGATTTTTTACCATAAAGTAATAGTTTGAAGTTTTGATAGACGCATTTATTCATTTTCTTGCTGAGAGAAGTTAGTTTCTCCGTCATGCTAGGAAGGAGAGGGTGAGGTGAGGCGGTTGCAATCAGCAACTACACCGCAAAATGCTGCTGAATCCTTCACACTGTTCCTTTAACTATAAAGCAGGCGGTTAGCTTAGCTTAGCAAGAAGCCCAGAGGAGAATGGAGCAAGCCAGGCCAGCTGTTTCGGCCCTTTTTCCCCCCTAGCACTTGTGCTAAGCTAAGCTAACTGTCTCCTGGCTTATACAGTATTTAAAGGACAACTGTGAGAGTGGTATTGATTTTCTCGTCTAACTCTGGCCAAGAAAGTTTATTTCCCTGGATGTCGAACTTTATTTAAGATTCACTGCCTGACTTGTTTGTTGTTGCTTTATGACCCCCAAATCCCCAAATTTTCTTCAAGGTCGCTGTTGATGTGTTTTAAAACTCAACTTGAAACAAGTTCCAAACTATCTGTGTACTATAGTAGTATGAGGTGTTAATGCAAAATTATCAAGTGTATTTGTATGAAACATCTGCTTAAGACTCACTATCACTATTTAGCCCCCTTGTTACCAAAAACAGAACCAATAGTTCATAAAGTGTAATGCAGGATCGCAGTACGGGAATTATGAGTATGCCTGGAATGCATCCAATTATTGACATATCTGACATGGTAGCATGCTAGTTTCAACCCACTGGCATTCCAGTCACGCTGATAAGGAAGTTAACCTTCAACCAGAATTACTGTTCAGGGTTGGAATGAATTAATATTTGAGCAATGTGACGCAAGATTGTTATGATTCCCTGAAATGGTCCAATGACCTCACTGCTTGCTGCATTCATTTATGTATAGTACGCGTTTGTGTATTACCCGGCCCATCTCTCGTAGCTTGGTGAGCATGACGACGATGGTGGAGTTGTGCTCCCACAGCATCCTCCAGAAGTCCTCGGTGGTCTCTGCCAGTGGGCCCTGCGTGGCCAGGTAGGCCTTCTGCTGTCTAAAAGACGTACACGGCACAGAGAGGAGACAGAGTTTAAACATTAGACATAATAATTATAAACTTTATGGTGCTTTTACAGCTGGTATTATAAAACACGGCGCCAAGCAATAACCAGAAAAGGATTTAATGGTAAAAGGAGTGCTGCTGTTGTCAAAGGCTGTTAATCCAACCCAAACCTCAAAATTTAATAACGGACAAAACATAAGACTGCTGTCTTATAAAGAGCTCAAACACATTCAGACACAAATTTATTGAAATAAAATTCAAAGGGTGGGGAACAGCTTTCTCTGTTCCTCCAGTTTTGTTCCATAAAAGCAACACATACCATTTTGGGGACACTAATATATATATATTTATATATACACAAGGCAGCTGCATTAGCATGACTTGTAGGAAATGGAATCAAACCCATAAGACTGTGCTTTAAAAGCATTCAGCTGCAAACTGTAGAGTCTTACACGCTCTCTCATACTGTCCTGTTGTCCTTGTAGTCTTTCTCAAAATGTCTCTAATGCCAACAAGACAGATTCCTACACCCTTAATGAACACAGCAAATAATCCATGGCAACTATCATCACTGCCGAGCTATTCCTCTACTTCTTCCTCTCTGTAACACAACTGAGAAAGAGACAGAGAGAGAGAGAGAGCAAGAGGGAGAGGGAGGAGGGGGGAGTACTTGATATGCTCACTAAACTAGAGATGAGCTCATCCACTGAGGTGCCAGAGCTGTGCTTGTGTCCTACGTGACTTTGGTCCAGCTGAGCAGTCTTTTTGTCAAACAGCAGGTGGCAGCAGCGCACTGATCAACAGAGTGAGAGGGAGCTGAGGAATCCGACAAAACACGCGCATAATTGTGCATGGACACACTCACATGTTTGCAGCACATGTAAGCTTGCATCTAGGTGTGCCAATGTATGCGTGCAGTGGGTTTTTTTCCCCGCATGTATATTCAGACACGGCAGCACACACTCGGTCACACACTGAGCCACGGCTGAACAACTAATGAAGGTGCTGCAGGCGAGGCACTAATGTGGAACCGGGAGATTAGAATATGCTCTGGGCCTCGCTCGCACAAATCAAGAAACAACAGATTGGCGGAGAGAAGAGGAGAGGAGATGGCATACGAGGAGGGGAAGGCAACAGGGTGAGGAATCAAATTAAAAAAGATGAAAACGGGAGAAAAAGAGGAATGCAAAGTAAAGAGAGACGTACAAAGTGGAGGGAAGAGATGTGGAGAGGAAAATGTGAGGAGATGAAAAGAGTGAGCACTGCTCCCTCCAGCTGGTCATGAGAGTGCAAAGTAGGACTGACTGGAGAGGAGTGAAGTAAGAGCACAAGAGGGGAGGCTAAGGAAGAAAATTAGAATATAGGAAAAGGGACTGTAGCAGAGGAGGAAAAAAGAGAAGGCAGGCTAGGCAGGGGATGAATGCTAATTTTCAAATTGATAGGGTGGACCCCTCTAACCTCCCCATAAAACAGCCCCTAGCCAAAACAACAACAATTCTAAGCGTATAACACAATACTGACTTCTTTGCACACAGTGTCCTGATGAGTGCGCTGCCAAACAGCACAAAGCACTCCCTGCATCATCCCACATGACTGCAGTGCTCGAGGACATAGTGTTTCATTTCAACCTCATTACAATGCTAAAACTCCAGCCTGCATCGGAGCATATCCAGGGCTCGCGCCCCTGATAGCATAGCTGGAATCAATGGCTCGCCTCTCATTAGCTTAGCATATTATTGGCTTTTCTTGAAGGCGCTGGGGTGAAGGGCACTGGAGGCCCCTGTTTAGTTTTTATTTATGCCCAGGCTTTAAAAGCGGCTTAATCACTCAGAGCCACTGGTGCACACAACAGGTCCCCACCCGGATATGTCTGTCTCTGCCATGATGTCTGGTTGGAAAATTAAGATGGCGAGTGAGAGTGGAACGGTGGGAGGAGAGAGTGTGAGGAAAGAGGTGAGAAGGAGACCGATTAAAGAGGAGAATAACGAGAGACAGAGATAAGAGAGGAGTGAAAATAAAGACGGAAAAAGAGAGAGAAGCAGAGAATATGGAGGAGACGGAAAATAACGTGAGAGAGGGGTTTGGAAAAGCACACTTCATTACAATACTCTCTTGCTGCAATTATGTTATTTACACAGCAACAATGGAGGGTTGGCCTCTGCAGAGCAACTTCTCATTAACAACAGGACTGGAGAAAGAGGAGCGAGTTGGAGGGGGTTTGGGGGTGGAGGTGTTGTCTCTGTCGACGGCTTGATATGAAGCAGAACCCCATACGGACCGAACAACATCTCAGGCTCGCTAAATCCATCCCCTTGCTGTACACTTCAGCCACAGATGAGTCAGTGCCTTCTGTCTCTGCCCGTACTTATATAGATATAAAACAGGGGGCTGCCTTTTCATCTTCCTCCCTCTAGGAAGCAATTTGGAGTCACAGAGCACATGAGGACATGCAGTAGCTGCGATATGAAAAAAGTAGTGGCTCAGCGGACTAGAGCCACATCGACAGAGATGGGAGTAATTCTTGCAACTGGATACTGCCCACTGCGGACTCATCGTCAGTCCCCTCCCATACATTTTTATCTAGTGAATGCTTGCTGTATTTTTCACACCTGTAACAATCTCTGATGCCGGAAAAAAAAACTGCAGATCTGTCACATTCAGTGCAGCTGGGACAGTGATGCAACTATTAAGTTGGCTCGTCACTGTACCGACCCTCAGATGTTAATTTAAGGGTGTTTACATCCACTTCAGACGAACCACATGGTGTTATAGCCCAATTTCAGGAGACAGAGACTAATTGGAGGTGTTAACATGAACCTAAATTAAGTCATTGCCCTTAATATGTGGTTGGAAGTCCTGTTCAATCAATGTCCGCCTGAAGTCTACGACTCATTAATAACATCGGCAGACACTTGGTATCTTTCTTGGATGCTCTGCCAGGCCTGCACAGCAGCCATCTTCACTATTTGCCTTCAGTCTGGTCCAATCTTGGACTGTGTGGCCATAGAAAATGCATGTTAAGGATCACTGCCCTGCTGCCTTGTCCTAAAATTACAAGATTATGTGCACAAAATGGATTCACTGTTACCACAAAATGGATGTAAACACCCTTAAAGCATAGAGCTGGTGTTATTCTACATTTTCTCACAGTGAACGAATCACATGCAAAGACCAAAAACAACACAGTATATCGATCCTACCGACAAATATTGCATCCAAAGCATGATATGGCTTATTCTTCTGTGTCATAGATCTTCATTATTGCATTGGGTAACATATTCTTATGCCAGACACACACACACACAGACACTGTCCTGCTGCATTAGATACTCACTAGATCACCAAATGTATATTAATTAGTCACGGAAAATAGTCTTAACAAATGCTCTATTTACCCAAGTCTGAGTAACATTTGCTTTAAACTAAAGTGGCCAGCTGTTTAGCAAATTAGCCTTTTTTTAAAATTTTTTTTACTTTTTTTTATTTCTGACTCTTTTTTAAGCTTCACATCTTCAGTCGGAACAAATGGGCTCGGGAATGCAAGCCAGGCCGTGCGGCATGGGAAGTGACTAACGCATAGTTTTGATCTTTTCATGAGGTTTGTTGATAATGAGATAAATATAGAACAATGCAGCCTTGTTTTTTAAAGTTTAAAGTCAGCACTTTATACTTTACACAGTCATTGTATTCAGCTCAAATCTTGAAGTCCTTTACTGACCTGTAGCCGTCGATGCAGCTGGCATTGATGTAGTCGGAGCCCTCGACGCCACGGATGGGCTGCAGGCAGACGCGGGTGGACTCAAAAGGCATGATGTTGACCAGGCGGTTCTTGAACTTGTTGCAGGGCAAGTTGGCGCTGATGAAGCGTGATGTGTGGGCTTTGGAGTTGGCCAGTCTCTGTTTAATGAAAGGTGAGAAGAAACCAGGCACGGAGAGAGAGGTGGAGAGGGAAAATTAGTGACCTGTGACCCGGAGTAAACAAACAAAGAAGTCTGAAACGCTTCCTTGTCAAAAGTCTGTATTTAGACTTAAAGTTTCCTGCCAAGAAAAACTAAGAAGTTCTGCTGGTAGGTGTAACTAAGTGCAGTCAGCTTCTCTTCCACACAATCCCAGAGCATGGAGGACTGTAGGCGTGACAAGCTCAGTACTGGCAGTGGACGGAGCACAGATGGACAGCACAGGAGTGTGTACGGACAGTCATGGTACTCCGGGATAATTTGTGTGTGTGTGTTGTGGCCAGACTGCGTGGGCACGGAGGCTGTGGCCTCCACATAAGCCTCAATCATTTTCTCACTCTTTCATTCTCAATCGTTGGCAGGAGTGTAGACGCTATTATCACTTCAAACAGAATGGATCATGGTCATAAGAGGGCTAATGGCAGAGCCGCACTGGGAGGAAAGTGTGTAATAACATCACAGTCGATGGCTATTGACAGAAGGTGTGCGTGTGATTGCGAGTCACCTTGAACACCAGCTGTGTGTATGTCATTTTGTAATTCTCCATGTGTAGGTGTGTTCATGTCTTTGTGTCTCTGCATGTATGTGTATTTGTTCTAGCCCCAGAAACGTGTTGCTACTGTAGTTGCTGGGATGTCTCAGCATCAATGTCACAGAGACGAATTCCTGTGCATCGGCTTATTTGGCCAATTAATTTAAACATACTTAAACATCTAGGTGATCAGCCGGGACAATAGCGACACACAGGACAGAGGTTCAGAAGTTGCAGCTACAGACTGACGTCCTTTTGGTTCTTGCAGATCGATTTGGAAAACACGATTTCTGTTAATTACTAACAAAAACTCACATCACTTCCTGAAGTGCGTTACAATGTCACCGCTGTGAACTATCCAGTGCACTATAAATCAGAAAAAGCGGTTCTAAAAGGTCTTTTGTTAAGTTAAATGCTTCCTGCAGGAGTCTTCTCCAGCGCTGTTAAAGTTAATCTATTAAAAAGTCTTCGGTATGACTCATCTGACGTGTGCACTCACCTTGAATTCTAACTCCATGGCAGTAACCGTCTCGCCGGGCGGGGGCTGGGTGAGTTTCTGGATGTGGGCGTACAGGTTGCGCGCCGGCACCTCGGTGTTGCCGCACGTGGCGGCCTCCAGCAGGGCTTCGTGAATGAAGATGTACTGGTCCTCGGTCTGGACCATGTAGTTCCTCTGGGCGCGCATGCACGTCACGTGGCCGTAGATGTCTACAGACTTCTCATGCTTCATCCGCTCCAGCATGGCATCGATCACGATGAAGCATCCAGTCCTGCCCACACCCGCACTGATGGAGGGAGACGGACAGAAATCACGGGGTAAATAACTTTATTATTCACTATATAACAGTATATAACTTCACTCTGTAGAATAAGATGGTACAAACACATTGGTAAACACACAAAAGCACAAGGTTATTAGTGTTTAATTGAAATCTAAAGGCCTTATAATGTATTAACAGTATTCAGTATATATATTGACCAAGAATATTTATCACACAAGGTACAAATGACCTCTTTATTATACGATTCAGCTTTCACATAAGACTGTGAATTTAGTTTCTCTGACCTTCAGTCTCTTTTTACGTGTATAGGCGTATCAGACAGCATAAAAGAGACTTAACCATATATATGTGCATAAATGTTCAGCTGAATGGGGTCAAAGACGCATGGAAATCAAAAGCTGAAATGCGTCAAGAATAGTATTGTAACGTAAGGTTAAGTTTTCCACTTCTATTATGTTCTCTCTCCATGCATGACAGCAGAAAACTGGACTTTTATTTGACTCCGTCCCTCCAGCACAAGAGCTGGGCCGTAATGAAATTGTTGCCGCACACCGTGCACAAAGTTTGACGTTGCAGAGGCATCTTGAGAGGCTGGAACATGCAATTATTGAGCCAAATTCATGGAAAACAAAAAAAAGGTGTTGACCCCAAAAACAGGATTTCAGCATCTCTGTTGCATGTGGTGTCCTTTATGGTGTGTTACATAACACACTTCTGTTTCAACCATTCGTTTTAACCCACGCATCCACATTAAAAATAAATCAGTGGTGATAATTAGGACTTAATTTACTGCATACACACATACTGAGCTACACCCACCTGCAGTGGACCACCATAGGCCCTGCGTCTGGAGGATTGCAGGCCTTTACCCGCCGTAGGAAGGCCAGGATGGGGGTGGGGTACTCTGGCACCCCGTGGTCCGGCCAGGCCATGAACTGGAACTGTCTCACCTCTCTCTTCTCACTGGAGCCATTCTGCAGAGAGAGAGAGTCGTAGTAAAGTCGAAAAGCTGCAAGTCGGGAGCTTAGTGGGATAGCCTGACATACTAAACTGTAGCTGGCTGCTTTTTTTTAGAGAAATGTGTCACACAGGGTAAAAATATTACAGGTTATGGTCAGAGTGTTGTGATAAAAGGGAAGTGAAAAAGTTTGAAAGGCGCAATGATTTCATTGTCAGAAAAGTGCCTATTTTAAGCAGAAGTCTCGAGTTGACTCACTTTGATAGCGGCACATAATGTGCTCTACTTGTGGCTGTGATCATTCTGCAAGTGTAGGTGTAGATAATGTGTATAATTTTGGAATTGAACCCGGCAGTTTCTCAGAAATGGTTCTTGGCATTGTCACCATTTGTGATTGAAACCAAGTAACCGCTCCAGCTGGAGACTTGCATTTAATTAGGGATGATAATAATGTTAGAAATTAAGAATGTAAGTAATGGAAAAATAGCGGGCAGAGGAGAAATAAAGGACGAAATATCAGTCACATCATCGTGCCACTGAAGTGTGTGAGTGAAAAGCTGAAATTTTTATTGGCTTTTTGAGAACAAGAGACAAATCTTGGATGTTAAAAACCAATTAATGCAGCAAAAAAAGAGTCCAGTGGTAATGGCCTTTATCTGTCTTTAGAAAAATAAGAAATTACTTTTTAAAATGTGACCCTGGTAATGATGAACTGCAATTACCTGCTGGGAACATGTCCTTCATGACCATGTCTAACTATATGGTTAACTGCAAATTAACAAAGTCAGTACTATACCTTATAGAGGGCAAAAGTACGGACGCTGTAAGTGGCCAACTCCACAGTGTCCAGCATGGTGACCTGGATCATCCCATAGGTCTCCGTTCCTCGCGATGGCCAGTACTGGTCACACTTCACCTGGCAGAGCAAGAGAGAGAGGGGGCACACTGTCAGGGAGTGAACTGCCGCTAACATCCACCACGAGGCTAGTGAGAGGCTTGTAGAATCACGCTGATTAACAAGGAGGGAACATTAGAGAGGTCAGATCAAAGGCTTTGTCCACTGTCTAATTAAAAACTGAAGACTCCAGAGTCAGGCTCCTGTACCTCCTGAAAAGTGAACGGCGCATGCGCATGTGCACCCATGTGTGTCTGCATTTGAAGCAGGCTTCAAAAGGGCATTAAAAAACCCACTTTGTCTTTTACCAGCCTGTGATCATTTTCAATTAGCTAATTGTCAGGTGGTTCACAACCCCCTTGTAATGTATGCTTTTGGCGCATTTGTAATGACTGGCCGCTGCATTGTGGAGGGAGAGGTGTCTAAAAGCCTGCTCTCGCCTGTCGTGAAGAGACAGCAGGTTCGGCCACCTGGCTCCATATGGGCACGGAACAAACTTCACTGCAGATGAGGCTAAATATCCCCCATACGCCGGCACTGAGTGCCTTTGCTTCACTCTGAGTATCTATGAAAATGACACTTGCCACGATTTTCACTTTACTTCCTCTCTTCGGGAAGGCTCAACTGTGGAACAAAAAAAGGACTGTGAAAGAAGGAAATTGCTGATGATACTCTTCTTCATTTAGACATTTACACGAACCCTTCCTCACCAGATTAATGAGAAGTCACCACTGGCTGTGGCAGTTGGAGTTCGGCTTTGTTTTTTAAGTAGCAAATATTTCCCAAACAACTTCTGAGTTATTTGGAGTCAAAAATAGGCCACACAGTTGCACAATCATGCCTCATTTGATTTTCATAACACTTAATTTAATAGTTGTTCACAAGGTCTGAAAGTTTCTAGAGGCGATGAGTCACATCATTATTTAAACACTGGGCAAAGCTGCTGATTGGTCTCACTTATAGCTTCCGTGTTGAATAGTTTCTCCTTGGATGTTTTAAAGGATAAAATCTTGTTGGGAAAACTTGAAACGCTTGTGACGTGTAGTCTGAATTTGTGGGTTCAGGTTCAGTCCCCGATAATTAACTGAAAGGCGTTCTGAATAACAGCATGAGCTAAAAAAAAATAATAATAATGAGTGCGGGTCATGCTGGTCATTCACAGAATCTCTGAAAGTTACCTCCAACTCCCTTTTTACTTATAGAAACTGAGCAAATGCAAACTGTGTTTTCACCTCAGAATTGCTGCGACTAGGACTTGCTGTTATTGATTTGGATAACATAAGAGGAAGAGATGTGGCGCAGGCGAGCTAATCATATTGATACTGCAGTACCGGGCTGACATTTCGAAGCACCTTGGCTGTCTGAGCGAGCTGGTACAAATCGACAAACAAAATGCGCTAAAATTCACCCCCTCACATTTCACCTCCCCTGGTGACAGCTCCCATTCAGAAGCAGAGGTAGACCTTGCAGGAGAAACTCAATTGAGTGATGGGGGAACCACTTGCAGTACAAACATATGGATTAGCAGTCACCACTGTAATGAATATCTCTGCGCTGTCTGAGCTTGGGTGGCATATTCTCCCTTGCAAACACACACAAACAGATTTCAGACACATGCACACAGACCGCAGGTTTCACTATCATCTGCTCCTGCTTTGAACCCGGCTTCTCGCATGTCGTCACCTGGCCTTTTGCAGAGGACACGGACCTCTTATCTAGACATACACATACACCAGCATGCACATAGACACACACAAGTGAGTAATACCGCTCATTTCAAGTCTTGACCTTTTTGGGTTTTACTAAATAGTAATGATAGTCCTAGAGGAAGCTGAAATTTGCCTGCTGCCGGATCTTATCACATTTGTCGAGCTCCTGCTCTGTTTGGCATAAGACATCCGTCTGGCTGGGTGGTGGGAGGTTGACTCACCCACCATATGTGTACGTCTGCGTGCGTATGTGAGAAAGAAATAGCCAAATAGAGGATGTGTATTTATGTAAAAGAGAGTGGACAAAATAACAGAAAGAAAATGTAGCAGTTCCATGTGTCTAATCAGGAGTACAGCCAGCTTTTTGGGATGTTTTGTCTCATTAAATGTCACGTTAAATAATGTTGTTTTTCGGGACTGATGCAGAAGCTATTTAATCAATCCAGCTCATTGTTAGTTGCCTCACATTGCAAGTCTTTGGAAACTGCGGCAGACATTTATATCAAATACATACTGCTAATTGTCATTTAACTGAACATTTATCCTTCTGTACAGCAGAGGCTATAATTGTGATTCATATACACCACTGTTTAAAGACTAATTAAACAGAAAAAAATGTTTTTGGAGCTCTTAACACATGAATATACATTGTATGTGGAAAATTCTATCAATAGTAGAAATGTTTCTTGCTCTTTTTGCCGGTTACAAGTGGAGTTAAACGCCCTCTGCCTGTTTGGAAATAACACAAAGCTATCTCCACCCTGTTTGATAATTATATTAAAGATCTGAAGGTACATGACATAAGTGGGGCAAAAATGTTTCCACCTCCACTGGTGGAAGGCAGGTTTGGTTCTCCACATCTCTCTCTCTCTCTCTCCTTAGTGTTGGCAAGGCAATTCTCAGATGTGTGTAGGAGGTCGAGACAGGCTAAGAAAAGCTGGTTCATTTCTCTTTCTGTTCCTAACGTTAGGGTGTTTCCATTATTTTGTCCCCGTGTATGCATTTGACTCAAAGCAGGAGAGCGTGGTCATCTGTCACGGAGCTCTGAAATTGCCGCTCAGGCACACTAAACGTGCAGCGAGGTGTTTGTTCTCACTAAGATCGACTGAATGTGCGATTAAAACCATCTTATCAAACGTATCCGCGCTGCAGATATTCTCAACGGGATGAATAAATTAGCTCATTTCCAGAAAGGCCACAATCTCCCTAAATGATCGACTGCATTGATTGCTTAAAATTAAAACAAATGATCCTACTTTTTGAACGATGGTTAGTAATTTAAGCGCTTACTTGACTAAACGACTTGTTTTACAGACTCACTATAGATACTGAATGATGAACTGAGCTTCAGGTAATGATTCCCACATCCACCCACCCCAAAAAATAAATCAATATCCAGTATTTTGGAAATGAACTTTTTCATTTACAATCCCTTTAACTTCCAGTCCGTACTCTGGAGACTTTCTTTCATTAGGGCACCGTTTGCACACACTAATAAAGCAGCACATACTGGCAGGGCTCCACACTGATTTATTTACACCAAGGAATTCATGAGCATGATTTTGTGATGGTAATTAAATAAAACCCATCCCAGTTTTGAATCTCAAGTTGCGTATGTGCTCCGTTTTTCTTTTTTTTTTTGCTTTTATTAGCTTGAATGTATTTTTAGGAGCACACGGGTATTGCCGGGTGACAATCCTCTTAACTCCAACTTCAGAGTTTTCATTATAGTGCCTTGGCTTTCAAGAGCCAAATTCAGAAGGCGCAAACACAAATGAGACACTCTATGTCTATGAAACCTTGGCGTGATGTTTGCAAAAAATAAATATGTAGCAATCAAGTATGGAGCTCTCTGAGCGGTTTCTAAATAATGACTCAAACAGAATTTGCATTAATATGAAAATCTAAATGTAACTACACTGTGCATGTTCATAATTCAGCTGAAAATATTTCTTATTTTCAGTGCACGTGTTGTCACCATATGCAAAGTTGCCACAGTAAGTAACTCTGCCATAAGTGACAAACAAACAACAGGAGGGAAAATGGAGAATGTTAAAAAAAAAAAAAAAAAAAAAGCTGTTGTGCAATTTAACTCCACAAACAGATTTAGAGGGAAATCATGCAGAAGTTTTCAGAGATTGCTGAAGACTCAGAAGAAGAGAAGCAACATGAAGCGATACTGTCCACGGACAACCAAAATATCCTTTGAAGTCCTTGTGACTTTGATCAGACTGACAAATCCTGCTTTAAAGTAGGCCCGGGCGTCTATATGCCTTCAGGCTTTGTTTGGTGTAATGTTACTTCCCTGGTGTCGAGCTACATAAATATATACATATATGTGTCAGGAATCACCATTTCTGGACACACTTCAACCTTCAAACACTGACTGTCTGTCATAGTAATATCAACTACGATGGCAAGTGTTACGATGCAGTTATTTGTTTTCCTCCTGGTACTGCAAATCTCTGACTAGGTCGTGGTAAAAAGGGTGTGATATCACGATCATTTATCACTATTATCACTATTTATTCAAAATTATATCACTTGTTTATTATTAATAAATCATATAATGTACATAACAAAACCTGCATATGTCAATGAATTCAATACTCCATAAGGAATGAACTGTTAAGCGATGAAGTCAGCGATCGATTGGCTTATTTCTCAGTGCTTCACAGTAATTGACACCGTGTCTCTTCTTACCCGTGACTTCTCCTCCAGTCTGGTCATCATGACGATGGTGTTGGATCTTTGCTCCCACACCATCCTCCAGAAGTCACTCAGTGTCTCTGGAAGTGGCCCCTGTGTGGCGATGTAGGCATTCTGCTTCCTGTAGCCGTCGATGTAGTTGGCATTGATGTAGTCACTGCCTGGAACGGCTGTAGCGAAGACAAAAGAAATAAGGGTGTAACCACAGAATGGTTTATTTGATGTAATTGTTGAGAATAAGATCTAAATCATTTCTATCAAAATGCACAATAAATGTTTTCTTACTTGCTCATATTGAGCATATTTCCGCTGTCAATCATGTCTAAACCATTGCACTTTACAATCTACGTGTTGTGGTACTTGTAAAGGAGGTTCCAATCAATGGCTGCCTCAGTCAATGGCTATCTGAGGGGTTAAGTGGTTACACGAGCTCTTACCGTCAACAGAGGTGAGAACCACTCTGGAGTGGTCATAGGCAATGACGTTTGCATAGCGATTCTTTGGCTTGTTGACTTCCATGTTGGAGTTCTCCCAGGTAAACTGCTGCCCTGGATCAATCGACTGTGAGTGAGGGCAGGAAGGGAAAGAGACGGAAAGAGGGAGAGAGAGAGAGAGTGGATAGAGAGGCACAGACAGGAGGAAAAGGTAAGAGAAGAAAATAGAAGCACAAAAGGAGGCTCTTAAGTGTTACAGGGATAAAATGGAACAAGACAGGAGGGTAAAGGAATAGGGTAAAATTACCCCACTGTCTGCTGACACCCATTCAACCTCAGCACACTATGGACAACAAAGGCTTTAAATGGAACATATAACAGCATCATGTCTCATGAAAAGCCACAGTGGTGCTCTACAGGTAAGTAGCTTTATACCGTGTTGGAGATTGTGCAGACTCAAGCTATTCTACTGCTGGCTACAGTGCAACTACTGATGGTGCATGCACAGGCTGATGATGATGACATTTGATGCCTTGAGTGCTAATCATGAAGAGAATATGAATGCACTTGTTTTGGTGATTTAAATTAACCATAAAAAAAACCAAAGTGAGAATGAAAAAATGAGTAAATATTTTTAAGCTTGCAGGCCACAAACACTCATCCTCTCGTTTTAGGGAGGTCATATTGAATTACCCGATTCGGAGAAGTCACATGCATGACTTCTTGCGGTAACCGTGATTTGTCTCTCCGTCTTTCTCTCTTTTCTCATCTTCTATTTCTGTTGCCTCGTCCTATCTCGTATTTTTGTTTCACTCCCTGCCTTTCAAGGCCCTCTCTGTTTCCAACCCTTCCCTTCTTACGTCATTTGTCTCCCAGGCTAAGACGACAGTAGACTGCATACATATTGATCCGGGGAGATATGTGACGGCCTCCCATCCCTCGGCTCGATAATGTCACAGAGTCTCTTGTTATTCCGTATCGATCCTCCTCAGCTCGCACCGGAACCATGTCCACTAATTCCCCAGACCTTTCGCCTCACAAATCCAGCAAGAGTCAGAGCGACACCTTCGAAAATTCCTTTACTTACTCAACGTGGCTTGTGGCAGTGATTTAATTATCGGAGGGTATTTCAAGTCAAAACCTGACAGCTCAATCATGATAATAATAATAATTGGATAATGGATACAATAAAGGGTGCAAGGTGAGCTCTGGAGAGAGTGGAAAGCATGATCCGGGGCCATGAAGTGATGAGCAAAGTAGCATTTTTTAAAAACGTTGTCCGGGTGCTGTCAGTTAATTTGGGAATTGCAGGTACGGCAAATTGGTTTTCGACTTTCTCACTATGTTGTCCTGTGGAGTCAAGCGGCACTTACACAGGTAAGAATGTGGCATAAGTTTAGATTCAAAGTTTATTTCCAGAGAAAGCAATGTGCATGAGCGCTCACACACAAGAAATCTTTCACTATAGCTCCAATTTGCTCAGCAGCAGAGAGTCATGTGAGTAGAGGCCTGTTGCTGCTGATGAGCACAGCACTGCCAAATTTATCTGTCAGTGCCCACCAGTACGAAGAGAAAGATTTCATTTGCAGTCAAAACATGTCATAACCATTTGAGAGCTCAGTGAACACAACGGGCACACTAAACTGATGACAACTAGCAAACAAGTTAGGTAAAGGTGGTAAAAAGAGGTGAGAAGCGAGCACCCAAGGTATTCTCGCTGACACACTGGAAATGCTTTCAAATGAACATAATGATGCTATGACGACAGCAGCGTGGTATTGCTTCCTGCGATAAAAAGACTGTCAGGGGGAGACGCGGCATGCCTGATTGACAAATTCTGCTCATTACCCAGTGTGCTCATTGCTCAGTGTGATGCAGACTGGCGTTGGTGGTAAAGGAAGTGTCAGGTCGCCTGAAACATCAGGGAGAGGAAGTGGTGAAGCCTCTACGAATTCTGTGCCTCGGGGTAAGGCGCGACGGGAGCAGCCGGCGAATATGACTGTGACAAAGCGCCATGAGCTCCGCCACAGTGTCTTGGCTGGCACAGAGATGGGCGGCCATCTGCCGGGCCGCAGAGGGGGTCTTCCCTGGCTTGGAATGGTGCGGGGAGGGAATGGGGCTGGGATGGCTGCCTGTAGTCATACAAGCCACTTCTCTGGCTTGATTCGTTTACACTAACTCAACGGGCCAGGAGGGTGATATGCTGGAGAGGCACTGAGCAGCACAAGAAAGCACTTAATTCAGTGCAGATTTTTACTATGGCCTAATTATCTCCCCAGTTACCTGTTAATTTCACAGTGAACCAGATAAAACACTCTGGTAGAATTTTATACATCTACAATGTGCAACTTATTAGCACAGAAACTAAACATGATGAAATATTAAATATTAAAGTAATTCTGATTCTGATTCTGATTCTGATATTAGAAACAACTCTCAGCCTTCAGCTGCACCACAAACTACATCCTCCAAAATGGCCGTGAAGTTGAATCGACACATCTTTAAAGCAGTTTCAACAAAGGCTTATATATGATTTAATGCATAGCTGTGTATTTGAATGCATTAGTTTCAGCTGGGAGTACTACATTTGTTCAAAAATCATGGATGAAATCTGAATGAATAGGGCTTTATCACATAAAAAGAACTATACCACTGCAGGCTATACCACTGAGCACAACACGTGCTTCTAAATGATTTTTTTTTCACCGGGTAGATGACAGAACAGTTATGTAAGGCTGTGAAATGGATGTTATTTTTACAGTAAACACCGGACAGACCACTTCTAAAGTGTTGACTAAAGTTTGGGCTTGTGGTGATGCTCGGGGAAAGGTCACAAGGTCAACAAAATAAAGAGAAATTGCCCAGGATATTTCATGCTGTAGCAACATATGCTGGCCCCCAGACAAACGCACAGAGGCAATCACATAACCTTTGAGGTGAAGGTAGCAACAAAAAAAAAAAGAAAGATCTATGATCATTTGTTGGATCCATCAGTGTGAGCTAACACAGACTGAACAATCAGAACAAATAAATAAAAGACAGCTTTTGTTTTTTTTCTGTATTCACGGATGCCTCTCCCCTTCATCTGGCCTCGCTCCGTCCCCAAAACCGACTATGTGCCACTTTAAATGCAAATTCAAACCCCCCTCCACTTTTTTTGGGGAAAGAACACGGACAAGAGATAATCCCTCACCGAGTTGCACCGGAGACCGCCTGCAAAATAACATTCTTAGGGGAAACATCAAGACGCACACAGATTGCTTAAGCAACTCGCCACCTGCTAGCTCTGTGAAAAAGCATCTCGCAGTATTTAATGTAAGTGTTGGTTTCCTGGTGGGATTGGTAATGGACTTGTAAAAATGACTGAATAATGTCTGTGAAAGAAGTCTTCCATAATCCATTAGAATGGATGCATATGGGATCAAAGAAACTTCCTCTCAGAGAAGATAACAAAGAAACACATTTATATGCTTTAAAGAGAGAGACTCGCTGATACGGCATTAGCTCTTACCTCATACTCCTGGGAAAAGCGCAGGCCGTCGTTGGCCTTCAGACGCTCTATGTGGTCAGCCAGGTCGACGACAGGAATGGGCGGGTGCTCCCTCATTCCTGAGAGAGGAAGAGGTGAGAAAACAAAGAGAAGAGTGAGATCTGGCTGCTCCTACATCAGACGCAGACATCGACTTACACAAACACTGGTTGGACCACAGGGTGAGTGAAGCTGCCAGTGGGACCATGAGGTGGCTGTGTAACGGTGAGGAGAGTGCACTTTGTTCAACAATGCATGAAGAGAAGGAGAGAAGAGAGAGAGAGGGAGAGAGAGATAGAGCGCACAAGTTGAAACAGGCTGGTGACATTTGGTGATATCGTCATGCTAAGTGAGGAGGACAGAGGTGGGGCTGGCACGGCAATGCACATGAGTGACTGGGTGAGCATGCTCCTGGAAGGAAGCAGGAGGCAGACATCTCTCTGACTCCACAACGCTCAATTGGTGGCAGAGGTGGGATCAGAGCAAGAACCCACAAGTCTCTACAAATCAGTCACACTGTCATTTCCCAGAGAGGAAAAAAAAACTGACTGGTCACCAGCCAAAACTCATTTCTTTGGAAATCTCTTTCCCAACAATAGACTATCTTTCGGCCCAGCCTGGAGCACTTGGGCTGGATTAATTTCAAACAACCCCCCTGCCGCTCTCTAGATTTCTCATCGCAGAGTTATTGGATGATTTATTGCTAATCTACCGACACAAATTCCCCCTGTGCCTCTGAACTTGGCAAGGCTCTGTGCTTAAACGGATTGCTGGGAACTTGCTTTATGTGTGAAAAGTTAACTGTATGCGACGCATGAAAAAGCTCTAAAGTTATACAGGGAGCATCATTAACCTTACACATAGCCTTGAAGTCACACAGATAGAGAAAGACTTTTTAAAGAGGTATACGTAGTCACATTAGTGCCTTTTGGCTGAGTGCGTCTGTAAGGTCATGGGTCACGCTTTCAGAGGAGCGAACGCTGCAAGCTCATTATTGCTGTAATGCTAATGGCTGGTAACGATAGCCACTGCGCAAGATGAGACCTGACCAATTACACTAATTTAATACTATCACACAGAGCAACCTCAGTGTGTGTGTGTGTGTGTGTGTGTGTTTTTGCAT
The DNA here is from genome assembly GCA_946959425.1 of Argyrosomus regius. Classification (NCBI taxonomy): domain Eukaryota; kingdom Metazoa; phylum Chordata; class Actinopteri; family Sciaenidae; genus Argyrosomus; species Argyrosomus regius. The sequence goes on along the minus strand of OX336892.1, from coordinate 21,765,145 downwards.
GTTCATTCAGGTCTTTTACAGCCATGATGTTGGCTAAATGGAGAGTGAAGCAATAGATAACAAGGCTAATGTACAGCAAGTGTAACTGTCCGCACTGCTCAACTATCCATGAAACCATCTCGTCCCTCTGCTTCCGCACCAAAAAGGTGTTGTGGGAAGTTCACAGCCATGAGAGAGGACATTGCTGCATCCTTGGAGCGCCAGAGGCTTCAAGCCTGCGGGCTTGTGATGTCTGTCAGGATTGAAACGTGTAGGGGGGGGGGGAATGGGATTAGGAGTGAGAGAGAGGTAGAGAGGCTGCATGTGTGGGTAATACACAATAGGTGAGAGAGCAGACTAACTTGGAGTGTTGGGGCAGCGATGAGAGCTGGGACCTGTGGAGAGAGGAAAGTGAAGGAGGGAGGAAGAAGAACACTCAATCAATGGAGACGACTCAGGATCAGACTAGGGCCAAACAGTATCTGCAAATAACCTTTCAAGCTAGTTGGAGTGCGCAGCGGGTGGTGCTTGCCCTCTCTGGACAATTCAAGTAGTGTGGTTACGGCTGTTAAACAGAAGTGCATACAAAGCTTGACTTTAAAATACTCCCCTGTGACTGCTCAGAGTAAACCGCACTACAGAGTAAAGGGCACTACGTTTTTCATCTGAAGTGTTCAAGGACATTTGTATTTCATGAGAACTTGGTGTTATTGTCATAGTTTGGGCCTTTATTTTGGTTATGATAACATTATCATCACCAGTAATCTGAAAGAGATCTGAGTACATGAAATGTGTGTGGCCAGAGAGAGTGGAGGATCTACACCACTTCATCTGGAGGTGAAATAAAAGGAGTCTGTCTGTTTGGGTTTCTTCATTGGATTTTTTCTCCACACATCAGCAATTAACATATTATCACTGACTGAAATGAAAAACTACAACTCTGGTTATATGAGACCTGTATTTCCCTTTAATATACTCCTCTACGATTATTTCTTTCTCTGGCAGTACAAGCTTTATCTGGAGTCAAACAGAAGTGATGTCAGTCAAGTATTTGCAAATACTATCTGAACCAGGTCTGCCAAGGATAAAACCAGGTCAGTTACTCATAGAACCACACACGCCATGCTGCTGATGTTGCCAAAAGGTACAGCCGAGCTCTGTTTAACAAACCGACATGCTGGAGACATGATCTGCAATCGGCCGGACCACTTAACAACAATCAGAATCAGAGCAGGAATGTTCACCTGCTGTGGGCGAATCAAAGAGAGAAAGAGCGAGAGGACAGAGGAATGGGCTGTTCAATATTCACTCAGCTCAGCCTTGGCATCTCACACTCTATTCACGAGCTAGACGCAGCCTTGGTGATTTTTGATAATCACCACTCTTGAAGCAAAACAGCGAGGTGGAAAAGGAGAGAAAAAAGGAGACGAAATGTTGACGTACAGAGAGAGAGAGAGAGAGAGAGAGAGGGGACAGAAAGTGAGAGGAAGAGAGAGAGAGATTACTCTACAGGGGGAAATGGAAGACAAAAGAGGAAAGAGGTGGAGTGGGAGGATGGGAGAACAGGGCTCTTTTAGAGCAGCAGCACTGCTTAATTCCTCTGCAGGGGTTCAAAGGGGCTGTGTGTGTGTGCATGTGTGTATGCCGAATGGGATCTTTAATAACCCGTGAGAAGGGATACACACACACACACACACTCATACGCGCATACACACACATACAGAAACACGCACAAATGCTCGTGCACCGGGGGTTGACATTTTCTCTCAGCTCCATTGTTCCCTCCGCCTGGCTCACCTTCACATCAGAGAGCAGGACTCATTACCAGCTAGGGGGAATGAAAGGAGCTCATGGAGGGAGGAGGAGGAGTGAGTGAGGACCGGGGGAGGAGATCAGGAGGAAAAAGGAAGAAGGCTGATGCTGAGGCGGGCACCCTGACACAACCCCCCCCCCCTCAACACCACCTCCACCGCATGTGGATGGAATCTGAATTCACTCAGCCTCCCCTTCCCCTGATAACATCCAGAGCTGGATATGATGGCGAACATGATTTGTTTATTTTCTCTTATTGATTCATAGAGGGAGAATTGGTCAGATTTATAGCCCGAGGATAAATCACAATATAAGCAGGACACATGAATTTTCGTGCAGCTACACCTGCTACAAAGCACTAATAAACAAGAGATCCATCAAAAAAAAAAAAGAAAAGAGGAAGGTAGGCGCTCATTGTGGAAGAAGATTGCTTCTTGAAAAAATCCAAAATGCAATATCCACCATTTGAGGAAAAAAAGGCGTGCAAATACAAGATATTAAGGAACGCTATTAAAGGTGTGAGCCCCCTTTAGATATTTTCTTTCAGCGCTGAAGATAGGATCATCTGATAAATTTCAGGGAGGATTTTCATTTTGGAATGAAGCCCGTCGTGAAGCAAAATATACTCTTTACTCATTCTTTATGAAAGAAATGTTGACTGAAGCGCCGCTCTTTTCCCACCCTGATTAAAATCCGCACATTAAGTACTGGAGACATTCAAACAATGTTTAACAAACTTTTCAAAACTTTCCTCAGTTTGCCGCTGAGCAGGTCCACGAGAGCAAGCAGAGGTTGATTCGTGCCATATTGCAGACATCATGAATTTTGGACTTGTAAGTGGAGCTCATGCCAGACTTCAAGTCATCCAAAATGGATGCCCAAGGTCTGTCGTTCAGTGTTATTAAACCCAGATTTAATGGATATGATGTTATATCATATTACGCAGCGTTTTAATCCTCACACAACCAAACTCTGTAATCATTTAACCGTCAAGTTCAACAATCTTTCCTTCTACCACATATTTCATATGACATGTTCAATACATGTTTTGAATGTCAGGCTGTGGTTTATTACCTGGGGTCTGGTAGTTAAGTCTTCTCATCTCCACAGGGTCGGAGGAGTTGGCCAGCAGGGAGTCTTTCACCCCACCTGAGTGCTCATCTTTGGGTAGGGGCGACGCTCGCTTCCTGGAGGTGGCAGAAACAGACAGTGAGGCGTTAACTACGTCATGCTGAGACCACCTACAAGCTTAACGCTCAAAGAGAGCTCTACTGGAAGTGGAAATGACAGGACGATTATGACATCAATGGTTCTTCTATATGGTTAGACAAAAGGACTGAAGGAAATGCGTTGTTTTTACTGTGTTGCACACTTGATGAGGCTAATGGCATTGTTAATGGATCTCAAAACTAGTTTTGAGGACCGGCAATTCAAGAGACAGTAGGTACCAGGGCATTACCCCCATTAGTTTGCCAACTGGAGTTTAATGTGTTTGAAGAAACGGCATCATTTTCCTGGAGTGGGCTAGGTTGGATTTGTTTGCTGCTGGATAGGTGACAGCTGCTGTGTGGGTAATGTGTACATGAGCGTGTGTGTTTGTGTGTAGCAAAGATTTAAATGTGTGATTTTCGCTGCTGTGTGTGTGTGCTAACAACACATTGTGTTTACTGGCTTTCCAGATTGAGAGGAAAACAGGCGGATGCTGTAATTAGCTCATCAGCTGGGTGGCACAACACTGGGTAATTAGACCAGTTCAGCAGCACCTGTGCTGCCAGACCCGGGCCTAGCTGAGGCTAGCACAGCACAGAACAGAACAGTACAGCATGGACTGGCTCAGCTCAGTCGACCGTAGCTTTGTCCATCAGGCAAAGAGGAACAGAAAAAAACGCAGCCCGCCTGTATTCTCATGTTCAGACAGCCAGCATCTGTTGACATACACACACAAACAGGCACACAGATGTACGCTTTTCCACCTCTCTCACTTTCACAACTACACACTCTCGCACAGATACAGCTGCAGACTCACAAGCCTTCTGACTGCAAATGGAAATAGGCGGAAGGAAGCATCAGGGCGCCCTGTGGAAATTTCACATCTCATTGCACTCCATTTGCAAGTGGCGAGCGTGGGTTTTAGGCAGGAGCAGGGCCTTCTGTTGAAGGCCGCCGTGGCGAGAATACATAAAGATGGTGGTACACACACAGTCTTAACCCGGTCCACCTCAGCCGCTGAGGCTTGGGCCTCACCGCCACCTGTTATCTTATGCTGCAGGGGCTTAAGCTAATGCTAGCAGCGTGACGGCTAATCTATGGCAAGCATCTTTTCCTCTCCAGCTGAGAACTGAGCCAGACTGTATCCGGTTTTCCCAGAGATCACTGCTGGTGCTGGTGCTGGGGCTGGAGGGGGGGGTTGGTGAAAGAGTTGGGCATCTGTGATCTGTTCTCCACACCCATGATCTCTCCCTCTAACCCAATCAGATACCAATCTACATGACACTTTACTGCTGGGCTAAAGTAAACATGGCAGCAATCTCAATGGGGTTATTCATCTCAGGCTCAAAATGAGGGTTAAGACGTGTGAGAATGTAAGTACACACTTATACACACACACACACACACACACACACACACAGGCAGAGTGTGTGTGCAGTACAGGGTGCTCTTAATGAGGGTAGAACAGGGCCCTTTGTTGAGACTCCTGCCACGAGGAAGCAGGGAGAGGGGGGGAAAAAAAGTGGAGGAATGGGTCTCGGTGGAAAATGTCAGCTTAAAAGATGGGAACATTTCTTTTTCAGCAGTTTCCCTGTCTGGCATTTACTCCACAATGGCCCATTCAACAGCAGGTGATGCCTTGGCATATTCAGATGGGGCCAATCCTGAAGGGGCGCGCTGACACTGGCTGGATAATGAAACACAGCACGGAGACAAACCATGGTAGACAGGATGATCTGAGGAGGAACACTGGCACTAGATGTGGAACATGCACTGCTACACGGTAGTGACCTGGGGGTTCGTTTGACCCCAGTTATCAAGGGCTGCAGAGTCTGCTGCTTCTCGCGTCTTGTACGTCATGTAAAGCTGAACAAATCAGATAAGACACCAATTGGAAGATGCTTCCTTCATTTCATTTTTTTTTGGTTAATGCCAATTAGAACCGAGAAGAAGCTGACCCTGCGACCCCAAAGCGCCGACAAATACCACCAATTACACAATACAAATGAAAGGGACTTGGGTGGTGGGAGATGAAATTGTGACTGTAACAGTAACAGTACCCACCTTTCCTGTTTGCTGCATTCACAGAGGGCAAAAAGAAGGGGGGGGGGGGGATTAATACGTAACTGGTATCCATATGGACCCATAACTTCTTCACTAAAAAGTTTGTTCCAACTCTGTACTATTTTCAGAAAGCTAAATTGAGCTCTTCCAAAAATGTAAACCACATCTTGAAAGCACAGCATAAAAAGTTATCTTAACAGTCACTGGAGACTTTTGAGAATAACCTCGTCATTGTTCGCTGCTGGTGTTGGTCTTGGCGAATATGCAGGTAGCAATAACAACCTGAGCTAAAGTGCGATTATTCCATTGCACATTTACTGCACAGTCCACAGTGAAAAGGGCACACAGCCACCTCCCCACAGTCCCTCCTGTCGATCTGTGTCTACACGGAGAAAGGCCTTCCAGACAGAGGATGTGCTTCTCAGCAGTGAGCTGTCTCAAGGCCTATTATTAACCGGTCCCCTTTTTCTAAGTCTGCCGGAGACGGCAGCCACACAGCAATCTGCGAGGCTGTGGATGGCAGGTTGGAGAATAGGTATGATGTGAAAATGGAAAATTTGTAATGGAGCCATCAAGAGCAGATAAGGGAGGAGGGGACTTAATAAGGAAGAAGCCAAGTGTGGTAAATAATGTCTCATAGCTAATAGATTCCCGTGTAAATGGCGTCTTTATAGTGTCCAAACCACATTATCATTATCATTGTGTCCTCTGTTAACATACAAATAATTTTTAATACTAACAAGCCGAGCTGGTTGTATGCAGGGCTGCAACTCATGATTATTTTATGGAGCAGCAACAATTGCTGATTAATCAGTCAATCAATTAACAAAAATCATAATAATAGCAACTATTGTTGTAATCTATTCAAAGTTTTAGTCATTTTTAAATGGAAAATGCCAAATAATTGATAGTTCCAGGTTCTTGAATATTAGATTGTTTGCTTTGCTGCTTTCATGATAGTAAAATGAGAATTTTTCATTCTTTGACTGTTGAGCATTGGATGAAATCACACTGCGCTGTAGGATATTGTGATATTCACTGTTTACTAATGTTTTAAACAACAAACCATTACTTGAGAAAACAATTAGCAGCTTAATCAAACATAAAAATGGCATTATCCATAAAATAAATCGTCTCTCTTTAACCTAAAATTTCAGTTGCTGACAAACTAATCGACTAATCCTCTCAGCACTAGTTGTGTCGTTATCTGTATGCCTGTACCTGCGCTGCACCTCGTTGGCCTGTGTGTGTAGGGGTAGCTGAAGTGCTTTTAAGAGATATTGACTGAGCTTTTTTTAGTTAAGCCCTCAGTTGTAGCCTTCTGTTTCTTATTTGATATGACCAATCGTGTTGGCCAAAACACATTTCTCACTCCTAACTAAGGGGTTTTGACAGCCAAGCTGTGCTTTTCATTAGGGAGTCGATGTCAGCTGCCATTTCGACTGACACTTCACATAGTACTGTTAAAATTGGCCAACTGGGCCAAAATCTTTTGGGGAGAAATGAGGATTTTCTGAAAGACAAATCAATCCCTGTTTGATTCAATTCCAATTGCACTACAAATTATGGTAAGGAAACTGAACGTTACAGTTTGGTCTGTGAGCAGCTGGGTGCAGGTGGCAGAGGGGGAACATTACCATCCCTGATGCAACCAAAAGAAACCTGCAATCACAAGTGTCGCTGCAGTTCAGCTTCACGCAAACACAGAAGAGAAGAATGAGTGAGTAAAGCCTCTTACTTCTTGAAGAGCAGGATGGCGATGACGATGATGATAATGAGGACCACGGCCAAAACTGGGCCCATAACCCACAACATTTCAGGCTGCTCCATCCCCTGAGCCATGCTATTTCGGACGTGGACTGGGTCTGAGTAGGGACTGGCTGAAAATGTCATCTGTAAAGGAAAAGAGAAGAGGGAAAGTGCAGGTGCATGAGAGCAAAGTCACTTCAGAGCAATATACTGTATGCAAAGTTTTCTTAATAAAACCTACGGTGGCCTTCCTTAGAGATTTTCCTAAAAAGGCAACTAAAAATAGTGCATTCAACATTCAATATAGTTCTTTTCATTGTAGAGGAACCACAGGAAGTCTTGGATGATATGCAATGAGGAGGTATGAATCCATATTTGAATATTTTTAGTATGCTGGGTAGGTGAAGAACTGCAGGTACTTATTACCACATCAAAACCTCAAATAAACAATATTACAAGAAGACGAGAAGATGCCAAGATTACAAAAGGATACAGGTCATAAATTCGTTGTCATAAATTTGAGATATAGCAAACAATTGGGGAAAAAACTGCCTTTTATATCTCAAATCACAAGAATAATAAGAGAAACCATCAATCAGACATTTAGTATGCAGTATTTTCTGTAGCTAATCTAATGTTGGAAACAATGAAACATAAAACATAGTTAGCTAAATCTGCTTCGATAAACAAAGAATCAAAACATCTGACTGCAGATTTCTTGTTTGTGGCAGCTTAAGTTATGTCATGCTAATAATATGCCACGGTTCAAGGATGCAGCAGAACAAGCCATAAAGCTATCGACCTAACTCAAAAGGTACTTTCCCCAAAACAATAACCATCTTGGTTAATGAAGTTATTATGTTTCTATTAAAGCGTTGCATCACGATGGAGATGATGACAGAGCAAGTGTGAGACAGGAGAGTGAGAGAGGCAGAGACAGAGAGGCAGGGATGAGTGTGCATGTCCCTTGGCCACGGAGATAAATGGGGGCACAGGAGAGGACTCATCTCTTCTTCATTAGTGTTCATACCGTGACGGAAGAGGAGGAGGAGGAGGAGGAGGAGGAGGAGGAGGTGGTGACAGTGAGGGTGCGTTTCCACCTTGGTTGTAAATGAGACATCTCTCCTCTCCTCCATCTTCAAATGATGGAGGTATGGGGGGGGTGTGCGAGGGTGTGTGTGTGTGTGTGTGTGTGTGTGTGTGAGAAGTGGGTGCACGAGGCACGAAGTGGTGTGATGTTTAAAAAGTGTCGGAAAGAAGACGGAGTCCAACTGCAGGAGCGCAAGGTGACAGATGAGAAAGCGAAAGAGGGAGGTGCTAGGCATCTGTCATTAGGGCGCAGCTTGTCTCCTATCGAACGACGATGGGAGATGGGGGTTGGCGACGGGAGGAGGAGGGGGGTGCGAAGGGGCATGGGTGACAGATCGCAGCCCTCGAAGGGAATTGGGCTCCCAGCATGCAGTGGGAGTGGCAGGGCGGCAGGCAGCGGTAATCCGGATCATTAGCCGCACAGCAGCCTGCTCTTCGGCACACAGGCAGATATTAATTGGAAAGATGAGCTGAGATGAGCTCAAAGAGTCCTGTGCTCCGTCAAATAGTTCTGTTATCTCTCGTACTCTTGGGCAACTGCTGGAAAAATTTACAGCATGGGTGTGTGTGTTACAGCCTGTCTCAATCATGCAGGTGCAAAGCAGCACAGTCTGATATTAGGAACAAGATAACCCGGGTAGGAAAGTAAAAAGATTCACATTTTCATATTACAGCAGTAGTTTACAGCAGCAATACATTTGCATTTATCTTTTGCACACACACTAGGCACATGAGACTTGCTTCTCTGCTGTTCTCTATGCCTTTGGGAGGAACCTATTATCCAAGAACAAAGACAATCGACTCAGCGGTGGGACGCTGCTTATGTGACGACACCACAAGGCTTCCTGTTCCTTCAGGGAGCGCCCCCCCTCCCAAAAAAAAAGGCTGTAGGATGTGGCCCTGCAGGGAATCCTGGGAAAAAAACTTTTTTTTTTCTTTTTCTGTGGTGTAACAAATGACTGCAGCTGTGCTTTCAGAGAAGGAATAAGGGAGGAAAGAGGGAGAGGGCCGGACAAAAAGAGAGGGGCTTTTTGTCTGTTGGTCACGCCAAAGTAGTGGGATCATCCATTTGAGCGGCCCTAATATCTGATAAAAGCTCAGTCACGCAGCTCCTAATGCTTCTGCGCTCATATAGTGGTATCACAATGGAGCAATGGTGCAGTGAAGGATTGAGAGTGAGTCATTCAGAGACATAAATGTAAATATATGTGCATCTCCTACCACTCTGAATCAGTGTGCATATATGATGTCGACACAGAGGTCCAAAATTTCCCACCGTGAGCAAGCACTTGACAGTGACATGACATGACAGGTAGCAGGCTTTGCCTTTTTTATCTCAGGTGACCAACACTTTGGTCAACTGAAATGTCTGTAATTAACTTTAATTACACAATAAATGTGCTTTAAGAGAACTTTTTTTGTCTTTTATCTGTTTACGTTGGTGTCTGTTCTCAGCGGAAGACATTTAGAAACAGAAAAGCATCTCTATGATTGGCAGTTTTGACATTTACTTTCACTCCTGTAGGTTATTTGGAACGGGTTTTTAGTATGTGTACCAAAGAAGGCTACACTTGTTATATTCACTGTACCAGATACATGCTGCGAATGGTCAATAAAGCTGACACTCAAATCTGAAGTGCCTTCAGTCAACTGAGTGATTAGAGCTCTCAATTGAATCCTTGGTTTCCAGTTATTTGAAATTTATTGAGAGTCAAACATAAATAGATTTCATAGAGAATTTCAGAGAGAATCAAATTTGTAAAGTGGAGCAGATATTGGATTCAGATTTGATCAAATTTGATTTAACTCCATCCACGCGGGAGAGAGGACAGTGGATTACTGCAGATGAGCTTTATTACTGTCCTGGATACTGTATATCCAACTGTAAGCATTATGAGTGAATGGATGTGTTTTTCTATGTTAATATGCGTGTGCATCTCTCACTGAGAGACAGAAAGCGTGTGGCTGTGTGTAAAGACTGTAAACAACTGTGTGTAAGAGCCTGTGTGTGAGCATACGTCAGTTTTTTTGAGGCCTTTTTTTTTTTTTTTTCCTCGAGCTCCTCTGAGCCTCCACAAGTATGTGTGTTTGTCTAGGTCGCAGCCGCTGAGAGTGTGTGTGTGTGTGTATGACTGTAAGTGTTTGTCTGAGACAGAGTAAGAGAACAAGAGAGAGGGAGAGAGAGAGAGTGGGTGATGAGAGATGGCAGAGAGTGGAGAGACTGAAGCTGAGGTGTTATGGTAGTAGCAGTATATGGAGTCTGCTATGTGGCAGCTTCCCCAGTCAGCCTCGGCTTCGTTGTCCCCTGAGCGCAGAATCCGCTCCGTGCAGCTACAGCTACATTTTGCTTCAAGTCGCCGCTGACCCCGGCAGCTTCCGCATTCTCTCCAAAAGTGGCCTAACTAAGCCGCAGGGTTGTGTGCCAGACAAACAAACAAATAAACATGCAACGGCGGCCATTATATATATCTGCCTTCCTCTCTTCTCTGCCTCCCCAGGGAGGCTGAGGAGCCCACACTCTCCACATCGCTGCATGACACAGGCAAAGACAGCAAGGGAGGGAGGGAGGGAGGGAGGGGGAAGACAGGCTAGAGTGAGATATATAAAAAAAAAAGTGTAGGTACAAAATGTAAGAGGGAAAGATGACAGTATGTGTAAGTTTATCTTTATCTACAAGGAACAGAAATATAGCTGCAGGGTCTAGCCTACCCTGAATGATGACCCCTCTCCTTCATACTGTAGTTCTCCCTTCATACTTTTTTTTTTTCTCCTCCACTCATTCTTCCCTCACATGCCCTCGTTCTCATTCAGCACCAGAGCTGCACTTTTCCCTCTTTAGCTGTCTGAATACCAAACATCCAGATATCTAGAGGCATCACTCGAGGGAGACGCCACAAGGAGCGGAAGTGGCATAATACAGCTGAACATAGAATCCCATCGATGTTGCCGGTATTTCAACCACCCTTGGTGAAAAGTTGTGCTTGAATATTCTGATACTCTGCTGGAAAAAAAAAACATCTTGTGTTTATAATTCTCTCTTGATATTGTTTGTCAAAGCCTTTGAATTTCGAAAGAAGCCAGTCTTCCATGTTAAGGGTGTTTTGAGCCCAGAGCAGCAACAGAATTAGTGCTACAAAGCCAATTCTTGTTGCGAGTGAGTAGAATATAAATGTCTGGATGGCATTGCAAACTGTGGTAAACACATTTGAGCACACTGTGTTTTGGTTTCTCTCAAGCTCACCTCCTCCCTTATCAAAAGAAAAGCACACATTAGTACAATCCCCTCCTCTTCCACCGGTTCACTTCCTCTCATGTGAGCTTCATAGACCGGCCGGGACACAGTACAAACATTTTGCTTTCCTCTTTTCCTCTCCCCAACACGGAGAGTCCTCTCTGTCTCACATCACACAATATTTCATGCTACCTCCCTCCCTCACTCTCTTCTCGCATTAAATGATACTGTTTATACACACCCAGCATCTATCATCCCATTTCACACTTCCCCCGGCTTGTTTATCTGCCTTGGGTGCTGGGGAGACATGAAGGCACACTCGCTTCTTCGTTCTCGCTCTCATCCCCCCCTTTGCCTTCCTTCCCTCTCTTCTCCCCTGCAACCAGTGCTGGCTGCTTGTGGCCATTGATATATGAGGGCTTATTAAACCCTGGCGGCCCTGTTTGATCTACGCTGGGGGAGTTTGGGTGGTGGCGTGGAAGTGTAGTAAAGACACAAGTCATTTACTCCGGTACTTGTTGTCTTATTCTCCTGGGTCTGGTGAAGATCCTGCTCGAGGCAGCATCTTCCAACTGCTCAATCTCTCGCTTTACCTTTTGCACCCGTTCGTGTTCGGTAATAAACGTTCGCAAGTGCCGCGTTAGGGGTGACAAAAACAAACACTGCCGCGGTATGTGTTTCCCAAAGGTTAGGGGATTTGTGCGACGATCAATGACAGCCTACCCGTAGTCACAAGCTCAGAATTCAACGCATTTTCACGCACACAAGAAACAAGGTTACCGAGAGAAACGAGGAAATCAAGGTGTTAACGTGCACTGCAATAATCTTGTTACTGTAAAACCCGTGTTTATTATAGCAGCAGGTCAGTTATTGGATTTCATTCCTATCCACTACTGTATTTGAACTAAGGATGGCACATTTTGAGTCAATTTATGGCACAGTATCATTCTGCAGCCTGAAGGGGGACTTTGGTCTGGTGGTTCAGTGAGAGGACAGGCTCTGTAGAGTAAGAAACTGACAGTTTATCCTTTCCCTGTGCGCACATGTCTGATTTCTTCTTTCTTCTGCAAAAGTTCTACTGTTCAGCTGTGGATGTCCCTTATTTTTCAGTTTCTGGGCACACGGATGCACTGCAATGAGCAATGATCTTTTTTTTTAATCCCTGTCACAGTGACACCTTCAAGTGTTTGTCATGCACATTTATAAAACCCTCATAAAACTGTTCGTACGCAGTCAGAAAAAGCAATGTAACCCCAGTGACTGAGTTTCTGTAAACCTTTACTCAAGTTAATGAAATCAAGTCCTTCGTTTGTATGAAGTTTAAGTTTACTGCATAAAGCTGTCAATAATCGGGTTACCGCGGTGAAGGTAAACACGCTGATTGACTCGCGCTGTGTGTGAAGCCCGATTAATCCAAGCGATTTAGTTTAAAGGTGGGAGGGTGCTGCACAGTTTAAGGAGGGTGAGTACACAGACGAAAGACAAATCTTGAGCGCCGCTGATCCAACCTGCAGCGTCTGGCAGGTGTAGTAAGATTGCTGTGTGGCGACGGGGTTTAAGCATCTCCTTTGAAGTCAAGTGTATCATGGCTGCCCACTATAGCCCCCTCCCCCCCCCCTTCTCAGAGCGAAGGAGTGGAGGGATTATTGGGTGGTGGTGGTGGTGGGGGGGTGTGGGCTTTAGGGACATTTAAAGCAGCATTTCAAGGGAATCAGGCCTGCTTTACGGACTCCCTAGGCCCTGTGACCAGGCCCTCGCCTCCCTCTTAACTCCAGCCGCACTAATCAATCTCCTCTGCTCTCTTCACGGTCCAGAAAGATGGGGAGAGGGAGAGAGAGGCGCAGAGAAGCAGAGAGGCAGCGGGAGAAAAAGAGCCGAGAGAAGAGAAAGAAATAGGTGAAAAGTCTGGGATTTGGTTTCGGACATGGAGCACTCGCTCTCGCTCCCTCTGTGGTCGCTCAGGGCCCAGCTACTGAATATGCATGTCCCGGGTAGTGGAGGAGCCCAGAGCAATCGCAGACTCTCATTCTTCCTGCAGTGAAGTTTACTTCAGACCATCCCTCAGAGAGCTGAGCCTCTACGTTAGTGCTATTTGACGAGTGCATGGGGCCTCCACTTAGAAAGCTAAGAGCCTTGTATAAGCATTGTTAAGAGATCTGCGCAGGGCCCTGCTGGCTGCCGAATTGGCAAAGCTGGATCTCTGATGTCATTGTCGACTGATAAGGGAGTTATCAGGACAAGCTGCAATGACTTTTAGAGGCAGCTGTAGTAAAGGGTAAGTGGCAGTAAAAACAACAACAATTTGGCTTGCTACTGCCAACACTTGACAGGAAACGTGGATAGAGCCTTTAGGAGCCTGGGTGATAAACTTAAACAGTTTGTCAGAAAAAAGAAAAGGTGGCATGTATAAATATTCAGAACAGGCTCAGTTTTTTAATCTAAGAAATCCTCGACTGGCCTTTACCTTTATGTTTTTGGCATTATTTTATATTTGCACTCTTTGTTTTAACAATTACACTATTAGGAATGATAGTGTGTGTGTGTGTGTCTCTTACATAATTAGTAGTGCTGTCTGCCCCTTCGGATCGGAGTACTGCCAGGACAAAGCAGAGATACTCCTGCGGACTGCTCAGGGGCTTGTTGTAGAAGCCGTTGTATCTCTTCTCATCACCCAGGGTGAAGGTGGTCGGCAACGAGGCCAACTTGGCAGCGATATAAGGTTTGGAGGAGTCCAGGTGACGTCTGCGCCTCAGGATGGGGCCTTCACTTGACTTGAACAGCTGTGGAAAACATAGAGAGCACAGGTTAAGGTCAAGTTTGGACCCTGAACTCTGATCTCCTTTGGGAGGAGATTAATTTGTACTCTAACATGGAGGTCCTCAATATCAATAGAACTTTGGGCAAAAAACTAATTCATATGCAATAGAACAAGTGAATGCTGAAACTTCCAATCAACTCCAAAAATTAAAATAAAACCCTCTTTGCATTCGCGCTATACGTCCAGGTCTGGCTCTTCCCATGCCTCCGAATAAGATATAATGATTCCACACAGCTAAAATGCCCTTTGCTCAGTGATATAACTTTGCAAACAATGGAGCCAAGCTACGAAGTGAGCAATTAGCGCTTGCTCCAGCACACAATCTCAGCATGACTGCCAGCCTGGTTAATAAATGAGCAGGAGCACACAGCACTGCGGCATTGTGTTTTCAGTAGCATTTTGTTTTCTGTCAGTGATGTCTCATGTGCTTCTCCAGATGTAGCTTTATTAAATCATTATGTCGGAGGGAGGAGACAATGGCCTGCTCAGTGTTTAATGACTCAGGGAGTCCCATCCCTCTCCCTCTCTTGGTCTCTTCTGTTATTTCTTCAGGGAACTCGAACAATAGCGATCCAAGCCAACGAGCCTCGCAGTTTACTTAAAAATGATGCTATTAATATTTAGGCATGTCATTTAGCTTAAATTCTCTCGTGGCCAAGGAAGACCTTTATTCAATAGAATAATAAAGCAGTCATAAATCTTTATCCTCATTTGAATACTTTATGTAAAACTTTGTTTGGAGTTGCCAAACACGGATTATACAGACTGTAAAACAGAAAATATAGAGGAAGGAAGCTGGAATTTATAACTTCTGTGCTGGAAGGGGCCTCATGAAAATAGTTGACTTGCTTAACGTTTACGTCAACTTAAGAAGATTACTCTGTGCAATCAAACTGTTGGATTCAGCAGATGGGTACTGTCTGAAGACCTGGCATCCAATCAGGACATTCCCCACCTGCCTGAATGACTCATTGTTTAAAATCTCTCTGGCCTACCACCCCCCCCCCTGTGCCCAGGAGGGTAGAGCTAATTAGCTACAACCAGTGACTTCCTACCCAGTTGGAACGGGAGATGCTATCTGTGACCCCTGACCTTGCGCATAAGCCAATCAGCCACCGGCTGGCACTCACCTCGTCCAGGTCCATCTCGTCTGGATTCTTCCACCCCCGCGTTGACTGGGACACCGGCACCACCACGATGTAGTACCACCTGCCAAGAAAAATAAAGCCTGAGTTAAGACAGACTGACTAAAGCACATACACGCTGGGATCAAAGTGGGCCAAGTGCATTAATAACACAGTCAAAACATTTAGAAAGACACACTTTCACTGTGAGGCTTGCTGGGCTGAATTCAAAGTTTGAGTGGTACACAAGCGGGTCCAACCAAGGTCGAACACCAGCAGATTGGCACTGCATTCTCCAATTAATGGCTAATCACTAAGAACATCTGCCATGTAGACTGGAACAAACACTATCCCAGTGAGAGGAGCCTTCAGCTAATAGAGATCCCCGTAGGAATCCTTAGGTTAATAGGACCGACTATGTGACTACTTGCGCGCGTTCTTTTATTGCTATCATTATAAAGACCAAAAATAAAAGGAAAAGAAAGACATCGGAAAGACATTTAGGGTCAAACGAAGGAGTTAGGTAATGAATGGAGGGGCATGCTTGTGAGTACACAATGTACAAACATCTGTGTCTGTGTTTATTTATGTGCTGGCTCTCTCTTGCTGTCTCTCTCGTGTTCTGCCCCAGTCTGTCTTCTCTCAGCTCAAAGTTTTTCCCCCACTGCGGCATTCAACCGCTTGTAAAATCAGCTGCTGCTGACAGTGAAAGCAGCTGCTTCTCTCGCCTTCTCTCCAGGCCTCGACTCTGTGATTCAACAGTCAGTCAAGTCTGGGAGTGGGAGAAGACATGTATAACAAGACTCCTAACCCCCTTACTCAGCCACACACACACACACACACACACACACACACCCCTCCACTCTCACATCTCCAATCACGTGCGCTCTTTGCCTGTCAATCTGTGCTGGAGCTTGGCCAGCCCTGACAGCCCTGTAATCTTTTTACCAATCAACCCTGTGCACTCCCTCTACACAGATGTGTCTGTATGTGTGTGTGTGTGTGTGTATCTGAAGGAAAGGCTTTACTCGTCAGGGTCAGGCACAATTCTGCTCTTAACAATTTGAGTCAAAAGATAATAGAGCTCGACCTGATGGTACAAGTCTCGATTATCATCAGCCGCTGCGCAAAGTTGGCTGGGACTAAAACTTGCAGCTTCAAAATAGGTTTAGTATTGATCAGATACAAGTGCGCCGCTTGTGCTGCAGTTGCTGTTAGGAAGGTTGTTCAGTTTTCAGAACTGCAGTCGAATTAGGTCCTGAATTATTACGCTGGTTTTTGATAGTAAGTGGCTGTTTACGGGCCCAGGGCCACAAACAAGCCTCAAAATGTCGAGCAGAAATTCCTTTGCTGATTTCATGTTTTCATATACTTACAGTATTTCCCTAAAATGAGATTGTAAATGTACTTTTTTCTCAAACGATTCAGTGATTTAACTATTAGATGATTGTTGTTTATCACATTTGCACCAATGTATGCAAAAACAGCTGCCTATGTCTCCATATTGTTATGGTGTGGTTGCTGGAAAATAACGCTTCCAATACTAAATTTTACGTCGGTGTTTAAAGCTTGGTCAATGCTAATTAAAGACAACAGTCATCAGTTGGTGGATTTATGCCCAGAGTCAGATCTGGCCTTGTGTGTCTGTGTACTGACCTGACACGCGTGGTGGTCTGGACCTTGGGCAGGTTGATTGTCATCTTGCTACCCTGAGGCTGATGTGTGCTGGGCTTGGTGTTGATCAGGTCGGGAGCAGTGCGGATGGACACCTGCTGCTGTAGACCACCAGCAATGTTGCCCCTGCTTGTCAGCACAAAAGAGTAGTCTGTGTCTGGCTGCAGCTGCGTGATCAGCCTCCTCTTCAGGGATCCCTGCACTTCCACGCTTTGCTGGTTGTACAAGATCTGTGAGCGCACACAGGAAAGATTAAGAGGCTTTTTGTTAACCTACATACACAAAACGTACTTATCCTCCCTCTCACCTCCAACACACACACACACGGACAAGAGCAAAGAGAGGCACCCATCTCATCTAACACCTCATCACATGTGCGTCAGTGTCAAACCTGCCCACTGGTGCACATCCAATATTTCTTTTTACACTTCAAATTGTCTTTTGTCAAATTGCCCCATTACCATGGAGTGGGAATTGACATAATATGATTCTGACAGATTATTACAGCTCATAAATGGGCATCAATCTGGCTTTTTCCATTTTTCTGTGCAAATAGGGAAAGTGACTGCATCACACCCTGGTAAAAGTGTTAACAGCTAATAGTGTAGCGGTGCATCACAATTATGTTAAAAATATATGTATAACATATGTGATAGAGTGTGTTGAAATAACATTGACAGTAATAGCTCTCCAATAAAAGAAAGTTGCCAACGAATGTACTGGATTTAATTTGGCGCTTGAAAGTGTGATTATTCACATCAATATCAAATATATTATAATATTAGAGCTCATAAAACCATGAAAAATGAGTTCAACTTTAAGTAAGTCTATGCAAATTGTGTTCATGGTGAAACGCTTTGTGTTCGTCCTTGACTAAATGGATGTTCTGTTTTTTTTTCTCAGGATTGCTGAAATCCTGGCACTCACCTTGAAAGGCACTTGGGATTTGTAGTTCGGTGGCAAATCCCAGGTGAGGAGGACAGATGTTTTCATGACAGCTTTGACACCAAAGTTGAGGGTGGGAAAATCTAGGGCGGGAAAAAAAAAAATCCTTTGATTAATATCTCAAAGTATGACATCTTGTACACCACAAAAAGTGTGTAATTCAATTTCACGCTACGGTACAGCAAGAAACACCCTCGGTAAACAATGTGAACGTATTCCGCGGCGGTACCTTAAGACCAAACTTGACAAGCCAAAGGGGGATTCGACGAACGGCAACAATCTCATTCACGGTTGGTTACAGAGCACGTAAAAATAGCCGCCGTCTCCTCGAGCCCTATTCCATTCATTACCCCCCCCCATCCCAACAAAACATATGCAACAGGTCGAGATCTCTGTGATAACCGAGAGACGTATACGGGACTGACAAAATGCGTCTCAAAATAGGCATCACTCACAACTGGTTATAAATAAGAAATGTCACATTTATAAGATTATAAAATGCATGAGTAGATGCATGCTGGGTACGCTTTAGATTTCTGTCTAATGGGAGGGGGGAGATGAGGCGGCATGGTAATGTGACTGTAGCGTGTAATGAGATTAGTACTCTATAAATCAATAAACACAGTGCGGTACTGTACTGAGTGCTAGATGAAAAAGACGTGGCACCGATGAAGCCTGAAGAAGAGCCAGTTATAGAGCGTTCAAAACAGAAGCGGGTGACATCGCGTTCACGTATGTGCTCACGTATGTTGTGGATAAGGTTGCGTGTAGAGACGTGTAGCAGTGAGTGTGTAATGCTTATGTGTGCATTTCTTTAAGCCCTGATGTTATGTTTTCAAATCAAACACCTCTGGTATGTTTGTGTATAAATTTCAGCCATGTGTCCGACCGGTTTTCCTACCGTTCGACATGGTCCTGCTCTGA
Organism: Argyrosomus regius; assembly: GCA_946959425.1. Classification (NCBI taxonomy): domain Eukaryota; kingdom Metazoa; phylum Chordata; class Actinopteri; family Sciaenidae; genus Argyrosomus; species Argyrosomus regius. The sequence continues at coordinate 21,746,526 of OX336892.1, read as the reverse complement.
ATGCTTGGGCTGAGGGGTCCTCCGCCCTTATTGGTGAACGCCTGCACCCGGATGTCGTAGGTGGTGTCAGGATTAAGGCCCTGGATAGTCATGTGCGTTTCGCTCGTCCGGTTGGTGCTGTTCTGCTGACTGTTGATGTCCCTGTAAACAACCACGTAGTGCACGATCTTGCCGTTCCTTTCGGCCACCAGCGGGGGGTCCCAGGTCAGCTGGGTGCTGGACTGAGTCAGTCCTGTGACCTGCAGGTTGAACGGGAAGCCTGACGGCACGTCTTCAGGGGTGCTGATCTCTTTCACGTAAGCTTCGCCGATGCCGGCGCGGTTGCGGGCACTGAGGCGGAAGACATAGGTGGCACCTTTGTGCAGCCCGGTGACGGTGTAATGGTCATCGGTCTTTCTCAGCTCGCGTGAGGTGTAGTTTTCCTCGTCAGTGCGCTTGTACTGCAGCTGGTAGCCCATCAGCTCACCAACCATTTCCTTAGGTGGCTGCCACTGAATCAGCGCTGTGTTGCCCATAGTGGTGCTGATCATCATAGTGGGCTTTCCTGGCACTGAAAAAACGAGCCAAGTAGAAATAAAAGAATAAGTTGTGGTGCAGGAACTATTTTATTTTTGAATATGCTTAATTACTTTCTGGCACAGCGTTAAATGAGAACATTCATACCATCCTCATATCTGTCTTTTAAATATAAGGCTAGCAGCTGGTCAGCTTAGTTTAACGCTAAGACTGGAAACAGGGGAAACGGCTAATCATTTTCATTTGCCTTAAGAAGATTCATACATGAAAATTGACCTATATAACCAATATCCACCAAGAGGCAGCTTAAATGCAGCATATGAAGATTACATGTCTTGCTCAAAGCACTTCAGCTGTAGTTAGTTATGGTCTGGACGTCGAAGATAACATACAGTACATGTAGCATCCCGCTAAAACGAACATGGCATTTCAGTCACGTGGACGGCCTTCTAATCATAGTACCTTCTTGAATGAGGGAGACAGATGTTATCGGTTTTAAGCCTTGAAAATAATACCGCAGTATTCACTGTAAATAGATAGCACATATCCTATGTTTTACATGATAACCCTGATAAAACCAGACTCTGACCTGCACCGGTCGTGGTGATGACTTTAGCTTTGCTGCGCGCTCCGTCTCCCTTGGTCGTGTATGCTGCCACGGTGACTGAATAGGTGGTTTCAGAGTGCAGTCCAGCAATGATGGCCTCCTGCAAAATACAAAAATCACGAGGTCAGAGGTTAAAAGGTATGAGTGAGCCGGAGCGAGACCACCACTCAAAGGCAAAAAAAAAAAAAAAAAAACCCAAACCCCTGTCACACAAGCTTGCAAAACACACAGCACCAAAAGAAAACCATGATAAAATTAAACACCCTTCCTCTAGTCAATTGTAGTTTCTTGATCAATCTACCTAATAAAAAAAAACATAAATAAAACATTTGAAGGATTTAACAGAGAGAAGTTTTGAAGGCACACAAACAGGACCGGGAACTTTTCTTAAGTCAAGAAAAACTCCTGCGTCCAAACGTTAGGCACACGCTGAACCCGTTAACCAACAAACCAACCAAATGAACCAGAACATCACCAGTGTGTCAGTGTTCATGTCTGCTGCATGGATAAGCATGAGGCTATACCCAGGAGCTTAGGATCATCACTACACTGCAGTCTGTAAAAGCCCACAAATAATATTAATTCTGACTGTGGGACATAATGTGAAAACTCTTAACGATGAAAAAACATGTTACACATTAAATTTTTTTTAGATAATGAAGTTCGATTATTGGCATTTATTGTCCTCTGGAAGTTGGACTGAATGTTCAAGAGCCTCTACACAAAAACACAGACACACTAAGGTGGTTGAACACATCAGTAACTCAACAGTCATGAACAAACAAACGGCAGAGAAATAGCAAACAACTGAGGTAACACACTGTATATTGGTAACCTGCTGCAGTGCTGGCACTCACTTCACCAGACTGCATCAGTCTGAACAAAAAAAAATAAAAAAACACACACCCACACACGGTGAAATTAAAACACTCTCAGAGCTTGAACAAAGCCCATATGTAAACAGACATACGCACACATACTTACCAATGTACAGTATATACACTGCATATAAACACACACTGAAGGATGCATGCACGTACGTACAGACACGCCATAAATGTGCACATGTGCACTCACACAGTAATACACGCAGACATGAGCACACATTCGATACAGAGAACAAATTAATGCCTGCGGCTTGAGCACACATGCTGGAGTCTCTGACTGGGGCCACTGAGAGGACGAATACGCGAATGCCTACAAGCCTTCCTGCCGGAACTCCTCGCAAACTTCTCATACACTCGAATATTATACGGCTTTGCCCTAATGCTGTTTCTCTAACTAATGAAGTTTTAATTTCCTGACCATAGAAGAACATTTAACAGTCTATATAAGCCGGCTCTGTACGACAATGCTTTTTACTGCCCCTATTTTTTAGGGGACATTTGGTGCTCCCATGCTAGCCTTTAAGAGAGACGGGGGAGAAAATGCTAAATTACTATATCATAAAACCATTTTAACTTTATGGAGGAAGTCTCATTACTTTAATCATACAAAATAGCTTGAACAGTCTCAGCAGTGGCAGCCTTTTTTTTTCTTCCCTGTGTTCTGGCAAGGTCAAATTGGGTCTAGTAACACTTTTGAAACTCAGCAAAAAATAGAAAAGGCGAGGCTTCAAAGTTTCCTTCAGAGCAAATGCTTAGAGCAGCACCAAAGGGCATTACAGAGATTATCAAGTGGACTAGTTATAGAAATGGATTATTCTCTACAAGCCTCTTTACACTACTATCCTGACTAGGGTAGAAAATGTCTGGGAAATAATGGCTGGCATTGTTAAAACAAATATATACACTTCAGAGTGTTTTTTTGCTAAAGGACAGCGTTTGATGTGCTCTATTTATGTTGATTTGCATTATAAATGCCATAATTATCTAAAAAAAAATGTAAATTGCTTCAGAATTCTACTCCCTGTGAGCATGCCATGGGTCAACAAGACATGCTAATGTTTTTGCTGTTGGCATCTGTCTGTGGCTAGTCACACTACATTAGTTACCTGGCACACAGACTGCTATCGCCTAAACATGGCTGCTAAAGAAATAATAAAGATGTGTGAACAGATGTCTTCCTCTGACAGTGTCTAGCTCTGTGTCTGTCAGGTGTTAATCAACACATTAAGAGGAGAGGGAGAGGAGGCGAGCCTGACTCATGCCATGTGGGTGTAGCTGAAGGAATCAGGCCATGTGTGATGTGCAAACAGATTTCTGTTTAACTGGCTGTTATCAAATAAATAAAATGATTTGCGCACATCCCACTGGCTAATTTATAAAGAAAGCATTCAGGAAAAAAAAAAATTCAGTGTTGAGATATGAAGATATGAACAAAAAAAAAAAAGATGCCTCAGCATCTATCAACCTTTGTAGATGGTCACTAGATTGTTTAAATCGTTTTTTTTTGTTTGTCAGAGAGGAAACAAGGAACTAAAACTGCTAAAATAATTATTTGATGTGGCTTTTTAAAAGCTATAAACCCTTTTTATTAAAAATAAAAACAACTTATTTGCCTTTGTTTGAATTCTAAAAACAATGTCTGTTATTCTGGCAGGTTTGTATTAAATTTCTGACTAGGAACAGTAAGTGGCCCTGCATTTATGCCACTGCAATATGACGTCTGGAAGGTAATAAGCCATAACAAAGGGCTGCATGACAGCCATGGAACAGTGAGCTGCCATCCAGGCAAATGAAAAGAACATGAAAGGCTGGTGGCAATCTTGGGAGATGTGTGGAGCTGATAAAAAACACACAGCTCCTCCCCTCAGATAGACATGTCATCTGGAACAGTAGGTGAGACAGCAGGTTAGGTGAGCCTGATTAATGTCAGCGTCACACTGGGATGGATGACACGCAGCCTTTGACTGCACTGCGCGCTCAGTGACGGAGGAAAGCGCCACACGCTCACTGCAGCAAGCGCCTCAGATCAGAGTGAGTGCCCAGCTGTTACTATGAGTTTGTCTAACGTTGAAAAATTAGACTTGTACGCAAACATCAGTGGAAGTAATCCTCATGCTTTGTGCTTTGTGGTTGTAGTAGCTCTGAGAACATCACACACACACACACACACAAACACACAAACACACAGGCGTAAAAAAAACATTAAAAATAAATTAAAAAAAACAGGAATCATTAGGACACACATTTCTTGCTGTGGTTATGATGGGGTTGTGATCTTTCATGAGAATTCACACCGAGTGGATTACAGGCAAACACACACACACACACTCACACCAAACTCAAAATCCACAAGCACACACAGCACCCCCAAATTGCAGAGGGGAGAAGAGCCTGCCCTGCAAGACAACCCCAGCAGCACACATGAGGGTTACTCACATGCTCGGTGGACTCCTCAATATTCCACTGATGGGAGAGAGAAGACACAGGACACAGGGTGGGGAGAGAAATGAGTCAGAGACAACACAACAGGCATGGAAAAAAAGCGCTCGTCTTTTTTTCGCTCAAAGACAGATGAATGTAGGTGTCAACAGAGTCATGCAGTAGACAAAAAAAAAAGAGGGAGAGAGAGAGTGTGATGGAAGAGAAGGAGTAAAAGAAAAACGAGAAATGGAGGCAAGTTGAGTGGCATAAAACAAATTGTGTAGCCAAGTTGAGCAATGGTTGTGAAATTCTTTTGTTTATGATGCACTGCCTTGTTTCTCATTTGCCTATGAATCCAATAAAACCCTCGCACTTCCTTAATCACAGAACACCTCTATTTAGGATGATAACTATACTCATTTATATCCGTGGATACAAAACATAAACTATGCAGAATCTCTGAAGCATTTCCTCTTAGAAATGGAGGGAGGGCCTTTTATTTATTATATTTCAATATGTTTTCAAAATGTTCTCCTTGCTCGCTGTGCTTGGCCAAGTGATTCCCGGGGGAAGTGAAAGCCCATTTTGTGCTGCGGGGCTCCGTTCGGTGCCAAGCGTGAAATCCTATTACCAGTGCTGCTATGCTAGCCCTGTGACATCAAACCCCATCGATGCAGAACGCAACTGCTGGTGTTTACCAGCAACTCGCTCCGCAGTTCAGCCGCTGCAGAGGAGTTCACTGATGGGTGACCTGGCTGACAAGGGGCATGAGAGATGACACTGGTGACAGTGATGTGGGACAAAATGGGGGAACACGGAAGGAAGAGGGGCCGAGGGAAGAAAGGTGGGTGAAGGTGGTGGCTGCGAGTGATAACATTTGAACATTGGTGGAGAGATGGAGGATAATGATGCTGGGACATGAGCAGATTAGGGAAGGAGATGAAGACACCATAAAGACTCCTAGTTAAAGGTCACGTGAAATATTATATTTCCTCCCTTACCTCTACTGATTGGGATTTTATTTGCCCAGATTTGAGAAATCAATGTTTAGATTTCACTGTCTGCCCCAATAGTGAATGCAATTACACCGGTTTTACTCACAAATTCAACAGCAATGAATCGTTTCAATCTGTCGAGTAAAGTGCAACATTATGGGGCGCCAGCGAATTATCAAAACATTGTCAGATGTGACTTACCAGCTGTTTGTCATAAGTGCACAATTATACAGCAGTTATCATTAAATAGAATGCTGCTTTTGAATGTTATGATTATTAACATGTAACATTTGTCCAAAGGTGAAGTTGACTTGTAAGTTGACATAGATATTCTGCAGCTGAAATGTTTATAAAGAATCCTTAAGAATAAATCAGGGTTGTTCTTTTTTTATATATATTTTTAAGTCTAAGTGATTATCAGTGATTCAGAGTATTTCTTGCTGAAATGCATAAGAGAAACATAATTATATATTTTCATGAAATCCTTCTGCCTTTGAAGCAAATCTATATATTTCAGATACCGTTATAAATAAATGTCTTCTTGTCCTTTAAGAAGACCAACATGGAGTTTACACAGTCACCTGACATACAAACAAAGAAATTCATCAGCGCTGTCTGCCTTCCTGCTTGCCCGGTGTTTCCTTCTTTCAACACGGGACTTTCGCAAACAATGAGAGCGAGTCTCACACTCTACTGATTCATTGTGCACTGGAGAGACGGTGTTCATCATCCTCCATTGACTGTTGGCATACGAAAAGACAAAAGACCCAACTTCTCCTCCCTCCTCCCTGTGGATGAGTCTTTATCACCAACCAGCTAACTGAAGCATGAACAAGGCCTCTGTACGGTCCCGGTTGTGACTGGTCGACACACATGGCGCATTAAGAACTGCTGCCTCATGCTCCTCTGACATAGCGGGGCACTAAATAGTACCATTTAAGAACAGCTGCTACTTAACTCCATGAATAACAGTTTGTGACGTGCCTAATTGCTTAATTTGTTTACCGTCGACTCCACTCAGTATGTCAACAGAGCAGTGAACACATTAAGGTTTGCAAGAGTTCCTATCTCATCTTGGGCTTAATCCCTTTCTATCGCAACTGCTTTTGCTTTCTGCTTAAATCCATGGGAGAATTATAAATTATCCCCCATTTATATTTCGAATGCCAACGCAAGCTGAAAACACATCATTGCTGATAAGCGTCGTTCGTGGAAACGGAGCGGTATAATTTGCAGGCGGGTGAATGCAAATGTGATGACATGGGCTAAGATGTGTGGCTATAAAAACGGGAACGAGGGGGGAACGAGTGATGTGGAAGAGAAGGAGCTGTCATGATTGATGGAGTGAAACGGGCTGAGGTGCTTCTTTTCTCTTTTTTCTCTTCCCCCCCGATTCACATTCAACTCCAATCTGAGGAAGTGAAGGCCGTGGAGGCAGTGAAGCATTGCCTCGCTCACTCTGCCTCACACACACACACTCACCGCAAAAATGCATGAGTGGTCAAACAAAATGAACCTGGAAAAGTAGTGCTGGATAAAGGCAAACTTGTGCAGAAAATGTATAGAAGCGCAGACAGTGGCTAATGGGTTCAAACTCAATCAAGCCATTTTCTGCCAACTTTTATAGACGGGTGTACGCAGAACATGAGCCTAGAGGTTGCTGTGAGTGCACAGTGATGAAGCAGGCTATGTGGTGTGGACTTGCCCACTCAGGTTCAGTCCGCTGTCCCAATAGAAATATGGATGGAAAGGGGTCGATAACATCACAGTTAACATGGCCTCTGGTTTAAATTTAGCAGGGAAATGAGGGCGATGTGTGGGCTCCTGCTTGAAAAGAAAAAGAGGCGCTTAACCCACCCACGCACGAGCAAGCTTTCCTAGCTCTCCTCCCAGCGTTTTCAGCTAACCCTGAGAGAGGGTGAAGAGGAGAGAAGGAGCCAGAAACAGAGAGAGAGAGAGAGAGAGAGAGAGAGAGAGAGAGAGACAAAGGCGAGAGGTGATAGCGATTTTGACAGAATCTGCAAACCAATCAGTCGGCTTTGGATCTGTGATTTAAGTCTAAGGTGTGGTTGTGCTACGTTCTGAGAGCCCTGCTGGAAAATCTGGATTTTTTGTTTTTTTCCTCCTGGCAGGCTTACTGTGCATCCAATGCAGGTGAAAGGGTGGATATGGAACTGATTTCACAACGCATTAGGCAGATTCTTGAGAGGAACGCTATGGGATGTGCCAGGAAAGAAGAAAATTGTTTTTTTTCCTTTTTATTTATCATCAATTACAGGTGTGCGTTTGAGGGATTTGCATGAGTCTAGGATGAGTCATGAACTCTTCCCAGCCAACTGGAACACCCACTACAAGGTTGATCTAAGCTGTGAGCATGTTTGCTCATGTTATCTGTGTTGTTTTTTCCGCTTGTTGTTGGGGTACGGGAATGGAAAGATGTGTGAGAAAAGGAGTGATTGTTCTCAAAACCAGTTGGGCGAACGGGAACAAGGGGAGCGACGCCTGGCTGTGTGGTCTTTAGTGACGTCTGGGCAGGTCCTTGCAGGTTGGCTACTCAGCACTGTCTCATAGAAAACAATCTGTTGAGATGACTCAATCAAGGGTAACCAACCTGCACGCAAGCCTGTGGTAATTACTCAACTGGCTTCTCAGGCAGGAAGGGTGCAAAAGGAGGACACGAGAGAAAGGGAAGGGAGTTTCAGGGAGTGGGAAATGAAAAAAAAAACATAACAGGAGGGAGGAGAAATTCAGGTTTCTGCCAGGGAGGGAACGGTGAGTTTGAGAGGTGTCTTGGCCACCAAACTGGAACATGAGAGCTATTGCTGAGCTCCAAATTGCAGCGCGTCTTTGTGTTCTTGTGTGAACCTGGCACAAATGAGACATGGCGGGGAGCATTGTTTGCACAACAAGTAGGGTCATGTTCAGTTCAATTTTCATAACACAAAACAAAGTCACGCTAAACATGTCGGCATAAGGAAAACACTTCCAGAAAGACAAGCAGCCGCCATGTTTTCCTCTTTTTCCAGACCAAACGATGCTGTCCCGGCTGTCAAGCACTCTAGTACACAGTCAGATAGCAATGAACTGTCAGCAGCAGCTGCCAGAAACTACTGCTGTCCGACACCTTTGTTTTTCAAAGGCTTGATACAGTTATTCTCGTCTCTATCTCGCCAATATAACTAAAAAGTGTTAATTTTCTGCTTAGAAATAGCGCTGGAGTCCCAGGTGAGATGGGCCACTTAGGTGACTCATGATGTATTTATCAATGAAGGCGGTGTTACGCAGCTGTGATCCCACAACCTTCTGCTGAGCGTCACTTGGGATGTAGCATGTCTGACACGTCATACCAAGGTGACTTTGCCAGTGCTTCCTCTTCTGAAATGATAAGACTTAAGACAGTGGGCTGTTTGCCAAAGCAAATGAGGGTTAATAGCTCCACTCAAGGGCACAGCAGTGTGTTCTGCCTGGGAAATGAACCAGCAACCTGTTGGTCTACCTAAATGCTGCTGCAAAGCATTTATCAGCAAATGCTGCTCAGAGAGCCGTTCGGATTTTTTTTTTTTTTTTTTGTGGTGTTCCTGCGGCCAGGGAGCGCTTACTTGTTCAAATTAGATGTTTCTATGTGGGGCCATCGAGGGTGCGAGCGAATGCGTGTTCGTGCAAATGTTACTCCCGGCAAACAATCAGAAAGAGGCTCTTAAGCTGGTCTCTCTTCTCCCGAAGAGAGGGAAAAAGTGAGAGTGGGTTTTTTTTTTTTTTTTTTTTTTTTTTTTTTAAGATATTCATGAATCTCTGAATCCCTCTTAAGGATTACAATCTCTCATCCATCTCACACGGTGTCACACAGCTTTGGGCGATTCGGAGCAGCCTGCATTAATGTGCAAAGGGCGGCGTCAAGAAAAAAAAAGTCTAATTTATAAACATGGTAACAAGGCAGTGCATATGTATTACTGCTAAAACCGCAAAGAGAGGTGCATTGATTCGGCTAAGCCCCAACCTGATGTAACACATATAAAATATTTAATAGCTATTACTGTAGAATTAGAATGAATCTTGTTACGGCGGCTAATCCAAAGCTGTGGGAGCAGGGTACCAATTTAGAGTCAAATGTCACATGTGGAGGACGATGGAGAAAAAAAAAAAAGAAGGGGAGGAAGAGATAGTGTGGTCGACGTAAAGAAAATTCCATGTGTCACAAGGTATGGGGGGAATGAAGTGTGAACTGAAGGGAATATGGGAGCAGTGGAGAATGAAAATAATAGGATACGAACATAAGACAGATACAGACAGTGAAAGAGAGACAGAGAAAGGCCGGACAGGAGTAAGACATCATCCAGTACCTGTGCCTCTGGCAAAGCAACGTCCATGATGTTAGGCTGGCCTCGTGGTTCGCCGTTTTCAAGCCGAGAGAAGATGACTTGATAGCCCCGGATTTGGCCGTGCTGCTTCCCCTGCAGCGGCGGCTTCCAGGTGACCCGGATTGCTGTGGAGTTTATGGCCTCGACCTCCAGCTTCCTGGGGGGTGCTCCCGGCACTGGAAACCAGAAAAAAGGGGAAGACGGGGAGAGAGAGAGAGAGAGAGAGAGAGAGAGAGAGAGAGAGAGAGAGAAGAGGGAGAGAGGGAGGAAGGGAGTCAAAATATGCTGAGTTAGCAATTTTCCTCAGTTCAGTGTGTTTTGTGATGAGGAGCCAAAATAATGACTCCTGGTGAGTTTTTTAGAGACTTGGGTGCTCCTCTAGTAGGAAGTCAGACTAGATTTGGCCATGAATCAAAATCATCTCCACTCAGTTCAGACCTTTTGTGTCTGCTGTGTCCCCAAAACACCCAATACGGGACAGCATGTGGTCTAGTGATGTCTGTAATGCCCTTAATTCCGGTATGAAATTAGCTGTGTTGCAGCAAACTTCAAACACATTAATTATAGACGACTCTCTTAGGGGGAGCCGCTCTCTATCAGACTGCAAACAAAACGAGGAACGAGTGAGAGAAAGAGGCGAGAGCGATGGAACGGAGAGGGGGAGTGCTGCTCCACTTCTACTCCTCAGAACAGAAGAAAGAAGACATGAAGGCATTTAAACAGTGAAAGCTGAGGAAAGTGGTGCAGAGCTGAGGCCCTGGAGGTGATGATCCTTAACCTGTCATAGATGTGAAGTGTTAAAGCTGCAGAGAGGGAGCTGGAAAGAGGAGGAAAAAAAGAGAAGGTGACCCCCTTTTGCTACCGCTATCACCTCATTAACTCGGAATTGATCAACAGGACAAAGAAATGTGCAGGAAAAGTTGAAGAGAGTGAAGGAAGATAGTGACAGGCAGCCCCAAGCAACAGATGTCAAGAGTCTGAGAGCACTCTGCTTAAGGGGAGGTGTTAACCTACCATCCTCTTTGGTTCTCATCCTCACTGGGGCACTCTCGGGGCCGGGGCCCACGTCAGTGTGTGCCCTCACCCACACCTGATACTCAGTCCACTTCTCCAGGCCCTCCAGCACAAAGCTAGTGGCGTCTGCGCCGATGCCCGTCACCTCATGCCGCTCCGTGTCTTCTCCAGCCATGGCCTGGTAGCTGACTGTGTAGCGCACAATGGCGCCGTGGCGGCTAGCGGCGGGCGGTGCCACCCAACTCACCTTGAGGCTGGTGGAGCTCAGGCTGACCAGGTGTACCTCCTGAGGGGGTGCTGATGGGGCTGTAGGGGGAGGGGAGCACAACCACACGGAGGGGGGCACGGATCAAGCAAACAAAAAAGAAACTAAAACACAAGCAAACTTAAGGCAAAACTGGAAGCTTTTTGTAGACGAGGCAAAATAATTAAAATGTTACACGCCAACAGTATTCCATGTTTTGGTCCTCTACCTTCTAGTGAAAGTCTATTTTCAAAGTCTACTTTCTCAGCTGTATGAAGTTCACAAATCATTTGCACTCATACGGTGATACATTACATTGCAAGTTTGAATCAAACATTTTAATTTTTACACTGAATACAAAAAGCTTCCGTACTAAACAGGATGCTACCTCCGGACTGAGAGACTGGCTGCAAAAGCGCATTTACTGTTACGCGGCTACTGTTGAAGCTGCGTTTGGCACTAAAACTACAGGGTGGGCTGAACGGAACATAAAACGTGCCAAAATTTTACAAGGCGATGTTTTTATAAAGACGTAATTTGTCCCTAACTTCCCTCTCTGCTGCCTCCCGCAGTATGCAGAGGGAGCAATAAACTGGCCATGGATGTGCGAGAGTGTGAACAAGTGCTTGACAGTGTTGACTGGTGTTCGCACATTGATGCGGAAGCTCTGGGCTTTATAACAGTGTTTGTCAGACCCTGCTCGGTGCCGCAGCTGAGACACACTGGGCTGTCTTTGAAGTCATGCATAAAGCTATCATTTCATAATTAGTAACAGTTATGAAAATCACAACATTGTCAACAAACATGGTAAACAATATTATTATCAAATGGGACTCTTTAATTACCTTTTATGATTTAAATAACTGGTGATGTTGTGACACGATAGTTTTGGTATTAAATCTGCTGGCCCATCATGACATCAAAGTGAGTTTTTAATTCATTGTGTATATCGACATGCCAGATTCTGTTATATATGCCATGTTTTATAGTAAACTCTTCTGACATGTCTCACTATGTGTAGAAACACAAATAGTACATAGTATAATGAGTCTATATAGGGTTTGTAATCTCTCCTAGTGCTACACCTCCAGTCTGGAATAATAAGATTACTGCAATAAATAATATAACATTATTCGCAACAGCTGCTGTATAAAATATATTTAATCTCTCAAGTCCAGAGGAAAACAGAAAACCAATAAACTACTTCAAAATAGGGAACAAGAACAACACTGAAAATAAACACAATAGCATTCATACATTACATGCATCTAACTCAATCACGAACTTATTCAACTCTACAAAAAAAAAGGGCCTCTTCAAAAGAAAAGAAAATGAACTGGGAAAAAGAAAATCTGAAACAAGGTGTTCTTCCAAAGCATGCCCATGAAATTTCTTTTTTAATAAGCAGAGCAATGAACAATTCTCTAATCTGAATCCGATAAACTAATGCCAGAACTCAAAGCTCAAAATATTAACAGAAGAGAACTAAGACTCATCAGATGGTCCCTGATCTGCAGGAGAGTGGACAGAAAACTACAAAGACCTGACAACACCACATGTATTACAAAAAAGGTGACAGACTGAGTCAAAACAATGCTGATGATTAGCAGAATAGATTGTGATACTGAAAAATCTGCTAGATCAAAGTCAAATTGGACGAGGGGAGGACGACGCCACAGGAAATACATGTACCTCGGAGGCAAAATGAGACAGACAAAGAGCGGGCTTATAATGGAGATCAAATTTTAGCTGAAGAAGATAAAGTGCCTCCATCTAGCTCCCCTTTTTCCTAAAGTTAACACCCAAAACATAATTATTTGACCATATACAGTCAAAAAAATGTACTTTGTTTAATAATTTAATGCACCTATACCCTGATTGATGAATATATCTATAGTCCACTTTAGCAGGTTATCTTAAACAGTGCTAAGTGAACCGCACAACCAAAAACATTATGGATGTCCTAGATGTGTTCCCATAGGACACAGATTGTGCATGCACAGAAGCTTACTCTACCTTCTGTCTCAAAGAAAGAAAACGGCACAATGAAGCCACCTCTTCAGCCACTTTTAAAGACTGTTGAGTCATCATATATAAATGGCAAAAGAATATGAATACAGCTCATGTTCATTGCTCTGAATCTTAAAAAAATAAAAATAAAAAAAAGAAACTAAACGTTTAAATGTAGCACTAGAAAATGTCACACTTCCCCACTGCCTATTCGCCACAGAACCATTCCATGCACACCGTCCTTCTGCCGCACGAAATTCAAATTCTGTTCTCCAAATTCTGTCCTTCTGTGACAGGAGGCACAGGACTCATCACCACTTGTTATCTCAATTGACAGTTATAATACTCTGTGGTTGTCAGAGGTGTTGATGTTAAGTGATTTTGTCTGTCCTAATGGGGAAGATTTCAAAAAGTAGGTATCAATTGCTTCCATCCATCCTATCGTATTCTTTTCTATTCTAATGTTGCGATCACAGTGACATTTGAAAAGCTGCCTATTTAAAATGTACCAATGTAATTTCTATATTATATTTGTGCAGCGTGCACCTGCGATGTCCTGAACTAATCCCAAAGATCTACCGATCCGATTGTTTTTTGGGGAGAAGATTAAACATCTGTTTTCTGTAATTCCAACAACTTCTCTCTAGCGGATCAAATTAGGAAGGCACACTTATTCATGTGATCCTAAAATGTAGCTCTGTACACAATGTGTGCAAGGCACAAATGCACTGCAACATAAGCCTCCTGAGAGGTGGTACAAGCATGGTGCCACCACAGCGAAAAAGTCAACAGTCAGCTGGCAGAGTGACATTTTGAGTGCTGGCACTGTAAAAGCACATAATGATATGAGGCAAAATAACACAGCACAGCTCACAAATGTGGGAAAAAGACACATTAAACGTACCTTTGACACTGAACACAGGGCCTGCCCTCAGATAGATGGACAGGAGGGTTAGTGTTGGTGACAGAGGGGAGGAGGTGGAGGCGAGCGGCTGACTGGGACTGGCTGCACTGTCAGCATTTTATGTTATGCTGAAATTGACTTGACATTCAAGTTGCCAACGGTGTCTAAGTTAAGCTCTATGAAACACAACTTTGTCCTGCCTAAACCTAAACCTGCTTCAGCCGACTGTGGGCGACCGTTGCGCCACAAAATCACTGGTTAGTGGACGACAAGGAGACAAGACAGACGAGAGAGAGAGACAACACGGGAGGAAAATCACTTTCTCCACGAGGACTTACTGGACTGGGCGGTGCGAGCCTCGATGGGTTGAGTGTAGACACCTAAGCCCATCTCAGAACGGGCTGCCAGAGAGAAACGGTACAAGGTGTCAGGCTTTAGACCGTCCACAGCGTAGGAACCCGCTGGGTTGAAGCTCACATGTAACTGTAGGGTTAGACAGAAAGATGGCACTCAGTTAACACCAAAGACAGTCACACAGGTCCCTCAAATGCTCGCCTAGGAGGAGTATTTGTTGTATTATTTTCACATGGGTGAATGAATCTGACTGCTGTCTCTTCTTCCTACATACATGCAATGCAGAAAACAGCCAAATTGGAGAGCAGCTTATTCATAGCCAAATTGTCTTATTTACAACTGATGCAGTGGTCTAGTAGAGTTGTACGAAGGGCCACAACACAGAGAGAAGAATTTTGCTGTCTGTTACTACACTAAATCTTTCTCATCAGCTGGAGAGTTGACTGAATTACTACAATAACACTGCTTCAGCTGCGGCCTCCCATTCAGAGATATTGCGTCATAAAGAACAAGATTCATTCGTCTGCAATCTCACGGCAGATAGATAGACAGATAGACAGATGGACAGATAGACTGACAGATAGACAGATGAACGGATGGATGAATAGACAGACAGAGAGGCAGAGAGACAGCATGACAGAAACACAACTAAAGAAAGATGTTCTGTAGGAGAGAACACCGGGTCATAAAATAGTTAGAACTTCATGTTGTTATTCTAACCTTGTTGTCTGAGCCGGCCTCCCAGTACTGCAGCTCATACTTAGTGATGGGGTCCTGGACGGGCCACAGCCATGTTAGCATGATGCGGCTGTCCAGCTCAGCTTCAGCCTCAAAGCTGGACGGCTGGGCAGGGACTGGGTACAGAGGGGCGAGAGGACAGAGGTTGAAGAATAAAAGGAATAAAACAAGAGCACATTTCTAAAGATAATTGTTTATCACAGCAATAACCACCTCAATACAACAGACAAATAACCTTATGAGAGACAAAAATATTATACAGCACCTTTACATAACTATACATCCCTAACTAAGACACTATATGTATACAACTAACACAGGGAACATAACATTTAACAAGTGCATATGAATGTACACTTAATTAACACACAGAGCCACACACTGTTGTTGGCAGCTCACCTCCCTGCTGGGTTTTGACTTGCAGGATGTCAGAAGGTGGCCCATCACCTACAGAGGTGAAGCCAAGCACCCTGAGGCTGTAGGTGATATCAGGAGTCAGGCCTGAGATGGTAGTCAGGCTGCTGTCGTCTGTGTTGTGCTTCTGCCAGGCACTGAGCGGAGCCGTCAAGTCCGAGCTGTAGTAGACCCGGTAGCCCCTGATTTGCCCGTTGGGCTCCTCGGGCGGTTCCCACTGGACCAGCATTGTGCTGGCACTCAGCATGCGCGCTTGGACGTGTAGAGGTGGCGAGGAGGGGGCCTGTTCACCAGTGCGTGTCTCCACGGGGTCGCTCGGTGGCCCCCGGCCAATGTTGTTGACAGCCATGACACGAAACTCATACTCAGAGTAGGGGCTAAGTCCACCGATGCTGTAACGGGTAGTTGCCACACCTTCCACTTCCTGGAAGCCATTGTCTGAGGTCTTGGCTCTGTACTGGATCATGTAGTAGGAGACAGGTTCTGGGTTTCCAGAGTCCCAGGTGAGAGTCACACTAGTGGCTGTGGTTTCAGTCACAATGAGGGAGGCGGGAGGCTTTGGCAAAGCTGAGGAGGGAGAAGCAGGGCATTAGCTTTGATATCAAGAATGGACTTTTAGGACTTGTGGGTAATTTGAGAAAAATTGGAGGTCTGACACGTTCGATACAGTGATTCTCAAAATGCAGGCACAATGCAGCTAAAATCAGCTCTCTGGAGAAAAGACATGGCCGGTCATGTCTCCATTCTGTAACTCATAGCACTGAAATGATTGTTTCATAAGCTAATCCTCATAGTGCTGTCAGGAGCCAGTGTCCCCAAATGAATAGAAGCGATAGAGTGGAATCCCAATTTTGAGTTTTACAACCGGTATGGTCATCACTGACAATACAAGAAAATTGCAAGAGTGTTTCCCGTTGTGAGAGCAGGACAAATACAAACAAAACAGAGGCTCTTCATTATGGTTTCTTTTTTTAAAAAATGGGGGGGGAGGTGTTCTGTATTGCTGTGGTCCCTCTAAATGACTGTGACATTCTGTGCATCGATCAGCTGAGTGGAAAGGAGGATCAATACTGACAACAACTGATAACAGACGCTGCAATGGGCAGACACACACACACACACACACACACACAAGCGCTGACATTGAGACTGAAAACAGCAAGAGCGTTTAATTTTTTACCTCTCAGCGTCAACAAGAACCACAGGCCACAGTGCGAAAGTAGTGCTGATTATTTACAAGAAGAGGCCATTTGAAAGTGGTTTACTGTTTTATAACACATCATTATCAGAAATCTGAGTTGCAGAATTCACAGTAATAATACTCAACAGCACAATAACCTCACTCAGAGATACGGCTCTTACCTTTGACGGTGACCTGAGCGGTGGCTTCTATCATGCCCAGAGAGGAGATGGCCACGCAGGTGTAGTTCGCCGACTCACGGATGTTGTTGACCTCCAGCACGTTGCGTCCCATCGGCATCTCTTCTTCCTTGGTCAGCTCCACCAGGCCCATTGTCCACTTGACGTAGGGCATCGGCGAGCCCACTGCCACGCATGTCAGGTTGACGCTGCCGCCTGGCATCACCTCTTGGTTGGTGGGCGGAATGGAGAATCTGGGTGGGACTCTTCGCACTGAGGGAGATGAAGAGGAGCAGGAGAAAATAGTTAACAGGTTGTAAAGGTGAATATGATGATTCTTTTTTTTTTGTGATTTCATGAATGGTCTTTCCCCACACAGCTAATAGAATGGAGGGCTGATCGCTTTTGTCCGAATGTGCAGGCGAGCACAATGGGAATAATAAGACTGTCACAAAATGGCTCTGGAAATTCACAAGAAAACTTTGAGGGGGTGTTTTATCCTCTTGCCAACAAAAGGGAATATAATCAAAAAAATAGCCCAGTTTTGCTGGAGACTATGTCTGGCCCTCTTTTGTCAAAGTGTCAAATGGTAGCGAGAGTTGCATCATTGAGGGACCCTGTGGAGATGGCATTGTTTGATTTCTCCTCCCTCTCCCTCTCTGGCTCCTTCTGCTTCAGCCTGTCTTTCTCTCTCTCTCACTCTCTCTCTCTCTCTCTCTCTCTCCCTCTCTTTGTGCAGTTCTGATATGCAGATAGGCTGACATTAAAAAGGGGTTCCCATGGAGACAAGAAGGGCCCGTTGACGTCGCCAGGGACAAGGCAAACACCGATGCTGAGGCTCCATGCAATACTGAAAAGCTGGCCCAGAATAAACAGGCAGCCAGCATTTACATATGACTTGTTTTCTATCTAAATAAAGATACACAAGAAATGCCTGCCATATTTACACACTTCAGATCTTTTTCTGGTAACTTTTGGCAACCACAACAAACTTACCCGCTTGACATGGTAAAGAAAACCTGACAGTGCGATGTGAACGCCCATCAGTGTCAGACCTGTTACATTTATGATATGCTGAAAATTACCATAGTGTGTGCTGAACATATGAAGGAGCAGCTCTGACTTCTTTAACCTTGATTATGAAGCCAAGCCAAACATTTCGCTCCCTAGTGAGGTCCCACTATTGCTGGTCGTGTGTATTCAAAATACTACGGCATGAAACTATCCCTGCAGAATTTATACTGCTTGTTTCCCCTAATGCACTATAACATCTCTGTGTCTCTCTGGAAAAAAAAAAAAGCTCTTGACTGTAATTGCTCTTTTGCACTGGTCTCCATGAAAATGGATTTTAAAATGTGAGTCTCCCTCGACCCCCCCTTCACCCCTCCCTCCCCAATCTCATTTGAACCAGAACGTTCTTACTATATAGCCATGCTTGTTATTCCCCTCATTATGTGGTGAAATGAAAAAAACAACAACAACAACAAAACAAAACACAAAAGCACTTTTTGAGATTCCAGTCAGGAAATCTCTGGAGTCTCTGGACCGCACTATAATAAGGGGAACCTGGTTCACTCTCATCTGAATTTTCCTAAAATAATTGAGGTGTTGTATATAAACCTGCTGTTGTTGTTTTTCCCAATCAATACCATCATGTGGGCTTAAACTACTTGGCTCGATATCTCATAAAAATATTAATATACATTAATATACATTAACATACATGCATGTTTTGGAATTTGGGCTTTTCTCACAATATCCAAGATGAATCAAAACTTTGCAGTTCTTTTAATAAGAACTAACCTCTTCAGAGGGTGTGTGGGGAAAAAAAAAAGTTAACTCTGGGAACAGTGAAGAGGTCGGCGAAGGTTTAGGATGGAGTAATGATGACTCGTGAATGGTAATAATAACAGCGCAGAGTTTCCAAAATGACTCAATGAACAAGAAGATACGATGCGGACGGGTTCGTGCAGGAAAGAAGTGACGCACTTTAACAGTGCAGAAAATTATTAACAGCCATGACGTCTGCTTTACGTGGGTTCACAAGCAAATGGCTGATCTCTAAATGCAAAGAACGGACAGGCAGGGTAGCGTCACCAGCCTGGGAACGGGACAGGGACGACATTCTCAAGCAAAGCATGCACGGGAGCTGAGGAAAGATATGGGATGGGATCACAAGCCCGAGTACGTTGAAAGAAGAAGATAAAGACGGAACTTGGTCCAATTTTCTTGTGTAATTGACTGAACATCTGATTTCCAGGCTGACTAATGCATGACAGACTTTCCTTTGAGTGTTTCAAGAAAAGAAAAAAAAAAAACACACAGCGTTAGTATTCCACTTATGTTGGTAGCCACCTGTGTCTTCTCACACAACTGTAATATTCTCCAATGCAGCTATTTTTCAGAACATATGCTTATAAAAAAAAAAAAGAGAGACCTGAGAGAAGCGGCCCTAATGTAAAACCATTTAGCTCAAAGTATCTGTTATTCCTTCATGATTCCATAGACTAAACAGTGCTAAGAGCAGTCAGTCAATGGGGCCTGTGTATATTGAACACTTAATGTTGTGAATAATTCATGTCGTGCGGTTAAGTTTGGAGAGGTGCTGTGGAACAAAATGACTAGAGGGCAGGTAATTGTTATCGATTCCCCCGAAGCCTCTCTCCTGTTGAGAGCGGCTTGGAGAGACGGGCTCCGGGACTCTATCAAAACCACAAAATAAGCCCTGTCTCCACTCTGCCTGCCTGCTTGCTGGATACCTATAAATTTAACTGCCTTGACAAAGTGCCCAAGGATAGCAGAACCTGTTCAGTCAATCAATATCTGAGCAAACTGGCACAGAGTCAGCGGGCTCCCAGGCTTCCTGGCAGCACTGCTGGGCTACCATGATGGCTGATCATCCCCTTGTCAGCACACTGCCAGCTCATTCTTAAATATTCTATAGGTCAGCTCTTTGCACAGCAGCGTTTCGCAGATAGTACAAGTGAAGAGATTATTTCCAAAACATTAGCTCTCTCTTGGACAATGTCAGTGTCATCATTCATAAACTCTGAAACAGTGGTTCGGTCTATAAATATGTGTATCGAGGACCAAATCTGCAGATATTAACCGCTTGTTTCCATTTATTAATGACTGGCTGTTGCAGAGTACATTTAGTGAAAGAAGACGGGACTTCTTTTCTCATTAGCGCGCAATTCTTGCAACACAACATAATAAACTCTCTTTTCCTGCAGTGCCTCCTGCTGCCACATCACATAAAGACAGGGTGGGATGTCTTCTCATTAGGCTAACATGTGCCTATCACATGCTTCAGTCTCCAGGAAGTGGATGCCCATGGTGGTAAAACAGGCATAATCCCCTGAGAACGGCTTTGTCGGTTCTGATACCCATGTCCCTCAGTGGGAAAGCGAGGGGTGTTGCTGCCTAAATACCTGACAAATCCGGTTGCCACCTGAATACCAAAGTAATCCATCACACACCTCTGATGAGCCTGCAGAGGTGGATGGAACGTCTGAGAGTAAAAGGAGGTATAGTTTCTGGTGGATGTGGTTGAGAGTGACAACATGGGTGCGGTTGGGAAGAATCCACGACTACATAACAACAACAGAGATCTAATAATGGCTTAAGCAAACTGCACGGGGACTCCTTGTGTGTTTTGGCAAGGCTAATTGAAACACAGTTAGGGGGAGTGGCGTCGGAAGGCATGCAAGAACTATTAAAGGATTCATGCAAACAAGTAGACAAAGGACACAAGCACACTATGACGGATTAGGGAGAGCCATTATTGATATTTTTGTTTTTCAGGGAAGGGATACCGCTTTCTCTTTATCGTAGGGCCTGGAAGGGATTGTTGACCTCACTTAAAATCTTTATGAAAATTGAAGGGAGAGGATTAAAAGTGAAACTGACAAACCTTCTCGCTGATCTGTTTGAGGATGAAGTGATTTGATGGAGGTGAGCGATGGAATGAAAAGATACAAAGTGGAGAGGGAAACAAGACAGTGAAACAGAACAGTGTTTCTGTGGACACAGTGGAGATTCGTGACATGGCAGAGTAATGCATACGTGTAATGCATACATACGGTACCAAGGAAGGAAAATCTGTTTTACAAATGATTCACCATTATTGTTTTCCATTAGCATCTTTATTATTAAAATCTATGATGTCAAATGAAACTCGACTAAATTAGGTGTGAAAGCTTTAAAGACATATTTGACTTTTGTTTGACATTATTGCAACAATACGCAGTTAAAACTCTATGATGATAATGCCTACATGGATAAGTCAGAGATTAAATAACAAGTTAAATATACCATCCACTTAAGGTAGGTATTAGAATTTTTATGCCTCATTCTAACTATGCTTGAAAGCATTTTTTGTAGAGTAATTGTTGATTTAAAGGATACTGGATACAGCTCCAGTACCTGATCTTTTGTTCATGAAATTGAGCTTAATTTATCATTTTGTAACTTTTCCCTTCTTGACACACACACACACACACACACACAAACACATGAAACACACACACACACACACACGAAACACACACACCAAGAGAACAGCATGAAGATATTTTGGTAAAAGAAAAGCCCAGCTGCAGCACTTTATCCTCTATGACATATTGACATGTCACATGGATATATGAAGGAGTGCCAGCAGACAGAAGCTGACATCCCTCCTCCGTCGTGGGATAAGCGCTTGACAAATGAGCGCTCATGCACAATCACAGGACGCTCTGTGATTCTGCCCACGTTGATGGAGTCCTCCTTTAGAGGAGGGTCACCGAGAGCGACCCCGCAGCAAACAAGGAGCACGCGCACTAGCGCACCTACAAACATGCACTCGCTCTTAATGGATGAGAAGTGGAAAGAACACAGATACACAGACAGGAAGGAGGAAAAAAAAGAATCCCCCCTCCCCCCTCCCACAAAGAGAAATATGAGGACATCATTCTCTGGTGGCTCTAAAATGTCAAGACAAGGGTGGTGATGGTGCTGGGAGCATGTTTGTGTACCTGCAGACAGGAATAGGATCAGGTAGTGATGGTGAGTGGAAAAAAACAGGAACACATTTGCTGACACAAAACACCAACTCAACAAGCACAATTAATGCAAGTCTGACAGAGGTGTATGTGTGTACTGTATGTGGGCGGGTGTTAGAAGGGTGTTGATGGAGAATAATACCATAATTCTTTCGCCCATGCTCCTTCAAGTAGCGGTTACCTTATTGACATTTGAAGCCTACAAACAACTGTTCCACCCAGGGGAGGATGAAAATCGTAGAAGACGCTGAATTTAATTCAGTAATGCTTATAATTAACTCAAAAACTGCAGAAAAAAATGTCATGTTGGAACACAGTTAATCTCACTATTTTGTACATTACGAGCATTTTAATTTTGTGCCGGAAGTTTTTACAGCCTACAACGACACGCGACAACTGTACAATTTCACAGTTGTCAAATGACCTGTTTGCTTCCAACGCTTGTTATGTTTACAGGTTTGAGACAAGACGTTGTAAGCCCCTAAATCCCCCCTCAGGTGTAGGAGAATAATAAATATATATATATAACAACAGGAGAGGAAGAGAGGCATGTCAAAGGGCACTTGTCTAGAGTCCCTCATGTTTTAAACCCAATCAAGCAGCCTGGTGATAGCACAGCCCCAGGTCTCGTCTCCTCATTCTTGCAGCAGTAACAAAGACAGAGTGAAAACATGGCTGGAGTCTTTGTTCTCCATTCCAGACTAGTACACTTTTAAAAGGTTACGGCTGGGTTGATTTCTATCTCTCCAATGGTGTGGTAAGGCTGGCGGAAAAGTTGGTGTCGGGGGCCAATGGGTTGACAGCTACCTGGGTGGTGTTACAGACTAGCTGGGCCTGGGGGCCCTGCTGGCGCCACGCCACACAACTACTGTAATTACCTCTGAGGGGAAGAAAAGGCTGCACTTGCACCTGTGACAGACATGCCCTGATTAATAGACGAGGCTTCCATCCCTTCCTCGCCTTTGCTGTTTGGCTGACTACCTCCCCCTGTCCAGATTTAAGATCTAAACCTTCTGGAGCCCAAAAGTGTTTAATCTGTAGATTTGATGCCTCTATGGTCCTTGAGGATGATTGTATATGTGGCTTCTCTGATCAAGGAGGAGGTTCTGTCTGTTTGGAAAAAGAACAATGCTGATGCTAAAGTGCACATTCTTTTGTGAGGAAATTTTGTTTAAAAAATTTACTAATTCAATTTGACATCGCCTAAGCAGTGGCTTGTAATTTTCCGTCTGGGTTTGAAGGGAAACATTGGACACTAAATTACTTATTTTATCTTGATGGATGAAAAGGAGACTATGGAACCACTCGTCCATGAAATAGCCTCTAAGATGCACTACTGTAAATGCTTTTAACAAAATTATAAAGTGATTGCCAAGTGTCTCTTTCTTAACCCTGACACTTTCACTCCCTCCCTCCTCCACCCACACTAACAACTGGAGCAGCTATTCTGTTTCATGTACATCAGACATGGTGGTGTTATCCGCAGGGGCTGACCTACACTACTCTCTCCCCTATACCAGCTTTTTTCCAGGATGGGTACAATACTGCCGTTGCCCTGCATTAGTCTGCTCATAGAGACACCACAACAAAAACAAACCCTGAAACTCCAGACCCTTCCATGCCCGTAGGAGCTCTGGGTTGTGCGGGCGGGAGGGGGGGGAATAATGGAGCCTTTCGATACAGTCAAAATAAAAAAAGAAAGGAGCCCTGGCATGGCTTTCAATGCCAGCGGAGGAAACGGTTTCAATGCAGCTGTTTTCACAGAGGCCGCACCTGGTCGTGTTCACAGCCAAACAGGAGGTTGAGGTTAGTTCAGCTCATTGGGTAAGGGAGGGGCGGCAAGGCAAGGATAATGGTGGGAGAAATGGTTGAAAGAGAAGAAGGAGAGATAAAAGTGATATAAATGTGCTCATCAGATGTGGAAATTACGCAACAATCAAAGTGTTTGCCACAGATGTTTTCACTTATCCTGGATAATTAGAACTCTGAGCAGACTGACGGTGGGCAGGGCTATGCTGGGAATTACTCCATGCACCAATAAGAATTAAAAAGATGTCATCTGTCCCACCCTGGCAGCTGTAACAAAGCTAACAGAGGAGCGACGGAGATGTCACATCATACTCACCACACCATCCAAAATAACTGTAATGAAAGAACTGAAATCACCTGTGGATGTAACATTAAGTGTACACAGACTCAAGGGGGGGAAAGAGATATAAAGATGCATGGTCACTGGTGAGTGAGCAACATATAGAATGTAACAGACAAGTGGCTTAAAAGGACAGCATGGTTGTTTATGGTTTGCAAATGTGTGAGACACCAGAAATGATAGATTAATTCAAGAACTGAAAGAGACATTTGACTTTACCTCGTACGTAGAGATTGGCAGGAGCGGAGTAACGGGTCCCAGCGCTGTTCATGGCAACACATTCGTATTTCCCTTGGTCGGACTCCTCGCTGTTCTCAATTTGCAGAGCTCCTGCGTAGAGGATTAACAAATTTAGCTGTCTTGACAGTTGTGGAATATGAGATGTAAGTTGGCACGAAAACCACAGCAGATATCTGTACTGTGACTCGCTAGAGAGCCTGTAGTCAACTAGTCTAACCCAGTTCATGCATAATTAAGTGGCTCAGACATGGACACAGTTTTGTCAAGGAACTGCTTACGGCAACATAAGCGTTTAGCTGATTTGGCAAGTTTAATGAAAACGCTAACGGAACACTTGCCTAGTCGTGTTAAGGAGAAAAAAAGACCATGACTGAGGGTCAATTAATCATCTGAATTACATGTCTGTGATGTGAGGTGATCTATTCCAGCCACATGTTGGGATGAAGCTCAGCTACGCGCCAGAAAAACCACAGCAGAGATCAGAAATGATCACGCTGCTGCTTATCAACAACTGTGCAATCTGTGTTTTACCAAAAAAAGACTTGTGTGCCTCATGAGGCATGCTACTCTGATTAAGTTTGGATTGAAGAGTAATTCAAGTTTTATCCTAATAGTGAAAATAAAATCCAAACGCAACACAAAATTTAACCAAAATGAGTGAGGAAAAAGTGAACTGTTCCTCCAAATCATTATCTATTTCATGGCTCCAAAGCAGGTCCCACTGCAGGTATCTCTTCTTCACTCTTTGTTGAGTATGCTTTTCACAGTGAGGTCATAATTGTGTTCTTTTATTACCAACTATTTGACCACGTCTCACTGAAGCCCTCGAGGGAGACGCTACTGTGCCAGATGGCTTAGATTAGTATTCACAATCCCAAGTAGCTGTAGTCATCAGACAGAAGGCTAACATGTTTTTTGGCAAAACATGAAAGCCCAGGAGACCTGTCTTGGTGCGGTCATTTTGACACCCCAGGTCCATAAACATCATATGATCATTGATACTGAATTGCAAATGGCTGACAGATGAGGCGAGTTTCAATTTGACATATCTAAGACAGCAATCTTACCCGTGTCCCACAGATTAAAACATATATATATATTCATAAACAAAGCTGCTTCTCTCAGCAGTACGTGTATGCGTATATGCATGTCACAAGCGAGTGATAACAGTTATCACGTCTCCAAAACAGCATGGTACGAGCATGAAAGGCAGCGAGCCACCATGCAGTTTGAAAATGACAAAAATACTCAGTATAAGATGATGTCAGGATACATTTTTTTTTTTTCACATCATGCAGTATGAGATGAATGTAACAAACAGGTTCAACCACCAACCAAAGGGGACTCGAATCAAGACGAGACCAAAAAGAGAAAAAAAAAAAAGAGAGAGAGAGAAGAGAAACAGGGCGGGGCAGCGACATGTGGTAATACCAGCTCAGATCTCATGACAACACATCTCTTCAAGGTGTTTGCTCTGCATCGCTGTCTGATTCAGCACTGACACGCACCTGCATACTAATGCCGTTGTCACCAATCTGTCAATCTGCACACTCTCCCATGGGAGAAAGCAGTGTGAGTACTACAGGAATGTAGGAGGTTACTGCTATGGCAGGTGTCAGAGCCTCAACACTAAACCCCTTCAATTACTTCCAACTACTCAAACACTGGCAGATCTTCTACAAGGTCATTTCACTCTTTCCCAGTGCAGAAATTACATAAGGGGCATAGAGGCTGCTATAAGATCACCTCAGCTCCCAAAGAGTTAAATATCTAATTGAATATGGGCTGTATTAGGAGTCATGGATGCACAGATAGTTAGACAGACAACTGGTAGCTCCTAATGTATTCAACTTGCCCTCGACGTCCACTATTTACCTCACTGCTGTTGAACGGAAATCATGCTTTCACTCGAGGGGGAAAGCAGACAATTACCATAAAAAGGGTTTGAAGCTTCCACCTTAACAATCCTGACCAGGCATCCTGTTCCCATGCTGGGGGGCAATGCTGCATAGGCTGTATGCAAATGCAGCCATTTCAGTTTACATTGAGGCTGCATAAAGGAGGCAGGTAGATCCTCCTGTGGCCACAGTGGCCTTTAGTTTAAAATGCAAGCCCTCACCTCTTTTCGCTGAGAAGCCAGAGGAGAGGCTAAAGCCCAAATGTGTTTGTCTCTGTGCGAGTATGTGTGTGCGTGTTTGTTCGTTTGAGCGTGGTTCACTTCAAACTGAAGAGGAGGAGCCTTGAAAAGGCTCATTTACAAGGTAACACCTTGGACTTGCTTTTGCATTTCCATTCTCCTGACATCAGGGTTGGTGATCATTTGTTTGTTAAGGAGCAGACAGCAGACAGAACATTTTGTGGAAGAGACGAAAGGTGGGGGGGGGAAGTGGATTGGCGCTAACAGCATGGATGAACCCGGTGATGTGGTGTATTTTTTTTTAGGGAGGGGGAATGCAGGGGTCTGATATGAACGTGAGGGAATGGCGTGGACGTGATATTTTCCAACACACTTTATCTTCCTTACCTCTAATTGGTGTACCACCTAGGTGGGAGTAATTTCGATGCAAACAGGGTTGAGAGATTAGTTAGTAATCCACTTACAACAGTGGGAGAGAAAAACATGGCTTCTGACAGGCCACAGACAAAAATAAGAAAAAAACAACAAGGTAGAAGCCACTTAAATGCAATATGACAAAGTTCAGTGTACTTAATGAATGCTATGAAGCAAGTATAGATTTTGGGCTGTACGTGTTGTCTGTAAATGACCAAAAACAACGCAGCATTTGAAAAGGATCCCTTCTGTCAGGCAAACATTTTGAAATATGACGCTGCCACTTTTGTGTTTGCAGACAACTGCTACTGCCTCATTCGTCCTTGCTTCAGAGCAGCATTGAAATAGTATGCAATTCAAGCATTTTTCTAATTTAAGATGGCCCCCACTCTTTGTACAGACTGCATTTGTGCAGAAAAGCAGTTAGTAAAATGGGCAAGAGAAATGAATGAAAGTCATACACAGTAAACAGAGTAATGCACAGGAAGAAGAATTCAGGTCAAAGGTATTAAATTGAAAAGAAGTTAGTATCTCTGCAGAGTGAATGAACTGGATGGTGTGAAAAGATAGACCAAACGTGTCTGTGCGCTCACTCAAAATCTGAGCCAGTGTGATGCAATAAGAGGAACTAAGGTCTGCCTTTTCTAAAACTCCGGCAGCAAATTAATGCGCCTTTTTCTGCCGTCGCAAAAAAGAAAATTGGCCTCGTTTCAGGTCATATGCAGTAATGTAAATCCTGATACGGCAGCAGATGTCAAGTAAAGGGTTGTGGATAAAAAGAATTGTTAGTCTGAGGGCATTGCATATCAGCACATTTTCAGGCACTCTCACTATAAGCAAGAAAGAAAACTAATTAAAAGTTTGTTGGTAGATGTAAAACGAATCACACGTTTAGGCACGTTTTTTTTATCCTTCTTATAAAAACATCAAACAATTAAGTAGTTGTGTTTGTATCTAATTTGTGTGAAATCTGTATCTAATTTGGGTTCTGCTTGTAGCGGAGCCACATTCTTTAATACCCTAAGAACAAGGAGAGTCCAAGTGAACATGCTCCTGCGACCTGTATTCATCTTCCACTGGGCAGCTCTAGCGCCAGCCTTTTTTCTGGAGTAGCTCTCATCTTTAATCTTCGGGGCCTCAGACCTGTAGCCTGTCCTGACACTCTCTAAGTGAGGTAGATTTAGTAAGGAGTGACAGAGTGGAGTGAAGACTGAACCTGGTCAAAAGCCACTAATCTTTCCACCTTGCACCATTTCCATCTAATCCAGGTCAGGCGAGCACTGTTTATTTGTCAAGTGGACTGCTACTGTGAACAAAGAACACCTCATTGATTTTTTTTATTTTTTGCAAGGTTGAATCCGAGCTAATGCATCATCGGCTGGCCTCTTTGTCACCCAGCTACATGTTTAAGAGGGGATTAAGGATTATTTAATATGGTGAAAAATTCTCTTTCTGTACTTTGGAAGGTTACAGGCTCATGCATCACTGTCAAAGATTGCAGGAGCAACTTCATTCCAACTTCTGTGTTACTCTGGAAGTGGCTGCAGCTGTTCTGTAAGAACTCCGCTAACTTATCAAGGTGACAAACTTTGAATGAATCTTTCATGTCTTTTGTGATGAAAGAGAATACATGAAGTCATACATGACAACAAAGGCCTTTTGTGTTTTCACAACATCCTCGTGTCTAACATGAATCGTGTCTGTTGGTATTTGACGGCATCTTGTACCCTGCAACTTGGCTGTACTCTATTTATCAGTGTGTCATGTACAATAACACAGAAATCGTTCAATCACATCAAGTCAAATTGCACCCAAAAAAAAACATCAATCAAATCAAATCGTACCTGAACGAAGCTGTTTAATGCGTCCGTTGCTGCTGCTGATGTCCACGGGAAGCATGTCCTTGAACCAGGAGATCTCCGGGTCCGGGTTTCCGCTGGCGGCGCACAGCATGGTGGCAGTTCTGGTCTTCTCAACTACCTTCAGCTGGGGACCCATATCGATGGTTGGGAAACCATGGGGGATCTGGTTCTCTGAAAAAGTTTAAAGGCAGATTTTAAGTATATTCACTTAGACAAATAACAAATGAGAAGAAAAAAACAAGTAGAAAGTGTTTTCAGACAGACAGAATCGACTCTCAGTTGCTGTGAGAGGCATTGAGTGCATTAGAGCTCTTGAGCTGACAAGGACAGAGAAGAGTATGAAAGAGAGCAAATACATTTCAGGTGCCACGGGCCAAACAATAATCACAACACACACACACACAAATATTAGTGTATGAGCAGAACGTACAACTGGAGAAGACTGGCAGATCTGGTGTGATTTGGATTTCAAATTTGGTTGGAAAAAAAAAATTGTCTCTGATTGATTATCATAGCAGACTCATTACCCCCGCACAGGGAGTCACAGGTTTAGACAGAGGAAGAGTTGCAATCTGCCTCTGGGCACCCATGCATAAATGAGCCTAGGCTTAGCAAGCTAAACAAACCTATTTGAATAATCCAACTCATCATAATGAATGTAACAGCATATCCATGACAACATAGTATAATCCTTCAAGCAGAATTGGGGATTCTGAGATGAAATGGTCTAATTCTTTCAAATTTATACACTGACATATCATGAGATTATCAAAATATGAACAATATGTCGTCCTGGGCTATCTCAAAATCCAAATCCAGATATCCAGATGTCAGCAGGAAGAGGTGCATCCCATCATACAGCGTCTACCGTTGACATTAAAACGCTTGCGGCATGTGTTTCACATTCATCACATTCTAGTCATGACAGTAAACAGCTCCTTTGCTAATACCTTGAAATTGACAGTCACGACTCAAGGCCTACTTCAGACTTCAGAGCCGTCTCACTCTAATGACAAGTTGTGTCATCGTGTACCGTCAGACAGATGTTTCCAACCTTACAAAGGTAAGCACACTAGGAACATTAAGGCAACCGCTTACCTCTTAATTCTCTTTGATATTCAAATTAAACGTTGAAATATTCCACTATGTTACATTTAGAGAATGTTTGTTGCTTATTAGCTTTAAAATAAATGACCCAGGTTATTTAATAATGGTTTTACAATCCACGTCGTCACAAAAACTGTGCTGCAAATCCTAAACAAGACCCCCACCTCACTTCATAATAAATAATAATTTAACCCCTGGACAGCGTTAATCAAGAGGAAACCCAGTGGCCCCTGAGAGGTCCTTTAATCAGCTTGTTCTCAAACTTGTAATCTCTTTTTATTTCTTTCCTCATATGTAGATGTGTCCTTGAGGGCCAAAAGTGCTAATGTGAAATCCTTAGAACAGTGCTAATGCCTTTGGTTCACCATCAGAAGATACTTAACGGCATGTTAAGAATAAGCAAATGATAGTTGGTCTACAGGGAAGAGCTAAATTAATAAAAGATGGAGCTTTGGTTATTTAGCAAAGTTAGGGAAATAGTGTCCAGAAAAGGATTAAAATGTGACAAAAGTAAAACTCAATGAGCGTGACAGAATGGTTCACTAAATATGAACTAATGACTGCTTGAAAAATAATCTGTACTCAAGAGAATTTGTGTCAGGACAGACGAGGAAAACAACAAGAAGGAAACCGTCTTAGCACGAGGCGTAACAGCGATTATCCAAAAAAGATCTACTTCTTACTCATTTATTACAAACTACATTTGCTCCACTCAAAGTATTATCGGCGCACGTCTTCTACTTTCTTAAGCATCCGTTTATAACGTGTGCCTGTGTTTTGATTTCATTCTGATTGCCTCTGAGATTACAGCAGCAAGAAGGCTGTCAAACTTAAGATGGAGTGTAAGGGATGCACTGAATAGGATTTTCTCCAGTTTTCTTGGCTTGTCTGAGTCAAAAATCCATATGTAAACTTATATGGCGAGCATGAATACGTGCATGGGTGTTTGTTCTGATCCCCCAGCCGAGCAGTTGTTCCTTCTTTCACCCTTGTGTTTGGCCCGTAGCCCGGACTGTCTCATATTCAGATGTAGTTGACAGATCTCTGCATGGTCTCTTATCTTTGTGGCAAGGCTTACTTCCTGTCTAACGATATAGGATTTGTTTTCAGACATCCCAACTGAAATCAGGATACCTCTACAAAACAGACAACTACAGCACAAAGAAATAATACTGTACACTTTGTCACTGTATGAATAATGGTAACAGTAGTGCCCCATGTTTCTCTGTGGTTTGCTCTCTCTAACCTTCAAAAGAGACAGAGAAGAGAAAAGGTAGAGGGTAAAAAATGGTGGCCAAAGATGAGTAAAATGATTTCTCTGTCACTCTCCTTTTAAGTTGTAATGCGGGGAAACCATTAAATAATGTTAAACCTAGAGGGAGCTGAACTCCACTCTCGCCTACTTAGAATTCACTTAGAACACGTTCATAATGGCCACAGATCACCTGAGAGCAGGTCCCTTTGTGGCTACTGACAAGAACCCAATTTTCTCGTGCTCACATTCACTGGGGTGGGAGGCACAGTTGGTATGGATTCAGGTGATTGTGTTCAGGGACGGTATGCTGAATTTGGGGACATTGAAGAAGAACTAAATGAGGTGCTTTGCATGTCTGTGAAGAGTTCATACCGAGCTATCATCTGGATTTTGGCAAAACTGAAACTGCATTTTTGTATAAATATTTAAGCAGTTAATTTTAATAATCGGTTATATTTCCCAGGAGTAATCTTTGTACAAAATTAGAATGTTTGAAGAAAGAATGAAGAAAATACTGTACATACAACCACCAGCCCTCTGCTGATTCCTAATGTTTGTACATGTAACACATGGTTGGGCCCCCCAAATCACTCTCATCTCTCAACCAGAAAATGGTGCCTCCCTCTAGGTCTAGTATAAAGTAACTATACAATGGGAACCAATCGATTCAATGAGGCATGACACCATCCTGTCAATCACATCTACCCAGTTACCCTGGGGACTGTACAGGGGAGGACTGAGAAGTCTGTCGTACCATATTTTGGAGGTGAACGTCCAAAGATTTGTTCTGTTTCCTGGTGCCCACAGAAAGAAGTGTCTAAC
This sequence comes from Argyrosomus regius, assembly GCA_946959425.1. Lineage (NCBI taxonomy): Eukaryota > Metazoa > Chordata > Actinopteri > Sciaenidae > Argyrosomus > Argyrosomus regius. Next base: position 21,714,677 of record OX336892.1, on the reverse strand, counting down.
CTTGCTGGGTGGTGGGGACCAAACTCTCTTGTATTGCTGCCTATAGAATATTTATGATTAAGATTATTGGCAAACGTTACTGAGCTGTGAAAAATGCAAACCGTTGGTAAAACAGGGTGAAAGAACCCAAAGGAGTTATTACACGACTCAGCGGCTCTGTCATATCAAGAAGCACAAACCGGGAATACTTCAAAAAGGCACACAGCAGCTGCAAAGCTTACACGTGAATCTATCCCTTACTTCTACTTCATGTTTGCATTGCGGGAGAACTGTTATTACAACTGGCAGACATTTCTGTCGCAGTATGTCTGATTAGTGGAAAGTGCACCGTAGCTTCACTCGGCGTGTCAATTCTATCTTTGGAAATTGTTGAATGGAAAGCTGCATGTACAGTAGATGTAATATGTATGTAGAAGGCAGAGCAATTTATAGTGTGTGCTGTACTGCAAGCAGGAATTCTCCAAGGTTAGTTACAGTTTTGGTAGCTGAAACAGGAAGATTTGTTCAATTTTGTGAGCAAACAAAAAAGATTTAATTGGTACAGAAATGAAAAAAATAAAACTGTTCTCATTGAACCACAAGAATAAAACCTCACATGACCTTGTAATAATAAATGTCTGTAATGTAAAGATTTCACCTGGACCTATGTGTTTAGTTTTAAAGTTTTGCTGGTTGTATGTCTTTGCACTCTCAAGAGCCGGGCCACCGAAAGAAGATAATAGTGTCTTTGACATGCAGGCCCTTCACATTTTTAACACGCTGAATCAGAAGCCTAGGCTTGCACAATCACATGATTGAATCACATTCTTTTATGTACTCATACAATGTCAAATTCTGAGAGTTTCAGGTGGATTACTCACAAAACACCTGTAAAGAACTGTCACTTCCCAAAAAAATCTCTTGCAGAAGGTTTTACAGTTCACTGTGATGGTTCTTTTATGATAATATGTGATAAATAATAAATTAAATTGGACAATTTCCGTTACAATGTTAACATAATGCTCAGCTGGAAAAGCTGAAATTCCTTTTTCTCTTGTTGCAAAGCCATGCAGCTCACATCTAACACAGCCTGCCTATGTCCTTGGCTTTTGGAAAGAAGAAAAAAAAAAAAAAAAGAATAATTGAGAGTTCTTTCTATACACATACTTATCAAAGATCTTGTCGAGCTCATGGGTAAGATTTGAGCCCTGTCTGTCTCTTCCTACTACAGCAAGTTCTGCGGCTGGCCTTGTCTGCCAACTTGTCATCCCGGGGAAGACAAAGACGTGCCTTTGTTCAGTCCTCTTTAATTTGAAGGGAAGAGAAAAGGGATGGGGAAATTTGGAGAAAATCCAATGAAATAGTGCAGGCGATGCAGGTTGATGTTTGTCGAGATAGAGGGCATTTTTAATAAAAAGCCCCTCTTGTGCTGGAGTGTAATTCATCACAAAAAAAAAAAGAAGCTCCACTTCTCTGTCTAGTCCAGGCAGGAAAATAGGAGTAAGGCGAGAATCCTGCGATAATGTCACATAGGCACTACGTTACCAGGATGAACCGTGCTTCAACAAAAACATAAATAAATAAATAAAATGTATTTTTTAAAATGTAAAACCAGCTGGTTCATTCTGCGTGTTTGCAGACGAAACAATCGTACACTATTATGTGTGCTGCGTGCAAACCGTTGTACTGCTACTGATCTACTATAGTGTAGTACAATGCGAGTCTATATTGTCTTGAAGCGCTTCTTTGATACAGTTGTTAGAACAAAAAGTAATACAAACACGCTGAAATGAGTAAGGCCAGAGGCAAAGCCAGAGAGGCGTCAGATGTAAAGCTAGGTATGCATGAACTGGTTCCTCCATGATGTGAAAAATAAGAACCATTGTTCTCTCAACAGCCACTTACTCACGCACAGTCGTACTGCAATACGAGCAGCTGAGCAGATGAACTTGTTTACACTGGTTAAAGCATTAAGGTAGAACAGAGAGGGCAGAAGGTGACGGCTTAATGTGGTTTTGTGGTTGTACTGCGAAATTAGGATAGCAGTGGGGGCCTCGACTGTACACAAAACATGAGGAAACATCGGCAATATAATTTGTAAAGAGAAGAGGCACTAGTAATATGATAATTACTGAAATTAAGAAAACATGATACAGTAATCAAAAACTAGTGTCAAGGAGGTGTGCCTCTGCTGTTACAGCCACAGGCAGGTGAGGTAAGATTCAGATGAGAGACGAGAGTGTAAAAAAAAAAAGAGGAGAGGGGAAGAGGAGGGAGGAGAAGAGGAGGGGGTAAGGGAGGGGTACATGCCAACCTCCTGCCAGCTCCAATTACCAGTGTGAGTGGAGCGTGGCAGCTAGGGCGATGGGTCTAATCAGAGCCCTGCTGAAAGAGACCCGTCCCTGTCCTCCTGCCCCACTGGGAGGCTGCTGGAGCTCAATCCCATACTATCGTCAGCCAGCGTTTTCCCCCTCAACCCAAACACACTCATCTCAATGGGGGCAAACACTCCAGAAACCCCAGTTCCTTCATAACAGGGGAGCCCCGACACAGTGCCACAAGATACAAGAAACAGTTCTGCATAAAAAAATGCCTGCCTCATTTCCATTTCAGTATGCCCTCACATCTCTTTACGTCTTATACTCAAGTGCAAAAAGTAGTGAATGACGTGCTCGTATGAATGTTTTAAGTTAAAGTAACACCAGTAAAAAAAACGCCCCCTATGGAGAGAACGTACAGACATGAAACATATGTCTAGAAACCTTCATGAGGAAACATCGCTATAACATGAAAAGGAGTTGTGTGCATGCTAGTTAATCTAATTCGGCATCAACACACGTCATCAAAAATTAAGGTGACAGAGCGAGCCTTTCTTAAGGTCTTTAGCGTATACATCTGAGCCGATCTCCTTTCCGCGTGCGCGTTGCCAAGTGATGGATGACAACAATTAAAGGTGATGTCTCCTTTGATGGTGGCAACCAAAAGACCACAGTGACAGCAACACAGCCACTTGCCTCATGAAATATTAGTGCTCTAAAATCTACCCTTTTAAATATACATCAGTGTGCTGTCTTTATATTGCAGGTAAAAAAAAAAAGTGCACTTTTAGAGACTATCTAGGCCATTTTGGTATTTCATTTACCTGTGTGAGAAAGTGCATCGTTTAGTACTTAAGTGATGCCTAAATGTTTAAAAAAATCCATTTTGTGTAATTTATGTATATAAGTGTTTCCTATGTCTGAACCCCATTTAATTATTCACCTTTCTTCTAGACCAACCTGTGAGGGGAAACTAAATATAGTGCAATAAGTGTTGTCTATGTCTCAACTGGTGTTGAGTCAATCTGGCACCGAAGACTAGACAGACCGTCTGCAGAAACAAAGCGCATGGCCCGCGGCTGTTTCTAGCCAAGAACAACGTCGAGACAGACATTTGCATCTGCCTGAGACACACGGAAGTGTGTGAGAAGTGTCAGCTCCGGCAGGAGGTGCAAACAGAAAGCCAAAACTAACATAAGTTCAACCCGAAAAGGCTCTATGAATAGTTGGATCGCTGACGGTGTGTAAAACATTCAGCAAGTTCACTTGAAAAAAAATCTTTTACTGCAAAGGATTTATGAGGAGGAGCAGCAGCACTGTGGTGCGGTGGTTAGTAGTCACCTCACAGCGAGAAGGTTCTGGGTTCAAACCTGCCAGCTGGCTGGGGGCCTTTTAGTGTGGAGTTTGTGTGTTCTCCCCGTGACTGTATGGGTTTCCGCCAGGTGCTCCTGTCTTCTCCCAAAGACATGCAGGTTGAGTTAACTGGCGACTTGAAATTGCCTGTATGCGTGAATGTGGGCATGTTGTCTGTCTCTATGTGTCAGCCCTGACTGACTGGAAACCTGTCTGTGGTCAGCTGGGGATCAGCTCCAGCCTCCTGCTACCCAAAAGGATAAGCTGGTATAGCTAATGGATAAATGGATTTATGAGGAACACGGAGGTGGTGGAGGTGGAGGTATTACTCTCTGTTTAAAATTTCGGGATAACAGCATTTCCAGTTAACAAGTAACCACGGGTGTTGCTTATTAACATCTCCTGTGGTTCAGTTAATGTTAACCTTGTATGTTTTTGATAGCTATGGAAGTACTTGCAGGTGTGGGTTCTGAAATCCTGTGACATTCAAGCAGTGACTAATAGGCCCCACAGAAAGGCAGACAGACCCGACTGGTTTCCGTGTAACTGCCTCTGCACTTTTGACTTGCAAAACATCGGAGGGCAAAGAGTTCTCTCACATGTTCTGCCATGAGGGGCATGTGAGCAGGACCCTCCTGCTCTTCAGAGGAATACTAGTTGGCAGAACTCCCACTGCAGAGGTCTCCTCAGCAGGGATGACACGGCACACCCCGACATCAAAGACCCCGGCAAGGAGGCCATTGATGTAATACTGTTGTAATGACATGAAAATGGTGAAAATCTTCACGGAAAAGGGAGCTAATCTACAATGTGCATTCAAATACATCTCGTGGAGCCGGTTGTCTCCGGCACGCTATCTCTAAGACCAGGTGTTATGGCAGTTGCTAAGGAGATAGTAGTGTGTCAAACAAACATAAGAACTGCACGCACAGACACACCTGCATGCAACAGACCATCACAAAAACACAGTCATAACAAAAGCGCTGTTAATGCAGTTGTTAATACGCGCTACATGGTCCTATCACTGCGCTGTTATTCTGCTGTTTATCCAAGTGTACTTGGAGTAAAAAGACCGTAATGCATGCCATGACCTTTGAAATAATACACTTTTTTGTCTGGCTGAGCAGAACATTTGGCCTTACTTCCTCGCCTACAGGCAGATAATCAATAACAGTCATCTAATTCCCCCCCAACTCCTTCCTTTCCTCCCTCTCTTTTTATCATCTCCCTCTCTCCACTTTCCTATTCATCTCTACTTCTCCCTTTTTCTCCTATCTGATATCATACTTCCACCGTCGTCAGTATGATCTACGGCCCTGCCAGATGCCCTGCGCCTGTTATTTATGCCGCGGCACACCGGTTAGTACATAACCGTGGCCTCCGACCATTACTGCAACCCAAGGGTGGTCTTCTGAATTCACATGGTTATGCTGACCGAGTCACCTTGTGGGACAAGCACTGCTGCACAGAATCACATCCTCCATTAACTACGCTATATGAGTAGCACAGCTGTAGGCTTTCATTTTGAGATTACAGCTCTACTTTTTTGCCTTGTGGTCCTACCAACATGAGTCTGATTGAAGACCCTTGAGATTATAGTATTACGGAGTACACGGTTTGTGGTTCACTACTCATTTTAATGTAACTGCCTCTAAGATGAAAAAAAAAAAAAAAAACCTAAAGGCTCATGGTAAATTTCTGTGGTAATACGATGTGGCTAATAAGACAGGCTATTCCTTCAGGTGTCTTGGAAAAAAGAACAAGGACGGGACTGAAAATCAGGAAGCGTGACGGTTAATGAAATCGGTCTACGGAAGGAAGCAGAGCGGCGGTTTGCAAATAAATGAATTAATTGATCCTCCACAACTCAAATTAATCATCGGCAGAGCTTTATTGTGACATGTTTAGTGTAATTACGGCAGATAGGGATGGCTTTTATGAGTTCTGAGAAAGGCAGTGGATGTAGTGGAATGTGGCAGGTTCTGTTAATTAAATCCTCACCGACTGGGCTCCTGTGACAGCCTTTACTTATTCTCTCAGTCAGAGATAATGAATAATACACAGAGTCTGTGAGTCAATGTCGACAGCCTCAACTTTGTAGTGGTTTGCAGAAGTGATGGGTGTTCAGAACTATCCCATTTTTTGGCATAACCTATTAGCCGCTCACCTCGAAAGAGGTGAATGCAATAATTTCATCAATGCTGGTCAACAGAGGCAAGAGAAACATGACGAAGATAGAAAGGTCGAAACATGACCTTCGACCACAAATTGCTTGATGATTTGTACTCTCCTGTGGTTATAGTGATTTAGCTTGCAGTTATGATTTTCTATTTTTTAGGAGTGAATAGATTTACATATCATCACGCTTACGGTAGAACCAAATCTAATCCTACTACCTATAATTAAGCCTAACATCATTTTTGAGCATTATATTATTTCATTTTCTGTAATTGGTATGGTCCTGTGGTGAGGGGTTCTAACCTCACTGCAATTTCATCAGGAAAGGACACGGACCTGCTTTTTCCAACTGTACCGGTCGATAATTGGTTGGTTGAGATATTTTAGATTACAAATTATAGAAGAACAAGCGCTCTCATTTACTTGGTGTGGACATGCCCTGACACTGTGAGCGTTAAGCAGAGCAGACCTGGATTTGAGCCTGCCTGCTCAGTCAACCATCCCTTGCGAAAACAGGTTAAAAATATTGATGCAGATGTAATGCATGCAAAATCAACAGTGCCTTTGACAGCTGTAAGGAGACCGATCAACTACAACCTTGAAAAACACAGCTTAGCAGCTTAGAGAAAATGGGACTATGCCTCTTAAACATGAGAAAAATGTCAAGCTTAAGGCCAAGCTATAAGGCTGATAGTGAGTCAAGCCGTTCTCCCCTGCCTTCTATGGCCCAGTGGGTAAGCCAAGAGGGCTTGGTGTGTAAATGTGTGAGGAAAAGGGGGTCAGGGTGAAAGGACTCCCATTAGCCAGCTCATTGAGTGTAGGTATTAGAACCCCCCCGACATGCAGCAGGCCCATCCATCCATAGCCAGTCAGGGCCTGGGGAGCCGTTGACTCATTGGCCTGTAGAGCTTCGAGGTGGACCTTGGCTTTTACCTGCAGGGTACAGGCCCAGGGCTTCATTTTTTTCACTGTGTGTTGTTTTTTATTATTCTTGTACAGAAATAGAATCGTCTGCTCAATATGATGCAGCAAATGTAAATTAACACAAGCAATAACAGTTATAATATGATTAGTGATGTGTTATCTTGGTCATTTTTGAGGTGATGTTTTGCACTAAATAAATAAATGACCTGTCACTATCAAAAATGCACTTAAACAACAACTTTGGCCTAAAAATGACTACATGGGTGAATTTGCAGGGCTTTCATATTAGATTGTTGGTGTCTTCTATTGTGCAGGGATTTCTGAGGTCGTCTAATCATTGGTTTTGTACAATTCAGAGACAGACACACTGTTATCAACATCAGAGTGCTTGGATTATTATATCATCCACACTAAGCCAACAAATACAATGTGCGATTCGGAACAAGGGCTGATAATATGGAAGTAGAAATCTATGAAATCAAGAGTGACTTCACTCTTAGGCGTAATGTCAAAGTCAATAGCTCAAAGTCAAAAGTAGTGCCACATCAGATTTAATACACTCTGTAACTCTGTAAAAAGTCATTTGTTGTGTTGAGTTCTTTCAGACAGAACTTCTACTTTTATCAACAGTTCAGCAGATTCTATTAGTTATTTGAGCCCACTTCTGATTTACAATTTATATTGTTATGGTTCTCCTGTGCCATGGAGAGAGAAAATTACATATAATAGACCTCATTATTAACAACTGACTATAAAAATGCAGAGGGGCACCTAGATTGGACAGTTTGAACCTTCGCTGAGCATAAAACACTTTTAACTAAAGTCAGAAAAACAGCATGAAGCAATGAACAAATTGATTTGCTGCAAAATTACACTCTAGCTGTCTGCAGGGCACAGACTACTCAGGTGTAAGTAAGCGGTTGACTTGTATCTGACCCTTCAAATATCAATTTGATTCAGGTGCATATTTGTGAGTGACACTTTCTACAAACGGCTTATATTTCTGGGAAAATAATATTGGATGTTCACATTTAGATGTCTGCCTCTCACTCTCCCTGCTGGCTTCATGTCTGATTTAGAAACAAGGCACTCCAATAAAAAACCGTCTGGGCTTAGATAATCAGCAGCAAGTGCACATAAATGCAGGGACTAACAAAATTAATCAATCTTTGGCAAAAAGGCAAAACAATCACCTTTTACCTCACCTACACTCTAATAGAGGAAGCACTATGTCATTCTCAATGCATACACAGTGAAACACTATTGATAATCACATTGGTCATGCTCTCTCAAGCAAGCCTTCAGTAAAATCTGTAATTGAATAATGAAAGCATGTTCCATCTGTTTGTGGCAGATATTTAATAGCAGATGTCAATTTGCAGATACCCCTGTCTGTTCCTGACAATGCACAGATATTAATGGATGTGCATGTCTTGTCACATCTCCAATATCTTCCGAAGCCCAGAGACAATGTCCAGATGAAGAGTTCAATATGTTCTGACACACAACAGCGGCCATAACGTACGGCTCTGCTCACAATAAATGTATGACAGAAGCCAGAAGCAATAATATTGAGTGTGCAGGCTATGTAGTTTTAAATGTGGACACATTAAACACCTACATGCATCTATGCAATCCGCTACAAGAGCTCTGCAATAAGGACCTTTGGCAAGCTAATAATGTTAAAGAATAGGTGATGATTCAACTTTGTGTTTTGTGCTCTTGAATTAGATAACATATTATGAGATGTTCCTGTTTTTCCCCACCGTGACCATCAAACAAAAGCAGTATTTATTGCAGAACGGTTACTGCATAGGTCTTACTATTATTGTATCTATCCTGTGTAGGTGACTGTACAGAAGAGATAACTTTAATAAGGCATATTTAGTTTGCCTTTAGCAAGAGGAATGACTTTGACGCCCAGAAAGGCGTGTTGACAGCTGCATCTTCAATGAATCCCATGACACTAAAGGGAAAATCATCTACATTCATTTAGCCATTTTCCTTTTTCCTTATTAGAGTTTGAGAAAATGTGTTTTCCTGGGAGAAAGTGTAAAGCTCTGACGTGTTAAAACACTCTTTGAAAACCACTGGCCCACTTAAAATAGGATAAATATGTCCCAGCATTAGTCTTTTCTGAACACCTTTCAGGATGTTGAATTTCCCCCCCAAAGTGGTTAAAGTTATGGGATAAATTAGAGAAATGTAAATCCGCTCTTAAGTCATTAGGACAGGCTGCAGATGTGTTTTGAGGTTTTAATACCAAATTACATGCTTTCCACAATTTAGAAAGTGGTGGGAAGCAGCCAAAGCTGTAATGATGAAGTTAAAGAAGCGGTCTAATTCACCACCTGTGCAAAGAAAAACAAAAGACAGGAATACTTACATTTTGCAGTAATTCTTAAACAATTACAGCTCTGACTGTCTTGGTTCTTCTATATTCTACCAACCACTTTTTTAATGTTATTTTTACTCACTGACCTCTCTCGCTTTTTCTCTCTCTATCCCCTGGGGCCATAGACATGGATCAACACTGACGGCACAGACATACCAGACATCGACGTCTTTACAGATACAGCTTGCCAAAAGCAATGAGCAAATGACGGACAAGTACAGATGATAAAATGTTGCCTCAAAGCACTGACTCCCTCCAGATGTCTACGTACAACGTGGAATGTTTAGTCAGGTGTCAAACAACAAATCTCTCGAGACAGATTAATTAACCAGGGTCAGTTTGACTAGTAACTGGAAATCTGAAGTTAAGTATCGATCGTGCTACGTTCATCCTAAATTACTGAACTTCAAACAGAAGATTTTAGGGCCTGATCAAAGACACTCCAGCAAGGTGATTGCCACTGACACCACACCCAACATCTCAACAAGCCACTCATCTACATTCTGGTACATAGAACAAAAGCTTGATTGGTTGAATGGGGAAGAATACCTGGCAGCGTCAATGATTTATTCATTTTATCGTGAGTTTCCAAGGTTGAAAACAAGTTCTTACTTCCCTTTGTGTTAAAATGGTAAATGGTGACTGTAATATAGTTGCTATAGCCCTGACCAAACATGAAAAGCTATCTGTTCTCCTTACAATACCCGAGTCCTTGGAAGTGAGGATGTGAGGATGCAGATTGGGTGGCCAGGAGTGTGATTCCACCCTGCCATATTGTGTGAGTCCTTGGGAGAAGCATGCATAGACAGATGCAGTTTGTATCTGTCAGGCTGGATATGATCTACGATGCTGGGCCTCCAGCCAGCAGATGGTGGGAGAAATTAAATCTGTGACACAGACCGTCACAATGGAGCTAGGAAATACAGTAGGGGGGGGGTGGGTACACCTGTAGATCTATGCGTGTGTGCGAGGATGCATGTCTGAATGGTTTTTGTGTGCGTGCAAGTTTGTGGTGCTTCTATATTCCTACAGCGTGTTGTGACAAACAGCCCTGCCGAAAAAACGGAAGTCAAACCTGTTCTGCTTGAAGTATATCCAAACATTCACACCCTGCATCATTTTCACAAACGTCCTACTGTATAACGCTAAAGATGAACTAAACACTCTCTCTCTTCAACGACGTGAGGTAACAGCATGGAGACACTGAAAAAGTAATGTGATGGAATAGCAGTTACACAACAGACCTTATTTTGGTCATTGTGGATGATTTGAATAGCGCAAAGGAAAGGAGAGGATTAAATTGTCGGAGGAAGCAGTGCTCGGTATTAAATCATTCCGATATAGCTTCTGTATGTATTTATCTTGCCCGGGAAGAGGTGCAATGCGATTTCTATGCTGTTTATCCAGTCAGGTTTGTTGTCCGCACTTGCCTGGCTCCTGAGATATTTATTAGTGGCATTGTGTCGCAGTCATTTTTTGCCTCTGCACCAGGGACAATAATACATGCCAAGCAAATAAAGGCCTTTTCTAACCGGTGAGGCCGTAATTTGTTTACTGCCACCAAAAACAGGACCACTAAATACAGCCAACACAGTAAAGCCAGGATGCTGTATTGAAGTCCATTTTGAAATTTTTCAAACTGTGCAAAAAAACTTATGAGTTTTTAACACTGCTGTGTAATTACGGCCTCTTTTCCAACTCAAAAATTAGAGGACTCAAAAGGCAGAACTCTATTAATATTACAAGGAGATGTATCACTCCAAAGTTTGATGTTTGACATGTTTTCAGGGGCTATGTTTTTTCTTCATTGCAGAAGCTTTGAATTCTAGCATATTTCTCACTTGACCTTTACAAAATTAGATTTTTTTTCCTCTACATTACATGTTCAGGAATGGGTTGCCAGGGAACTTCAAAAAAGGTCTGCAGCTGGTCTGAAGGAGAACCTTTCTAATTTACGCTCTGACAGCGGAGTATTCTGGTAATGATAAGGCTTTTGATCTGGTACCATTAGATAACATTCCTCCTTTCTAGAGATGGGTCAGCTGTCTCCCAAAGGACAAGAGAATATTCTCTAACACAGCAGAAAAAGTCAAAGAATATACCTGAGAGTATCTGCTCATACTTAAGGAATCTTCTCAAGTCGCGGGGAGCGTCACTGATATCAGTTTGACATTTTCATGCTTGTTTTAGCTTTTTCATTTCGAGAATGTTTTGCTGAAACTAAAATTACATTGGGTAGGGTTAAGGTTTTCACTTCCCTTGGGTTTGATAGGATACTTGATTAATACAAATTCCCACCTTTCGGCTTGTTTTTGGAGCCGATGCAGAGCTAACGGTATTGCGAGCCATTTCATTCTCACACCATAAAAGGAAAAAAAAGATCTGAACTGTTTGTACAGTGTTTCTCTGTGATACATGACCTCCAATTAGATGTTTGTGTTGAATCTCCTTACTGAAGATCTCGCTGATATGTTTTCACTTGGAAAATATTCGTTGTTATTTCTAAGTTATAAGTTTCGGTTCGTTCCCAGGACTTGTCAATGTTGCAATTCCCCGGTCGCTGATAGAAGCCAATTAAAGCTATGTACCTTTAAGAATTTTGCTCAAGGCAATTTCATCAGAATTTGACACTGGTATGGAGAAAAGCTTGCAGCTTCCAATTGTGAAGACAGTCACTCTATTCATTGCACCACAGAGCCTCATCCGTTTTATCATCACCATTAGTGTCGTGACATGGTTTTGACACCACCTTAGTCATTTCGTGATCTGAGTCATTGCATTTTACATTTTACATGCTCATCAAATGTTAACGGCGAGGAAAATATGAAATATTGCCTTGACATGGAGAAGTGGCAGCACACTGCATTTAAGACTGATGTTGTGAGCCGAGATGTCTTTTCTGGCCAGCAGTAGTTTATTTCATACATCACCGAGACAAGCACCATTTACCTGAACATTTACTGAGGCAGTTCAATTCAAGAGGGGTGCTCAAGGTCAAAACATCGGCATCGTTACCCAAGTAATGAGTCATTGTTCCCTCTGGTCATCTCTCTATACTACCCTGCAACGTCATACCACCACACTGTCCACTATATTTAACAGAGAGGGAGATACAGAGAGAAAAAATAGACATGAAGGCAGAAAGTGAAATGAAAGAGCAGGGAAGAGAAAAGGGGAATGAAAGACTGACAGCAACAATATTTCTCAATCACACCTCTCCTTCTGGTCTCAGCATCATTATTTATCCATACAGGTCAGACCTGCACACAGAGACTGACTCTCTCACTCTCTTATGCACACACAGGTTTTTTGGCAGGATTGCACATTTGAAAAGTCATTTTGCATGTAGAGGATTATTCGAAAACATCACAGGAAAAAGAAGATGATAATAGCCAAGGAGCCTCAGATTTGGACTTATGACTGTGTGACGACAATAAAGAAACATGACTCTGTTCTTATTATTCTACCGCTGCATGTGTGCACGTCTCCCTCTCTATCACACACACACACACACACACACACACACACACACAATGAGAGATGGCTGAGCTAACTTTGGGCCCGTATGTAAGTCTCAGTGGTGTGACCTCTCGGGAGGGGGCGTGAGAACCGCCACGAACAAAGAGCAGGGCTGTTACAGCGTGACAGAATTACAGAGTGACTCGAGACTCATGACTGCAAAAAGTGCTAAAGTCCAACTCGGCTTTGGTGTTAAAACATGCAACACGCCACAGGTGAGCGGCAGTAAAGCTATACGGTTACAACTCCGATCATCTGCTGAGGTTACGAAAAAGACACAACATCCTCTGTGATGTCAACAGTATGACATGCATATTCATTTCTAAACAACCGGAATTGTTTACACAGTGTTGAGTAACATTTGACAGCCTTTGACTGGGCGACACTGACTAAGTAAGTGAAGTAACTGCCATGAAGTCAACTTAAAATGTGTGAAAAATAATTGCATAAATCACTATTATGACACTGGTTCCTCTGCTTTAAATCCAGTGACGACTTCTTCCCCTGATGTTACATGATAAATTGGCAGTGCTGACGCAAATTCATATTGGAGTTAATCATTAACTATTTAGAAATCACAAGCAAGTGATCCAGACGCTATCATGCACTTGTGAACCTTGGTGTTTCTTTTATACACACAACCTTCCTTTGAGCACACTGAAAGCACATGCAAAGCTGCACCGATATGACTGTCATAATCCATATTTTGCAGGATTGGCATAACAAAATAAAGAGCCAGTATATGAAATAATCATAATTAATGCTCGACCTTCCTTTGCTCTGCTAAAACCTATAATCCTGATCGACTTAGCTGTATAATGACTTCGCCATTCTCGCTGCCTCTTTGGATGGGGGTGCTCGATGTATTATGACAACTTCATGCGGATGGAAAGTCACATGTACTTTAAGTCACGCTGGGAGTGTGAGGCTTTTCTTTTGGATTGCCAAACCAGGAAGTTTTTGTTCAGGAAGTCAGTATTTCAACCTTTATTTATTCAGGGATGGCTGACGTGAGAGACGTGGGAGACGTGACATGTTTTTTAGCAATGCTCAGCTTGATTTTTTTCTTTACACATTCGCATCTGGAGACCTACCAGGTACAGCTATAGTTCTCTGCTATTATTGGTGACTGAGCAGCTTTCCTGGTTTTGTGCCTTGCGCAAGAGCATCACAGTTAATTCAGTTTGCTGAAGCTCAGCAGGTTTCTTCGCCACTTTTCTCCAGATTTTCATGATTTGATTTGAAAAAGCAACATTGTCACGTGAAACCAACTTCTGAAACCTTCAGGCTACTACTGCTCCATTAAGGAGGAGGATCATTAGTCTCCGTCTGTTTGGTGCTGCCCCAGTGTTTTCTTGTGTAGTGCTGCTGATATGAACTTGATGTATCGCTAGACTACAAACAATAGACTAAAAATAGAGCCGAGCTGACAGCACTGCTCTGTGAGGTTGTGTGTGTGTGTGTTTGTGTCAGTGAATATGCATGAATTTGTGTCCATATTAACCAGGTCTAAGTTGTTCAGCACATCCTGAGGGCTCTGGTCAAGCAGTCGAGGAGTATTTTAAATATAATGTGTGCATTAACAATTGCAATCCTCTGATAAATAAAGACAAACACTGACAGACTCATTGAAATGCTCCCACACGTTTTAAACAGCCAAAGAACCTTTATTATTTAAGGAATATATTCATTTATAACAATCCTCTGTTTGCAATTTGATCAAATATAACTTAACCTATATGTCATCAATACTTTCAGTTATTTACATTCACAGTTAAGTCTGCATCTATGGAGATATTTTTGAACAAGCACAGGTGGAGAGACTCAAAAACTAAAATTACAGCAACAAGCCTTCATAGTATCTCAGCTTGTAAGGTTATCATTGTCAGCTTTGGCAAGAGAGATTGTTTGTGCCCAGCAGATACAAAATAACTTGGCAACATCCCATTAAAGTCCTAGTTTTCTAAATAAATATCTGTCTCTCTTCGCTTTTCTAAATGCCCAACAAAGACTTCAACTTCAGCAGCCACTCGTTTACTTTGGCTGTCTGCCATTCCACTGTGGACAGGTAGCACGTAGTACTGGCTTGCTTGAGCTTGTAGGCTGAGAGCAGCTGTCCACGTTTTTTTTTGTTTTTTTTTGTGAACCTACATTGTTTTGGTTTGTCAGAGCAAAACAGTGAGCTTAAAGTGGCTTACCTCTGTGTAGACGTGCAGACTCGGGTGCTGATGTTGGGAAATCGTCAACACTAGCATGCCTTTGGTTTTACTATCACTCAATTTGACATTATCATAAATAAAACTACTTAATGCAGCTTTAAACGGGTGTATATGATGAGAAATAAATAGTTAGGCTTTTACATGTGGTTCAAGTCAAAACACGGACAGTGTGGGTAATACTGCCTTGGTTAAAAGGCCTGGTTCCCGTCCACATCCTCAAAATGTATGCAGTGAATGTGTGCCTTATAGATAAAAGCACCCATCATATGGCATGTGTCTGTATGGTACTTGACTCTGGGGTTGGCAGCTACAACGCCGAGCGCAGGATCACAGAGAGAGGACGACTTCATGCAAAGCACGTCCGCTGGCGAGAACAGTTGCTCACTGTTGAGTAAGACTGTTGTCCGTCTTTCTTTTCTACTAACTGAGGGAATCCAAACACGGTGTCCTATTTTGCACCCCCCAACACTGACACCGTTGTTAATTCTCGTCTCGTTCGTGCGCACTTCATGTCATGTTAGGGCTGTCTGTTTGTGAAGGCAACAGCATTCCTGATGACACGGTGCACAGGATGGGGTAAGAAAGAAAACCTTTCTCTGCGCGGGGGAGAAAAAGTCCCATTGGGAAGATTACACAAGCCCCAGCTGATGATATCATCAAACCAGTGTGGACGGAGAAAAAGAAACGGTGGGTGTAAGAAAGACGGGATTCAAACAGGGGGATGGAAAGGCTGTATTTGAATGAGAGGGGATCTGCTTTAATACCAGTGTAATGGCTATGGACGGCCTTAATACTCCCTCTGTGCAGCTCTGGAGCTTTTTTCTCTTGAAGGTTTCTAATGAAATCAACTCCCGTGATGACTTGCGCCAACATGACAAAATAACCAACTAAGGGAAGATATTCACACTCACAGCTCAGCGATATGGAAGGCTGAGCAGGACGGGGTGCAGAACCCCTGTCCACATAAATCACATACATTAACTCTATGAGCAGGAAGGGGAAAGGAGGTCCATGGAGGTCAAACTAGCCTGCAGGCATGGAGGGTAGCCCTATATGTGGGTGGAAATTGTTTCTATGTCTATATAGAGCCCTTTCTGTGGATAAGGAGAGAGTCACTCATGTGTGAATGTATAAGTAATGTATTTTAGCCATCATTACTCACTATAAGCCTTTTGATGAGGCGGTTTATTATTTTTTTAATTGCTTATGCGTTTGATTTGTTGTGGTGGACGATTCTGACTCATTAAAAGATGGAGACAAAGTAAATAAATACAGCATTATAGCCAATAAAAGGAGAATATATCTTACAATATGACTGGATTTCAGGTCAGATGTTTGCTGAGTTGCTGAACTGTACGCTATCTTATTTAAAAACGCATTCCTTGCATTTCTTTTCCCGCCTTGTGGAGTTTACATTAAGATAGATCTACTCCTCCATGACATTGCCAATACCAGGTATACTCCAGGAGTTTGCAAATGTTTATGTATGAATTATTAAGGCAAACACCCATATTTGCTTTTGGGTGTGTTGGAATAAAAGCTTCAAAAGAAGGAGCAGCAGCAGCAGGAAGAGGAGGAGGAGGAGGAGGAGGAGGAAGAGGGCTTAAAGAAAAGAGCCAGAGTGAAAGCAAGATGGAGAAAGAAGCCGAGCGCGCGAGAGAGAGAGAAAAAAAAAGACTTATCTTACCTTCAAGCACTGTAAGCTTGGCACTGGTGTTGATCTCGCCAGCACTGTTGGTGGCTGTGCACTCGTAAATGGCTTCGTCTCTGTGTGTGCGCAGTGGCTGGATCCGCAGTACGGAGCCCGAGCCATCATCAAACTCAATCACCTAGGAGAGCCAGAGCAAAGCAAAAGGCCAGGAATGTTATTTCTAGTGGTCTTGTTTTCTTTCCCAGGAATATCACTTTATCACAAACGTATAAATAACATCCGTTTAGACTTGCAGATCGCTGTTTTCTTGGTTTTTGTGTTTCTGCGGGAGAAAATTCGCCAGTTTGAACGAGGTTTCTCAGATACGCAGTCATGTTCTGCTGCAAAAATGTGACTTTTCAGGAGTAAAATATAAGTCTCTTCTTGCTGAAAATTACCTTTCCACTTGAGCACAAGTGAGAATTGACCATGATGTTTGTTGTGAATCTATGACACGCAGCAGAACCATAACAGGGTTCATATCAAGTACCAACAAGGAGTATAACCCAATTGTACCTCTAGCTACCACAACTACATCATGTTACAGAGGAAAGACCGTGTACGTTCACACCTAGGGTACTTCCTTCTGTTTATGTGGGTTCAAAACAGGGAGGTGAAATACATCAAGTAATTCATCAAGGGGGGATGTATGGCCAGAGACAGTGGAGCTGAAGAACCGAACAGAAGGGGATGAAGGTGTAAAAAGACTGAAAGAGATGAAGAGGACTATATAAATCAAGATGGAGGGAGATTAAAGAGAAGGGAAGCCTGTCTGGTCTCACTCGGGAAAGAGAAGAGTTGGTGTGATGCTCAATAACAGGGCAATTGATTGTGTGCGCTGCGTGAGTGTGTGCTTAGTGTGAACGCTGTGAGTGTGGATGTGCCTGTGTTAATGAGAGAGGGTTGCAGAGGCAGACTAAAGCTTCCTGTAATGTTTTGCCACGTGTGTTGTGTTCATGCCTGCTTGCGTGTACATGTAGGAGGAGTGTGTGTGTGTGTGTGTGTGTGTGTGTGTGTGTGCTCGTGTGTGTTCAGAGATCTGAAAAGTCACGCATGAGTGCTCACCTCAAAGCGCTGGGAGCTGACTTTCTTGCCTTTCTTCATCCAGGTGATTCTGGGTTTGGGCTCCCCGGCGGCCTGGCACACAAACGACGCAACTCCGCCCGAGATGCCCGTCTGGTCCTCTGGGGATTTGACGAAACTTGGCAGGCCTGAGAGAGCCAGAGCAAAGAGGGAGAGGGGGAAGTGATAAAAAGAGGGAGGGAAGTGAGTCAGGCACAGGGGAAGAGAGAGAAGGGAGAGCAGAATGGAGGGGAAGAGGTTAAGGTCATGTTAATGCCAGTCACGTTGGCAGGTTAAACTTGGTTATCTGTGGGTATCACTTTCTCCACACAAAGGTAACAATGAGAAAACCACACTGGCATTGTTACTGTGCACACCTGCAGCTCAGCCACGGGAGAAACAACCAGTCTTTGTGTGCCTGCCTGTCACTGTATAATGTTGAATTTCTCACCTCTGCTTTGACACAGAATTTGAAAACAGGCCAAAGTTTGTCGCCCACAGACAATGAAGTCGCAGTTCTATTATCTACCTATTGAACACGAACGATAGCATTAAACTCGATAGATAAAATGAGATACGCAAATAAACTCTGCAAAAATCAGAGAGCGGACACTTTGGGAGTTAATCTGGTTATTTAGGATTCAAATAGCCGTTTGTGGCTTATGAGGCATTAAGACTGGTTGGCACATCCTAAATCCAAACAAGGCTACTACTATGTTGTGATTCTGTAACCTCTTTGTGACTTCTTAGATAATGTATGTTTACAACAACACAGTGGACTACCATGGGGAACGCCCATAAACGTGGCTGCCTTGTTTGCCTTCAGGGTGTTTTTTACCCCGAGCACCACACCCAGCATCATTATGCACAGGACAATGGAGTGTGTGTTCCAGCGACAGCCCGTCTAAGTTGACATGATGCTACAATGAGCGCACCTTAGCTCCGTGCTATATCTGCCATTCTGTACGCTTTATTTACAGGCCTCAGACGTGAATTAATACGAGTCTGGCTTCAGCAATGTGACACAATGTCCTTATTACCAGCTACGTCAGATCGTGTTTCATCTCCAGAGTGATTAAAGGGGGAGGTGGGGAACACCTAAACCACAGTGATGACGAGGAGACCGCCCCGCGGAGAGATACACAAAGGGGTGAATCATTATGCTGTGTACACAGAGGAGACGCCAGCCTTCCCTCGCTGAGCACACACTGGGGAGAATCCAGCGATGGCTGCCACCATACTTTCCTTTTTTATGTGTTTTAATATAACATTGGGGGACGGGGGGGAGGGGACGGTGGGGTTTGGGGTCAATATCTAGTTAACATAGCGCTGTACCTCACTTCTAGGAACTTCAGTGAGCACATTCTCCAGGTCTACCTGTTTTATGATCAACCTCTGCCCTCACTTGGCTGGAGAAAGAGAGAGAAAGAGCGGGTGGTGTTGCTTGTCCTTGCTCGAGGACATCTCCGCGAAGGAGCTTTCTTCAAGCAGTACAGCCGTATACAATAAAAAAGTACTGTGCACTGACATACGCATGCATACATTACACTTTGATGCGCGGCGGTTATGCACTGGGACCTGGCTGGAGGGCCAGAGGTACTAGCAGAAATATGAGATGTTTAGTGTAGCCCCCTGAGGAAACGCATATTGCCTATGATATAGAGACATTTTCTGAACACATACACACTCCCTGCCAAAAAGATATATTTTCCACAAGTTGTCTTAATGCTTGCAATCTTTAAGATGACCACACAGATAACAGCTGTGCAGTCAAACAGAAGGTAATGCCTAAGAACGTACTTAGAGATATCATCTCTCCATAGCTTTACAAAATAAAATACGGGGATACAAACTGATATCATTTTTTCTCCAGATGATTCATTTTGTGACCAGCCGGAGTAAATCACTGTCAAATAACTGCCAAATTAACAAAAGGAGATTAAAGCTAACATTTATTTTTAAAAAAAATCATGATAAGCTAACAATGATAAACAAATCCTCAGCGTTTTATGTAACAGTGACAGGCTGAAGTGCACCGTGGCGCTGTGTAGTGTGTGAGTGGGCAGTTATGCGCGCCTGGCGATACAAAGTAATCCGACAACATCCATCCATCCATCTGCGACCCGTGACCCCTTCATAGTACCTAAACCCACCTGACATTTGAATGATATTTTCGTCCCGGTTCTCCCACGGACAAGATTTAGACAGCAACAGCACAGCGATAAATCCTCTTCTATAGCATCAGGATGTGACTGTGACACACATGCAGGCAGGTAGGCGGGCGTGCTAATGATTCAAACCCGATAAGCTCTTAAGAGTGTATGCCTGAGCATGCATCTGTGCGTGCATGGGTGGTGAGTTGGAATCCCCCAGACCTGATTATCATCATTCTGACTTCCAAGGGTTCCTGCTAACATCTGTCAATAGCTGTTCTATTCAAGTCGACGTGAGGGCTTTTCACTTTGTTGCTGAGACGGAGGATCAGGCGGCATTAAAAAGAGTTCTCGGGCACATGCTTCAAATTAAAAGGATGTAAGCTCGTGTACTGCCACAAACATTTATGCGAGGAAGCACTGGATCTGGAGAAATCGTGAGGATTTTTGTGGATAAGCGGAAGAAAAGGGTAAACTGGCCCTCGCTGGGCTTTTACCGTATTAATCCTCTTATACAAGCTTCCGCTGAATTTCGGCAGCTGACCTATGACTCAAAGGCGAAACTATGGCAAATTCTGAGCAGTCCATCGCTAATCCAGATCTCACCAAGCATTCAATCGCAAAATCTGGACAGGGTTAATAGTGGTCCTAACACACTCCATCGAAAGAGCAGAAGCATTTATTTTTGGACTAAGACTCTCTAGAGTTCCTCCATCACTCTGCCAACAGTAGCGTTGTGAGGGATATCAAACTGTTGGGTTTGTCACTTCTTTTCTTAGAGAGACAAAATCCAGACTCGACCCTTTTTTTCTCTGCCTGTGTCCCATTTTCCGAGCTGTCAGGTCCTTGTCACATGAAAACAATAGCAGGGACGAGGTGGAAAACACATGAGCCTACCTATGCAAATCCTTCACTCAGCCACTGACTGCAGGCTTTGAGTTGCACTCTCCCTAAGCTTTGATACATCGCATTCAAAACTCCTATCTTGACACCACAAGGCTTTAACCCGAGCGCTCTTCTCGCTGCCACAACTGCAAGGTGCCAGAATTTCAGGGGATGAGGTTATTGACTCATGAATGCCTCATTTACCACATTTGGCTTACTCACACTAACCAAGTTAAGACGTGCTCCAATTACTCACACTATCACATAAACACATAAACTGGGTCATCAAAGGAAGACAAACATACCCGGAGTACTTGTCAATCATTCAATCTATTGGTTTTTAATTACTAAATACAAGTTATTCGCATGCAAAGTAGTGTTGCTGTACACAAACAGCAGAGTGGCTGGTGGCAAAAAAACAAGACAAACACGTTTGTTGTCAGCAGAGCAAAAAGGCTTTCATGTAACAGTTAACGAACGGAATAAACAAGTTCATCAAAACCAAAAAGAAATCTTATTTGTTCCTCATTCGCTACCTCCCATCCTGACAGACAACCTGATTATCAAACAAATCATCGGATTGTTCAGGAAATGAATGCAAAAACTGTTATCTTAACCCAACAGTAGTTATTAGCAGTATTCTTAGTATTATTAATCTTCATACGTATTAGATATTTGAGCCTTGTTCACTTGAAATTCAAATTGGATGGTGGGCTATTGACAAATCTGCATAGATCCCCGGTTTAAACAGTATTGAGGGGAGCCTAGAAGCGGCTGACTGCTCTGTGTGTGTGGGGGATTAAACAGCTTCTTCAGTTAACCTAATGCCTGCAGCAGTATTTGTGAGGTCTGAGGTCATTAGAGAGATGAAAGGTAGAGGGGGTTCCCCCAACTCCAGTACTGCTACAGGTGTTCTATTTTTCACAGGACAGATATAAAGATGTTGGGATGTGTGAACGGGAACACCTACGAGCTGTACAGTAAACTGTAAACGACTTTTTCAAGGACAATGCAAGAAAATGGGTCTGATGAATACATTAATGAATATGGGTCACATTTTAGGGCCGAGGCTCGTAAGAGACGAGATAAAATGGAAAGTGGTTTACTGAAATATTGATTGACATATAGTTTTCTCTGTTCTAACACACTTAAAGCACTGTTATTGTATAATATGTTTCCAAGCAGCAGTGATCTCTTTTTTTTTTTCCTGGTCTAGGGCCTACGAGCAATGCTTGTAATAAATGCAGAGACAGCAGGGAGAGTCGTGTAAATGGCACTTGTGTGGCTAACAATTAGTGTATTCCCAGGCCTGCCAGAGTGCCCAACGAGAGCTACTCTGCGGTGTAGAGTATCAGGGATCGATACACACGCGGCAGAGAGAAAACCATTCATTCTTATTAATAATGGATTAGCAAGTTATCATTTTCACGAGGCAACACTTAGTGGGAATTTGTCTGATGGCATCAGCACTGGTTGTTTTAATGGAACACTTCCATTAAGGCCTTTTCGGGCCATTAGCAGGCAACTTGTTTGCAATTAATTCCATATAAAGCTGCCTCCCCTGCAAGTTATTTACCCCGATAAAGTCAACTGCACTTCAGGCTGTTTGTTTAAACCAATAAACATCATGTTTGCTATCTGCACTTGCAGCTGAGCACCAAGGAGCTTTGTGTTGTTGTTGTTTTTTTCCAAATGGCACATGAACATAGCACACGTTAAAATTTATGTAGCGGGACCCTGGGACTAAATAATATGACGCAGAGTTTGTCATAATCACCTCCCCGTGGTCGATGCATTTCAGGTCAACATCATTTATTTTTATTATCTAGTTCTTAAATTTTAATCTTATTTTAATCTGTCACTTTGACTTCACGTTATAAATAAAGCAATGCAGCTGCAATGCAGTCCCCCCCCCCCCTTTTTTTTTTTTTTTTTTTTCCCCCTTTCTTTTTTTAAAAAAAATTTTTGTTTTTTTTGGGTGGATGAGTACACAGTGAGAATGTTTTAGCTCTGGTAAATGGTCCAAATATCTTCAGGCTAAACTTTTCGTGACACGCAAGTCTAATATTGTCACGTCACACTAAGAAGATCCTGGTTTCAAACACAACTAGAGCCCATATGGGTGGAGTATTTGTTGTTGATGTTCTAACAGGTTTTTGCTGGATGGTCCGGTTTCGTTGCACTTCCACTTTCGATGCACTCCCTCCTCATTGACAGTCAGTTCACAGTGCGTTCACTCTCGATAACACAGAAACCGAAGAAACTTTCTTTTTTCAGAACGATAGTGTAGTGGCTGAAGATGGATGGAGCTTTATGAGCTTTATCGGGACTTCAGTGAAATCACAAGAGCAATGCGATTCATCATCGCTGGGATAGTGTACTTAAGACAAAATGTCTAAACCTATAGGAGAGAAAAGGAAAAAAAAGAAAAACATCAAACTTTCAATACCCTCGTGGACCACAAAGATGGGCTTTCAATCAGGCCTTCCAGCTCTCTGTGAATTATTCAAGACAGCGGAGAAGAACAAGAACTCTAAGTGCAATTACCCTTCACTCCTCTCTTCCCAGTGTGAGCAACATTAATGTAATGGCTTTCATCTTCTCAAGCCGATTAAGAACGAGGGAGGCATCTCTGCAGCCTACTCTCTCTGTCTCTCTTCTTTTCTGTCAGTCAATACGTGACATTTGAAAAAAACAATGCACTCACACACACACACACACACACACACGCACACACACACACACACACTGTGCTTTGGTGACCAGTGCCTGGAGTGGGCATTTAAAAACAACTGTTTAAAAAACATGCGAGGATAGACGCTTCATTGTGTACTTCTTTGATGGTGAGGACGTGGGTGTTCCTGGTATCACACGATTGGGAGTCTGAGGCTTTATGTTACCTGTGGTATTTAAACTGGCGCCCAAGTCAAAGATGAGTCACTACCTGTGGCTGTTTTCAACACACCTGATTCCTGAAGGGAAAGTCTTAACAGACAGATAAAAGCAAACGCTTCGCTAGGAGTTCTTTGTTTGTACTTTTAAGTTTTGTTGCACTGCTGCATGAGGGAAAATATACAACGATGCTGTTTTAATAATAAAAAAAAATGTGGTTATAAAACAAGGGCACTATATATTCGACAGTGTCCTGTTCTCATCAACACATGTAATCTATTGCTGGTTGGAGACTCACCGTATCATTATCTGAAAACAAGTGATGTATGGCCTGACACACAATGTGGACAATGCAAATGAGAAATGCAAAAATCCTCTCAGTGTTTCCAATGAACAGGCTCTTTATGAGGCCTACAAGACAAGCCTGCTAATGTGTCGGCTGAACTGCGCAGCTCATCTGCATAACCCCGGGGCTACATCACCTCCGATGTTCATTTAATCCACCTGATGAAATGCTCTCATTTGCGCGGTCATCAAACTATGAGATTTTTCCATTCTGGAACCGTGAAGGACGACCGACTGCTGCATTTGAAGGCGTGTGTGGGCGGACAGTAGCGGTAAGTGTCAACCTGGGGACACTCGCATGGAAAACAAAATACGGGGAGGGAAAAGTACATTTTGAATGCAGCTTGAATATGTAATAAAGTATATAGTGTGACACCTTTGTAATGGAAATCCAAACTACTCTGTAAAGTTGCAGCGGGAACACAAAAGAAGGTTTAGGCAACTGATGGAGGGCTTCACTACTGCTGCTGCTGCTGGGTAAAGTCCAGTGGTCACCTTGGCTTGGGCCCTGACATTAATAGACCAGTGTGGGGAAAATGTTAAGTGTGTTAAGTGATCCCAGGAGGGGGGTGGGTTGGTGGCTCGGCCTGCTCAGATGGCTCCTAGCTTGTCCGGAGATCCAATTTTGGGGTTAGCTCATCATCCATCACCGCGAACCCCCATGCGACCCCCCTAACCTCATTAATTTGCCTCCCTTAGATTAGCCCTCCCTCAGAGACCACAAAGAGCCCGTGCCATTGTTCTCATCGTCTCACCCACACGGCCCGGAGGTCTTAAGTAATTCAGCTCTCCACTAGCCAAAATTGAGGGAGAAATTAAATTATGTTACTGTAGGGACCTGGAACAACAAAGAGATTGTGGCTTTACATGCACCAACAGGCTCTTTTTTTTTGTTGCCTCCCTTATGATTTAGCATCTTTGAAACGCTACAGTGACCATTTACCCATGAAATAGTTCCCACTTGAGATCCAACCATGTTTTATGCTGCTGTTTGTCCACAGGCTGTTTGGGCTGAGTTAAATGCTTTTAAATGCACCTCAGAGGACGCTCCAAAAGTAAACAATACACAGGTGTGTAGCGAAGCGCCTGTGAGATATTTGATTATGTCCTATTTAATGGACGCCACCTTGAATTTCTCCGATCTGGACTGTCTGATAAATGATCAAGGATGTGACTAAAACAGCCGCACCCTTTAATGCTTCTAATACTCCCTACATAAGATCTCTCAGCACAAATTAATCCTCATCAAATCTTCCAAATCCCAGCTAATTATTTCAATTCAGAGTAGCCTAAGATTAAGTGAGAACGTAATAAGTAATACGTAATGAGGAGCAGTGAGGAAATGAAGCGTCTTTTGTCAATAAACGCATCGCTGTGAATTAAAACGTCTTCCTCCATCTGCCCTTTTTCTGGAAGGACACCGGCGATTCTTGTCGTCCTGTGGCACTGCCGGATCCGGGACACAGCAGAGGTTTTGGGTGACTGCCTCTGGCCCTTCTATTGAGCTCCCTAATTAAACTATTAATCTCACATCATTAACCTCCGATGACTCTTTCCTCCCTCAATTCTGACATTGCTGCACCGGCTTATGAAAACAACTTCCCATCGTATCTCCACCACCTCTAAATTGCATCCCTCCGACACTTAATCTTGCAGATGTTTTCTCACATATATTGCTCCCTCCCCCCCCGCCAATGCTTTTTCTCAAAACGCATTTTCCACACCTTAGTTCTTCTCCCTCCACCTCAGCCGCTCTCTCGGTGTGCCTGTCTGTATGATGTGTGTGGACCACAGCTGTGTGCTAACTGCATTACTCTCAAAGTGGCTCTCCAAGGTGGATATGGTTACTTTTAATTAAAAAAGAATCAATTTCTATCCCTGTCAGTTTTTGAACTGGGTGACCATATGGACACTTAAAAATACAATCCAATTTCCAGCCCCCTCCCGCCCCCCCCTCAGCACCACGTCTGGCCACCCCTCTGCAAACCACTCTGGCACCTCCATCACATCAGTCTGTTGTAGGAGCTCTAGAAATTGCCAAATCAATCTATGGATGTTGTTTTATAGGCTCATTTCTTCACACTTTTTTGTTCTCTGGTAAGATATGCGATATTATCAGCTATTTGGGGATATTCCTGTCAAAAGCAGAGGTATATTTAGCATAGCAGCCCTGTGGGAAGCCTCCTAGTGCTCTAGCCACTACAGAACTACAGTGAATCTATTGGTGCAACATACGGGAACACAAATAAGATGCTAAAAAGCTGTGGCGTGAAACAGCGGTTTGATATAAAAAGGCACTTTAAACTTATTAAGCTAATTACGGTGCCATTGTGATCCTTCTAGCACTGGGACTGAAAAGAGCAGGCTCAGGGTACAAAGGCCTCTGTGGTCTTCACATGAAAAGATTATAACATGCACCCGAGATTATAACATGAGAGCCACAAGAGGAGACACATACATCAAAAGCTTATTAAAGCCAATGAAATAACTCACAATGACAGCACTACAAAAAGATAACCATTACATTTAAGTGCTGTATGTGTGACTTTGAGGCTGACCTTGTGGGCCAGTGGCCTATTGTGTACAGGGAGGGCTGTATGGAGAGCCGGTTGATTAGGCTGAGCTCCCCCCCGGGGATCGATGGGACGTCTGCGATCAGCACTCAGAGTAATCACACTGTATTGTGTGCCTACTCAATGACGCTATAAGATAAATGATGTCACAGGGCTATAACACTGATAGTGCTGGTGGAGGATTTCTTGTACTTATTTGTGCGTCTAAATCATGATGAATGTGTTGCGGCCAAACAAACAGCATGACAGCAACCTTTGAAAATGCAGACATCCGAAAGCAGCAAACAATGCGCCGCAAAAACCAACTGTATATTTATGTAACGCAGCTCACACGTTCGCTACCTGTGGTTGCTGAACTTTTTCAAGGAGGGGGGAGACAAGGACACCAGACCGAACCCATGTAATCAGAAACTTGCCAGGCACCCCGCCCATAATATCTGTCTGGTGTCTGCCCTGTAATACAGGAAATCCAAACCAGAACCATCAAGTTCACATAACTAAGTTGCATACAAATTACAGGCATCAAATGCGCACAACCCTGCCATTAGTGGTAGGTGTTATTTTTGCCCCCCCCAACTGTCTTATTTTAATTCTATGTCTGTTTGCTTTGCAGTCTGTGTAATAGCAGGTCTGGGCCTTTTTCCATGTGTGCTTACATTAAACTAAAACCAATGGTTAGCCTCGGACCGGAGCCAGGCCTTTCTGTAAGTTTGATCTTTTAATACCAAACTCAAATTTCTCGAGTTCCTTCAATGTTTGGGTATATCTTTGACAAAAAAATCGCTCGTACCAGCTTGACCACAGCGGAGTATCTTTGTCTGTTAATTAAAATACTTGGCTCTGTGTTTTTATCCGTAAATAATATGATTACCGAAATTAGAGACCAGGGGAATCTTGTTCTCATGGAGACAGGGAGGCACAGAACAAATGTCAAGATACAGTAGAACATTGTCTACGTTAACCCAATGTTCACAGTAAAACACAAGCTAGCTAGCTGTGTTTGGCTCTGTGTGCGTCTTTGAATATCGCCATATTGTTCAGGAAAACATGCCCTAAAAGGCATAACATACTGTAGATACAACCATGACACAATATGACTTCTGCCATCCTGCATATTTGCTTAATATTCGCCTTTACTTGTAGCTGTCTGCACAATATAGATTAAAAACAGCACAATAGCAGCACAGCTTTATAATCAGGTCACATCCAAACTCTGGTCCACACTGGGCATCTGACAGACTCAGCACATTTAAATAATATCTTGGCACCTTCAGTGCAGCCGACATTACCTTTTTTTTTTTCTTGATGATCTCTAAAAAGCATTGCACATGCGATTTAATCAATTTCGTTCATCCCCTTGGTGGCAATTAAAATGCAGGCAGAGAAGAGCATGCACAGGATGAGAGGCGCATAAGATGACAATAAATAGAGTGCACAACAATAAATAAACTACTGACAATGCAGATCTTTTTGTCAAGAAGTATCCTTGCCCATTATTTATAGACCAACAATTGTCTTACTGCTATTTAATTAAATCCTTCAGACAGTTAATGACTAGAAAGTCATACTTTATTTATTCAGAGTAATTGTTACTAGTTTTGATTGCATGGGAGAGGCAGCGTGAATGGACTTAAAAGTCTGAGGATGGATTCAGTACAGTGCGGCACGTCTTTAAACTCCTTCTGCTACAGCCAAGGTTTGACTTGGTCCGATCACATTACAGGCAGACAGCAAAGACAGTCTTGCCAGACCACAAGAAAACAGACAGAAGTGCAAAAACTTTTCTGCAAGGTCAAGTTCACACTGATACCCTGCAAAAACTCTAGACGCGCCACGAGAGACAAAGATGATAACACAGGTCTGAGCGAGATGAGACAAAGGGTACGGAAAAACAAATCCTACCGGACCCATGTACGAAAGGACAGGGCAGTTGGCATGGTCGGGTGACGGGAGAGAATGGGAGGGGTCGGGGGTATAATTGAATTACAGTGACCCTATGGCAGCACTATAGGTGAGGTCATGTGTTGAATTAATTCTGTCCCTGACCTCGTCTTCGACAGGGCAGTGCCTCTTGGCCGCCCCCTCCGAGATCCGAAGCGCAGCAGCGGTGACACATCTTTCTGAGTGCCTTCTTCCAGCCAAAAACGTCATTCAGACTGACAGCCAGTCATTGAGGCTGATGGAGCGTTATTTTTAGCACAAATGCTAAAGCTCTCTATATATAAACATGTATTTGATGAGCAGCTATGTATGTTTAAAAGTAAAAGGGATAAAGTAATGTGCCTGAAATTATTCTCAAAGAACGTGGGTGTAGCAAATGGGGGGCTAAAATGTTCTTAGTGTCAAAATACTTATGAAGCTTAATGTGTTATCAGATTGTATCAGAAGGAAGCATGACTTCACAGGTGAATGATGTTACTTACTGTCTGCCAGCGAGGAGAACACCACACAGCTGAGTAGAATCAGGAACAGCAACGCCCCTCTGGGCAGGAGGGGCACTGCCAGGTGAATATTAGGCACCATGTTCCAAGTTGGCACTGCTCCCTCCTCAGTCCCCTGCTAGACACGTCCCACTCTGACAGGATCAAAGACTAACACCTGGGAGAGAAAAAACATGCAGAGCAGGAATACAGAAGCATTAGTATTCAAACTTGCCATATATTTGCATATATTTGAATGAGCATAATAACACAGTAAAGCAGAAATATCAAACGTGAGTCAGAGCGGAGCGAGAACCAAAGGGGACGGAAGTTTCGTATACTTGTAAGAAAAACAACAGCACACAGCGCTGGAGATCTTTGGTCGTGATGAACGAGGCGCCCGATACCCACAACAGAACCCTGCTCGGGGCAGAGGGAAGTACAAGTGAAGCGAATGTAACGCGCAAACTACATCAGCAGAAGAATTATGAAACAAGTGCAGCGTGGAGCTACAAAGAAATCATGGGAAGGGAATAGGAAGAACAAAGGAGAGGTCAGGAGGCAGCGTTCAGCTCCTCAGCTATCCTCACACAATGGGGATCAGTGAAAAACCCCAAAGGACCTCTCCTAAACAACCCTCCCTAAGGGCTGCCGCCCACTTAATGTTCCCCATTAAGAAATTGAAACTGTGTCATCCAGATGGGCTCAAATCACACAAAGTGGCATGATCTCATAACATGACAACATGTATGCATGCGTAAACATTTAGCATGCAACACCACCTCCCGAGGGGGGACGTGGCTGGTCAACAAAGGAGTAGCAGGTGTACCGCAAATTAACCATAATTAACCAAGCTATAAAACAGAGAGCATTGCTCCATCAGTTTAAGTAGTGGGTGGAGACACAAAAACAAGGGCTGTCCCACAAATTAAACCACACAAGCAGTGATTTTCTTTGTCTTTTTCAGAATTAGATTTAGCGTAGGAAATGACTAAGCCCCTGATAAGATTTAGATATATGACCTTAAGTTTGTTACAGTCTGCAGTTTCGATGTCTAATGCTATTACAAACAAGTAACTGTGTATCCCAATAAACTGAGCTAACTAAATCTCTTATCCCTACACTGTAGCCCATGGCCATCTGTGACAAGTAATCATAATGCTGTAAAGCAGACCACAATATGGTAAGGATAGATATCTCTCTTTAAATTAAAGCGGTATCTCAAGAGGACTTCAGGAAAAAAAAAAAAAAAGAACTAAAATGAGAAAAGTTTGAAAAGTTTTAAAGTAAGCCTACTTTTGTCTTCAAGGGCTCGCTGACAATGATTCTGTACAAAGCTTTTACAAGAGGCCTATTGGAATTGAATTGAAAACTTTCTCAGCTTGTCTGTTCAGTCTAACTGCCGAGTTTATAGTGGCGACCGAACAATACTGATTGCTGATATTTGTGAAAAGCGAAAGAGAGGCGCTCACAATGCGGAATATCTTGAGGCTTGCTGGGTGGCCGGTCAGCTTTAGTCTATTCAGTTCAGCTAAATAAGTTAGAGTGTCAGGAACACAATGCCTCCAGTATCTTGTGGGGAAAAAAAAAAACCCTTTCCATTCTTAAGCCTGTGGAGGTGTTGAGCAGCCCATTACTCATGTGGCTATTTCAATGCGTGTGGAAAAAAAAAATGCACACACCGGGTACCTCTCTCTCCGACCACCCTCTTTGAAACAAAACCAAGGAAAACACTCTGCTAGGCAGAGATCTTAGCAAGGCAAAAAAATTCAAAAGTTTCCTTTCCTTCATCTGAGCTCTGCTTGAACCTCTTTCGACATGTCTCCTGGCAAAGGAAAACACAGGCACTGCTGAGTAAAATGATGTGAAGGAATGCTATTCGCGAGTCACGGTGCTGATGCTTCACCTGGGCACATTTGCAGACAGGTATCATTGACGGCCAGCTCTTCATCACTATTTGTCACTTACAGGAATGCGCCTCTGGGCTTTCATGTCTACTAAACCAATTTCTGATGGCGACACACCTTGCGTCTAAGGAATTTCCAAACACGGTGAGCAGCCAACATCATCCATCGTCCGTGAAAGTTCAAGCGGCGATCGTATCAGGTTGTATTACACTCCTCCTTGCACGAAGATTTTTTTTGGAAAATACAGCTACAATCATTTATAAACCTCTGGAAAATAAGATTCACAATGTGTCTTCACCTTCACTGGTAATGAGAAAGAAGCTCATTGTTGCTGTGTTAAGCTGTAGCCGTCTAGAGAAGAAAAAAAATGCACAAATATGTCGCTTAGAGTGCCAGAGAACTAGATCACACCTCCACTCTGCAACCAGAATGAAAGACATTTAGGCCCCATTTCTTATTTCAAGTTAATACCCCAAGTTAGCTTTGCAAAATGAGTACAACTCACATCAAGTTTGTTGGCTGACAAATTTATTTTGACACTCATTTTTATGTACGCCAGCGTTGCGTTGGTTCATGTCGGTGGGTAGAGAGAGTGAGTGAGGCTGATAGAGTTGGCTACTCGCCGTGCTCCAAACCCTTGGCGGTGGAGGGATATCTTTTACAGCAGATGCCAGAGAGAGGCAGATGCTTTTCATCTTCAATGAGACAAATTCCTAGAGCGAGGTTTATTCTTTATTTATATAGCTACTTATTTATCCCAGTGCAGCTTGGTGCCTCCCAGCTGCACACAAATACTATGGGACAAACACTTCGCTACGATGTGTGTTGTGTTTGTGCTATGGCGCTGGTGCTACTGAGAGAAGGGACAGGGCACTAACGTGGAAATGGTGCAATGTGATTCCAGAATCTGAGCAAGTGGCTCGGCACACAGGAAGACATTGTTTGCAACTATGTGGGAGAGCGAGAGAAAAACAGTAAGAACGTGTAGGGGGTGGACGTCTGCCCTCGTGAGATTGTATGTGAATCCTTCTGTCTCGGTAATGATTTAATTCTGAAGCCTGGTTAGTGTCTGAGAGTACGAGAGGAAAGTGAGTATGAGAGACAAAGTATTAACACCGCATAATTATGGCTAGAATGATCTTGCAGATTATTTCACCAGAAATTAAGATGCTAATTAATAAACGCATAAGTAGGGAGGATGAATTCAGGAGCTAAATTGTTTTACAGCTAGAGTAGATTATCTAAATGAATACAGTTTAAAACTGCGGCGCACAAACTAAAACAGTGTTTTATAAACCAGCGTGCCAGAACATTTACCAAAGTGCATGTTTTTTTTTTAATTTATGACATTCTAGCAAATAAAATTTTATTTAATTACCGATTAATTCTGTCTGACGTGACCTGAGGCTGCATTAGCCAGTGTACCGTTTATGGAGACAAGAATTTTTATTGCGTCTGTGCAAACGCATTAGTTGATGAACATGATGATGTGTCCTGATATAAAAAAGTAATTAAGACAAAGTCCAAGATCCAGTAGTCCCCTCCACCTCATTATCACTGACGACACTGACACCTATTGAGGAAACAAAGAGAAGGCTATGTTTAATAAACTCCAGCTTCAAGCTTTCTGGGTCAATTAGCTCATTTTTTAAGGAACAGCCATTCATTAGAGCCCAAAAAAACTTGTTGAATCACTCGACAATGACACGTAGGTGGTGAAGCAGAGGAGCGTAACCCGGGATAAACAGAATTTATGGCGCGGCTTCGGGTCTTCTGTCCAATTTGTCAAGAAGTCAAGACCATGAATCCTATATATAGACGGAGGACTCTATGGTGGCAACATATTATCTTAACACCACGACAGACAACCAAGACAACAGAAGGTTATTAAAGTGATACTGAAGTTCAAATAACCTTAGCCCAAATCTACCAGACACTAGCCGGGGCAATGTATTTTTAAAAGAAGCTTTGGAGTCTCGAGTGTCTGGGGAGTTCTCAGTAATGCAGAGCGTGACATATATTGTCTATATATGCTGTATTATAGGCAGAGCGTGACATACGCTGTATAATATATATGCTGTATTAAAGGCAGGCGACTAAGAGGTTTAGTGAAGTAATTAACGAGGGAACAATGGGATGTGAACGTTTCAAACGGCAAACTGTGGAGGACAAAAGAGCTTTTGAGTGAGTTGAGTGGGGAGGGGAACATTGCAAAAAATAACACACCTATCCTGTTTGCTTGTTTGCCACCTACATAAGGTGCCTGTCATTCAAGTTACTACCCTGAGTGTTTGTGCGTGTGTGTGGCAAGGGAGTGGCCACCCATACAGAACTGGTAGTCCACAAACAGACAATGCGAGGCACAGCTGTGCAAGAGAGCGTGCAGAGGCTGAGTAAACACTACTATTACACTAACTACAGGTAGCATCTCTGTTCTCCATCGTTTCCATCCCTCCTACTCATGTTCTCTCTCTCTCTCTCTCTTTCTCCATCTCTGTTTAATGGGTCATCCTGAGCACGGGGAGGTGGGACAGCTGAGATATATGGCTGCCAGTGTGGGGAGCTAATCATGGCCGTCTCTGGAGGTGATAAACCCAGACCGGAGAGGTTTGTGTTGGCGCAGCCTCCAACGGCTCCATAAACACAGTTACAAGCCGCATTTCGACAGCAGTGTTTTGGCCCCTGATTAGTTTTCCATGCCCTAGAAGGCTCACCCTCACAAGTCTGTACTCCTTTTTTTTTTTACCTCAGCAGTGAACACACACCACAGGACCCCAGGAGAATAACTGCAAGCCGACGAGCCCCGTATTGTAAAATGAAAGTGTAAAGTAACAAAATTAGGTTTTCCCTCTCCAACTCTGAGAGCCTCGCTGTATCCACAGACTTGATGGTGCGTGTCTTTTTTTCTTTTTTTTTTTTTACAGAGCTGCGACAAGACCCTGCATTGAAATCCGCCTAACAAAGGGTAATGTCCTGTGACCTATCAAGTTTTACAGCACTTTTGTTTACAAGCTGTTTCCACAGAGTTAATTGTTAACGCAGAAGATTGAGAGATCGAAAAAGACACCTTTACCAGACGAGCGCACTTCCTTAAGTTGAGCAATAGAAAGTGATTATGCTGACCTAGAACGGAAAAGCACAGGCCTAATAAATCACATGAGTCAGGTGCCTTCCTGTGTGGATGACGCCATGAGAGAGACATCACGTCGTCGCTTTAAAACACTTCAATAATTAAGCGTAATAATACTACAGCCACGTTAAATGTATGCTGACATTTACAACATGTATGACACACGTGTGAGGAAATCTGTGACGCATCTGGATTTAATGGACCAGGCTCCTGATAACGTCTTGCCAGAGACACCAACCTGCCTCTCAACAGACAGCAAAGACGGTTGAATACTGGCTTCACCCATATGATACAATGTCGATTGACATTTAGTCTGGTTGAGTGAACATTTAACAAAACTCAGGCACCTCCATAAATTGCCACTGGAGTAGGGATTTACAATCACCTCTGGGGGGGGCTACCAATCTTTTCAGCTGCAAATCAATCTGGGAATGAAAGGTGATATGTATTACACTGATACGTATTACACGGAGTAGAAGAGACATACCAGAGTGCCACTTCCATTTGAATTTATTGGAGAGTGATTATTGGCGTTGTCGAGCTGCAGAGCAAGGAGAAAATGGCTTGCACTACAAAGTGCTGGGCAAAGGGCCCGCAATAAATCAAAAAAGCAGGCTCCATGTAAAACAGACATTCATCAAATAAAAGCAATGCTGTGTATAACTGGACCAATCGAGTGGATTAAACGTCTTTCTGTGAAGTAACACCGACCTCAGGACCCGTATTTACAGAACAGGAACCAGTTCTGCTTGACAATTTCAATGGAATATTCATAAAAACATAAAGTTAAATTATAAATATAATGTTTAACTCATGATACACGGCAGGACACCATACTTTTATTCAAAGGGATTTTGTATGGAAAACTTCTGGATCTGGAGTTTGACTTGATTTTTATTTATCGTCACAGATATTATTATGAATATGATCATTACTCTCCATCTTTGTCTTACTGAGATGTTCTTTGCTTTTTTTATCTCGGTTTATTTTGAGGGGTCTTTGATTTGAAAAGTGGTATATAAATAAATCTTATTGTTATTATTTAGGCCAAACTGTAATTTTCTCAGAGCTAGGGCGCAGATAAAACTTTGTATTCATTTCAGGGTTGTCTCTAAAAATGTCAATGTCAACAGCTCGCTCTAGTTTAAAGATTAAAAAAAAAAGGTTTTAATATTTGTGTTTGTTTACATTTGAGAAACTTCTACAAATGAATTACTGCATAATTAAGAATGATTCTGTGCTATGGCCAAAGGATTAAGTTTGCAATTTAAACTGAGACACGTTCTCGGCAGCAGATGTGTGTATATATCAAAAGGAAATTCACACTGTCAAGCAAGAAAGATGGGCTAAGACGTCACCACTTGACGGTTTGCTTGTGGACAGATGGTGCCATAAAATGACTAGGCAGGCAGCACAGAAGGCATGGACAGCCCCCCCACCACCCACCCACCCCCTCCTCACACCACGTAGAGGACTTCCAACCCCTCCCTCACACACATACACACACACACACACACACACACACACCCCCTGGGCAGAAAGCCTGGTCTCCGCCAGTAAAAGACAAACAGAGTGAAGGCATGTGAGCAGAAAGACTGGCAAATACAGAGCTCCATAGATCAATAGCTGGCCAAACAGAGGCAGTTGTTGGGGCTCAGCTCAATCCGCAGATATATCACGGTGGATTTTTAGCAACCGGGAAGTGCTGAAATATTAGAAAAATTAAGAAGTGTAGAAGTACGGTCCATGGAAGGATATGAAATACAACACAAACTGGAAACACACACTGTATAACCAGGTTTTCTCACTAGTATTGCTCAGCTAGGAAAGAAACCTTCCCGCTCTCTACAGGTTTAAGTGTTTTTATTTTCTACGGGTTGGGCTGAGGTGAGGATTTTGAGCCTAACTTTATATAAGAGCATAGAAAGGGGGCTTTTGAGGGCTTCATACTATTCAGCAGGTGTCTCCACTGTCCTAAATCAATTACCTCTAGTCAGCCAGTGCTTAGGGCAGGGGGGGTATTGTAAATCAGCTTGGTGTCAGGCCAGATTAGTGACTGTAACGGGCGGGGAGTGAAGCTCTTTGGCCAGCAGGGACCCTCCAGACGACTACATGAGAACCAAGCTGTGGCTTGTAACTCTTGTAATTGTTTGCCACAATACGGTGTACTAAAGTTGGGCCATATGTATTATATATGGAGCGTATGTACTGCTAATATATCATTGGAGAAAATGCAAATCAGATTCTTACGTTGTTTTATTGAGTTTTATCCATACTGGACATCCCGACATGAACTGTGTACGCGTTTACAGCTCTAAAGAAACTAGGATTTGTTGACTCACTCTACCAAAATTCAAATTGGCTGTAGAAGGATTAGCCAGACTGCTATTAATCTGAAACTGTGGTCATTCACTCACTCATTTGGACTGGATGGAAGGACTGTGCTCGTCCAACTTCAAGCATGAAAGGAGCCTCTTATCTCACTACCTCCTTTTATGCAAATCTAATTCTGAGGAAGTGTTATGTCAGCAACAATCTTCCCCCACTAAACACAGAGGGCATGCATTGACATTGTGGTCTACATTCACTTTACGACACGGAGTGGCCAAGATTTCTCATACTAAATTTGGACGGCTGGAGGGGGGAGGTGGGGGGGGGTTTGTTTGTCTTCAGTCAGAGCTGGATAAAAACTGTATATTGACACAAAGGTTTTATTATTTCACTTCACAACAGAGTATGTAAACCAAGCAGGGAAAACAATCCTCTGTGGTCCAAGGTACAGAGGAACAAACCCGGTGTTGACACAGGGAAGGGTTGGACTAACTCAGGGAGGGCTGGGAAAAGCACTCGTGGTGGGAAACAGAAACATTGTACCTGATGGTGTCAAGGGCGAAGCTTAAGGTTCTGTTTTCAAAAGGCACACAAACATATGCTATTCAGAGACTTAACTTGAAACAAGAAATTAGGTCTGTGTGTTACACAAAGAAAAGCCTCCTGGTCCACCTGAAACAGTTAAGACCTAACAGACTTAACACGGGTTAGCTGCCATTTCAAATGTGGAAAAAAAAAGAGGATCCCCAAGTCCTAATCCAACTCCTTCTCTGCCTCCTATTACAGACGGCTATCCTCTCAGCCGCTGTCTAACTAGTGAAAACAGGCAGTTTCTAATAAGCTATTCTGTCTTTCTGTCAGTCTGTGTTTCTCTCCATCCTCCAGTTTCCTCCTGCTGCTCTATCTCTCTCTCTCTACCTCCCTGGTCATGTCTCCTTCTCTGTCTCTTTCTCTCTGTCTGAGCCATGAGCCATGTCTGCCGGA
The DNA here is from genome assembly GCA_946959425.1 of Argyrosomus regius. Lineage (NCBI taxonomy): Eukaryota > Metazoa > Chordata > Actinopteri > Sciaenidae > Argyrosomus > Argyrosomus regius. Next base: position 21,677,420 of record OX336892.1, on the reverse strand, counting down.
GCAGATGGAACCATATATCCCCATTGCTCTCCGGAGGCCTGAGGATTTAAAATGTAAAAGAGATGAGTGCGGCAATAGGCAAGGACCAGTCGATAAAGGGCAAGAGAGGCGGGGGCTCTCGGCTGAGACCATGTTCATCAAACAAGTGCAGTGCCCCTAAAAACTACGACTAAAAACTATAAAGATGTACATTTAAGACTGCTAACCTGGCATGTCTTTCCTTAGTGTCTAATCCAACATGTTGTCCTACATAATATGAGCAACAATTTTTAAATTGCCTAGCTTCTCAAACTTGCTTTTCTTGGGTATGTATCAGCATTTATACATTTGGACCGACTGTTGATCAAACAGAACCAGAAAGTTTAATGCAATCCCTTGAGCGTGGGATTGACCATCAGTAATGAACATAAATGATTAGCTTCCACCCTAAAACAAACAAGTTAACTGAATGCTAATAGTCAGCAGCCGCGTGCAAAATAAACAGGAATGAATTGCTGCTTCTGAGGTTTCCTCTTTAGGTTACTTTGGTCGGAAATGTGGAGTCAGACTTGCCTTCCTCCACACCTCACCTCAGACCACCTTTCAGGTAATGAGAAAGTATTTGGACGCTGTATCTGTCGTCTGTGAGAAGATTCTGCTTCGTCCTCCGTCTCTGGGTGGCAGGTTGACAGACAGGAAGAGTGAAGAACAACAGGCAGGCGAGGTCGTGAGCAGTACAATCGATTGCCAGCTGACTAGCAAGGTCCATTATACTGACAGGCCGGAGCCACAACACGACGACCTGCACTCCACCAACGTCCTCATTACTACCTATGAATCTCTCACTGGGACCAATCTCTCTCGCGCACTTCCCCTTTCTTGCTCTCCCTTGCTTCTCTCCGCAGTACATTTCCCTGGGCAAAGCATAAGACTGAATTTCACTCTGTCAATCTGATGGAAGTGTTTTAAAAGAGGGAAAAGCCACACCTAAGCCCCAGCACTTAGCTTCACGCGCCAGGCAAGCAATGGATCCAGAACAAAGACGACATGGGATAATACACTGTTCTTCAAAGCGACGTTCTTGAGAAGAATGCAGCCTAAATGTACATTTAAGCCTGTGCAATCTTGAAGAAATTTTAACTGTCTGCTGGAGGAAAACGTCTGCCATATTAAACATTTCATTTCTCCTTCGCCCTGTCTTTCAGCTATGCTATCTGCTCTCCTCATTCTTTTTCTCCCCCACCATCCCTCTAGTTATTCTGGAAATCCTTAGTCCTTGGAAGACTTATTTATACTCTCTCCCCCACCCTACAGTACCTCACCCCACCCAACCCCTTCTCCCTCACAGTACAGCTGCAGATAGGATTTACCTGCAGCTGAGACAGCCTCCAGACTATCAATTACCACCAGTGTAGAGTCACTGTTCTGCAGCTTGGCTAACAAGACACACACACACACACACACACACACACACACACAGATCTCTTTGACACATCCAGTTAGAGAAATTCTGAGTTGACTGTGAGTCAAAGGATTTTATTAACTAATCAGATAGTTTGGTGAAAATCCACTTTATGAATAAAAATCGAGACAAGAGCGTGAATACATCCAATCAAGCAAATTGGTATTTAGGTTAAGTGTTCTATGAAAGGAGAGCAGGAATTATGAGTGAAGATGCCATCTTCAGAAAATCAAAGAGCACCAATGTCACTGCAGGAATTACAATCACACCCTAAAAAAAATGATTTAAGGACCAAAAATAACAGCAAAGGTAGTGCTATGACTAAACTTTTGACTTTCAAATCACGTTCAAGGATGTGTGGGTGAGAGTGTAGGCTTGTGCTTGAATTTGCAATTGATTACAAAGTCCAAAAAAAAAAAAAAAAAAAACATTTACAAAAAGGCAAAACTTTGAGCCCTCGCTGCAGACATCATGTTTGACTGGTCGGCGATGTGCTGAAAACAGAGCTCTCGCCAAATTCTTCCTGACATGTCATCCCACTCTTTGACAACTATTAGACTGAGCAGCAGGCCATTACACATACAGGAAGACATGCAGAGACAGGACCTGTCACTCACCCCACCGGATCCACCCTGACGCCTAAAGTGCCTCTGTCAGGTCAACAAATGAAAAGCCATCACAGCCAATGTTGCAGTCATCAAGCTGAGGTCATTCCATGGACTGGTTAAATGCTTTCTTGCCAGGTCCTGTTAAACGTGGTTGAGCGTGTTGGCGCTCAAGGCGTCGGCTTTGATTCCAGGGCTTAGCACTTCGTTGATGCGCCATCGCGGGAAATGGACAACCAGCCAGGAAACAGAAATCATGTTGGGGGCATGGGCTAACGCTTCCCAATAAAACTCTTATGAGAGCTACAGCTTGCAATCTAGCGGTGCTTGGTCACATAGTCGGTCCATACGGCTACCGCTGTAAGCCTGTGAAGGAAGCTCAGTGAATTCCTTTCAAGTGAGCCGTCGCGTCTAGCCGTGGCAGCAGGGCAGCGATCATTAAGATAACATATTCGGGTCAAAAGCTGAATGAATGTGCATTAACAATGAACTGGATGGAAACTCTCCGCAAAGCAGAGGCACTCACAGCTCACCATCGAACCATTAAAACCACTAACCTCATGAGACACTGAGAAGGGAGGGGGGGTCGACCAACATGTGCAAAAATGTACTATGCATTATTTATCTCATACATAAAATTAGATCGTGAGCTTAAAGGAGTTTCAGTGCTTTAAATGTTCATCTTGGCACTTACGTTGAATTTCCAAGCATGAGATGCAAAGGGGCTTTTCGCATGAACTATAAAGAACTGGCTATCCCCGTATCTCCCTTTAACTCAACCAGTCCTCTTGTCTGACTGTCAGCCTAGGCAGCCAAGTCTCCCATGTTTACTAATGTAGAAGCAACCCCTTTATCAGGGAAGAGATTTGTAGGGAAGAGGCTGGGGATTAGTCATCAAATTACCAGGCAGACAGCATCCCTGCTCCAGGGTTGTGAAGCGGTAATCTCTGAGGCTGAAGGGGGAGATCCAGATAAAGGTTTGGGATTGGTGCTGTGGAACTCCAAACCCCAAACTGTGCATAAGTAAAATGTAAAAGTTTCAGGGGAGCTATTTTTTTTCTAAGCAACTTCCCTCTTTTCTTTTTTTTGTGGTAACTGCTTTTACAGGACCAGATCACATAATATATATAATAGTTTCTCCCATGTTGTTGGGTCATGCAATGTCATTGCAAAGACTTTTGATAGGTGAAAGCTCTCAAGCAGGAATGCCGTAGCTAGGCAGGGCTCGTGGAATTAGATTTCAGTGGCCTTGCCCATGGTTCTTGCATTGTCACCTCGCTGCCCTCCCTTAAATAAGCAGTGCACTCCGCAGAGAATACCCCCTGGACACAGGAATGTTTCATCAACGCCTCAGCCCCCAGCATCCTTACGGGGCCACAGTGGGCCAACAGGCGGTGCACAGGCAGGCTATAAATAAGTCAGGCATTATAATGAAACCAAATGAATCTCCATCCATCTTCCCAAAACAAGGCAGGGACCTCGGAGTTCTGCGGGGAAGAAGAGTTATTGCCTGAGCGTTTGAGGACGAACCACAAGATGAACAAAAGCCAAACGTTACAGTGACGCTGAATGCGTCTCTCTGTAAAACATGCAACACACATGTGCAACTCTCAGATGCTGGAGAGGCGTGTGAGGACTTATTCCATTATGACTTCTTATAGATAGCGAGGTGGCCGGTCCGGACTTGCTGCTATGCAGGACCAGCAGCAGTGGACTGTTGAAAAAAGAAATCATAACTTTGGAGGAAGTGACAGGAGGGCTGATAAAGTAATCAAGTAGAATGTCGAGTCTAAGCCAGGCATTTGAAGAAATTGGGAGGCTGAGCAAACAAGCGGGGCAGTGGAGGCAGAGGGATAAATCAGCCACATGACTGTACTCCCACAACCCAGCACCAAATAAATCAAGCCCACATTCAATTTTATTTGCTTTACTGCAGTTTAGCATCACAGTTATCCCCTCACACTCAAGAGCAAGGTAAAGCTGCGACCTTTAATTCCCTTTAACGACCACGATCCACAAGCAACCAATCTGACCTCGTCTCTGCAGGAAATAACTAATAAATGTAAGACATTAGCAGCGTATCATACGGTAATTTCAGTGATATGACAGTAAGGAAATAAACAGTGTCCTACAATAGAGGGACAACAGTCAGTTGTATTATATTTTGCCACGACCACTTTGTGTCTCCAACCCGCATTGCTGCACATTTCACATACGTAAGCATAAGCTTTGGTCTTGTCATACATACAGAGTACAAAAAAATGCAGCTGCCTCTGAAAATGTAGGCTGTTTCAATCAAATGTGGAGGCGTAATGGGATGATGTGGAATTGAAATGAGTTTTGTGCAAGGAGGGAAATGTCCTCTCTGACAAAGCGGATTTGTGTTCCCATCGAGAAACCAATGGTTGCGATGCATAGAGTTGAGGTTTAAATCAAAAAGGTGCGAGGCTATGAGCGCAAAACAGACCTCTCGCTGCTGGTGATAACTGGGTATAAAATGTAGATGGGTACATCTAAATGTAGGGTAGGTAAGAAAAGAGGTGAATGCAATCTTAGCCTGAGCACTGTGATCTACTTGTTTTCAATTCACCTTAAAGAGACAATAATCTAAAGCTAACGGCCACATGCAGCGACATTTTACAGGACAATTTTTACTGTTTACTTGAATATGATTGCTCAAAGTGTTATTAGCATACCTCTGCACACGTGAAAGCACAGCCACAGACCTCTCCTGGCCGTGGCTGTGCTCCAGTATATTCCCCAGTGTCTCTTAAGTCTCCCACTCCCCTGTGTTCGCAGCACTCCCCTGCCTGTCTCTCCCTCTCCCTCTGTGTGTTCATGTGGTTTTCCTCCACTCACTCCCCTGGCTCCTGGCTCCCTGACCACCTGCACGGCTGCCTTCAATCAGTTCATCAACCTGCTCTATATCAACCCCTGTTTTCACCCAGCAGATCAGCTACTGTGGTAGGCCTTTTTTTTTTTTGTTTCTGTGTTTTTGTATGCTGATGCTCACCTCTTTTCCCTTTGTGCCCTGTAGGATCACTGCATCTCTACCTGTCTAACCTGCCTCCTCACCTCTGCTCCACTCCAACCAGCCACACTCTCACCCTGGCCTTGCTCTGGATCCGGCTGCGCTCCAGCACCCTCCATTACCTCTCATCCAATCCTGGAAAATCCCTGGACATCACCCCGCCCCCACCACCACCACCATCTCCACCATCTCCACCATCTCCATCTCCACCTCTTCCTTTTAACCAAACACCCTGCGTGTACGTTCTGCACACTGTTTGTGCTCAATCAAATGAGCTCTCTGCTTGGGGCAGCTGAAGAAAAGCGTTCTTGTCAAAACACTGCTGAATTTAGTGATAAAGAAGCCCTTTTTTTCCTAAACCTTCTCCTCAGCACCTGTCACAATGGATGAGCGACTGTCTATAAAAAAACAGAAGTGTCACAGCTGAGACCAAAAAGTGACTATCACCACAGCTAACACATCGCACAGGCAGTGGCCGCTGATTGACATGACACATTACGCAAGACGTTTCCAGCACATTTAACTCTAGTTGCATAAACATCTTATTTGGTACAGATCAGAGGATTAACACTTAGGCTTTGTCATCATAAATAAATTACTCATGATCTCGTCACCATCAGGAAACACCTTCCTGACATGAAAACAAGTGAGTAACTTTCCTCTGCTGGCATTTTCTATTCATAAAAGAAGTGTAAACTTCAGCTACGGCATCAAAGCTTTGAACTTTAATAACCCAACTAAAGCTAGTGGGTTTCCTGCCTTCTTGCAGTATGCGTCGCAGACAAAGGTCTGACTCCACTGACACAATCGCCTTCACAGACATTGATCTGTGATTATAAGCAACCTCCTTTCATGTCCCAACTGGGAGTAGAGTGACTAAGCAGATCCATCATGCCTTAACAGGCCATTACACATCAACCAATTCACCGATGATGATGAGAAATCAAGTTCTATGGAAAAATCCATATGCTCAACCCATAATTACTTCTGAGGAAACCAGCAGGGAGACGGATCAAGTGATTGACTGCTCCAAACAGAATAATTTGTTCAAACGGAAAGGCTACAACCACGGCAGTCATTTAAGTGTTCGGTCAGGAAATCTAATAAGAGGCAGCGATACACAAATGGACGTAGCTATTTCCTCAGGTCACTTCCTAGACATGTTTGTCTGGAACGTTACCGGTGACAAAGTGACTGAAGCAAAGTCGTAAAAGTGGAATGAAGGGTCAGGGGTGGAGGTGAAGGAGGGCGACCTACAGGGTCACCTGGTGTGGACGGGGATTGGCTTTGTTTGAACAAATGATGATGGCTGACAGTTTTCTGTCTTGTTTGTTTATGCTACTGAGCAGCTGAACAGACATTTTAAGTGTTCATCTTGGGTTTCGCCTCAAGGTCGTTTTTTTTTAATCAAGTCTGGGCTACCACTCCAAGTCAAGACAACAGCAGGCAGTGAGTTCTTGCAGGGTTGTACTCCTGTACTAGGAAAAATATAAAGAATAAATAATTAAAAAAGCAGGTTCAACTATGGTACAACTAAGAAAGAAAACATCCCATTGCATTGAGTGTGACCCATGGGGAAGTCTAGCCATTTCAAAGGCCAAACAAAACGAGACAGACAAGTTGTCAACACTATGTTCTTTGTAAGCTTAAGACAGCTTTGATGGAAAAGAGCAAGTTACAAAAAGGATATTTTTCCCACTGAAACCAGCTCCTAGTATTGAGCAACAAACTTATTGTGCAACAACTGCCACATTTATTGTGACCGAGAACAAGATGAACTCAATCCAAAAGTTTCTCATACAAGCGAATAAAAGTTTTATGTTGCAGTAAAAAAAAAAAGAATCGAAAGATTTAAGACATAATTACAGCTGAAGGCGACATTCAGAGCTGGTTTTTCTCTGTTGAAACGAAGACAGAAAGGTAGAAAAAGTTTTCGTGTTTCTTCTGAAATCCATGTCTTTTCCAAAAATGTGTTTTAACTAAGATGTAGCTGATAATCAGGGAGAGACAAACAAACTTAAAACCTTTAAATCACACGCAAAAACTCATGTATTACAGGTTTTACTTTGTTGAAAAGCCAGGCCCAAACATTTTACAAAAATTATAATTTGTGACTTCCAAAAAGCTCTCCTCTAAAATTATCTGGGATTTCAAAGCTTTCCAGTGTCTCCTTCGAACTGGAATTCTTGTCTCTGAAACTTAACCCTCCAGATTGCCCAGGGAGATAAAGACAACTGGAAAAACAGGTTGTTTGGCCTCAGTGTAGGCCTAATGCAGTAGAACGGTAGGGTGCCTCACCTTAGCAGCGGTAGCTAGGGGACATTCTATGGCCCTTCTATTCAAAGTCCTCTGAATACGTAGGGGAGGGCTTGCACCAGACAGGGCAATTTGCCAGAGAGCCAGCCAATAGAGCTAAGCCAAGACGAGGTTAAACTATTGTTTTGGCTTAACAAGCAAGAGTGAGCAAGGACAAAAGACAAGGGGACAAAAGAATAGTAAGAAAATACCTGACCATTGAAGTGTAACACATCAACTTATTTTGCTACTTTTATTATAAGAAGAAAGTTGTAAAAAGGTATATCCTGGGATTAAAAATAACACATCCTGAAACATCCTGATACGTGAACGAATAAAGTTCAGGATCTAGGACAGCCCTGCCAGTTTTTAAAAAAAACCTGTGCCTGATCTGTTTTAAGAAGTTATAACTTCTGTTTTCATCACTGACACGTCAGAACAATCCTTTGGTAGAAAATTCACTTACCCATGCATGTCAATTAAGTCCACTTAAAAATGTTTTTTTATTGTTATTCCTTTATTCCAGAGGGAGAGAGTATCCAAAATCCTAGAAAAGAAAATCCAGCAGTATCCACTAAAGATTATCCCCAAGCAATGTCTTTGTTTTGTGAGAGAAAGTAAGTCTCCAGTTTCTGCTCAGTTATTCCATTCACAGCGTTTCATTAAAACCAGAAGAAGAAGAAGAAGAAGAAGAAGAAGTGTCTTTTTGGCTCTCCAGCAATACGTTTCCAGCTGTGGCTATAGAGCAATGTGGCTTGGGGAGAGATCCTTCTGTGGCAGAGCTTGTTCACACACTGAGAGCGGTGTTCGGGGACTGCCTGGAAGAAGCCAAGCCCACCAACGTGATGTCACTGGTGTCAAATTTCAGTGTGGAGAGGGAGGAGGCTGAAAGGGCCTTACCTTTTTGAACCTTGACCAATGAGAAACGTTTCTGTAGTGCACCTGCACGTAGGAAAGAAAAAACTGGTTGAGGTGGGAGTACACGTGATGTTATGTATTTCGTGCAGCATAGAGAGCCCATTATGTCTTATCTATTGACCACCTTCCAGTGAGAGAATGTGACCTAATCTAAGTTCATATGCAGGATTATCATGAATCAGACTGTCCAACATCTCCAGTTCTACTTTTGAATGGAAGTCCTGCTTATATTTCAAAATTAATTAAAGTGTGGACTTAAAAATAAACAAGCATAATCAGGTGACAAGTGTCCAATAACATGTTTTGTGGTTATGAACTTAACAACTTAATAATTAGTTCCTCTCCTGCTTCCAAAAAAAAGAAAGAAAGAAAATAAATATGCAAAATCCCCATTCTTAAATCAGCAAGGCGTTGAGTATACACACACACACATACACACAAACCCCCCCGAACACACTGCTTCTCACTCCCTCCGGTCAAACTCTGCTAGCCATGGAGCTAATCATCCACAACAGATGTTCAGAAATGTTCAGTTGGATTTATGACAGAGCTCAGAGGAACAGCCAAGTCAGCCTCTGGTGCTGTTTTTCTCTTCCGTCCTACAAGGACAAGGGATTGCACTGAGAGAGGATGTCAGCACAACCATTCTCTTCCCCCCAAAATTCCCTCGCTCACCGAGATTCACCATCCGAGACGACAGGGCCTTAATAGATCACAGAGCCTCGGGACCTTGGGGAGAGGTTTGCTCATTTATCCCAATAATACTGTGTGGACTGTAACTTGACTCATCCAGCAATGCTTCAACAATGTTTCGCCCTGGACGTAATAATGTATTTTTTATATATCTCGGCGGCGTTGCTGACGCTGCAAGCCATGACCTAGGAACGAGACAAATGTTTTTAGATGAAGCCATATACAATACCGTGTTGCATTCACAATTAAATTATACATTACAAACTATATCATAATATGCAAGTAGTTTCTGAAAGGGAAAATAAACTCTTGCCACACTGCTGCTTAGTGTAATTCCTATTAATCTAAACAGGGCAGCCCTGCTGAGGTTCTAGAAAGCGTGTATGAGAGTTTACACTGAGAGCAGCAGTGTTGAATGTCTTCTAGGCTTAAACTCTGCTGAAGGAAATGGCGAACTGTACTGTGTTCTACATTTCTCTTTGTTGTTAACAATGGGAGACAGTCTGATTTTACTGCAGGCTGTGCACACAACAGACTTTTCAGCAAGACAAAGAATTTTTTAATCTTTAACTTTCCTTCTTGTTGAGAACAAATGGGAAGTGGGTCATGTGATTAAAAAGTCATTTGATTTGTAACGGCTTGACATATAAATACATTCTATCTGTCTGTGCTGCGATAATCTCGCTAATAGAAAATGCGATCTCGAGCATGCAACATGGACAGAAACTCGCAACTTGCATCTGAACTATCTGCAAAAAAAAAAAAAAAAAGGAGAACAACCAATCTGGACATTTTGGAAACCTCTCATTCCTCGCAAACTCTTGAGAGTTTGAAGGAACCTTCTGGAGAATAATTACTACACCCACACACCCCTGAGGAGAGGAGAAAAAGTATTTTTGTGGGTGTAAGAGAGTGTGTGCCAACTCAAATGTCAAATTCGTCTGGCATCAAATCGCTGAACAAATCTCGCAGTGGTAAAAAGGTAGAAGTACAGATTAGATTGGCTGGTGGTCTTAACAGCCGAGTGGGAGAGAAAATTAATTGTGAGCTGCAGTAATGCAGTGTATTGTGTCAGACGTTTCATCTCTGGTGTAATTTGGTTTCAGAGCAATGTAGAACTAAAAAAAAAATAAAAAAACACAGATGGACTGTAGCAATAAACCTCTATGCAGGATTAAAGCTGCTGCCTCCAGTGAGTTTTGTTGCTCAGGCAGTTTTAGGACTTATCTTTTGCCCCACCCCCCCACCCCCAAGAGCTTGAATAGAGTTAGAAACACCCCCTACCAAGTCGGAGAATTTATAACATTGTGACAACCACCCATCCCCCGCTCATTTCATTAGACTGAAGAAAAGGTTGACAACCTCTTCAATCTGAAGAAGCCAGCCTCTCCCTGACTTAAGCCAGTCTGCTAACAGTACTCAGTTAATAGATTCTGGTATGGTTGATTTTGTGAGATCAATAGTTTTGTTTTGTTTTTTTCCAGGCTTTTCCGACTTCATTTTGTGACTTATTGCATGCAATAAATCTTTTGTGCGGCTCCAGGGTTATCTGCAAGGGAAGAACACCTGGATCAAGGCCGACACCTCAGCTCCTCTGTGGTAGCTGAAGTCATCATCTGATGGGAAAACTGCTCTGGCTGCTGTAGGATAGGATGAATCACATCGGCCCTGGGCTTTATCAATATAACTGTCTGCCCCATGTAACAAGTCTGCCAAAACATTTTAACAAGGTTCGGCTCCGAGGTAAGAAAATAAGTTTCTTGGTCTGAGGTCAGAAGAGCGCACATTGACTGAATAACTGAATAACTTATATTGTGTATTTACTGCATTTTGAAACACTGCAGTCTACAATTGTCTAAAACCACATCTCAAGGTATTATTAACTATTATCTCAGGTAATACGTTTAAAAAAAAACAAAAAACAGCTTTAAATGGCAAATAAATCCAAATAAACGTGCTTTATCTCCCCCCATTCAGAGGGGTCACTGATAAACACAATTCTGGCTGCATGCCAGTGAAAAAATGCTGACCTGTGTCGTAAACACTGAGCTGTGAAAGTCAGTGTGCTGCTGCTGATGGGCTCTTAAGACTAGCACTATGTCATCATGTCCAAAAGCACAGCTGGGCAACACCTGTTAGCCTCGAATTCCCATCCCGATTCACTATTTACTGAGGCCTGGCTACTGCCGCTGTCTGTTTGTTAGCTAATTTACCACCAGTTTGTAATTGAGGAGGTATCTATAACACACACACACACACACACACACACACACACACACACACACACACACACACACACTCATACACAAACACGGGTGAAGGGTACTTCCAAATGATCAACATTTAACTTCAGTTAGATGTTATCTTATCATGTCATGCATAACTAAGTGTCATTTTCTTCATCCAAGCTACCGAATTATGTTTATTATCCATCAGAGTATAAAAGAACAGAGCGTTCGCACCGAGTAGATAGTTCTGCACACAATGTTTATCTTTGTCAGGCAAAGTAATGCATCTCTGAGCGCCCAAAAATGAATGAAAATGTCAAACATCATGTGAGCATCATATTTCTGCTCAACGGTCCAAACACCACAAGGGCACACTTTTGGCTCTGAATTTTTCTCAGGACTTGTCTGCAGATAAGACTGGCTCCAGCGCCGAGCGGGAAGGTGATGGCACATGGCGACAGGAGGTGTGAAAAAGACAAGGACAGTGGGGAAACAGAGCACATAAAAACACAGATAAGATTGGCTTCACTGTGCTGACCTTCACCAGAGTGTCTGCGCGTCTACGTGCCTGTGCAGGCATGTCTGAGTGTAAAAGGCATGTGAATTTGTGCATGTGTCCCTGTGCCAGTGTGTCTGTGTACACAGAGGTAGGTGTGCCTGGATTCCTATATTAACTTGTTAGTCACAGACTTGAATGGGAGGAGGGAAGAAAGAAAGAAATAAGACTAAGACAAGATGGGTAGAGCCGATAGAGGACGGCCCTTATTTTCCTGCTACTCGTTGAAAATCAGAAACAACGAGCGCTCTCCATTACACTCTGCGGCTGACAACTGGCGGGGCGCGCTCTCTAAGGGGAACAGCAGAGCGTGCCGCCGAATGCATGAGACAAATCATTTTTATCTGGGACCCTGGCGGGTATTGACAAACCAGGGGTGCATTTAGATAGCCCAATTAAAATGGGGAAATGAAGCGACATTGAGGCACTTTACAGCACGGCGCCCCCTCTCCACCCTCTGGCCCCCTCGCGCTCCCTGAACCTCTCCAGAGACCGACTTCCTTGCATACTGCTCTCAGTGAGGGGTACGGGGGTGGCAGTGAAAGAGAAGGCGATGAAACGGGTGGCTCAGAGAAGTCTCTTTGAGTTAAAATATGCAATGTGGGAGGCGGTTTGTGAGAGAAGAGAGTGACGTAGCGGTGTTTATAATCATTTCATCGCGCGTGCATGGTTTTTGCACAGTAGTAGTCGCTGCTCTAGCCCCGAGTGGATCCCCAATGGGTGGCGAGGCATACAGCGGGGTTAAGAACAGCATCCAAGACAAGGAACTCAATGCAGCTCTGTGCAACTTCAAAGGGTAAGTTGGCAATCAATGATATGGATGTTGGCTCCATTTATCCAAACGCGTGACCTTCAATGTCATCCACTCCTTACTCTAAAGTCTGCATGGTTCAATTCACTTCTTCTCTCACCTGAATACGTCTCCCCCCGGTCTAATTTTCAGGCCCCTATTTGTCTTTTTGATCAATGATCATTCCACTGAGATTACTGTCAGGCGCACTTTTGGAACAGATAGCCACCTCAGCACTGACACACAACAAAACTCCCATTCATCAGTTTCCTTCAAGTATACTAAAAAGGTTACGGAGAGCGGGATATCGTAAGACGCCTCACCTTCTGTGTGGGGGGGGGGGTGATAGCGAAAGCAGCCCGGTCAGTTCCTCCAATCAAGGAAAAGTCAGCGTGGAGAAAGAGCAATGCTGTGGTGTGCTGTGACCAGCTGTTCAGCAGTGTTACATTTCACAGGATACCGTCAACAGATCTGCAAAGATGCAAGCTGTTTCTACAATGCATTCTATTCTGTGATGTTATTGTCAGCAGGGAAACTGATATCTCCGCTTCTTTTATACTCTGTTTTTTTTGCCTTGAATGTTTTCAAACCTCGTCTTTATCTTGTGTGAAAAAAATAAAATAAAAAATTGTCGGCTACAAACCAGCGTTATTTACATTTGCCCGGTAATCTCGAGAGAATGAGAAAAAACAACTACCAAACAACAAAATTTGAGGCAAACAGCACAATGCCAAATTCTCTCTTTCTTAAAGAGTCTTAAGGTGCATTTTTCAGATAATAAATATTCCCACTGAGATGAAAAATCAAGGGAGATATAGCTGTGTAACCAGCATAAAAACAAGTACGTAGCTTGCACACAAACATCAGATGTACAAAGAATAGGTCAAGGATACGATCCAAACAGGGGCCCGTACTCTCTGCAGTATCTCGGTTGGAGTACGCATGCAGTGTACCGAGGAGACTTTGATAAATCTGAAAAACTTTCACTGAGAGGTTCCTAATAAAAACCCCACAGCGCAGCCTCTCCCAACCCGAGGAGTCTACACTTTGTCTCTGACAAGACAGCCTTCCAGATGCTTTCCCTCAATACATTTCTGCCTCACACAGAGGATAAGGTGCGAGCACTCAGGAAGATAAGTAGTCTTACTGGAAATAGTGCAAAGTGTCAACTGCTTTTCAAATAAAGCGTAAGCTTCATGGACGTTCAATGTCAACATGTTTAACCACATGAAAACAGACCACGTATGACTCGGCGTCGAGCTTCTCCTGTTTTCTTTGAACTTGTTTTGCACAGAAGAAAAAGCGGCGGCGTCCAAATAAAGCATTTTGTTATTCTAATAATCTCCCATTGCCGTGCAGGAAAAACAACTCGGACACAAAGGGATGCATTCAAAAAACACAAATCAACTTCAGCACTGTTAATAGCTCTCATTAGGAAATCTCCCCAAGCTTTGCACCAGAGTGCATCACTTTGCTGGAATCAAAAGGAGAGGGGATATGAAATTATTCCCTCTGTTGGAGAAGGCTGCTTCCACTGCTAAAAGGAAATAAACCACAAATTATGAGCTACCCTGTTGCATGAAAAACTGCTAATGGGCTGAGCTGATGCTATGTAAAGAAACAGCTGGAGCTTGAAAATGTATCTAAGTGTTACATGGCTACACTAAGATGTTAGATATCGAAAAATACAGTATATATCCAATATCCATCATAAAAATCTGATTTATAATAATATAAGATGTAAATGTTTCCATTTAAATGTAACCTATAGACATTGAGATTTTGGCTATTCTGAGTTGAGCTGCAAATTGTTTCTGAACGCTTCACATGAATAAGATTAAGGTAATTTTTGCAACATCACCGTCAGTTGTGTTCTTCCAAATGTGTCGAACAAACCTTAAAAACATGCTGCGCATAAAAATCCTCTCATTTGTCCCAAACCCAGACTTAAGGATGCCTGAGCACACACACACACACACACACATTCACACACACCATTTCAACAGATGAAAAGCCTGCCAAATAAAAGAGTAATCCATCACTCATGCCATTTTGCATTTGCAGGGTCCCTCTCTTCAACAATGGCTTGACTGACAGTGAAAGATAAGGGCCCTCTGTTGACCAAAACAGTGAACACATCAAAGCAAAAGCAAACTAAAAATGATATGATGTTTTGTGTTTAAAATTAGTATTTGGTGTCTAAGGTTGTAAGAAGTACACAATGATGCTGATTAGAACAAATAAGTGTGTTTTCAGGTCCAAACTTAGACTTAGGCTGGATCCTGGAGCTGCTGACTGCAAGTGGTGTTTTTTTGTGTTTTTTCAATACACTCAATAAATAACTGAATAACTGACCAGCGGTGAACAGTAATCTTAGCTTACCATAGTTTTACAGGAACTCTTAGTGCCTATCTCTTCATTAACCATTCATAGCGCGGAGTAACAAATGGACTTCAACTGTCTGACTAGAAAGCTAGCCCAAAATAATTAAGGAAATGAAATATTCAACATAAAACTTCTTATTATAGCAACAGCGCCTCATAAATTTATAGAGAAGAAACGAGTGGATTAATTTGAGCCCTAATGGAGAAGAAAACCAGCCATTTCCCCCTTCCTCCCATTCGACTTCATTTAACCTTTTAAAGAAGACGAAAAAGAGGTAACTCTTCCAAATACTTCGGGGATTTCTAGCGCATGGCAAACTGATATTGGTCTCTTTTGTTATAAAAAAAAAAAAAAAAAAAAAAAAAGAGGAATTTGTGGCTAAAGGAGCAAGCTAATAATGACAAAGATCTGAGCTTAAGTGCTCCAGGGGGGGAACTACAATTTTTCAAATAGTCCAGAGCGCTCTATGCAGTTTTTACCTCTTGATGTGGAATATAGAAGTGCTAAAGTGCAGTGCTCTTTGAGACAGGGACAGACAAAAAAAACCAAAAGAAAACACTACTTCAGACAGATAATAGCCGTGAAAACCAGTGGAGTGTATGAAGACTTCCATTTCTGAGTATACCTTAGGCGTTTTCATCTACTAATATTTGATGGAATTTACATCATTTCGTTTGCAAAACGTGTAACTGCATCAAAAAGCCGAACAATTTTTTTTTCTCCGCCACAGAACGTCCTTATATTTTTCCTCTCTCTTGCCTAGAGCACAATGACTAAGCTCACTAAGACCTCTGGGACTTTGACAGTCAAGTCAGGCCAACTGTCAGGTCGCTCTCAGACGCCAGTGGATCATGTGATAGAAAAAAAACCCAACAAGGACTGACTTCAAGGATGTGATCAGCGACACAAAGCAGGAACTTAACAGGCACCTAAAGATCTTCAGCACAAGTTAAAATATTAAATCTCAAACTAACAAATCTATCATATTTGACAGATTTGTTCTCATCATGGGTGTTTGCGCTGGGGTGTGGCAAAGGGATAAACATTCCTAGAGTTACTAAATTCCATTTAGGCTCCAAACTGTCTGACCCAGCCCCGTGGCATTAGCAGGACCACCATGTTGGTAACACAGAAGCACCCTAAGAACAACCGCCACTTCCTGAAGCAATCAAATATTTCAGGCTTAGGTCAAAGTCATAGTGTAGGTCACGCCGTAGGTATTGCTACCCAGTAAACACAGCATGCCATCGTGATCACAGAGCAGACTTTTAAGAGGTGCTGCATGGTTTAAAATTAGACTGTCAAAAAAGGTACGGGCCCTGCTCGTTCCACAAGTCGATCTCTCTGCTCTGAGCCGTGCAGCTGATCCCATCGGACAGCCCCAAACTGAAATGGTAGGTGAACCGTGATGTAATTTCCTCCAGCATCTCCTGATGCGTTTCGCCTGGTGTTCGCCTATGAAGAGGCTTCCCGCTAGGAAAATGTTCAGATCACTTCTGATCTTTGTAATGAGTTTTGCCACTTCAGTTATATCTCCGACAATATTAGGTACAGCACTGCAGTGGACAAATGCCACCTCTGTGTCACCGTGCGTGAATGGCCGGGGTTACCCTTGTCTTTTCAATGTGACCTTTGTCTTTGGATGTGGCAAAGGTGAAAACGCGTCTCCTCGCGCTGATTTCTCCACATCTGACACTTAAACGTGAACTCTGTGTATGGATCTTTGATCAGATCTGTCTTTTTTGATACAAACACTCGCAGCATCTAGACTGTAGTCTAAATGATGTCCCCCTGTTTAATGACATCTGACTGAAATTCAAGCCACTGCACGATGTTGATTTTCAGCCTGGATCTCACATTTCGGGTGTATAGAACTGACAGTTATACAACCTTTGATTGTTTGCATTGAAAATATGGTGTGACTACAACAAATAGAGCGCTGTGTGTAAAATCTAACATCCATTGTTGAAAGATTTGCTTTTAATCCACATTTATGCCGAATGATGTACAGTTAATATCTGTATAATTATCAAAAAACCCAACTGACAGGCTGACTTTTGAAGATTTTAGAGCAAAATGATAACTGGCTAACGATGTTAGAACTACAAGAAGACCATAAAATAATTAAATATTCTAATTTGACAGCTCAATATCTGCTCCTGCTACATCTGGGCTAGGTTTATGCACGAGGGGCTCAGTGGGCAAAACAACGCTATGCTACAGGATTTTCTTCAAGTCTTCAAGGATATACTGTAATAGTAAAATGCAGTCAAACACCACATCCATGCCATAAATGCTAACCTTCTGCTATTTTGTCCTTAGATAGGATAGAATAACGTGAATATCCTTGAGTATAATGTAAGAAACACAACACACACACAGCCTTGAAAACCTCAACTAAAACAGAGCGTTAAAACCTTCACACACGAAATAAATATCAGGGCTACACTGTGCAGATGCTTGTTGTATGTTGTTGTGTTCACCCCCCTGTACATTACCGTGTTGGTAAAAATGTATTCTTGGGGAAATGAACTCCTCTGGAAAGCCTTATGCCTAATTTTCCTGGGGAGAGGTTTAGAAATTGTGTCACCAGATGGCCAATACTTGTGGGCGGACAAGCCACCATGGCAGCAAAATATGTTGCCTGTTAAATTAAAGTAACCTGGTGTCCCTTAAGTGACTATGCAAATTAGTCTATACGTCAAATATCCTCAACTAAATTGGCAATTTAAATCAAGCGGCTAAACGGTAACTAAATAATACAAGCTTGAGAATGAGGAATGTCTCTGTGGAAAATATGACTCAGGTTTTAGCGGCAACTTAATATGCAGCTTTCATATAGACTAGATTTTTGGATTTTCCTATGTGTGCATTATAAAAATCCACAGTCTCCTTTCTCAATATTCGGAGGGAAAATCCTGGATAAAATAACACGCCAGCTTCCATTTGCAAGGGCAAACAGGCCAGTAAAATCCAATCAATACACATTATTGGCTCAGTGAGGGCTAGGATTTGTAAGAAAACAAAGATCCAGTCGACGGGGAAATCCTTTGAACTCTTTAACTTGAAATCTGAAATGAACATTTCCTGTTAACTCCACTGCAAACCTTTTATGCATCATTTATGTCAAAGCGAGACCGCACTGTAATTTTCCAAATGTAAAGCTTAAATGGCGTCAGCTTTCCTCGGGCACAGCACCCCGGTTAAGATGAAAATAATCAAAGCAGACAAGAAATTACAAAAACATGCTGTGACCTTTCAGGTCTGAGGGGGAAAGGCTGTGTATACATTTACAAAATGTGAAGGGACAGTAAAAAAAAATTCCCATCACAGAAATTGGAGTGTGACTAATGGGTAGTGAATGAGCTGGTCTCTAACCTGAACTCCAAAATAATCTTGCTCAAGTCTCCATGGCCACTTTGGGGGAGCAGTGGGGGGTTTGACAAGGGGAATGGAGGACCACCTGCACACCCAGCGGAGCCAGCTCTGTACTGGCACCACCATTTGTTACGCTCTGGATTCCCATTACTTCAGAGCTAGGTTGGCTGGGAAATCCATCTCCTGGTGTCAGGTTTATCAAACTTCTATGCAAACTGCAAAGGTGGAAATGGGGGAGAAGGACCACAGCCGTGCAAGGAACCTACCCGGGGGATAGAGATATCTTCGCTTATGGTAAGGTTAAAAACCAGTGTATCAAAGTGTGCAGGCTCACCTAGCTCTGACCTTTTTGCTTCTAATGTTAACTTCTTGAAGCATTAAATATCATAACATAATTTTAGGACAATTATGAAGACATTGTGAAGCCAAAGATACAAGCCTCCACATTAAAATTATAAGCAGCAGCATTATATGCACACAAACAGGCCTCAGTAAGCTTAGTGTCAGCCCTAAATTTAATGGGCACTTGACACACAGTGAAAGCTGCTAACAGAGGTATTATATGCTGCATATTAGAGGGCGGCATTAGCCAAGCCTGGTTTGAATGCCAGCTGGGGAAGTCTGTGGTGAGGAGAAAGGCATTCAACAGATTCATCTGAGCTGATCTCTGGTCAGCAGCGAGAAACCACAATTCCAGGTCCTGAGGCTACTGGAGCTGTACCAATATCGATATAACTGAGGCTGAGTCATACGAGACCAATCCCAATTAAACACTGTTCCCGAGTCGGCGTGGTTGTAAAATTGTATCATTGTTAACAAGTAATCTTTTAATTCATTTATCATGACAAACTACCAGACGATTGCTTGTTCAAGCTTCTCAAACACAACACGTAGTTAAAACCTCATGTTAAAAGAATGATCCCAACCAGTTCCAAACCTAGAGATAAGCATATCTTCGCACTGGTTATTGGATTAGTGCTTGGGCCTTGATATTAGGTGTCAAAATGGGCATCTAGATCACAACTCCAACACTTGGGAACTTGCTGAAAGTGTGTAAAGGCCTGATGAATCATTGTTGGTTGCAGAAAAGTTTGAAAATAGGGGCAACAGAGGTTTTCTTACTTTAAGAAAGAGACATCCCCGAGGCTTATCCTTTCTACATGGTTCTCTGCATCAATAACACAGACTGACGTGCACAAGATACTCTCAAGGAGAACCAGTCAGTTTGCGTCACCAGAGTGCTCGCCGTGAAATAAACAAATGAGAACTGACAATCCTTGTGATAGTCCATATATTGTCATGAACAGGATACATCCTTGTCTACTCTGTCCACCCCCAATGGGGTTTTACACAGAATCCAGGTGGATTTGTTTTCCTCTGCAAAAAGCATCAACGAGACGAAAGGAGCGCCACTCCAAGGATTCAGAGATAGTTCAGAGTTAATTGAATGTTCTTTGCAAAAATCTGAAAAAGAATACCAAGTGACAGTGTGTGAGTAGTGTAAATGGCTACGAAATACAGATCAGATGTACTGAGCATCTGGGAGCGGCACCACTGAGAACAGGAACTAGTGAAATGTCTGTCAGGACTTGAAACAGACCTGCAAGAGCGTAGAAATTGTATTAGATGCAATAATGTATAGTTCCCAGTGGAATTTGATAACAGAAGGCTGGGAAAGAACAAGAATGTGCTACAAATGCATCTAACTGTACTGGTAATCAAATTTGTATGAGCTTTTCCGCTTAAAGTTTAAACCCAATCCTGATCTATTAGTAAATCACCACAACAGGAAAACCCAGATGACGTCCCTCGAGTTCAAACACATTAATTCAAGATTCATCTTCTCCTGCTGGTATTCCACCATTTTCCTTGTAAAACCCAGCAGAATTTTAGATGAAGCTTTGTTCTAAACAGCTACCTATCATTGAAGATAGGTGCAAATAGCAACACTCCTATGATTTGTGGATCAACCACCTAAATAACATTAGATTGGGTTTTTGGAGAAATACGTGAGTCAAATTAAAGATGTTGCTATATAACATAAAAATCCTATGGGAAGCTTTAGGGTTGTAGCTTCATTAGGATGCAAGAATTCAAGAACTGAAGGTCTAACTTGGATCGCTCTGATCTCAAACTGCCTTTTGGTTTTGATGTGAAAAAAGTCACTAATGTAAAGCCAAAATATAGGAAGCATACAGCAGGTCTGAAAAATAAAGCAAAAGAAGAAAGAAAAAGTTATAAATATGATGAATTTCTACACTTTGCTCTAAAGCTCCTAATTACTTGAGACATTTTGCTTAGTGGTTTGGCATTTTAGCCACAGGGGGGCTGATACAGTAGATTGTATTCGACGTGCAAGCAAAAGGACACAACCTAAAAGGCTGATTCAGGGGTCTAAATCCTATGCTCTACTGAAATTGTGTAAAACAACCAAAAGTATTAGAATTCCATGCTAAATGTGACGGCTGGAATCTGCAATTCTCCATGCAAAGTCACTGCATTTTAGCGAAGGTGTGGAAAATAGGCGTCAAACTTAACAATAGCAGGACATCAGTGATTTGCAGAAACAACCAATTATCCTTTTTAAGATTTCACGCGAGTCTATCCAACAGAAACTTGTTATCATCAGGAGTTATTCAACAGCAGGAAGGCCTAGATAGAGATGTTCATTAGCCTATTGCTGAGACAAACACATTTGATGGATTAAACAGTCAAATATAACAAGATGCTTGAACTGCTGTCCTGGTTGTTAAGGGAGATCAAAGTGGGGCCTGAGGGGTCTGGTGAGTATGAGGAGCAGGATTGGTTCAGCAGAGCTCCAAAAGAACAAGTGCTGGACCAAGGAGATACGACATCAGACGTGTGCACTGCATTCCCCCAGGCCTGTTCTTTCAAAACTGCCAGCCTGCCTACCAAATGAGCTGCAAAGGAGGGCACAAACTGTCTTTCAGAATGCACTTCTAATCTAACAATAAGCACAAGCCTCATTTGGTAATGTGCCGTTTTAGTGAAGCCGATTGAATATGGAATCAATTAGATTTTTTTTTTTTTTGATTCCACCGCCTGTAAATTGTCGTCCTACTGTGAAAAATGTGACACATTCTAGAGGGGAAAAAAAAAAAGAATACTTGAAGCAATTTGCAATTATGGTCCCATGAGGGAATAGGTATGCTTAGGTTTTATTTCCATAAAAAATAAAAAAAATAATATTAAAATAATAAAATAATAAAATGAGAAATGCATGAAGTAACAGCGGAATTCTTCGGAGCGTAAAAAACGCTTTCACCAAATGACATGTTTCGCTTGGGAGGAGTAACAAGGTTTTAGATTTCAAGCCAGGAAGACCAGACATCATACATGGTCAGTAAATATATGGATGTGTGTGGCAGTCACTCTGCTGCTGAAGTACTTTTCTCAGTGACACATACTATATTTGCCTGCTGATGGATTGCCTGTCTGCCTGCACTAGAGCACATAGAATAAGGAGACAGAAGTGCTGATGAAATGTTTTTTTGCTTAGCTTTCAGGCACATCATAACATACCGCCCCATGTTGTCTGTTTCCATGATATTTTAGCAATTCAACAGTATCAGTTTAGTATTTTCTTCTAATGCAGGTTCAAACTTTGTAAATGAATTAAGCCTGGCTAATACTTAACAGATTATATTACACCCCGTCACGGTTACACAAAATGGCCATAAGGGATGACAGTAAGTGTATAAAATGTGGTGCTGAAGACACTCCGCTCCATCTGTTGTGGGACTGCAATAAAATCAAAATCTTTGGCTTGGCATAACAAAGCAAGTGATGATCCGCACTAATATAGCCATTCCACTCACACCACAATCATGTATATGGGGAGATTTGCATAACTTCAGTAAGTTCTAAGAATAAAACTGTCTTACTCTTGTTATGTATGGTCACAAAGAAGGCAATCATGAATAACTGGATTGCTTTAAATACACCAACTGAGAAAGAATGGATCACTGCGGCAATAGAAATGATTAAGTTAGCAAAGGTAGCTTTTAAATTGCAAAATAATGAGATAGAATATGCCAGAACATGGGTACCAGTGGAAATGTACTTAATGTCACTTTTATTTTCTCCTTTTTCTGACTTAAGATAAAAGTAATGGGTGTCTTCCTCTTCTGTCGGGGCTGCCTTACAGAATTAACATTGCATTTTACCTGTGCTGGGGGATGAAAGTAGAGTGAAAGTTGAAGTAATAATGTTTATGACTATGTGTTGGAGTGTTGGAGGGGTGCATTGGTGAAGGGATGGTTTAAGATTAAATTAGGTTTAAAGGGGGTCAGAAATGGCAGGACTCACTTGTTTGTTTAGAAATTGTCAGCTTTGTGTGGCTACAATACGGTCAAAATGAAGCCTAGAAATGTGTTAATACAATATTGAATTAGTGCTGTAATAACTGGTCAAGCAACAGTGACTCTGCTGATCAATAAGAAGTAATTTAACAAGCAAACATCTGTTTTAGCTTCAGTACACGTGAGCATTTGTTGCTTTTATCGGTTTTACATCATTATGATGTAATTGAATCAATCAATCTATCAGTTAACACGTTTATTTATAGATTGACAATGAAATTATTCTATATATGTACATATTTTTGCAGCATTACATTGGATTCTAGTACAATACACCATCAACAGGAATAAAGAAATGAGAAGAAATGAAAAAGAAATAAGACACTGACTCTTTCCAGCTTATAACCGCCCTCCTTTTACTATTAGAGAGTTCACATTCCACCAGCGCAGCCATTATGTAAAATAAACAACTTGGCTTCCCAACATGGTGGATGACGCAACATACAGCTTCTTTCCCAGCCTTAGAATTAGTCATCCACTCATCAAGCACTTGAACTTTCGCTGACACTTGAAACTAAATTGAAGAGAAGCCTTGCAGCAAAAAATGCGGTGAGAACATCAGCTGAGGAGCTAGTATCGACTTGACACGCCAAATAATTGTCTTAATGTGTCTAAATCCACACAGGAATGCATGAAGATATGTCTGAGAAAAAAAAATGGCATCTTGTACTGCATTGTTGCCATAGGAGGATGTATTACCACAGTCCTTGTGCAAAGTGTGACCGATCAATTTAACTTCCTCCTGAAAAACAACACGGCGAGTGGGGAAAATCAGCATCTGCTGTGTCCCCACCCTCTGTTATATCTGCGGACCGTTCAAAGACATACGATATCGTACAATGCTCAGTTTTGGAGAGATGTAAACAAGGGAGCAAGAAAAGTCAGGAAACTGTGAGAAAGGGAAGGAGAGGGAGGTTTTTTTGTCTCCACATTTCTCACGGTGGGTATCGGAAACAGCCAGATGCTGTCCATCACAAGTGAAGGCCAGAGAATAGACTGCCCTATTTATCTAATGAAGAGGTCAAGGGGTGGGGGTGGGGGGTTGCAGGGGGAGTAAGTGGGGCATAGCCAGGCCTGTCACAATGCCATAGCCAAAGAACTCACTCCAAAAGGAGTCAGATTACCCGTGGCATTGCATCGGTAATAAATACGTGGAATCAATGTGCATGTGCCAATAGTGAGTCAGTGGTTCAAAAAGGATGGGAAAACCAAAACGCCAAGCAAATAGGCTCTCTACCCAACAGCCACTTAGGCAGAAAACACGTAATCTAGGGCTTAAATAAATTGATTAACACTTTGACTGTTCTATCAGCTAAAATCTGTCATCCATACTGTTTTTCTAATTTTACTCAGCTAGACCTCCACGCTTTGTTTCAGAGCTGCAGAAAGGTTTTGGTGAACTCATTATCATTCTAGTATAGGTGGAGAAGAAATGCTGGATTTGTTTAATCCAATCAAAATCACCTTGGGTGGTGCTGAACCCAGGATGTAGCAACGGTTGCCTTGCAAAATTGTGTTGGAAGATAAGAGAAGGTGAATTCTGACTGAAATAGTGAGCTAGATAACAGTTTTTTAATGCAAGGACTTGCTGCCTTCATCCATTTAACACCATAAAACGAATGCCTCAGTTTGCTTTTGGGGCTATGGTTTACTACATTTTCAATACAGCAAAGAAAACAAAAGAAACACGGAACATAACTTTCTTTTTCCCCCATTCGGAAAGCACACATTAAATGGCGGCTCATTGGCGATAAAATTGGCCCCAGAAATGCGTCTATTAAGTGTAGTGTATTTATAGTTCTCTTAAATTAGAGACAGCAGTGCAATTTTAGCTTCACACATTCAGTTCAACCATTTATGCTTATACTCAGTCAAGACTCACTTCATTTTCACATTTTACACAGTTAAGTAGCCCTGGAGGTCTATCCATTGGTGGAGAGAGAGAGCCAAGAGCGAGAGTGCTTGTTTATACAGGCCAGGCACAACGTACGGCACGGTGTGAAGGAACATTACAGTGTTGCTCACGTCATGTTATAGACACTTTTGTGGGTGATGCAGTCATAAATTGTTTGCCAGTTTGATTAAGTTTTCAAGCACGCACCCAACCTCATCACGCAGTCTCGGTCCATCCTCTTTGTCCAGTGTTGTTGTATCTTAATAGTTATAAGCGACATCAGACTCCAGCTCCGGTTTCTCATTTATCTTCGTCACACCACACAACTAGCGGCGGCATGAATGATTATGAAGAAAATGAAGATGCTGTTCATGTCATTAGACAGAGAGGCAGATCACTTTCGTGCCTGCTTGATTGCTGTGGAATAACTTCATATATGACGTCTTTCAAGTTTTTATTATACATCGATTTTCACCACTGACATGACATCCATGATGAAGGGAAGTTCCAGAGAATAGTGTTACAGCTTTCAAAGAGAGAGAAAGTTTAATTAATAATGAAGATAATCATTTATTTATGTCATCATTTCTTTTTCTTTACTAAGAATTTTGTTTGCTACTTAAATGTTTATTTGGGGATTTGGGGATCACCTTTTAGGACATTTACGGTAAATACTGGTCAAAGAAAGCCTCTGTGGGGGTGTCGTTTAGCTCAGTTGGCTCAGTCCAGGGTTCGAATCCAACCTGTGGCTCTTTCCCACATGTCATTCCCCATCTCTCACTCCCCACATTCCTGTCACTCTTCAGCTGTCTCTATCGAAAATAAAGCTTGAAAAGGCCAAAAAAAAATCTTTAAAAAAAAAAAAAAAGGAAGCCTCTGTGATCCTGTCTGGATTTACGACTGTTGTGTCATGGTGTCTGTGGATTAGTAATTGAAAAAAGACAAAATTACTGAAGAACTGAAGGCCCTCTGAACACAATACGATATCGCTGCTGCATGGTGTTGGACTGGCAATCTTACCTCTACCTGGAGGCTACAACTCTGAATAAAAACACCTTCAACAACCTCTTTTGTAACAGAAACACTCAACCGTATCTTTGTCATCTCCAGAGGGTCAATACCGCACAGTACTTAAACCACGGTCATCCACAGTTAGAGACTCAACACATTTAAATGGAAAAACAGAACAACTGTCGAACAACTTGAGCAGAGCTAAAAGGGAGTCGCAGGTTTAAGCAGCTCTGATTGTAATAACTTAGCTTTTCTACACAAAAACAGATGATTGAATTTCTGCTGATTGCTCTGCAGGCCGTGCAAATTTTCATAAAGCAAAGCTCAAGCATGGAGACCGGAAAAAAATGGCAGACTATTTTGAGGCTCCATTTCAATTAAACTATAAATAGCATCCATAGAAAGGAGAACATTCACAGAGTTTGTATTGTCGCCATTTTTTTTTCCTCCATGAAACTCCTGAAAGCCTGACTTCCTCGGGTACTGGAAGTTGAATGCGGTACATGCCCTACCTGACGCACGTTTCATTACAACATCTGCATAATGGCTAATGCCGTTACCATAGTAACACCTGTGATTGATGGCTTTGTTAAGAGGAATAGTTACACACCATTAAATTGGTGTAATAGTGCATGGCAGTCATCTCAATAACTAGGGACAAAGCAATTACCAAGTCATTAAAAGAGGAATAGACTAATACAACATGGCGCACACAAGGATGGGCGACATGCTTTGAGATCTGCATGTGTGGATTTCTTAAAAAATAAAAAATGTTATTTGTGTGCACAGACTGTTTTCTGTGGAAGACTTGGGATTACATTTTTGTGCAACCTTGCATGGATTTAGTTTAGATAGATTCTGATCGTCTCCGCACACAAACATTTGCATCGGAATCGCTCTTTGTTCCACAAATGTGAAAAGTTCGCCATCTATTTCATCTGCCATCTTGTATGCTCCCTCATCTTGCACTGCACGAGCTCTTACAGTGTCAGCTTGAATGCTCATTTCCACTGGGGATTACATTTAGCTGTGACTTGATAATAATTTGATGGCGAAGTCAAGAATACTTGTTCAAGAAGAAATGTCGTCCTTCTCTGCAGTCCGCAAGCCAGGGGACGGAGCACAGCAGCAGCGCTGGCGATGATTGAGAGAACTCAAAATTCAAATGAGAGAGAGGAGACGGAGTGTCACAGATGTGCTGTTGTTCGGAGAGAGCAGCATGCATGCAGGGTAAGCACGCACAGCCACGCACCAACACACACAGGGCTATATACACGTGCATAGAGCAGCAGCGCCACTCAATCATCCTGGTCGAGGGCCAATCCATCTATTGCTGGTTGACTGGGATCCAATCACCATTCCCAACAGGGCCAGAATGAAAGAATGGCAGACAGCCTGTGAAGAGACCCACTCTCTCATAGTAGATTGATGGGACATATCTTGGGGCGGTTCATGAGGCATCCCATATCGAAAAGAACATATCATAAAATATGTCTGATGTCATACAGGACTTGAAAACAGGCCTTTCCCCTTACTCTATTCATAAAGTGTGTATGTGCTGTTTTGCATTTCCAAAAATGTGTGTTTAGCTAAGAAGCTATTTTTGCCATTCAACCATAAGAAGCCCATTAGGATGTGTCATGAGTTTCAGTTTTATTTGTCCCGAGCGGATAACACTCATTTTCTTGTGTTTAATGCTGCAAAACATTCTCATTCTTTTATAGCAATGCAGGAACAACTTGAGATGAGTGCACGGCAGAGCAACAGTGGACAAGAAGACAAAGACAAAAACAAACTTTTGATTGTCAAGTGGGGGATTCAGTGTTGTGTTTTCAGCGTGTTAGCTGACCATTGTTATATCAGAATAGGAGAGCCTGAGAGCGCTTGGCCTTAAAAATTAACAAGAAATGGAAGAAAACAACTTTGAGGCTTGCAAAAACATAAAACTAGGAAAAATATTTATGTGGTATTTTTCAAGAAAGCTCTTAAAATGGACAAAAGACTCTAAACTGAAGCTGGAAGGTTTTTGTTTAGTTGGACAGGCAACAACCTGAATTATTTATTTTTGACTAACCAGATTAATCTTTTCATTTATTATTACACTGGCTGTTTTACAGGGCAAGTCAGAGCCTTTAGGGAAAAAATCTTCGGGAGAATCCCTTAGTGTTCCTTGAACTTATACTCTGAATAATTTAAAATATATTATCTTTAACAACTCCATAATATTAATTGGCCCTTGCTGCGCATTCTGCATTCATGAGAATGAGCCCTCATCCCTAACAAATAGAAGCCTTTCTGTAAGTGTAATCAGCACTAACATGGAAAATCACAGAGAATGGATAATCATGACGCTAGTTAGTCTCCACATCCGTTTTGCCAATACATTAACGGGACCCGATGTGGGGGTGTGTGGAAAGCTACAATGCCAACATACAGACTAGGTGCTGCTGGCTCTGGTTACAGTGTGGCCATTTAGTCAGTGTTTGCAGTAATTTTCCTAAAACGCCAGCCAGATACATCTGCCGTACACAGCCTACACATGGTATGGTATTCATCACTTTCAACTGTGCTCGTGGTAACACAGTGAAGTATTTTTCTTGCATGTCAAAGTTGCTAAATGACATGATGTCATATCTGCTCTGACTAACTCTGAGATGACATCCAGTGAGGCTGTCAGAACAAATTTCAATATTCATAATGTCTAATGTCAAGAAATACCAATTTGAACCGGCTCACAAAATACATTAAAACTCTTCTGTTCTGTTTTTTTCTTCCCGGCTCGTAATTTTCTCTCTCTAGCAATCTTACAGCACACTCCTACAAGTAATAAGATATTTTGATTCCCATGTGTGAAAGGCAAAATGTAGCAGAATATTAGCTCAAACCCTTCAAGAAAATGAACAATGAAAGACAGAGCGTACTGAATCAACCCCATTTATAACATGTTAAACATTCACTGTGTCCTTGTTTAATGGTACACTTGTTTAAAAAAAGGCACAAAGACCAAAGTCAACATAAAGAAAATCCCAAACAATCAAAGACACTGAGTCTGTGCCTTTGGAATATTTTATCACTTCAGTCATGAAAATAGCCAGTAAGCCTACAAAAGGTTTCAGCAGTGCTTAAACAGTACATGCAAGTGCATATCCTACCATTCATGAAAGCAATCATTTATTAAACTTAGGGAATAATTAAGCTTCTGTGAATATAATTTTTACTTTAAAAGTAGGTCGGTGTGGGAAAGCTTTGATTGCAAACCCCACAACAGAACTATAATTAAAACGCAGTCAATAATGAATACGTATAGTTGAAACCAAAAGGAATATGCCATTCATTGTCAAATATGTAAGAAAGGCAGAGGGTGGAGGGAGAGGAAGTGACAGATGCAAACTCACTAAATTACAGCTCCTTTTAAATGTATCTCTTTAAATATTTGTAGATTAGTTCAAATCAAGTCCCAGTAATAAGTTCCTTGTTTTTTCCAATAGAATTTTGTGCAAAAAAAAATGAAGCCAGAAGTTTAAAGACAAACATATTTTTCACAAGCACATTTTAAGACAGTATATTATAAATGGATCTAGTGTCCATCTGACCTCAAAAGAGGAAGACAAGTGAGTAGCACTGAGGCAAAACAGAGAGGCAAAGATAACACACTTATCTCTGGGCAAATATTAAGAGCAAAACCTCTTTTAGAGCAACTGGCCCCCCAGCGACAGGACAATTGTTATTGTCAAACCCTGCCTGTGGCTCTAATCTTTATTATGAAGATTAATAACACAGTAGGCAAGATACTGCATTATTTGCAGTCATCCTCAGGCAAAACTGACATTTACTTATCCTGACTTCCCAGATTGACAAGAGCAATATAATCCTCGGCTTCCTGACTGTTTATTGACATGTGCTGGAGGATTCCAGTCCTCCGCGCACCCCGGCTCTCGCCGCTCCTCCTCCTGTGTCAGCATCACACGCAAACATTGCGTCGGCCTGTTAAACAGCTCAGTCAAATGGCAGCTGCGCTGTTGCTTTTGCTAATGTGGAGGAGCACATGATCACATTAGAGCAGTGCACCAGGAGGAGGAGAAGAGCCTCAGGACAGACACCTACGGAGCTCCGGTCCTATGGCTGCCTCAGTGCTCTTTAAGATCCAGCCTGAACCCCTGAAGTGTGAGTCTCTCCTGCCGTTTAATGACGGAGATAACCTTGAAAAGTCTCACACAGAGGGGGAACTGTTTAATTTCACAGCTCTTCGTCTGTCCCTGATTTGGATGTCGGCAATTTATCTAGTACTCAATTTATATTGGATTTGTATTCAGCTCATATTTGGATATATTCACACGAATTGCAGCCTACACTAGACAAAGTGCTTCTTGAGTATTATGACTTTTGAATTACATCTCACACTGATATAACCATTGTACGGCATGTTCTCATTTTGTAAATAGCTTATTCTCACAACTTTACTCTGTGACTGCAGGAATATTACAACATTAATGATTATGGTGTACTGCTGAAAAATTGTAGTCCAGAGCCAGTTTTACTTTTTCACATGAAGTGCACTGATGTTCTGTAGCTGATGCAAATATACCATTGTGCATTTTGACACCCCTGTTATGAGCTGGCGACTTGTCCAGGGTGTACCTCGCCTCTCACCCAAAGTCAGCTGGGATAGGCTCCCTCCCCACGACCCCGATGAGGATAAGTGGTTACAGATAATGGATGGATGGATGGCATTTTGACACCAGTTGAAGCTACAATCCACGCTGCAATTAGGCACTAAAAGATTGTTAAGATGGACAGTTTGACAGCCATGACATATTCAGTTCAGACTGACGTGAAAATGACTATAAACACCAGCTGCAATTAGGACAAAAACATTTCTTTTCCCTGACTGTCCACTTCATGTTCGTCATATTTAAAAGAGGGACAACACCTAGAGAAACATGCACGAGTCTTACCAATATCAAATGCTTTGCTTGATGATGTGTTTTGCTTTTGAAAGCAACAAGTTTTTCTGAAGTGTCAGGTGTTGGAGTTTCCCTCGAGTACATGAACACACACCACATACCATCGGCCCCCACACAGACTGTTGAATGAAACCAAGTCCAGCTGTTACAGAGCTGGTACACTGCACAGCATGGGCACATTTAAGAAAGTGTTTGAACATGCAAAAACACCAGTGTGGACTCGGTTATAAAAGATGCAACAGCGAAGAAGAAGCAACAACGTATTCATCATTCTGTAGCCCGAGGTGCTTAGCGGGACTAAAGAGGGATGCACTCAGACAAATGCCACCTTCACTTCTGCACATCCCACTGAAAAATACAATAAAATGTTTCTACAGTCACGGAAATTGCTCAACATATGTAGAAAAACACAATATCCTACTGAACAGTCCAATATCATTTAGTATTGGTTGTAATTACCTGCTGAAATTCCATTATTGGAAAAATAATAGGCTGGTAATTACATTTTCCAATTTATCAGTGGCCAATTTATCACTCTTGTGCTCCCATTGTCAAAACATATTGAAATCCAACATATCTCTACCAAATCAGTTTGTCTGTAGCCATAAAAACGTGACTTTTTAGAGATGCAAGCATCTTTCACAATTTAGTCACACATGTTGCTGATATTTAGGTTGTCACACTTTCAAAACAACACATGTCATATTCATCCACCCAGATGGATTGACATATTACGGACAGACACTTACTTGAACTTAACATCTGTGACAGAAAAATAATCTGCATATCAAAGCCTAAGGGAGTGGGATAATTGGCAGGACAAATTGGAAGTAGAAAGGTCTGACTTTCCTCAAAAACTCACTGTAAAGAAAATCCATTGATCTGACAAACCTAATTAAGCCATTTATGCATATTAAACGATCTTTGACAAAATAAACATTTTTTGTTGTCTTAATTTAGTTTGAACAAGGTCAGTCACTGGCCCGCTTCCCTTTGAAGCTTCAGGACCGTGTGACCGCTCATCTGCTATACCACCACAGGTCAGGCTGTCTCTAATCAATAGGCTCATCTCTTCCCTCAAAGAGTAAACTCATTGGAATGCTCCAGAGGCTCACAGGAGGAAGTACACACAGTCCTTGACCATGATATGCTGCTTAAAATGTAAATGAGGCTCTGAATAATGGGACAAGTCAGCAATGAATATGCAGACGACCACAAATTATTTTTGCTCGTCTTATAAATCATTTTCTGTTTGGTGGCATTTTGGAGGACTCCAGATTGTCGATTCTCAACCGAAACCTGCCGCCGTAATTCATTTAACCCCAAACGTATGGAAAGTCCCTGAGTCTACGACCTTGTTCCCTATTTTGGGGTGATCTAATAACAAGTGGACAGCCCCAAACTTAGCTGTAAAGCTGTAAAAACATTACGCTCAGACCACTCCAGCCAATTCTGATATGGTTGGGAATTTTTTGTCCTGAACCGGGATCGGGGCCAAATCAGCCATTTTTTGATGGATCGATATCAGCTGTATAAAACACTATCCATTTCCAATCCTTTGTTTGCTTCTGGTACACTAGCTGACAAGAATGTCCAATTGCTCTCCATTAAACACTGTAACAGTCACCCAGTGCACGCTGATGAAAGCGAGAAAGCCAGCAGTTACAATTACAGATGATTATTGGCATTCATTGGCGAGCGAGCTAGCGGAGCTGAAAAAAGGGTTGCTTTGTCTTACTTTGTGCTGCAGAAACTACAAAGACTGACGCTCATTACTTAGTGAACTTTATATACAGCCATATAATATACATAATATAATATGAAACCATCAAAGGAAGGCTGTAATGATGGCTATAGTGTGTTATTGGAGAACTATGCAACAGTCAGAGATACTTAAATTACATAAGTTAGTGCATAATGGAGCTGTACTGGACTCAACCCATTCTGATCCACATCATAGTTCTTAATATTATCAGCCATCACTGCCACTTCCAGCCCCACTCATATATTACTTTTCCATATCAGCAACAAAGTTTAGATTAATTCTGTTTTACATATTGCAAACAAACCAACCCATGATCAAGATTGGAGATCTTGTCCGCGTTAAACACTGTAAAAAAAAGAAGTTAAATAAGAAGTTCTTAATCCTGTTTAAAATGATAACACCGTTTAAACCTTTAGTACGACCGTTAAATGTCTTACTGTGTTCCCTACTCTCTATCAGATATCAACCAAAAATTCTACCTCAGAGAGTCAATTAGAACGGCAATTAATTTTTCTATTAAAATAATCTTATTTCACATTTGCCGGACTTCACTTTGATGTTTGTTTGTTTGGTTGCGGCGCTTCCTTTTTGCAGATAAAGTCTGCCTGCACATTTCTTTCAAATCAGATCAAAGTGGCTGGGTTTTGTGCAGGTTCTGTAGATAAGGTTTTTGTAGCAAGCAAAAGTGAGAAATACCTTGTTTGGCCACGCTTCTACATATTATTGGTGAGCCTTGTTAGGAAGCAATTGTACCTGCCATAGCCTTATTTTTCATCAAAGAGCTGAATATAAAACACGGTGTCATGACAGTCACTACACACTATGTAAAGACGGGAATAAAATGCAAGAACATAGTGTAAGGACTGCTGAAATACTGCACTGGGTTTTTCTTCAATCAATCGCATCCTCTAAAGGTTGGTGTGCATGTTTTGACTCGTCACTTCAGGGTTTCATATATGCAAAACAGTCATGAATAACACTATCAATACATACACTTGGAAAATGCACAGGTTAGAGAGATAAAACATCAGTACTAGTAAGTCAAAGCCTTACACTTATGAAAAACAAACACAAAACTGAGCAACAAGACAAAAAATAACCATCCTGAAACAAACAGCAGAGAAACAACAGTTCCCACAATGCAGCACATCTTCTGAAATCCCAATACCATTAAAAACCATCAATACAATAAATTACCAACACTCCAGTATCCATGCTGGTCACATTCAGTGTCTCACAGCTCAAAGACTACAAACCTGACTGTCCTTCAACCATGTTTTCTCTTCATTTGAACAGTTCTGCACTGTCTGATACTCCATGGTAAAGAATCCCAACATAACATAATAGAGCACTATAGAGGAAACTTTTGAGCCAAGTCTATGTGTTGTTAAAAGTCTGTATCTAACCTTGGTGGTATCTAACTCTGATGTAATATTGGCGAATAAACATGTTTTATTTGGCCAAATATTACCTTGCTTTGTCTCATCTCCAAAGCGCCATATTCCAGGATGAAATTGCTAATGTTTTTGCCAAGCAACAGTAAGCTGTTCAAAAGGTTAAACGTGGCCATAATCCTTATTTGAATGAAATGGAAGATAGCCTGTGCACTCGACAATACCGAATATCTAAGAATGATTCTACTTCTGTCTGGTTTTCATTCAGCAACATTTTATTTTTTTCAATTCAAGTCCAACCATCCCTTCAGCAGCCCTAACCAGTGGCCTGGTTACAAGAGGTTTAAGGACTCCTCTTAGTGACATGTATAGAGTCAACATGTGACCCATCACACTGTTGATACAGAACGAAAAATATCATCATATCCTCTATTTTGTGCGCAGAATTGAATTTACTATGACTACTAAGATGAAAACAAGACCAGGATTAACCATTCCCAGGGAGTTCTCTAACTTAGCTTAAATCACATGAGGTGCATTAGCACAGAAGACTACACAGCAAAGTAAGGAAAGGGGAGAAAAACAAGCTAATCAACATGCAGAGACAGGAAGCCGAGTGAGTCCAAGTCAAGCTGCCAAGCCGCCAGATAAAGATCTGTCTGACACATAGCCTTTTAAATAATCCACTTGTAAGTACACCATTTAGGAACATTAACATCTAGCTGGGAAAAGGTGATTTTCTGATGAAGGGGGTGAGGCCAGTGGAGGTTTTTCCGAAGATGGATGATAGCGTGGACAGGAACCACGTGGAGACCTCTGAGACATACAGACTTTAGATGTCACTCATTAAAACCCAAAGCAACTGCTGCTAATCCTCTGAAGAGTTCCTTCTGTGGAGAGAGGAAACCTGAGCTCCTTCTCTGCCTTTATGTAGGCCTTGCGTAACAACGGTGAGACAGGTTTGGGAATTTTCTAATGGGGCGGACTGCAACACTAGAAGCAGGTGATGATGTTGGCTAAAACATTTTCTGTCAGTTTGCATTTTAAACGCTTCACGAAGTAAGTCAAATCCGGTTTGTGCAACCCTTGTTTGCAGTCAGACTTTCCCGCCCCTCTGTTTCTGCCAGGCCTTGCTTTTCTGATGAGAAAAAAGGCTAAACACAATCGCAGGAAAGGACATGCTTGATGTGAAAACACACAGTTATTCCGTCATGACTATCGCTCTACACTCAGTTCGTAATCCTTGCTGATTTAATAATGAGACTGATGTCTGCTTGCGTGTGAAGCATAACACCATCTCAGTGTAAAGCCAAGGAACCAGCGTGGGAATCAGACAGGGGTTTGTCCGACTTAAAAAGGACTGAAAATTCTTCGGCTATTCTGAGGGGCTCAGTGAAGTTGTTTGCCACGTTAATTGCTTTGTGACAATTGGAGGCTTTAAATAAATCTGCGGTATTTCAAGTGACTCGAGCTTTTTCAAACATTTCCAGTTTACTCTGTCAATTAATTATCTCAAATATTGTCTGCAATATTACCTGTCTGAAAGCAGAAATTCAGAAGTTCAGGGAGGCTCCAAAGCTCAGACATGGATATAAAGCTTATTAGGGAAGAAGACACACAAAGCAATCAGCAGCCTCTCCTAAAAACTAAACTATCCAGAAGGGCTTAACCACACTATTTTGGAGAGAAGACTTTTCTCTCCAGATTCAAGATTAAAAGGAACAATTTTCAGGGGGCAATTTCTATTTCTCTGACAGTGGTTCCTACTTCGAGTCAAGGATAAGGTTCATATCTATATATAGGCCTTGACAAAGAAAGATAAAGGTGGAAAAACTGCTTATCCTTGCGCTTGACGTATTAAGAACAATAGGCTACTTCGTTCACTCCACAACTTAGGTGTCATAAATTTAGTTCTCTCTATCTTTCCCTCTTCTAAATACATGGCCAGAATAAACTCAAACTATAGATGCACAGATTGAGAGCACTGAAGTGGGGAGATGGGGGAGTATACATGAGAGTCTGTGTGCATCTTTGTGCATGTACTGGCGGCGGGGATCTCATACCTAGGCTGCAAAAGAGAGCCTAACTGTTCAGCACATCTTGAGCTATAAATCAGTGCCCTGGTCAACCTGGCCAAGAGCATTTTCAAACCCATTTGCAGAAGATAATGCCAGCTATTCCTCCCAGCCCCAGGGACAGGAGAGCCAGCCTCATGAATCATTGCCCTTTTAGGGGAGCTGCAGCATGGATCTCACCTTGCTGTGTCCATAGGGTTCTCTTGACTTTTGCTGGTAGGCAGAAACAAAGGGTGGCAGCAAAGGAAAATCTTTGAACTATGACCAAGGAGTTCAAGAAATCAAGTTATGAAGCATAATGACTCCGTGCTGACAATAACCAGGTTCAGAGGATGAAGGTGGCAGTGCCAGCTCTACGGGAAACTATTGTTAGTCTGCTGCTGGGTGGGAATACAATATTGCAAAATAACTAAAGGATAAAGTACTTTATTTGAAAGCTCAACTAGATCCATAGTAGACTTTGCATCAGTTCACTAAATGTGCATTAAAATGTGCATTAGTGGCAAAGAATCAGACAGCTTTACTGGGAACAATGAGTTGACAGCGGAAATTGTTGCCATTACCGGATTATACTTTGCAGTTAGGAAAAATAACGACGAAGTCATTTCACAGACTCATTCTGCGGAGAATGGACACAGGCTTGGAAGTTGTACAATTAGTGGAAGAAATCAATCAACAATCTACTTTAAAGGAAAGATAATTGGTGTGGTCAATACATCAGCAAATGTTATCTTACTGAAGACGTATGTAAGTTTCACTGTTTCGTCAATAACAAGAAAGTGCATGACAGAAATGCCAAATGTGTTTGTTCCAATGAGAGCGCTGACTTTCAATATTATTAATGAAAATAGTTTCAATATATCCCTATTAGGTTCCTTTAAACTTGCTTTTTTATTTTTATTTTTTATTAGACTTTCAGGTTGAGACTTTTTGTCCAAAACGGCTGTGTATAGTCTCTAAAAATGCTATTTATTGATGCAACAACAGGTCTGAATTGTTATTTGGTAAACCTCTCACTTTTGCCACGATCTAAAGAAATTCTGTTCAATTTATAACTTATATAAACATGTTCACATGACTCCTCTGGTCAGACAGCTTTCTACCTTCAGGGCTTCAATATGTGGAACTTTTTATCCGCATAACTTGCGATGGATCAAAACTGGGATCACTTTAAATCCAAGTTTCTGAATCAGATCAGACATGTGGTCACTGGTGACAACCTTTAGGAGTTTTATGTCTTTATATGGCACATTTATTTTAATGTGTGTTTTATATTTATGTTTCTGTCTTGTTTAATAGTATATGTATCTTGTATGGCACCACACATTCTTTTTTTTACCTTTAATAAAACTCTGTTTGGCAATAAACATTGCAAATTAGCTCAGGCTGTAAATGCTATGATATGTAGTATTAGCCTTTTAGTGAATCTTCTTTGTTTGTTTATCTGTCCCTATAAAAATAAACATAAAAATGAATAAAAAAGTATTTATTCATATAAAGGATCTGCGACATCCACGGATGTGCTGCAATGAAAATGACCTGTAGACCTTGTTGAAATAGAAAGCAGCCTTTTATCCAGTGTCCATAAACAATACAATAAATTCTATTTATTACAGATAGAGCCAAATAAGACCCCCTCCCACCACCCCCACCATCACCACCCCGTAACCTCACGCTATGATATTCTATCACTACAGTCAGGAAAGTGTACATTACTTCAGCTGTGCACTACAGTGTGTAACCTTGAAAAGTACTGTGAGTCTGATGAATGTTGGTAATGTGCAACTACGTATTGGGTCATTTATATTATCATAGCCCATATTTATATATAAACAGGATACGGGAAACAACTTATCATTTCAGTCACTGCGCAGACATTCCATTAAAAGCGAGTTCAAAAGTCCCAGTGCTTCTTCATTCCCCGTTACTTCATCTATTTCTGCAGAGATGTAAGAGTGAGACAGTAAATTCATGTCCCTGATGGAAAGTTTTTACAAATTTCAGCCTGATCTGTTGGCAATTTTCTAAACTTTAAATAGTATGTGATTAATTTAAGTAATATCCCACTGGAGTGACTTATATAACAAGCATTGGAGTGCCTTGTTTTAAGCATGCAAGTGATTATACAATACACCACTAATATTCATGAGCTACATGGACAAAGTAGCAGTAGCAAAATCGTAAAATATCATAAAATTATCATCTGTGTATTCATATGTGTGTCAAGTATAAGAGAATAAACATGTTTGTGGCACATTTTTCTCTATTAACCGTCTCAAATTTTCACAGTTTAAAACCTCATCACTTATTAACAGCACAGACCTTAAAGATCTGTGAAAGGCCTCTTTACATTCTGACCATATGAAACTTTCTTCGCTCAATTCGGCGTTTGAT
The DNA here is from genome assembly GCA_946959425.1 of Argyrosomus regius. Classification (NCBI taxonomy): domain Eukaryota; kingdom Metazoa; phylum Chordata; class Actinopteri; family Sciaenidae; genus Argyrosomus; species Argyrosomus regius. The sequence continues at coordinate 21,639,221 of OX336892.1, read as the reverse complement.
AAACAAGCTAGAGCCCTGAGAGTAAATTATTTACAGTAAGCAGCCTCATACTTAAGTCTGTAAATGTTTTGTGCAATCTCAGCCTAGTTGTGAGGAGAGCACTCTTACGACTTGCTCAGGCCTTAATTCAGTCACTGAATTATTGCATTACATGGCCTTATTGGAGTCACTCGTCTTCACTTGTGTCATACATTCGGGTCTAATCAAATCACAGCATCTTGAAAAACCATCTCCAGCGCTAGCTGTGGAGGCTTTTCAGACAGTCAATGCTAAAAGCAAAGGCCATAGGCCAAGACAGCATTCGGACAGCAGGGGAAATATTGCATATCAAGCATCATCTGTAGGGCTTATATGTAAGCTCGGTCGAGCCGAAACGATGCAGACAACGGGGAAGAAATCTTCAGGCTGGCATTAGCAGAGTCCTGTTTATTGTGTGCCATCTTTATTTACTGTTCTTACTTTTCATTACTTGACCATGAGCTCCAGTGTGACATGATGACATGCTGTCAATGCTAATGGTCTACGATGGCATCAAGGCTCTGTCAGGAGGACAGGAGGAGTAGGTGCTCAGAGCCAAGGCTCTTGGTAGCCCTCCACGGACGGAGAGCTGTCATCTCTGTCCCTCATGGCCAAAGAGGCCCAGCGCCTCCCCTCCCTAAATTCATATCCATCTGCCGTATCAGCGGGGCAGAGGGAGTGCAAGGCATGCACTTTCCGCCATTCACTGTGGTGCTTTAGCACGCCCAGCTAGTGTCAGAGTCGTCACTACTACAATCAACACATGGTCATTTACTGAATTTTTGTTGAAAAAGCACAAAGTTATTAGTTCGTTTTGATGCAATTTTCACAAAGTCAGCCTTCTAAGAGTGTTACAGCTGCAACTGTCACTCATGAACTTCTTCACCTTCATCTGTACCACTTCCATAGGCTAAAAGCAACGTGGTGGAGCGTCGTGACAAAGCCTCTTGGCACTGATTTCTGCCTCTTTTTTTTTTTTTTTTTCTAACAATCAGCAAGATTTTTGCACCTGAAAGTGCACACAAAAAAAAATCTCTGACTGTCTCTGTGCTTGTATATTCTCACCAAAACTGGTAATGGCAACGACAGAGATTCCCTGGAGGGAAGAAGCTTTTAGAGTAAAAAAAAAAACAGAGAGAGAGAAAAGCTATGATGTGCTGACATCCTTTCAAGAAAGCATGCAAGCTAAAACATGCAAAGTCACGATTTGTTTTCTAACATAAATAAAGAATAGCTTTATGACCGTCCAGTGGCAGATATTTCTACCCCATCATCGGTTATGCAACATGGTAACAGCATGTTAAGTGTCTGTCGTGAATAATAAAGTAAATCCAAGACTAGAAGGACATGTATTCCATCTCTCAAAGGATGGGTTCGCTTGCCTGCAATGCTAATATAATGAACTGTTGAACACTGAGAATCCAGGTCAAGCTCAGTGTGAAAACTGGCTCATTCTTCATTACAGTCAAAGTTTAATCTACATAACCTTTATGAATTTGTCACATTTTTAAAGCATGGAGTACGTGCAATTTAAGTCCAGCCGGATAAGACTGGACCGTAACACTGTTTGACCTTCACGTAATGTTCTGGTACAGTTCGTGTGTGTGTGTGTGGCTCTGTGTGTGTTCTAATTAGACGAGAACCTGAAAAGAATAGGTTGACAATGACAAGCAAAACGAATGACACCAGCCGGTGAGCCGTTGCTCCATTTGTCTGAAATGAAAGAGCGTGTCATCTGTGCACTTCTGCTGACTGAGCAAATGCGCAGCCAAGGCACTGAGGTCTTACACGCGTGTCGCATGTTCCTGTCAACTCCCGGCCACATTTACCAATACACAAGATGTGATAAAACCGTCTACTGTGTCATAACCCAGGATGAGCACCCATACAGAATCGGTGTTAGGATCTCAAACGAAAGATGTAATAACCCACAAGTGGTAACTGCAGGGCATGAAGCTATTTGGGCTCTAATGATTCATAAAATTCATAGTTGGATTGATGCATTACAGTGGCATCACGATTTTATATATTTTCAACACTGAAAAACCGAGGACTGCCTGAGAATGAGTCTCATATTTCCATTTTCAATTTACTGACACGCTTTATGAGAGCATGAAAGTATAAAATTTGCGAGCACAAAATTAAACAATGGTCTTCTCGACCATTTCGAGAGGTTTCTCGGCAGGGTTGCACCAAAACAAAGCGGCCCTTTAAAAATACAACAAAAACAACTATATGTGGTGTCAAAACAGGAGTCATCACTTCAGCTGAACAACCACACCGCTGTATTGTTTGACAGATACTGAGTAAATTGCATGGTCAGTTGTGTTATTCATCATGTGTCAGATCAAACACACTGCAGTGAGTGATAATAAATGGTACAATGCATTGTTCTTCCCCCAGAACGCATGATATCATCAGTCTACACAGACCATCTGTACCATGTATTAATGTTTATTAATGTCTTCATGTAACTGTGTATGTCCACACTGATAATATTACCAATATATGAGGCTGATACTGGTCATTGGTTAACTCCAAGCGGCAAGCTGGCAAAATAAAGTCAATGTGGAAGTGCTAAAAACTGTAATTCCTCGAGCGGCCACTTGAAGCTGGCTGCAGATCTCCAATCTCCATAAGTCCCCATGTTAAAATGTCCAACTTGACAGCAGAAATAAACATGTTTACAGTGTGGCACAAGACACAGTTTTGGCCTCTATAGCTAATTTCTCTGTTCATGACAACTGTACTGAGTCTGAATTTTTTTTTAACTCACCCATTCAAATGATATTAAGGCTTAAAGTTATGCATAATTAACAGCGTGGCTGCTTTGATTGACAGGTAAGTGCTGTTGCAGATGGCTTATTAGAGCACCCAGGCGTCATCCAGCCCACCTCAGGTCCGCCGATGATCCACATCCTTGCTGATATTTAGATTAGCCAGGAGGCGAAAGAAGCAGTACAGCCAATCCTCACCACGAATCAGCAAATATTAGTATTTGGTTCTGCTTAATGATTAATCAGTTAAATTAATGGACTTATTAATTCAGGTTTAGAATAATTTTCTAATCACAAAAACAGCAAGGGCAGTATGAAGCCTTACACTACAGGTACTGGACACATAATTCATACTGTATTACCTTGATGAAAAATGTTTTTTCCCACACTACCAGCAGGCATGTTATGGGTAAGCAAGCAGCTAACTCATCAAGCAAACACAAAGCAGTAAATACTATGTTTAGACAAAAACAATCATTTATTTTCACACAGGCGAGATAGCAATGCCATTGACATTCAGACCAGTTTGCTAAACACACTGATATGGGTACTTAACTATTTAAGCATGTATAATCACTGACAATAATGGCACTGAAAATAATCACACACGGCATCATCACAAATTCTAAAAAGAAAATTTGTTTCTTAGAAACATCTCAGCCGTTTACAGCTGCAGTGGGGATTCTACACAAACCAAATGCTTCACATAATTACTCAGAAATGTCAGTGGACAGGAGTAAACAAAGCCAGTCGATATGCAGGTATCCTTATGTGGGGAAACATGGATAAATAATAAAAACGGTTGTAACACCTCTAAACAATCCACTTGTGTGTGTTCGGTGGTTTAAAGTTATAATTAGATGGCCTGTGTGGTGAGAATGCAAAGCCATCTGGGACCATCTGAGATCACAGGGACGGCAGATGAATAGCAACAGTTTCTACATCTCACTGCAGACTTTTTGTTATGCATATCAATGCGCGGCTAACTGCACATTGTGATATTCCACAGTTGTCTAAAAGTTTCATTTCTCACATCAGAAAATCTCTCAACAGCAAAAAGGGCAGTGATATTTCCGAGCTGTCGGCAAGCAACAAGCTCGTGGACTTGAAGCTCTGACCTGCTGTTTATCTTTTGATTTCTAAATTGTGAATGTGCACACAAAAACTTCAATTCAATTAAGCAATTAGAATATGATCAAGCAGCATTAATGCTCACCGTGGTTAATAACTTATGAAATGGCAATTACGTAACATAATCAACATAAATAAAAAGTGAAAGCATCCAAATGCAGACAGACCAACTTTAACCTTTTTCCAAACATAATAAAATGAAGGTATGGCACCACAGCTAATGACTTTTACTGAACACATCCTGTATTTGACTTCACAATAAAGCCATCGTCAATTATCTTTTGCTGGAAAGGCTTTTACTGTGAAACAGCTGCAGCTAATGCTGTTAGCTAATGTTTAGTCATTTCCAGTGGCATTAAGAGAACGCTGGCATCCTTAAAGGTCCGGCCATCAAATTCCAACATCCGTCATTCATTAGCCTTTGCACTTATTCTCTTAAAGAAGTCTGCTGCTCTTGCACTTCAATGGCATTTTGACTCTGTAATGAGTCGTGTGTTGTTTAAGGCTTAGGTGCTAAAAAAAAAAAAAATGTAATTAGGGCTGTTTGGTCCATTTATGTAATGGCTAACTTCTGACATGTTGATACAGAAGAAGTGCAAAGATGTTGCAGGGTCTCAACACAGCAAATTGCCTGAGCCAATTTTCACATAATGTGGACTGCGGTTCTGATTCACACGTAACGGCTGGAGGAACAGAAAAACTCTGCTGCAGTATTCAAACCAGATGGACCTGCTATATCTAGGAGGTCCTACATAAATGAAACATTAACTGATTAACATTTGACCTTTCAATGTCATCCATATTCACGGCTTCAATCAGCAGCACTAACATGCTTTGAAGTAAAAACAACAAATCACACGAGAAATGGTTAAAAATAGACCTTTGATGGTAACACGGGACATTTTTAGGCCGTGTGTCTGTTTCCACTTTCCCCATTGCAGGGGTGCCCTGTAAAACATCGGTGTAAATGGTTTATAATGCCACCAGTGGACTCTGAAATGGGAGACCTGGTTTCAATCAGCAGTCAAATTGCTCCTACATTACCCTTGCAGACAGAGTAGTAAATCACTCTTTGCCTCTGTGCTGCTGACGTTAAGGAACAAGCATTGTTAAAAATCCACCATGCGTGCTACTAAGAGCACCCTGCCTCTATGAGGGGAAGGGATGCTAAACAGGACAATAGCAGTAGCTTGCGGTGTCCCTATATATGCAAGAGAACATCCTGATAAATAGAGAAGCAGCACACGCTGTGGCTAAATTTGACTCTTGAAACCGACAGACCTGATTCACAGCCTCAAATGTAAACTTTAGGTTATAGCCTGGCTCATGTAACCCCCCCGTGCCAAAGAGCCCCATCACAACCAGTTTGAACCAGTCTGCCTGGTTAAAAAGAGTTCTTGGTTTCTCTGTGCCAACGCCCTGACAGTGGGCCAGTGAGGCATCTCGAAACAGTTATAATCCACTATAAACCCGAGAAACGCTGATCCCGCCCACCACAGACCAACACACTATGGGCAAAACCTCTCATTAGAACTCCAGGGCCCTGAAATTAGCAAGATTTTACCCATATGGAAAGCATGAGAAAGCGTCAGCTGGGACAGGGTTGTGCCGAGTGGTTTTTCAGCGTGTGGTCACAGAGGAGCTGGTTTTCTTTAACAGTGCCATTCAGCCTGGCCCCTGCCAGGGAGCACCGGCATTTGAGGAAGCAGAGGCAGATGCTCTGGCTACTAGCCCCAGACCAGGCCTGCTAGGCTAGGAAATACCCGAAACAAACTACATATAAATGCTCACGCAGACCGGGGACGTACGCAGGTCAACAACAATGTGGGTAAATCCATTTGTAGGAGCAATCTGTCATTCAAAGGGCCAGAAAAACAAAGTGTAGCGCTGCCACATGTATTCAAAATGCAACACATGGTACTGGTGTTGTTCCCAGATTTATTTAGAGGCCTTTCCATGAAAGAAATAACACACAACAACAACTAAAACAAGAAATGTTTTTTGTTCTGATGCTGTTTGAGGTGATTTCCATCAGTATCTGATGTAAAATTTGTTGGTTTTTTTTCATTTAAATGGTCAAAAAATGAAGAAATCAAATCAAATTTCACTTCAGTTTCTGTTAAATTAGCCATACATCAAACCACAAAACAAACACAGTTGCTAATTGTTGCTATGTAGCCCAGCTTCTGACAATATATGCCTTTCAGATGACGTCACCAGCCAAGGGCCTAGGCTGTAATCCCAACAGAAACACCAAATGAACTGTTGACTCTTCTGGCAAGAAACAAAAGAAGAAAGCAAATGTAGTGATCCATTGTGGGCCACCCTGTAATCCCTCAGGAGTCATGAGGATTAGGTCAAATAAATCATATGTCTGCTCTTGAATCATTCTCGTTTTGAAGTGGTCGGAGTACAAGAGTAGGCCTAATAGCTCGTGGGAATGTGTCAATATGCAGCAAATAAACACCAGTGATCAAACCACGGCAGAAAATATTCATATATTTCACAGAGAAATGTCAGAAGGTTAAAGATTCTTTATGTCAAGGCTTTCATAACACACAAAAAGAAGGAAGAACACAGTCTTGCAGCTTCCCTACGACGTCCAGGCAACATGACTGAAGAAAACCTTAATGCTTCAGCAGCATGGCACCAAACAGCACTGTCAACACAGGTTTAAATGATAAAACATCTATCCACCAGGTAGCAAGAGGTTGCTCTGAATACTGGATCCAAACAGTTCCTCAGAGAGCCATCTGCTTTATGAAAGAAATTACAACTACTCTCCCCTAATCGCCATGTATTCTCCAGCATCGGTGGAACATCCCACATGCAAAAGCCATAATATTTTACAGTAGAGGATCTAGAATAGAAATAAAGCATATCACTTTCTTTTCAGCAGGCATGAGCTGAAGGTTAGAAAACCCAAACATGCTGCAGGGCCCAGGATTCAGTTGCAGAAAGCCTCTGATGCAATTCCAAGAAACTAACCCACCCTGTATCATCCTGTTACAGCCCGGCTCATGCTTAGGTCTCTTCATTGTGTCTGTGACAGCTATAATCGGACTCATGTATTGATAAAGGATGGCCATGAGGCTACTTCAGCATGTCACTCTCTCCCACCCGCAAAAAATTGCTTCCAATCCCTGTCTTTAAATAAACCAAAAACAGGGGGCTGCGGGCTTGATGCAACACTGTGAATATTTCTGTATATCCACCCCTCCTTTCTATTTGAGATCTGTTCCAGACCTGAAGAGGGCTTTGGGTTATTATATGAAGTGATGCACCTGTAAAAGCTGTCACAAAAAAAATGAGTTCTCAAATTTATGCTGCAAGGAGGCTAAATCATGACATCAAACCTGTCTCGGCAGCCAGTACTGCAGCAGTTTTTGGGGGGATTTTTTAAAGGGCAGATGAATGACACATACATGACAGGAGTCTTTGCAATTGATGGACATACAAGAAGTCAAATACCAATCTGTGGTAATGGTAAGTAAAAAAAAAAAAAAAAAAAAAGAGGCTTCACATGCTGGGGGCGCTCTCTGACATGCTCAAACACACACACATGAAGCATGAAGGCAGGTTTGGAGCACCTTGTGTGTGGCAAAGCATTTTTTTTTTTTTAATATGGAGGTCAGAAAATGGGTGCATCATTGCAATTAAAGAGAGAAAAACACGGTGACCCTCTCACAGAGCCACTACAGCTCATATTCATGATTTCATTTAGTGATTCTCGGCAGATTTTCTGCTTGATTGAAGCTTTCATCCCCTCTGCAATGACCAGCAGAAAAGTGCATGCTCTCTCAGTTTATCGCAAACTCCGCGCAGGTTGGTATCGAAAAAAATCACTTAATAAGTGACAGAGACACGAACACCTTTATATATTTCTGTTCGTTAAAATGGAGACCGAACATTTCTCCCTTTCAAACACACACACACACGTTATTTTCTCTCATTGGGCTTCGTAATAAAACTTGTTGTTGGCTTTCTATTTAAAAAAAAAAAAGGAGCAACAAACTGTGTGCGTGGCTCGTCTGGCGTCAAACGAAGACCCATTTTTGACGGAGCTGACTTACAATATTTAACCGTCTAAACACGTTAAACTAACACATAAACCAACGTAAAAAGCCGTGTCTCAAGTTCACACACACACAAATAAGGTGCACGAGATAACGGTGCCACTTACTGAATCTCCTCTTTGTCACCGCCGTTGGCATTTCTCTCCCTTCTTCTTCTTCTTCTGAATCACAACGTTTAAGTCCCGTCTTCACTTTGTAAGCAAGCACCACCACAAAAAAATTACAAAAAAAATCCCACTTCGTTCGTGTAATTTATAACAGCCACAAAACACACACAAGAGTTAGAACCAACCCAGAGAGTAAAAGAAGACCGGTAAGAGAGAGAGAGAGAGAGAGGGGGGAGAAAAAGATAGAGGAGTCCAACTGCTGAGAGGGAACACGAGGTCCTATCCCGACCGGCCGACCGGGGTCGTGGATACTGGATCTATTCGTGGCAGCTCCCGTGTCTCGCCTGCTAGCGGGTTAACGTTCAAGTGTTCAAGTGTCGCTGCCCGCATGCGAGAGAAAGCGAGAACACAAATGTTATTTCTTCTTCTTGCAAGTCAAATTTCTTCTTCTTCTTCTTCTTCTTCTTGTTGCAAGTTCAATTCGTGAGTCTGCACACAGTTCCCCCCCCAGGAGGAGCTGTGGGAAGGTAAGGGGAGCTGCTGCTGCTGCTGCTGCTACGTCTCTCCCTTCACAGTCACGCTTCTTTCTGCCTCTGTGGAGAAAACACATACAGGTCGGTCAGCAGGATTTTCGGATTCACTCGGCTACACTCGCTGCTGTGTCCATTCATTCCTGCCTGCCTGCCTGCCTGCCCCCCCTCCTCCTCCTCTCTCACAAGTCATGCAGCCTCCTGAAAACATGCACTTGACACAAGGGGTTCTCACACCTGTCATTTTTATTTTTCTGTTTACACAAAGCACCTGTCCCCCCCCAAAAAAGAGACAATTAACCCATTTTTGCAAGTATTTTGCACAATGAACCTCAGCCTAAGGAGATTTCACAAGTATATTATGATTTAGGAGACATGCCACAAGGTATGAGAGATAATCTAGCATAAATTCAGACTTTTTAACACACTCTCCCGTTATGGAAGTGGAATTCAACTATTCCTCATTTTCCTGGGGAGGCCCTCCAGCTAATCCAGGTGGTCCCCAGGCCCCACTCTGGGAGCCTCTGCAATAAGCGAAGTTATGAATCATCACTGAGAATAGAAAATTTATAAATACTGCCCTATTATCCCCATTTTCTCCAGAAAAATAAAACACATCTGCAGCCCCACTCCTCATCTTCATCCTTGCTCTCACCTTGTGAAAGGCTCAGGACAAGACTGTAATTTATAATTTATAAGTGCAGGCCAACTTTCTGGCTCTTTCGCCAGTACTTGAAATTGTTTTTTAAGACAGCCCTGGGAGACTGTTGCAGGACATATTCCCCCAGTGTTCAGTGACATGCAGGCATGTTAACGAGCTGCCTAATTTTGCAAATTGAATATCAGGAAAGATATGAAGAAAAAGGCCCCCAAACTCCACAGCCCTTTCAGCTAAACAGTAATTTCTATATTTGAAGATGATATCAATGCTTAGAATCAAGATTTGGCATTTCCAATTTAATTACAACCAGCTTGCAATCAAGACAGTCAGGAACTACAGAATTTATAAGTGAAGCAGTGCAACAGGGACTGAGACAACGCTCTGCTTACAGTGCAGCTTGGCTGTTAGTGCATGAGCACCCAAGCGACTCGGTTGAACGTGCAGGGCATAGACGCTGTGACCCTCAGTAATGAGGACCTGAATATCTTTAGGATTCTGACAACTCATCTACTCCGCCTTCTAACCTCACCATGATCAATCGTTAGCTTGGCAGAACTCCCGCTGAACTGCAGCCTGGCACACCCTCCTAATGACTGGTGCAAATGACGTTTACACAAGGTTTTACCTTGCAATAAATGTCCCTTACAATTGAGCAATCACGTAGGCCCTCCATTCACCACACACAGGGACGAATGCACTCAGGCAAACTAACAGTTACACATATATACACTTAATGTTAGTAAAATGAGTTTCTATGCGACCTCGCAGTCACTGAAAGGGACTTCAATTCCTTTTAGCTTACAAATAATAACCTTGGACAATGCCCAGTGATCCAGGAATTGGATCCTGTCAGACAAATAAGCGGCCTAGCCAGTTCTCTTACACTAAGAGGAAGGCCATTGTTTGGATACAACAGCCATCAATATGTAGGTGCCAGACTGAGAAATTGGCGCACGTGCTCAATAATGCTGTTATGTATCTCTGGTGGCCAACACTGAACCTGTTTTTCAGTTTCGGACATCTCATGTGGGCAGTGGAGAAGACCTATAAACAACCTTTGTCTTCGAAGGTCAAACATGTCTGGGGCTGTTTTTTTTTGCAGTTACGGTGCTAAAGAGTCCTTTGAGTGCGACCATACATTGTCCTTGCCAGACATTGAATAAATGCATCTGCCAAATTATGGCTTTTCTACCCTGAGCAACAATTCTTTGCTGAGCAACACATTTTTGATGATGTGTTCCTGGTCCTGAATCAAACATAATAAACTTACTTCCATCAAATCAGGTTTCTATAAACTATATTTCTATTGAATATAATATAGAAAATCTACTTTTTGCACATTAATTAAGAAATTATATATAGAACCTTAATCTTGTTTTCAGTCAATTAAACATCTTATAACCATCAGAGAATGGGAACAAAACCCCCCACTCTGAACTATTCCCTGCTCTTAATTATTGCCGCAATTTGGAATAAATGGCTGACTACATTACTGCAAATCAAAAATGGTCTGAGGTACCAAATCAGTCCTTAAGCACAGCATTCTTGGAATGAAGCTTCATACATGGACCACTTTATCAGCTGTTCCTCCTTATTAATGTTTTTTATTGAACTCTGTGGGGAAATTAGTTGGGAGAAATTACTTGTAAAGAGATTCATTTCTATCTAGAGGCCCCTCAGTTGGTACTTAATGGTTTAAAGGCTGATTTAAGGCTTACTTATCTTCACTTTTCTGTCCATGATCCATGTTACAAAGAGTCATCAACAATAGAATATATCTGAATATACAGTATATAATACAGGCCAAATGAAACTTCTGTAGCAAAAAAATAAAAAATAAAAAATGAGACCAACGTTTTGATTTTTCATTGTGATTGAGCATATGGATCACGCCTCAACCACACCTGTCAAGCTACTTGACAGGTGATGGATACCTGGCCTACCCTTCTAGCCCCCTTCATCCCTTCCACTGCTCATCCCGCCTTCATCCTCTCTTCCCTCCTTCCTTTTCAATCTGGTGTGTACTTTGCCAGATCTCATTGCTGGTATTATCTGGGGACCTGAAGCAGCTCAGGTGGAAACACACCTGAGACGGAACCCCGACTCTGAGTCTCCCTCTGTCGGGCTTTCAGCACATTCTCACACACCAGCCAACAGATTACATCCCTCTTCCACGCTCTCCCCACCACAACTACACCCACTCATCTGTCCTTAGATTGAATGATAACATCAACAGGTTGGATCCAAGTTATTTAATGTCTTAATTTAATTGTCTTAGTTACATATTTGGAGACTCAGCTTTTACGTTGCCAGATATTTTTGTTATCTTTGTGTTAAAGGCTACATTGGCTACATCCAAGATGATGTCATTTGTAATTAGACGCTGTCAGTCTTTTTCCTTTCAAAATAAGCCTGTGTTGCTGTTTTAGAAGATATATATATATATATATATAACAGCATCATCATCATCATACATTTTTCAATTTAATCCATGACGTTGTTGGAGGAGATCATTTATGTACATTACCATATCAAAATAAAGTCCCTGATGCCTGTTTGCACAACATGTGCATCACACAAATCTGTGTCTCTATGCATTTTGAACAACGTGAGTTCAATTAACTTTTATTTTGATAACGAGTGATGATTGAAGTAATTTGGTTAGTTAGTTTTGACAGTTGTTTAATGATGATTCTATGAACACAGAAAGAAAGAGAAATTATTGGTGTTACTGTCGTGATCCAGGTTTGACTCCAACCTGTGACCCTTTGCTGCACGTCTTCACATCTCTCTCCTCACTTTCCCGTCACTCCTCAGCTGCTAATATCAACTAAAAGGAATAAAAAGCCTCAAGCATAATCTTAAAAAATAAATTATTGGCTTTGAAGTACTTATTGGTCTATAAATACTGGCTCCAGTGTGGTCTCCATCAACAGGAATGACAACCACTTGTTTGCATGTCAAATGTGCCCTGCTGTATAGGAATGAAATGTAAAGCTGATGCATATCATTGGTTTTGAAGCTCTCACTGAATGTATTTTGTTCACACTCTTTATCAGTTCAGAAAACAAACTAGTGTTACTCTGTGATGTTATTTTACTGTAGGTCAGTTGTTGTAATGTTTTCCTGCAGTACTGAAATACACTTTTAAAAACAGAGGCTGCACAACCGTTCTCAGTTATTCTCCCCTTTGCCATGAGAATTTCCTGTATATTTATCACTTTTGTAGTAGGATGTTTGATATTTTTCCAGAATAACTTCCCTTTTGTCTCCATCGTCTTTGAAATAAGTGGAATTTAGCTATTTTCAGCTCAGAGATAACTTTGTTTCTCAGCCATTTTAAAAGCATATCATCTGTGTTTGGTCTTCATTTTTTGTTGATGGTTCATCTCCGGTTTTCATCAGTGATATTAAACCAAATTAGACTCTTCTAATTCCTGGATTTTGTTTCTGGATTTTTACCAGAAACTTGTTTGCTCATGAGACTGATTAGGTTGTTATAGTGTGTTACAGCCCATCATTTCATCAGAAAACATTCGATGTTCCCATTTTTTATTTCATAAATTTATTCTCAGACACAGCTTACATTCACTTATGCCATCTTATGCTTAACCTATTTTTGTCAGCTCCCTTACAACCAGAATAAAAATGTATTTTTGTAATAAAATGTCATACTAATTGATTTGGAATTCATAAAGACGTGGTTTTACTAATATGGACCGCAGTGATATTCAAGTACTAACTTTACTAGGTGTTCTATGTTATACTTAACATATATGCATGTATTATTAAATAGCTTAGATAAAATCACAAAAATTAAGCGAATAGACTTGCTGCATAATGATCATGAACTCGAATACAGGATACCTTCATCTTATAACCGTTGCACAATTAACGCAGGATTCAATGAGGCAGGAAAACAGTTAATGGAAGTTAATGATGAGAACACACAGAGCTCTTTGTATCATTAACCAACATGCAGTCAAACATGTTAATGATTGCGGTTTCTATCTCAGCGGTTGGACAGAATGAGGACACAGTTTTATGTAGGTACATGTGGAGGTGCTGCTGCAATTTCCTGCAAGGAAAGCAAGTTAAAGCAAGTCACACTGAGCAGAGTGATAACAGGTCATCATACTGTGGTTGCAGTTCTCAATTTCAAGCATAAAATGTATGTGTGCTCATTTATGTGTGCCACATAAATAAGCAGAAGGACCTCCCAGAGTCCTGAGATGAGCATGAAAACAGAATATTCCTGGTACATATCTGTGATTTAAATGCTGTTAAATTATTATGTTGCCTAACAGATGAAAGGGTTCAACTGTTGTCACTCATTTCCTTCATCCTTGATTAGTTCAGGCTACAAATAGTCATGTCTTTCAGCGCTCGACACAGAAAAAGGGTTGATGATGAAATCCTGGAGACTCCTCAGTTCCAGTAAACCATAAACACAGAGACAATGTGGTATTACAGGTATATTTTTCAGAGCAACTGGCAGTAATGTGGACAATAATATCAATAATAAGACCTTTTTGAATATGAAAGCTGTCATCAAATTAAAAAAATCAATCTGTTTTCATCAGTAGACTCTTCGTGACAGCTCAGATTAGAGTTCTTCTCTCAAGTTTAAGAAGCTTTTCATGTCAGATATCTATAATATTAATTTATCAGCAAAAGATTTGATTAAAAAAAATTCCCTTCAAGAGTCTAATTATCGATAATAGGACGTGTTCGACTAAACAGCGTTTTATCGCACAAACACGCATCTAAGCCACGAGACAGAGGCATGAATTATCTGAAATACTCAGCTCCATCAAAGGCTGGAGCCACAAGAAACACAGCAGCATTTCCACAGAAGCTATATTTAAAATGGGGGGGGAATGCAGAGAAATGAAGAGGAAGAGACAGCGGCGGCAGCAAGAGAGAGAGAGAGAAAGAGAGTGGTGGGTTGGAATTGGATGAAGGACATTTACGCTCTCACTGAGTTGGCAACAGTGAAAAGAGCCCTTGGTTATTGAAAAAAGAAGAAATCAAAGGCATAAAATTCCTGCAGAGGGACGGGGGCAGAGAAACAAGCCTGTCTTCCTCTTCTTTGTTTTGTTTTTTTTCCACTGTGGTTAGAGTAGTTAGCCACTCAGCAATAGAGAAGAGATGCACAGTAGCCAGCAGGTTGGCAAAGGCCCTTGAGCACAAGGATCTAAGGGAGGCGACACAGCACAAATTGGTTTATATTCTGCAATGTGGAGGATTTTGCTGAGTGTCAAATGCTGAAAAAGAAAAAAAAAAACATTGACACTATGTACAGGATCAGAATCCGTCTTTTTTGACCAAGCGTGTGTGTACTGAAGGAATTTGAGTCCAGTTTAAAGTGTGCTTACATACAGCTCCAAGAACAATTGACAGGAAGATAGAAATGGACATCAACTACTAATATGTACATACAGATAAGGCACATTGATATATAGAGTGATCAGCAAGTGTTCTTCTGTGACTTGTAGCGCAAAGGAATACATATTAAGTGGGTAATAGATTACTTTATATACAGTACATTAACACATACATATATGGTTTTTCGAGTATATGCATGTATACATGTCTATACTAAATAGAATATATACAGCGTTTGACAATGATGGATGATATGCAGGTTACATGTTACATGTAGGCTACATGTTAAAGCACAGTACAGTATTTCCCTTTTGCAGTGCAGCACTTCTGAGCACAACAAACATGTCATCCTGTGTGATTATGCACTAATTATTCATGAAATGTTAAATAAATCCTACAGTACATGGCACAACATGATGTATGTTTGCATGGTGTGTGTGTGTGTGTCATGGCGTTTGTCTCCTAGAGAATGCAGATATTGCACATGTAAGGACAATAACAGCAAGGTCATGATGTAGTGCTGCACAGGATGCAGCACAGAGTAATGTGTGCTACATGACAGCTCAGGAATAGACTCTAGTTTTATGGAGGAGGTCATCTCTCGGTAGCCAGCTGTTACTGATGTGAGTCAGTCGTGATGGATGTGATGGACAGGCATTATCCCTCTGTTTCTTCCTGCCATCTCTGTCAGCGTTTTCCCTCCAGCAGATTGGGTTCCACAAGTCATCCCTCACAGGCCAGCGCTGGGGGAATCTGCTGTTTCAACCGCGCAGAGCATCCCATCAGACAAATGGATATTAGCTGGTTAATTTTTAATTCCTGAGATGCAAGGGAGCCGCGCTCTTTCATGGCTGGAAGGAAAGCTAATGGGCCTGGATTAGGTATCACGGGCGGATATCTGGGAACGGACCCTTGGGAATGTTGTGTGGGTCTCTCCATTGAACACCATTAAGAGTCTTGGAGTAAGGCAGAAAGCCTCTCAAAGACACACTGTCCAGCTATTGACCTTTTCGGAGGCACAATGGAGGTCCTCACTGAAGATATATTGAGTGGCTTCTGTGAGCGGTTCATTAAGCCATAGTGGGAGTAAAAACATGGTTGTTGATAAGGTTTGCACCCCATCCAACACAGCTAGACATGGATTTCTGTTTCCCACCAAACAACCGCGCGAGCCCACCAAGAGAGACCAGAATGCAGGAGCTGCATCCTGAAAACAATGGCCGGTTCATTGAGAGCAGCGGTTGCTTTTGCATCTCTGAAGAAAACCCTGCTGTGATCTTCGATGTATTCACACAAGACAAAAGCAAAAGCTTGAGACTGTAATAGGTTGTCTGGCTAAGTGCACATCAAGCCGCTCCCTGGACAGATTCAAACACCTCAGCTATGTTTTCCTTGACCACCTAAAATAATTTCCTTGCTTTCAGTAGGATTGGCAGTGATGATTGTTTTTATTGACTCAGATGTTCCATTAGGCGAGGAGCTGCTTGGGGTAAATGGCTCCTGACAGCAGCACAGAGCCGGATGATGATGCCCCGTCACTAGACCTCACACCAGGGTTATTAACTGGCCGCCACTGCAGCAGAGCACCAGCGCTCCCCTGACAGTGACACGTACATGGACAAAATATAACGCTGTCTTCCAGCATTTCCCTTCTCCTAACAGAGCGTGGGGGAAAGCAGAGGACCAAGGATGGGGATGACAGCGTTTTAGATTCAAATGAGGTTTAACGAAAGAAATTAACCGAGATCTATGGGGGGAAAAGGATGGTGACACGTGTTGAGTTTAATTTTCTTGCAGTGACTGCAGACACAAGGACAAGAGACTCAATTTAACAGTGCATTTACACTGAGAAGCGTGTGGTTGTTTGCAAAGTATTACACCTGTTTTGTTGTTATTTGCTGTGTTTTTGAAAAGGACCTCAAATTGCTACATCATTTTTTTTAGTGATACAAAGAGCTCGAAAACATCTAATTAGGTACACACATTACCAGAGAAAATATTGTTGTACTTATGCCTCTTTGTAATGATGGAAAGAGGCAACTAACAATTATTTTATACAGTTGATTTGTTCTCTAATTCATTAATTAATTGTTTAGTCTATAAAATTGTGACAATCCCTCTTACCAAGCACAACATGAAATATATTATTTAATATATTAAATGTTCAATTTACAATGTTAGAAAACAGAAAATGCAGCAAATCCTCACATTTGCGAAGTGGAACCAGTGAACGTTCAGCATATTTACTTGATAAATAAATAGAAAACTTATCAGTAATATTTGGCAGTTTAGCTTCCTCTAAAAATCTATTATCACTATTGGTTTCCATTCTTTTTTCACAGAATACCATGCGTAAAATGTTAATTCATTCAAAAAGTCTGGACATTATTACCTCATAGCGATAAAAAATACAGAAATGATTGCAGACTTGTAGTTCAGTTGATTATCATGGTGGACTTAAATGAATGCAAGTCAACGGAAGCCAACATCCATCCATCCATCTATTATCTGTAACCGTTTATCCTCATCAGGGTCACAGTGGGGCTGGAGCCTATCCCAGCTGTCTTTGAGCGAGGAAGCCAACATGGGTCCAAAAATATTTTACAATTTCTAAATCATGGCAGTATTGTTCACAAAAAGCAATAAATGGACTAAATCGCTGCTCTGTTATCCTAATTTGTTAACTCATCCAGAGGTGTTGTTTGGATGTCTTGTCCAACAACAGGTGAAATAGAAAATGCAGTTCTGTGAGTGAAGCTGTGACCTGCAGGGAGGCTGCAGAAAGGTGACTCATTCACTCAGTTCAGGCTCATCCAGGGAACTAAAAAAACTAGAAACTTAAGTGACAACTGCAGTGAAAACCCTGTGGTTATGTCCACTGCCATTTCATGTCAGGGTGTCAGCTATAAATCGAAATGCTGAACAGTGTGTTTACCAGGATGTCACCTCATCCTGTTAGTTGAACTCCACTTGAGAAAACAGACATGCAAGTGTAACACAGTGAGTGACAAGTTGCACGGTTGTTCAGATTGAGAAACACGCATGCACACACACATACACATATGCCTCGTCAGCATTTCTTAATTCACAGCTCAGAGGGGCTGTCACTCCATGAATACTCCACCTGTGTGTGGCAGCGTTAGCGCCTGCGCTACCAGATAGAGCCATGCTGTCACGCAGGAGTGATTAGAGCCTCCTTTTATAATCTCCCTCCTCTGTCCTTTCTCCACACATCATTACGGTAATACAGCAGGCTCTATTACCCCTCAGCACCCCGTCAATGCCCCACCGCCACCGCCTCCCTCCAAGCCTCAGAGCAGGCCTCAGAGGGGTGATGATGATGGTGGGTTAAGGCAGAGCCCAGGGTCCCTGCAGCATGGCAGCTTTAATTTCACGCTTTGTTAATGTCCCCATCGCAAGTGCTCGTCCTGCCCGATGCCCTCCGCATCAGCAACCAGGGTCGCATCCGTCCTGGCTGCCCTGCTCTTGGCTCAAGGACTGCGTCCAGGAGGAACCACAGGAACTCTCCTTCCCTTTTTCTTTTTTTCTTCCTACAACTGTCGCCCATTTGTTGGAAATCTCTCCCTCACAACCTCCGCCCCCTGCGTACCTTTATCTTATTCTCTACCCGTTGTGCACTCTGTCACTGTCTGTTTCACTCTCGACCGCCTCCTCTCTCATTCCCTCTCACCCACGTCGATTATCTATCTCTCTTCTATTGCAGTCTCTTTCTCGTTCGCTGCCTTCCCCTCTCTGGTAAACAGCTCTTTCTCTCAGCACAGCCCACTCTCTGCCCATTCACTGCATCTTCCTCATGTTCTCTCACTCCACCTCGATTGCTGCTCTTCATCTCTTTCCCGCTCTCTGTCCCATTATCTTCCCCTTTAATTCCAGCGCACTCTGTTTTCACTGCTGCTCTGCTCACTGTCTCAGTTTGGATGAACACGTCTCATTGCCCCCCCCCCACCACTCCTCCTCTTTTCCTTTGCGTCTTCATCCTTAAGTCTCCATTTACACACTGTACCATCTGTATTTGCTAAGCACTGAGAGGCTGAGAATCATCATTCTGTCAACCTGCTCCTTCTGCATGAGTCGGCAGCCACTTTCAGATGTCCCCAAAAATGCCACTGTAAGCACAAACTTGTTGAACCATAGGTTTTAGAGTCAGCTTGAATTCTTCATCCAAGGGGTGAAACAAAGGCCTGCAGCCTGCTCCTCCATTCTGTCCCAAAAAACAATGTCTCAAACTATCCTGTTTTGCATACTGTTCAGCACTATTGTCTTATGTACGGCAGGCTGTAGGCTTTAACATCAACAAACTGGAAAGACTAGACAGAACATGGGTCTAAAAAATGTGTCCATTTTGTCACCTATAAGGAAGCTGCTCCCATTCTAAACAGCGCTGAACTGAACATGGTGTTTAGGTTTGTAAAACTCTGCAGCTGGTTGACTCCCACAAAGCCAAATTGGCTAGTAAGCTATACATATAATTTCAAGGCTAGCGTACAGTCATGCAGGTACTAATCATGTAATGCTACTTTTAAAGGATAATTCCAGTTTCCATTTATGTAGGGTTGGCCATCATCATATCATATTTCTGTTTTACTTGATAAGTAAGATGATCAGACAAAAATAAAATAAAATAAAATGAGTTATTTCCCTAACTGCATGTCATAAACTTGCAGCCACATTTCACTGACCTCTTGTGCTTGTTTAATGAGCAACAGTTTGACTGTTTTTTTACTTTACCTCCAAAGAAAGCAGTTCAGATAATCTGGCTAAACAGCTTGTATGTTTACAATGTATCTGTCAGCTTTTCCAGATCTACAGCAAATACTTTGGTGAGTACAGTGTCTCCTAACTGACAGAAATGAATTTATAAAACCAAAGCCTTTGTTTTAATATACCATAATTATCCTTTAATGCACCTTGGAACTGTCTGGACCTTTTGAATTGCGTTGTATTAATTGTAACTTCTGATACTATATCAGGAAATTCAGTTAATTATAGTGTCAGAGCTGCTCAAGGGTCACAGAAATCACACCGCCGCCCCAGAATTACTGCAATTTTGACGGAGCGTCATCGAGAAGTTATTTCACCTCGTTGCTGACGGCATGCAGTGAGAACGCCGACGACCGTCCACGTAATGTTAATGCAAATGTGTCATTTACTGAAGTGATGAAATTTAAGGGCAATTCAACTGCAACTCCACAAACCTCATCAACATTTTGCAAGAGCACGCAGCGAGCAGCCCCATCCGAAATACAGTACATACTGTAGAGACACACAATTTAACAGCAGACAGTTTAGATGGGGATTAATTAACAGGAGACGAGTGCACCTCGTTCATATTAGTAGGACCAGATGAGCAGGTAACACAAAAGACTGGATAATGAAATAAAGGCTCCCCAAAAGAAAAATGGTGGAAAAAAGCTCTTTGGTTTGAGGAGGGTCGTGTTTCTTTGACATGGGGGGAGAAGGTAACAGAATCTCTTTGTGAGTGAAGTCATGGGGTCTCCTGTGGGAGGGCATTGATCGGAGGTGAAACACTGAGGAGAAAGGGAGCACCTATCAGATTCTGCTCTGCCTCCCTTTCTCTCTCTCTCTCTCTCACACACACACACACACACACACAGCCACACACAAAACCAAGTTTACTCCTAAAAACTGTCTACACACACACTCTTATCGGCATTCAAGTCCACAAACTTTTCCTCCTACTCAACTCCACTCTCTCACACACACACAGTACCAGAGCTAGACACAGATATTCATCAGTGTTAAACTAATCAGATGAAATATATTCATTACATCCACACTCTGAAACTGACATCTTTAGCCACGGGCTATATTTTCACACACAAACACACCTAACACCAAAGAATTGGTGACTATTTGTAACAATTTTGGATTATTATCTATCTGGCAACGGTCCCACAAAACAATAGTTAATGGTTTGGCAGAAACAGCTGAACCATTAACACCACCATGATTGTTTGACTTCCCTTCCTATGCTTAATCATGACAAATGATATGACACTTGCCCACAGCAGAACACAGGCCATAGCTATTGTTTGAGTTAGCGTTAAGCCTCTTGTTGCTAGGTAACCAGCATTTATCAACCCCGTACTATTTTTTATTGTACTTTTTTTTTGCACATCTTAAGTTGCTGCATCCTACAATTGCTACAAGGCCTAGTCCAAATTCGGAATAATGTCTTTTGTAGTTACTGTAACACGCGCCAGATACAGTTTCATACCTCAGACTATGGCTCTGTGACACATCAGAACTTGATCTTAAATTATACTTGTCCTAGATGATACTCTGCATGAGCGTTTTCATGTCTGTTTGCATGCCTGGCTCCATGCATATGCGTGTGTGCATGCCGCAGAAAGAGTTTAATCTCTCACATGAAACAGAGAGCAGGCAGTTTTTTTTTTGTTTTTTTTATCTCTGCTGTGGAAAATATTATTGTTTTTGCAGAACACTGCAAGGATCTGCACTGAGTTTATCAGTTTTCTACTATTTATATTGATACACCCAGAGATGCTCCTGCAGGTAAGATATATGGCAGCATGAAGTATGGCCTTGTCCACAGTGAGAAGGTACTGAACGCTATTTTGTGATGAGATGGGGACCGGGCCAAGGTGACCCTTCAGTAATATATGGGCTGCGGCTGCCAAGGCCTCCCAGGAAGGTATTTGTCATCAGTGTCCCCCAAGTGTAAGGTTACCAGCAAATCAGGTTATCAGTCTACTGTTTTTGGCAGGACTGGCACAAAAACACAGATTATCTTTTCAATATACGCTCAGCGTTGCAGAAACAGAAACAGATGCACACATACTAATACAAACACACAAACACATACACAAACCCACTCGGTGTCAGAATACTCTCCTGCTGTATAGTCGTTCCTTAACCCCTAACCTTAAACATTGCATGCTAACCTTAACCTTTTACCTTAACCCCTTACAGATAATTCTATTTCCAGGCGAGCTGTTTGTGTTAAAAGGTTATGCTTTCAGTACTGCTGAATTTAATGTGATGTATACAGTAACAAGATGAACACGTGTCAAAACAGGTCAAATCAACTTCACTGGAACTTGCTTCAATCTAACACTGATTTACAGGCTGCCCAAACTTTTGGACTTAAATTGACAGAATATTGAAAATCATCTACTATTAAATCCTACTTATTACATCATTATTGCCCTTCCTGGGAGCCATTGATCATTGGTATGCCGAGTTTATCTCTCCCGATAGCCTGCAGCGCAGAGCCACAGAGGATAATCACACCAAGACAGCGTTGTGCTCTCATAACTCTGAATATGTAAAATGTTTATTGAATAATGAATATGTCCACCAGTGAGCATGTCTGCCCTGCACCACCTTGTTGCTATAAAAGTGAGGCTGCCACTCCAAAGAGCGTGAACTCTCCTGCACATCAGCGGCAGAGCGTGTAGGCGGGAGCGGGGGTGACAAATGTGCAGCATTATGTGAGAGGAGGCAGGAAGCTGCACAACATGTCAGGATACAGATGCTTGCATCTCCCTCACACTACCTCCGGTGATGTATTTCAACCCACAGCTTTAATTGTGTTTGCCTTGAAAATATCCATCTCCTTGTTCACCGCAGTGGCGGCAGAGCAGGGGTTAATGCAAGGGTCAGGTGCCTGTACAGTAAGTGCTGTATAGAAGTACTCAGGGTTGTGCAACTATTAAGTTACATATATACTGTATAGGTATCCCATACGTTCAACCTAAGTGCATTACTGCATGCAACAACTATTAATCTTTACATACCATACGATAGTGTAGTTTTAGCTTATCATGCTTTATTAGTCCTCTAGCTAGATGTAAAGTTTGAAGAATCAATAAAAAAACAAACAAACAAAAAAGATTACAATTAAAGAACTACTTTGAGAAATTATGTTTTACTTTGTGGCCAAGAATTATATGAGAAATTTGACACTACTCTAATGTCTGTGCGTTAATGGAGCTGGAGCCAGGATGTGATTAGCTTAGCTTAGCCTATCTTAGCTTGTCTTAGCTTAAAGACTGGAAGCAGGGCGAAACAGCTAGCCTGTCTTTTGTTATATTTCTGTTTGTGCATGGATTAAAGGTCCAATGTGTGAGATTTGGGGGGGCTCTATTGACAGAATATGGTAGAAATGGAATATGATATGCATAACTATATTTTCATCTGTGTATAATCGCCTGAAAATAAGAATCATTGTGTGTTTCTGTTATCTAAGATCAAGCCTTTTATATCTACATCACGCAGTCCGCCTTGTTGACCTGCCATGTTTCTTTAACTTTGGACAGAGCCAGGGTAACTGCTTACGCTTTAAGCTAAGCTAATCACCTCTGAGCTCCAGCTCCATGCATAATGCACAAACATAAGAGTATAAATGTTCTCAGCTGAGCATATTTCCTAAAAATGTCAAACTATTCCTATCACTCTAAAAATGTATAAGTCTGTTTCAGATACAGGATATAAGTGATATAAGTGAATCAGATAACAAGTCCTGCTGCTGCATTTCGAAGATGTTTCATTGCTTTGTAGTGTCCACTCTGGCCTTGTAAAGCACTTAAAAAAAGAAAAAAAAAGAAACACATACCCAGTTCCTTTGCAAATCTAAATTTAACCAAAGCCAAACCTTGATCCTCGTCTCACCACCACAACCAACAACAAAGCAGCCAAAGCACTCAGACACAGCATGCAGTCTGGTGAGTGACGAAGACAGAAAGTCTACGTTGGCCTTTTTGTCTCCAGGGATGTAAGCTGCGGCAACCTAAGTAAGGAAATAAGCCCTTTCGCAAGCCAGGGCTGACCCACACAGCCAGCTAGGTGACAGGACTAAATAAAGACAAAAGCTGTCAAGAGGCTTTGTAATGAGCAGCTGACCATACAATCGACAGACGGTTTGGTGTGCCGGGCTGTCTGAGCAGGTCATGAGCTGGGCAGACATATGTGTCTTTGTGTATGTTTGTTTGTCCTGCTCGGGGAATGTCCATCTCTGTTGTTGTTTATGTATGGAAGTCAGGCACAGTCTCTCTCACTCACTTGTATTTTAAACGATGAAAAAGCAGGTCAGCAGGCACGAGTGGGAGGTGTTTGCCTTGAAAAGTGTTAGACCTTTAATGAAGTATATTTAAAACATAAAGCGGTTACTGAATAAATCCCTGTTAAGCAGTGTAAAATAAGTGTATAAAAAGGCTGTTGTTTTACTGTTGCAGACATCTGACCTCTCTGCTTTCGGTGCATAACATTACAGTCAACTATTTCTCAATATACCAATTAAAAGCATTACCCAAAGGTAATAAAAACCGTAGTGCCATTACAGCAAGTAGCAGATCTGGCAGTTTACTACAGCTGACCAGCTGGTTCACCACATAGCAACAAACCAGATATGATATGAGGAGTAATAACATTCAGAAAGTGGGACACAGCTCTGGAGTCATGGAATATGTCTAAGAGGCTTGGGGAGATCCTATTAAACATGCCTTCGCGACACCTGCTCCTCTCGACTCTGACCAGGAAACGACCGGCTCTGCTGACCTGCATCTTTGTCACACAAGGCCCAAACCAGTTCAGTTCGTCGAGCGGCTCGAGGAACGCGCCGCATGAGGAGAGAACAGCCAGTATAGCCAGTATTTCATAAGAAGCAGTAGTTTGCACTCTCCTACATCACAGCCTTTCTGTCTCTGTCTGTGTATAATGAAATTGAAAAACTCAATGGGGCAATGTAAAGCCCTTTGGAAGTGGTTCTTTATGGTAAAGAAAAGCCTTTGGAATACATGGAATTGTTCAAAAAGCAGAAATAATAATAAAAAAAAAAATCTTTGAGAACTGAGTGTGACTGTTATTGTGAGTCGTCTTTTGCTGCATTTTCTAAAGAAGTCATAAGAGCTCTACCAAGACCAATTTTCCTGAGTAATTTGCACTTAAGTCACACAAACAGTGACTTGAGACTCGTCCTCAAAAGACTCAACACTATAGAAATTTGGGACTTGTAAATAATCTTTATTTTATTTTACTTTTAGCAAGGAATACGCGCCAAATGTCTTTCCCTCCCTTATTATCATGCGTAACCTTACACATCTGGTGTGTGCGGCCACAGATGACTAAGCTGCTGCAACAACACCATAGCGAGAATAACTGCAGCCGCTGTACCATTTTTCATAACCTTAGGCTGAAATAACTTCATACATGCAGGGGCGTACGTCTGCTGGGAATGAGTATGCAGGGCGCTCATGCAAGGAGGCACTGCGTCAGCGTCTGGGGTATCAAATATAGGATGCTGGATGAACCACATCTATATTAGAAACCTGGAATTGCACATGTAAAGCACCTGGATGTTTAGCTTAGCATCAGCTGCTAACTTGCTACCAGCTCAGCTAAGAAAGGTTAACTTACAATTACATCGTAATTCACTGAATATTTTAAAAAGATGCATGAGTGTTTGTTTTCTTGCTTCGCTGGTTAGCATGCTAGCTCTGCCATGACTGTAAAAATAGTCAGATACCATCTGCTGGCTAACGTTAAAACGAGGCCCTGTTAATTAAACACATTCATTCTTGACCAAGTTACAGGCTTATTATGTTACCATTTCCCTGCGTTGGAGTTGCTAGAAGGATGTATTCATTTACAGTAGATTATAAGACGTAATTAGTTGGAGACCCGGTGCTTATACAATGCGGTTGTACTCCGTAACTGTTAATGAAAAATAGGTTACAATTATAATTGCATGACTAGTAATGTTAGCAGTATTTTCCTGTTACCCTGAGTAATGTCAGTCTCGTTAATTGGAAGTTTGTTTACTGAGCCTGCACAATATCACTCACAGGAACAGTAAGTAAGTAAGTCAGACTTGTTACCAGGCAGAATACAGTTATTAATTTTAAAGGAAAGCGTTGGCTGTGTGTTTTTATAGTGCATTAATAGCCTGTTTAAAGTGATCATATAGCGAACAGCTGATCAATGTTGATACTGTATGCTAATAAATATAAGAGCGATGACACCACAGTGCATGCTTTGAATTCCATACAGCGCTGCAGTGTTCTAACAGAGCAGATGTCATGCAACAGATGACAAAATGCTCATTATATCTAGAAGAGACTTGAGACTTGACTTGGACTTGCAATAAATGAGCGTCTCTGGTGCACATTTAAAATAGCTTGAACACAGCACGACTTTCCAGGCTCTGAATTAACATGACACGAAGGTGCTTGTAGAAGCATTTATTCGACTGAGGAAACATTAACTGCTCTGATTTATCAGCTTACTTAAAATGATTTAAAACCTCATCTGTCCAGCTGGAGCGGTATCAGCCTGCATTCGCTGAGTTATTTCCCGCTCAGTAACTGTTTTTCTACTTGATTATTCGGTATTCCTTTTGCCATACTTTAATCTCTATTAGCTAACCCCTTTCCCACGGGGCGTGTGCATGAGCTTTGCACACATAATCATAACAAGCTCTGTTTACACAACAAACAATATTATGAAAACTGTCTTGCAGGAGGCAATGCACAAGATGGCGGGAGATGCCGAAGGTGGAGTCAGCACTGTATATAGGAATGGCCTACCTTAACCCCACGTTAAGGGTGGGATGAAGTGACTCGGAACAAATAGGATGGCGGGCTCAATGTCATCAATGTCTGCCGTAATTGAGCCAATGACATATTGATCTTTGGGTTAATGAAGACAAAGCACACAAGAGATAGGGTGTTTAAATCCACCATGGTTAATTCCTCTGAATCCGAGCATGAATCTTAATACATTCACTGTGCATGAGCGAGTATTATAAAGGAAAGACGTTTTTGTCTGCAGTGGGCTGGAAATGAGAACTGGCTGTCACATTGTCACATGATGTCTACACTATGCTGCAAATGCTCTGTGATTGCTACACTGTAGATCTCATTTTCATATCTTTTATCAGTCATAACGCTGACCAAAGTCATTGCTGAGGTCTGGAAACATGGTGACGTCGCGTCTATATTTTCTTGTCAATGTCTTGTTTCTTCAAAGGACATTTGTTTCCATTCAGATGTAGATGTAATAAACAAGTGGTTACAAATATATAGTTTAACAGCTGGTCACTGTAGCTTTTAGCAAACATTAGTCAAACAAGAGTAAAGAATGCATTTGTTGAGGGACTATTTTTAGCAGTAGATGAGTATTGCTCTAGTGACTTAAAATAAACTACAAAGCCTGCGCTCATAGTAATGAAGGAACATGTCACCAGATGATCAGTTTTTGGACAGCAGTGGAGGTCTATAGCACAGAGAATCAAGCTTGTTAGTGAGATCATTTTATGGTTTTGATCTTTTCATGTGATCTGTTGACAGTACGGTGTTATTTTTATAGGAAATAAACCCCATGTTGTAATAAACAGGAATGGTAAAACACTGCTTTTTATGGCTTTCCCTTTTTTTTCGAGCTACTAGTCTGAGCTGTACAGGGAAAGACAGAGTGCCTCCACTTCTACCACACTTGCCTACATTTTAGCACATGGCTCGTGTCACCGGCTGAGAGCTGGCCAGTAAAGAAAGTGTCACAGAGAGCGGCCGTCCATGGAAGCTCCCAGCAGCAGGAGCGATGAGACAGAGATGAATCATGACGATGTTCATTCCTGCAGCTTTCAGCAGGGATCAGCCCACGACTTATTCCCCTCCTTGTGTGACTTCAGTGGGGGCACGACCTTCAAAGATCACAAATCTTGCAAGTGTCACCAGTCATTAACCAAAGCAATATGTCCTGAGTCGTCTTTCTGTGGCCACAGTCCACAGTAGTTCAAAGACAGAGCCTTGATAGCCACTGTTGCAATCCCTCATTGTGCATCTATCTTTTCCAGGTCTAGTATGGGCCGTAAAATGGTGTGTAAACTATAACCTTCATCCATCACCATGAGGCAATACAGACCAGAAAAGTATTCATTTATGTTGTATAACTTGCATCCGTGTGATTATATTTTCTCTCATTTTATGCATCTTATAAAAATTTAGGTCATCCTAAATTGGTTAGGTCTGCAGCCACTCGAGTCAATTTTCTCTGCACACTGCAGTCAAAATTTAAGAGACTTATTTAAATTTGTCATATGATTATTTGTCAAACCACTTCTTGAGCTTTATGACCCCTCAGATATGAACAATCCTCTAAAAACGTCCCATTAATAATTCATAGCAGATATCCCTAATCAATTCATCACGTGGCAGAGCAGAAGTCGAGCTGATGGAAGCTGGCGCATACGGCACTGGCATTAAAATAAAAAAGTGGGATCTCAACAATGTCAGTGCCCCTCGGTGTGGTTGGAGAAATCGTTGCCTTCCTCTTTTGTACTTTTTAATGAACTGTTTTGGGAAAAGAGTGAAAGATAACAGAGAGCTGGAGTGAGGAAGAAAAGAGTGTTATGTAATTCTATCATCAATATTTGTCTCTTTGAAAGATGCTAACACAGAGAGTGAAGCTGGCCTGTGCATTCTCAAGTGCTTACTGTATTTTGTAGGAAAAGGAATTGGACAACAAATTTCACCTGACCCCCCTCGCCCCTACACACACACACACGCACACACACACACACACACACACTCACTGGGGCCTTTATTTCTAAAATCCATTGATTCGCCTCCTCCCACCTTGTGAAAGCAAAGACACGTATGTCGAGAGCCGTGTCTAATCAGGAGAACGTTCGCTGAGGGTTAGATTAAGATGAGAGGGGAGTAAGGTCGACATGTTGGATGCACTTCACTGAGCTGAGCTGTGGGTAGACTCAGTTAGCCACAGCTAAACAGCCTACACACACTGCACAATAAGATCTGATTAAAACAGTAGCAGATGGAAAGAGGTGTTCGTATCACGACAGGCATTCTTCGGTGTTAAAATGACTGCCTACTGCTGTGATGAAGTCAGAAAATACGGCAACCTAAGGCTAATCAACATGCTGGACCTGCTCAATAGAACTGTCCAGAAACCAATATACTGCTGCTGCTTTCATTATACCTTTATCACATTACCAGGCCTTGTATTTGTGGATAAACCTGAATGAACTCTACTTGCATCATTTTAAGTGCAGTAAGGCTGAAAATCTAAACTAAAAACTATTTTCTGGGGGCAGCAAACAAAGCGAAGGTTTAGAGTGTGTTCAGATCAAATGTATGGCCTTACTTAATTCACATGAATTTGGACTTCTCGGCTGTTTGTTCACTGACTCACACACTTGTGTAAACTCAAATCTGACCAGTAAGTAGTTGTTAACCTCCAGACCTGCTTCCTTTTTCTCCTGTTTCTCTACATTCATGATGTAGAGTCGTACACCTTCAAGACAGGTAGTAATTTGAAGTTGAAACACCTAAAACACACCTCACACAAACGTGTCTTCACCTCAGTGCACGCCACCCGTGACGCAGATTTGCATTATGCAACAGATATCATTCTTATGATAACAAAATATTTTATAGGACATGTAGGATAGTGTCAGTTCTGCTCATTACATGCATTTTATACTTGAACCAGCATCAATGATTTTTATTTTTGGCTGCCTCGCAGCAGCACAACAAGCTGCAGAATTCACTTGGAGTTAGTCACCTGGGAAATGTCAGTCCAATATCACCAATCTAAAAAATATACCCGGCTATTTAGCTACTAAATGTTCACCAGCTAGCTGCTAAGTCCATCTCGATGCTGGTTGTGGCTGGGCACATAGCATACATCAGAGATTCTTTTGCTAAAAACAGCGGCCTGCCACAGCTGGAAACAAAGTTGATGGGAGCCGTGAGTATGAACCAAATCAAATACGATTATAATTATCTATATCTGTATACAAATATTGATCTAAGCATTTTCAATGATGGAATTAATTGCAGTTAAGATTAGAACACAGAATGGAAACATAAA
This sequence comes from Argyrosomus regius, assembly GCA_946959425.1. Classification (NCBI taxonomy): domain Eukaryota; kingdom Metazoa; phylum Chordata; class Actinopteri; family Sciaenidae; genus Argyrosomus; species Argyrosomus regius. The sequence goes on along the minus strand of OX336892.1, from coordinate 21,609,638 downwards.
AATGTGGATACTTTATAAAAGCTGTTGACTTTAGGTGATTTTTTTTCAAAGCACTAATTGTTCCTCTGAAAGCTACACGGCAATATCTTTGCATACCACAATGGAAACAGAACTTTACTTTCTCTAATAAGTGTACTAATTTGTTTTACGGTTTTAAATCACGTTATTCAGCCACGTTATGAGAGGAAAAAATGTGAATTACAGTACATACTTTTGTAAATTACACCTATTAACACCTGTAGCTGCCACAGTGACTCAATTGTAAGAGAATTACACCCCCCCCAGATTTATCTCTGTGTCATACCCTCGTTCCACTTCCTTCTGATCATTGGGAACTTTCTGAGCTTTTCGAGCCATGTGAGCAAAGTCATTTCCAGATTTCCAGACCTTTCTGATCAAATAGGATAGAAAAAGGTTTTTTTTTTCTCCCCCCCTTAAGGCAGCTGTATTTCAACTGGCCGGTGTCATCAAACTGCAATGTGCTGAGCCTTTGTGGAAGACAAGCCATAGGAGGGGAAGAAAAAAAAGAAAGATGTATGATGAGAGATAGACAGAGACAAAGCTGGAAAAAAAGGGAGGCCGAGAGACAAAGAGACCAAAAGAAACAGTTTTGTGCATGTGTCTAACAATGACAGCGAGAGCTCGTACACAGTTTAAAAGCATCGCGGTTGTCAAAAGTCACACTGTTGTACTGATGTGAGATCAGTCGGGTCACCAGCTGGTTCTTCTCTGGCAGAGCTGGATTTCATTTGACAGGCCAGCGGTGACAATGGCATGACAGGTCTGTTTCCATGGGAACACATTTGTCACTTCTGTGGAGCGCGGCCAAAGTGTTGGAGGGGAATCACCAATGAGGATTGTAGGACTGGAGGGAAAATTAATCACACTAATGATGATTCAAAGTGCGAGCTGCGACAGAATGCGAAAATCGGTTCCGCTCCCAGTTTCTCACTGTTTTCCCTGAAACTGAAATCTGGCGTGCTGCAACAGGGTGTTCTTTCGGTGGCTTTCCTCAGATGTAATATTCCAAATAATTCAATGTGGATGCTGGACGTGAAATAAAGCAGACAGGAGGGGAGATGCAAATGTCAAGTTGTGAGGATATTGCGGTGGTAGTTTGGCTTTGAATTAGAGAGAAGGAGCAGTAAGTAGAAAGATGTTAAGATGGTTAATCCCTGGCATGGTCTGATGCCTTTTTTCCACTTGCAAGACAGCAAGAAGGACCGCTGTGCTTTGGCAAACCATGTTTTTTGGAATTGGATGCAACATGTGTTGAGTGTTATGTACAAGTGAGTCTCTGGAATAGGGTTATTATTTTCAGTTTTTTTTAAATTTTTAAACACAAATCCAGGATTTTTGGTGCAAATGGAATATTAAGGAACTGTTCAAAATAAGTAATTCAGTCAATTGCACAAAAATATCTGGTGAAAAATCAGACTTTATAAAGACGCTTTGCAACACAGCCACTCTGTAGTTCAGCTACTTCTTTTTCCAACTTACTCTGAAGGACACAAGCTGCTGATTGGTGCATGATTGACCCATTTTCAAGGCCCGCACCTTATAAGGTTTTAAGTGGTAACAATGACACATTTGTGTCAGATTTATGGTCATTTCTTAAACAATGGCTCCTTCACGTCAGACATAAGCCACTTCCAGATCCTATTAGCTATAGCAAGTTAGCTAATTTAACATTAACTCAGAGGGTTGGTTGAAAGTGAGATTGCACTACTTAAGCATGTGCATAAAACCAAAGCCTGACAGGTCTGTTGTGACTAGTTATGATTGCTACGCTATAAACAGACCATTGAGATTATTATAAGCTGTCAATTAACATCTCGTACACATTTTCTTCCTATTTCTGTCTTCACCTTTCAGTAGATTTACAGATCTAGTTCTTGTCAAAGGGTTGTTTATTGTAAAATACTCTGGAGGCTGATTTCCAGCTGCAGGAAACAATAAAGTTTGGGTGCCTGGGGACATAAAATCCTGGTATCAGTTTTCATTGATCCGCCGTGTTTGAAAAAATCTGGGTACTTTTCTGTGAAACTCTGTAAAACCCCTCGCCAAAAAAATAATATATATTTATATATATATATAAAAAGACAAATTGCAATAACCTACTGTACAAGAGAGGTAAGCCTGCAGAGACCTAAACCTTGCAGCTTCTTGGTTTTATAATTTATCATGACCAGCCTTGCAATATCAGTTGTTCAAGGGCATTTCATCTTAATGCGTGTCTGTCAGAAAGTGGCACTTCCAACATCACTTTGATGGCACTCCAACCTGCCTAGTGCAATAAGCTTGGAAAACTCCACTGCCATTGTCTTGCTGTATTGTATTACCCCTTAAAGGCACTTCACTGCTTGGAGAGGGCATTCATTATGTAGTTGTGTGTAATTTATGCTAACTCTCTATATTAATCTGATGCAATTGTCACAAAACAAGTGTTCATAAGAATACTCATTCTTCACATTTGATCCATGAATACTAAGTAAAGATAAAGTTTTACACTTCAGGCGTCATAAAATTAAAGAAGTCAATAAATTATTTATTGAAAGCCACTGAGCTGACCATCTGGATGGTGTCTATCCTCCACAGCAGTGCTCTCGTTGAATCGTTTCTGCCGTCTTACCATTTGTATCATCTCCCTCTCTATGTTTCTAGGCTGGCTTCTCTCAGTTTGGCTTGGCACGTCGCACTTTGGCGCTCCTGGTTGTGCTGGTGAAGAAAATCTTGGCATCGCTTTCAGGGTTTGCGATTCCTCCGTCTCATTCTAAGTCCTCACGTCCTTCGATTTTTTCCCAGACATGTTCCCAGAAGCCTGTTCTTTGATGGCATGGCTGAGCTTTCCAGATTCCTCCATTTGGTCTTGGTGAGAACTGACTTGGAGCTGTGCTTGAGAGGGTGGTGCTGTGGCCCCTCTCCAGTTGCAAGGCCTGCCAGGATCCACAAGTCTTTCCAGTTAACGCGCCAGTGCCAGAGTGGATTGGGGGGGGGGGGGGGGGGCAGAAGAGGAGGAGGAGGAGGGCAGGAAGAGAGGGTGGAAAGCAGGCAGTGGGATTCTGGGATCACTTCACTGTGACCCATATCCCTCCGTTCTGCTCTGAATGCCTCAATATGAAAACAACCCAATTACTGTTGACCCCTGCACTGCCTCCAAAACACAGCAGCAACTACTAATTAAAACTGAAAGGGTTCCCATTCCCTCTTTTGTTTTTGCTCAGTGTGTGAGTTTGAGTGTGTGTATGTGTGTTTGTGCGTATAGACTTGTATTTAACCGAAAGCCTCCATTTTTTTGTGTGTCTGCGACCGTAAGGAAAAAGGTAAGATTGCACGCAGCTGTTTGTGCTGAATAAAAATATGATCGTCCATGTGCTGTTATATAACCCACTTACTCAGAGCAAAAAGTTTAAAGGCAAAAGCAAAAGCACAGAGCCATCCAAACAGGCTGTTTCTTTCTCACCAGCCAGACCCTGGGGGCCCGGGGCGACGAGCCATCAACCTGCCGATGTGTCTGGCAGTGACAGGAGCTTCCAATCCAATCTCTATTTCATTCAATTATCATCCCCTGCAACAGGCCTCTGTGTTGTTTGCCCTCAAGAGGAACTTGTGTCGCATCCACAGTAGCTGGCGTGTTTTGTCTGCGCTGCTCTCTGGCTGTACATTGACCAAAATCCATTTCTGTTCAAACACACAGCCATGTGATTCAGACGAACAAACTGTAATGGAAACAGACCCTCGGAGGGATTGTGCCGCTTAACAATGAGCCTTCAAACGGATCCTTGCTTGTTAAAAAGAGCATATATATATATATATATATATATATATATATATATATATATATATATATAGTTGTAATATGCAATGTGGGAGTTCAGTCATTAATTGCTTCAAATGAAGAAATGACTACTGAATCAGGAAACTGGGCAAGAAATCCTGTGATCTGTGACAAAACCTGGAACTACTCCATTGGCAATTAATTGGTGCCTGCACTTTGTTGGCTCACAGAACGCTTGTGTGAGCTTTTACACCCAAATGATTTCACTGTAGTGCTAACAGTTGTTAACAGGAAAAAGTGCCCATATCCAGTCGCCTCCATATTCATTGTCAGATGTCCAAGTATTTTTCTCTTGTGGGCACATAATGAACACAATCTTAGGAGGAACTCACAATGTGGACCATTTGTCCAAGGTCATAAAAAAAAACAACAACAACAACTCAAAAGCAGTAATTATTACGGATTGATCTCTCCTATCAGCAGGATTCTGGATTACAGAACCAGGGGAATGAGCAATTGCAAATTATTCTTAGTAGTAGTGGAGTAGCTGAGAGGTGGGAGAACTACACACAGACACAAACTGGTTTCAAGTAATTTTACTGTTTTTACTCGACCATGATCTTCTGGCAACTACTGCAATACTTTATTGCTGTTTTTATGCCTGCAATGTTTCAAAATCTACTATCAGATCGTCTGTAATGAACAGGAAGTAGCTGGTTATTTTTAATATCTGGTTTCAAAATACATCGGTGGTACTCTTATAATATGATTTCAAGTAATTGACAAAATCATTAAACCATCTGATCTGGTGATCTGAAGCTCTAGATTGTATCATCTTCAGCCAACTGACTCATAAATATAATGAATGCTTACATTTCTGTTTTTCTGAACAGTCTAGAAACTTCTCAAGATTATAAAGAAACTTTTATTCTCAAAGATGAGAAGAAAAACGGAGCAGATCCCATTTGACGAAAATTATGCAAACTCCATCTGCTGAGGAAGATTCAATATGATGGAAAGCTCCAGAACCAAATGGACCTTGTGGTGTGATTGTTTTGTTTAAGGTGCATATAACAGATTGTGTGTATGCCCGAGGCCTAACAAGTGTGTTGGAAGCATTTGCCTCTTGACAAACATTTGCAAAGCCAATTGTTTTGACTGTTTACTGTACATTCATGTTTGCTAGCTTGCAGTCTTCTTCTTCTCTGCATTTTTTCTGTACTACCACCACCTGTGGAGTGGAATACCATTGGTGGGAATGTGTATTGTGGATGTGCATGTGTGTTCAAGTCCCTGAGATGCAAAAAAATGGAGACCCACTTATTAAAAAATTGCTCCATAGTCACAAAACTAATTTTGTTTTAGAATATTTCGACTTTGTTGTTTGTTCCTCATCCCTGAGTATATCTGACAAATATACTATCCTAAAGGTAAGCATCGCCAAATGCATTTCATGACCTCTAAAAACGGTTTGAATGACTTAATCTTGCATTTACACCTGGATTTTTGCATCACCCTGGATTAGCATTAATCCCTGGTTTGAAGACGAGCTATATTAAGGCAGTTTATGTATTTTTAATATCAAATATTTTAATTTTTCATATCAAACTGTCCATAATATCAAATTGCATTTGCCCTTCGTTCTTGTCAGTCCGTTTGGTTTCTTTTTCCCCCTTCACCCTCAGCTGCACCTCTGTCTGTCCTCTGGGGGACTGCAGCTCTTCTCCCACCCAAGCAGATGGTCAAGGTCGAGCACTTTACTGGACTCTGCTGCACATCAAAGCGTGTCTCTGTCTTAAAAATGAAGTCATTATAAAACGTATCACAGTCATTCTCTGATGAATGTCACTTCTGGGAGTATTACTGAATAATTTAGACTGAACTCCGCTTTGTGTATTCATTGTTTTTGTCTCTGTTTTCTTACTATCCGTGATAGGCACATTTTTTAGGATGGTACTATAATTACCAAAGAGCAAAGGAAACTGTTGAACTGGCACATTCTTCCAGCCTCTACACTGCATTTTACTTTATGTGCCACTGGGTCGGTGCTGTTTATCCAGCACAAACAGAGATAAAGATTTTCACGATTTCACAACAGCAGATGGTGGAATGAGGGAGAAGCAAAGTCAGGGTAAACGAGAGAGAAAAACAAGAACATCTCTGACACGCTTTTCCTGTTCAGTGCTGACAAAGAAAGAGATTTTACTCGAGGAAGCGGCAATATTATTCAAGTGAAATGAGGTCTTAGTTAAAAAAAAAAAAAAAAAAAACACTGAGAGAAGATACAGATCATCTTGTCCGAGGTCTTGTTTAATGTTGCAACGTTAATAATTCAAACAGGAGTATGGGATTAAAACTGCTGCATGAGCTAACCAGTTAACCTGTTGCTTGTTACATGCCTTTTGTTTCCTGAGAGAAAAAGATGGAGGGAGAGAGAGCGAGAGGGAGTGTTTGCATGTATGTTTCAGATCTGGTCCAGGCCCCCAGGAGCAGGGGAGCTTACAGAGCCCAGTGACTACAGCCACATCAGGGCAGCCCACAGACAGCTGGCTCCCTCAGATGATGCACTGGCCTTGGCATCCTAATTGGCCCCAGTGCCTCAGCCAGGGGGCCTGGTGTTTTTCTGTGTGCACCCATGTGTGTTTGTCCATGAGTGTGTGTGTGTGTAGGTTTATGTGTGCATCCAGTGGAGCATTGTGTACATCTGCATTCTGGTGTTGCTCCTGTATGCGTGAGAATGGTTGTGTTCAGGTATGTGTGTGTAAGTGTGTGTGTGAGACGCTCGCTCCTCCGGTCTTTTTTGAATGTACACCACATGTGGCGCTTTGGGCCGGGATGTACTTCCACTGACCTTTCATCTGCTGCAGAATCCTCACTGAGCATACACACATATCCACAGAGGACACATGCTGTTTTTTCTTGTGTGTACGCATTTAAGTGTGAACTTGTGTGTGTCAGTAAATGTTGTATTTATTTATCTGTCACTTTGTTCACTGTGTGTTGAAGCGCGATCAAAACGGCACGCTAATAAAGCTCCGTTGAATTAAATTGAATTAAAAAAAGGGGAGTGTACGCATGTGTGCATAATTTCACCACATGTGTGTGTGTGTGTGGCATTAAGCATTCCAGTGAGTGACTGGGGTATTAGGGAGAGTGTGTGCGAGTGTGAGCGTGTGTGCACTCTTGCTGTCATGACTAATATCAGTCAAGTTAAGGATTATAAACAGAAATGACACAAGACATTTACATTATCCTGGACTATGTAATAAATGGAGTTAATTATTGTTGTCATCCTGTCTGTTACAGAACTGTCTGGTCACTTAAAGGCGGCGTTGGCCTGGTGGGTAGCAAAATTGTCCCGTGAATGAAAAGGTCACAGGTCCCAATCCCAACAACAGTTTATGTGTGCATCACTGCAGAGGAGGACATTTAAGTTGTACTCGCCGCAGGGAGCGAGACTTATCATGCATGTAGATTCCATCTCTGAGGAATATGCAAAAGGGGAAAAAATTAAACCTCATTACTCGACTTTACTTGACTGTTTGTGGTGACTCGCTTGCTAGTAAAAGGTTTTCATGTGCCAAAACAGAAACTGCATTAGTCCTACATGCATCAGTGTCTCACAGCTGATCACTGTGATCACTGCTGGTACAGTATTTCGCTCCTCCCTCCTTCTTGTTCAATCTCAGGCCCCCATCATGAAGCTGCAGGCTGTAATAGCAATTTTTACATGGACCAGTGTCGACTGACTAGAAAAATAGGCTGCGACTTGCTCGGAATTGGAAGTATATAGTAGACCAATTACCCCTGTGGTGATGGCAATATACTAGTGTAGCTATAGGCTGGAGCTGCTGTGGGTGTAATTGATGTTGCTCGGTGGCTGCCAGAGAGGTTGGAGGCATGTAGACCACAGAGACATTTCCTCTAATAGGCCCTGCCAGGGGTCATGGCACACGCTACAGACCAAAGCACTTACAACCTGACCAGGTCTCCAGTGTCTCCTCCAATATACACTGTAGCACATGTGTGGAGGGTTGTTGTTGTGACGCTGTGAACCGCCCACAACTATTTGACCCACTTTTTTATGTGTATTTGTTTAATACAAAGTGTACTCACAATATATCAAATACATATTATGTTCAAATAATGGACTTAACTACTACTACTTAACTTTATTTCTGAGACTAAGATGTTATTCTCATGTCTCATGTCAAGAGCTGTCAAGTACATGCTTAACTGAGCTTAGTATAAAGACTGGAAGCGGGTCAAGCTACAGCTAGTCTGGCTCTGTCTAAAGTGGGAAAAACTCCCAAATCTGCCTATTAACACCTCTAAATCTCAGCAATATGTACAAATATGTATTTCAAATTCGTACACACACAGTAATGTAAAAATTACTATGTTGTGTCAGGGTATTTGTGCTCTTATTATTTCTAAATCTTGCATTAATTGCAGCTTCCTTCCATTGGGTGAGACGCCTCACTTCATCCTCTGCACTTCACCATAAATTATAGCTTCTTTTGTTTTGTGTTGTTTTGTTTTCGTGTAGCAAAAAGGGACTCGCCTGTGTTTGGTTGTACAACCCTGCATTGTAGAATGATAAATAAATGAACCTGGAACCTTGAATTGATTTTTGGCCATGTGGAGACGGTGGAAAAAAATCTACAAACACAGCATAGACAAATTATCAGCCTTTATAAAGTTGACATGGCAAACCGATTACGACTAGCTGTTTATTTATACATCTAGCGAACGCAGTTTCATTTAGAGTTGCATTCACCATCCTGTCCACTCTGTTTTAGCTCATGAGGGGAATATGTGGCTCTTTATCTACTCAGTACTCCGCTATGTTCACCAGCTAGCTGCTAACTTTGTCTGTTGGTGGTGGGTGGTGGACAATAGGCCTTTTTACATTTGGTTTGCTAACAAACAGCTACCTGCTGCTTCTGAAAAACAGCACTGATGAGTGTGGTGAGAGCGCCCATAACTAAGTAAAGTAGAAGGCTATGAAACCAAAACAATCAGCTGAAAGAGGATAAATCGCTATATATAGCTGTGGGGAGTAGCTGAGATGGTGATAATTCTCTGTGGATTCATCAATGCAAGCTTTCACACTTCATTTGACTGATCACCCATGGTTAATATAAAAAAGAAATATTTGAGCAGCAGCTTTAAATGTCCAGTGTATAGAGCGATCTATTGGCAGAAATAGAATACAATAGTAACAGGTATGTTACTATGGAAAATAGTTTTTTCATTACCTTAGAATTAGCTGTTTTTATCTACAGAGGGAGCAGGTCCTCTTCCATGGAGTCAGCCATGTTACACCTGCAAGTTTCTACAGTAACTGAGGACAGAAAAAGCAAACATTGGCTCCAAATAGGACCATTTGCATTGTTGGGTTTCCTGGCCACCGTAATTTCCCCTGCACACTTAGGTGGAAGGTTGAGGACAGTTCTAAATAAATATGTTATACTAAAAAAACAATTAGTAAATACACAATTATAAAATGGCCGCTAAACCTTTTAAACAAGTGTTTTACTATCCCACTATGGACATTAAGATACAGAGTAAGACAACGACTCACCCAGTTCTAATTAACGATAGTATTCTCCTCTGTGCTACAAAGTATAGAAAACTATTCTACAAAGATAACGATGCACTCCCAGTTTTTATGAGGACATGAATTATCTAAATATGAGTCTATGATGGACTGTGCTTATATGGGACCTAATGAGCCACAGATGATAGATATCGCGTTCATTAAGAGCAAGCGCATTTGAATAACTTGTTTTTGGAAAATGATTGATTTCGCTCAGAAAAACCTCCACCTCAGGGTTTTACAATTAACATGCCATATATACTGTACCTTGGAGAACATTTTATAGTTATTGGCTGAGTACCCAGGTGAAATCCACCTAAAGATAAAATGAAAAAGCCTAGAAGTGCTGTGAGCAAATGGATATAATAAACCTTGCTGTGTACACTCATGGCAGGCATATTAAATGAAGAGTCAGTACAGAACTACATCCTGGTGTTTGGTACCCAAGATACATATACTGAGAACTCGAGCAACATTTATTATTCACTGATTATCCAACTAAAACAAAACCTAATGGATTGTGGGTAGACCTGCTACTGTAGCCGTTTTTTCTCCACATACCTTACCAGTGTGTGTTGCATTCATACATCTATTTTTTTCCAGGTACAGTGTCCAGCTCCAGGTAACCAAGGCAACCACCTGTGTGTTAAGTGCTGCATATAGGCTTTTAGTTTGAAGTACAACTACCGTGTGGTTACCTACTGAAAAGAATCTGAGCCAGAAAGCCACAGGGACACGCAGCAATTGACTCTGTTCAGGACGGCTAAAAGTAAAAGCATGAAAAGTGTGAGCAGTCTTTTTTTGGGAGATTTATTTAGACATGCACAGATGTCAGACCCTACAGGAGGAGTAACTCGTGTTGCACGAGTTTGACTTTGTGAACTATGTGCCACTTCTCAGGCAATAATAATCACAAGTCGAGTCGATTGCCTCATCTTAATTAGCATAATACTGAAGAGAGAACAAGACCTGATACAACTTTTGGGAAACATTTCACGCCATGTGAATCCACCTGACATTCATGAACTAACGGTGAATAAAAACTAAGTAGCAGTGTGCCTATGGTGGTCTACTTTATTTGTAAGAAATATACCAAAGTAATCGTGAATTGAGGATGTAATCTCAACTCTCTATGATGCCAAACCTTGATAATAAGGCCAATAAGGAAGTAGGTTTAGTTATTATGTGTCATTTGCAGTAACAACTGATTCACAGATAACAAGGAACTATTTAATATGAGTGTCTATTAGTTTGTACTTTAGCAGCTTTTATCAGCTATACAGTCTTTGATTCTGTGTTATTCAAAAACTACTTGTTACTAGGGCTGCTACTGATAATTATTTTCATTAGGAATTAATCTGCTGATTCTTTGATCTATGAAATTTAATATAAAGTTGTGAAACATTTTTAGATCCCCAGTTGACCTCTCCCAAAGAATGTTATTAACATAAGACATTCAGTTTAAAATGACTGACACGTTTGTCTGTATATATTTAAGACTGACCAGCTTCTAGCAGTGCAGTTGCTGAATGCAACCCCCTCACCTCACCTCACCACCCCCTTCCAAACATGTAGGATAAACTATGGTGGCTGCAAAAAGATCTAGAGCCAGTGTTTAGTTTGTCCATTCTGGGCTACTGTAGTAATATGGAAGTGCAAGATGGCGGACTATATGGAAGCGGACCCATGGGGTCTGTAAATATTCTAAAGGTAACAAACATAAACGAATGCTTATTTTCAGGTACACACTCTTTAAAACTGTTGATCATTAATCAAGACTGTTCATGAACTTTTTGTTGATCGACAAGTTGGTTAAGCTCTACTTGTTACTGTTGCAAGTTTTTCATTAGCAGTGAAATCTGATTTAGTCCTTCAACTGAGAATTATGTCTACTTCATACCACATGCTGCTGCAACCTTAAAAAAGGATGAAAAACCTCTTTATTATGGACCTTCTACCCACTAGATCACATCCAGTCTCCTCCTCTATAATTCTAATAATCCTCAAATGTCTCTTTCATCTCCTCCTTTGGCTCTTTTTCTATGTTGTCTGCCTACATCTATGGTTTTTCCACCTTTGTGTTCATATGAAGTCCTTGCGACAGCTCGATTGAGGCAATCACAAGTCATATCCTCACCGAGGTAGGAACAGCATAGTCAGAAAAGACAGAAAAGTTGAACATTATCATAATATGAAACTAAAATTGAATGCACTCCGAGGTGATAAGGTTTGGTGACCTCTCTTTAAGGAAATGTCTGCAGGGTGGACGAGTGCTCCACCTGCAGAACCTGCTGATATCCACAGAAGCTCCAGAAAGGTCACGCTGTTTCTGTAACGTGTCCGTCAACTGTTTGTCAGACACTTTCTTACCTACTGCAGTGTGAGCCAGATACGGCGTGACATTTCAGCAAATTTGTCCTTCAGAATACACAACCTTCACATGAGATGTTCACATCGTACATCCATGCCAATTTCACAGACAACCCACTGTGTGTTATCGAATTATCAAAATCTGAATCTCATTTCAGGATAAGGTTTTTCTACCTAGCTGTTATTTTCTGGCATTTCTGTCATACATGTTCTGGGTAAACAAGAATATCTGAACATCATTTGTTGGGATGTTGTGACATTGACCTTTTCCCCTCCTTTTTTATTAGCTGCAGTGTTGCTAATCCAAGATTTATGTCTTTTCTATCACAGCCCTCAGCAAGCTACTCCAGATGAGAGTCAAAGTTTAAATGCTAAAATATAAATGCTGTTTTGTTGACACATGAACCTTATTGTAAAAGGGGCCCCAGATAAAAAACTATTTTAAACTGCGACCACGTTGCCGTATGTTTTGATATTTTTTGTTTTCAACGGTTGTGGCAAGGAGAGTACGCCTCAATTATTGTGGCGGGTTGTATTCAGGCTTGCCTCTTTCAAGCCCTCCTGCATTCTGAACTAGTGTACTGTTCCTCATTAACATTTTACTGCGGTGGGTGACCCTGCCATTCATTTACAGACAACTGCTTCCTGACAATGTTTTTTTTTTCTCCTTCCTCTCAAAGGAGAGCAGCCCATTCTCTCCAGAATGTTAATGCCTTGTAAATCCAGAAGTGAGGCTGAGCTGAGAGGGAGCAAACTACCTTCCCTTCTTTTCGTGAGCGTTATTAAAAAATTCAATTAGGCTGTTGAACCATAGACAAAAAAAACATTGCCTTCAGTGTTGGTGTGCCTTTTTCTCAGAACACAAAGTCGTTTTCTCTCAGCTGAAAGGGAGACATTTGCCAGGTTTGTACTTGGCAGAAGATCTAGGCGACACAAAAAGGGATCGATTCTTAGTCGTCTGCAGGGTGAATTTAGAATCAATGTCTGTTCTGGGGCAGCCGCAACAATGGAAAAGGTGCACACATCAATAAAGATGTCTGCTTGTGAATGCCTGTGGATCCAGTCATTATCAAATATTTTTGGGGTTTTTCCTAATGTGTGCAAAATGATTCGAAATCGATCATTGCTGTGATTGCACAACCGTTTTGCAATTTCCATAAAGAGAGAAAAAAAAAAAAGCATACATGCAGGCAGCGGTGGAATGCAACCAAAGTACATTTACCCAAGTACTGCACAATTTTCAGGCACTTGGACTTGAGTATTTCCATCTGATTGTACTTTATACTTCCCCTTCGACACAGTCCTGAGGGCAATATTGGACTTTTCACTCCACTACATTTGTCCAACAGCTAGATTCACCATACAAAACATGCTACTGGCTTAACGATGCAACGCTATACGTTAAACTACCCAACAGTTTTAAGAGTGGCTCCAACGAGCTCCGACTAGAACAGTAAAAATCTGCTCACACACTAATGCATCGATAAGAACAGTCTAATAATATAATATATAATAATATAACACTGACAGGAGCCATTCTGCTCCATAATGAGCACTTTCACTAGTTGAATGCTCTTAATGTGAAGTAGCAGCAGAAGGAAATGTTTGCATTAGCAGTAACTTAATACAACTCTGGTACAGTGTTAACGGTAAACACTGAGGCTCAATGACATGAAGTTAAACTGGATTATAAACATGCATTATTTTCTTCACTAACAAGGAAAACTGCTGTAAAGAGAGGTAATTATCACATTTAAATACACTCAATGGCCATTGCTGAAAAAATGCCAACCATAAACAACATCATGATGTTTTTGCAGTAAGATTTCGAATGCAGCCCTTTTTTGAAATGTAATTTTTCAGAAGTAAATGATTTCAACTATTGTTCCAACATCATAGCTTCCTCTCAATCAAGGACAACATGAAAGAACTCACAGAGCCATCAGACATCTCGCTTCACTGGTTCAACTCGGTTTCATGTGATGAGCAAGTAGGTACACAGATGGAAAGAGAGTCTGTATTTTGCTTGGGTTTCATTTTGCGTGAGCAACACCTTACCCTCAAGCAGGTGATGCATTCATACTGCCAACATTATCTTGGGAGCAGAAAGAGAAATTACAGTTGTACTGCATGAAAAAACTTTTTCAAAACAATGTGAAGTTCCTACACAAAGAATATTGAACTGTCGAATGTTAATGACACTGCTACAGGCCATAGAGAGCCTCTTGCCAAGCCTACTATACTATATATTTCTCTCCTGTTGGGTGCACAGATTTTTCTGCAATGCTTCTTTTTTTTTTTTTTTGCTCGTGCAGCAGCTGACCGGGAGGCATCCTGCGGTTACCTACATTACAAACAAGGGCTGCTTTTGATTGGCTCCTATGTGATAAAAGATAGCATCTCTCTCTTTTTCTCTCAGTTTCCTGCCATGGGCCAGCTTCCTCCTGTTTCCTCTGACTCCTAAACCAAATCTCCCTCCACGGGGACGTCGTCAGGCAGCCTGTTGCTGGGTAACCAAAGAGGATTGTGGGTCAGAGAAATTATCAGTTGAATACCAACAACTGCTCAGCGCTCGGTGTAGATAATGATATCAGACCTAAATGCTGGTGAAATATGGTTTCACCTGACGTAGCCGTTTTTGGAGCAGCAATGCAAATAGTAATAAAGTTTTCCTGATTTTCAAAGGCTTTTTTCTCAGTTTTGATTTGTTTATTTTTCTATCAAAGAAGTGTGCATGTGATTGCCAACTTTTGGTCACAGCCCATGGCTCATTCTCAAATAACTTCAGTGCACACTGTTATTACTGATTAGTAGATTTGATGAAACATGGACAAAATCATCTGCGTATAAACAACTTGCCACAAAATATGATATAAAACTGAAGATAAAAGGAATATGATTATGGTGTTCAGATAAACAATTTAATGAAACACAAATGAGTGAAATAACAAAACCTTTTCTGAGATCTAAATATTTCCTGTTATTAGAACAGCCAAACAGCAGTGAACCAGTTTCCAATCAGCTCTATCCAACTGAGCTATGAAGCAACTTTGGCAGTAATCCATCTGCGAGCTGTTTAACACATGTCTGGTTATTTTAGAATGAGAGATGAAAAATTAATAGCTTTAAATAAATTTTTGTGTAAAATGTTATACTGAGCAAGTGAGTATATTAATATCAGTTATGGCTGAAGGCATCAATTATTGACGATGCATTCCTAGTGGTTGGGTCACTACGAGCTGAAAAATTCTGGCATTCATAATGCACATGTACAATTATAGGACTGAGCTGGAAATCACTGACAAAACACGATTTGTATTCTCTCCTTTCATGAAACACATTTCACAGCTCCGAAACTTTGACAGAATAGATTCCTGTAACTTCTCGCAGTTCACTGGTCTATGTAACTAAGTAATCAAGCTTAGGCGGTCTACCTTCATTCAAGTGATGCTCTACAAAGTCTTTGTATGAATAAATCCACATTGTACTTTTTATTTTTTTTAAATACTGATTGATATAACACAGAAGTAATAATACATGAGTGAGTCAACCATTTAGGTACAGCCTGTGGACTACAAGAAATTATGAATTTTAGGTTTCAGTAGGGGAAAAAAAGGAATAATTACTAGTGATGCATTGATTCCATAAACTGGATCAGTAAGTTCTATTTATTAGTCAATGTACTTTGTAATTTTCTACAGCCATTTCCACATTTTCAAGTTGAAACAGCAAAAAGAGCACACTGGAAGTCAGTTCTTGGAATAGTCAGCCAGCAACCTGAGTTTGGGTATTAGAATATTATCATATTACTAGGAGCAGGGCCATAGTCAAGATTTTAGAAATACAGAGGTCACGAATTGGAAATCCTCCCACAAAATTAGAAAAAAAAGTCTAAATGAAGCAGTTTCTGCAAGTCAATAAAACTCAAACTGAAATAACAGTTTCAGAAATGTTCCTCCAATTTCTTTGGAATGACTCTTTTTTTCTTTTTTTTTTTTAGATATTTCTTATACATTTATTAGGAAATTCAAACTGAAATAAAATTGTTTTATTTCCCAACATGAATTTAGAAGTGCTGCTTCAAAGCCCTCTCTGCATTACCAGCAATACAATTCTTCAAACTGGATTTAGCCTAAAAGAAAATCTAATGTTTCTTATGTATGATGTTAAAAATACAAAAGGACGTGACTTCAATATCTTTAATGGCCGCTAGAGCCCATTTCAGAGTTAAAAGTGTGATCAGTTCAAACAAACAAAAAAAGACAGATATACAGAGGCTCAGAGTTGGTTCACCAAAACATACCAGGAGAACAACATCCGTATTTCCGAATTGCAGTTCTTCAAGGGATTAGCACCACAATAAAAACAAACAAGGTTCTTATGGATTACCACTTCACAACAGTACACATAAACTCTTCTCAAAACTACATTGTAAGCTACTGCATTGAGCTCAGAGCGTTAGCCAGTGTTTGAATGGTGTGGAGACACAAACATCATGATGCTGGAGCCAAGGGAAGGTGAATCATCTGCTGATCCACTTCAGCATTCTAATCAGCGGTCTTAAATTGGCGATCCAAGCCAGGGAGCCGGACTCAGCCAAGCACGAACGGCCCTAAAAAAAAAAACACGTGACTGAAGCCATTTGAATAGAAATGGGCCTGGCTCGGCAGCATGCCACTGGACCTGACATCAACGTATTAGAAACGATTGTGCTATTTAGCCCACAAGATCCACTTTGCTTTCTTTTCTAATGGCGCTTTAGTTGGGCACATTTGGGTCAACCGTTTAAACGCTCTCACCTCGTTGAATGAGAGCATTAACAAAGCGCTTCTGTTTCGTCCGGTACCCAATCCAAGAAAGAGGTTGATAAAACCTCTTCAAATCAAGGCCATTTTTTTATTGAGACATGCTGCTGCAGTCATCCTACAATGACGACAATGTTGGTTGAGTTCCCTGGAGGATATTTGATAGTTTGTGCTTTGAATGCTGCTTTGTGCAACGTTGCTGGTGAGAAAATACAAAGATGGTTTAAATTCCCCCGCGTAGATACCAAGATTAATGAGGCTAACTGGAGTTTTTTTAAAAATTTTTTATTGCGACCAGACCACAAACCACCACGACTCTGAACTCCTACCCACTAATTACTTTGTCAGTGTGTGTACACATTCATCTGTGTGAATGTGCATTCCTGAGCAAGCATGTGTGTGTGTGTGTGTGTGTGTGTGTGTGTGTGTGTGTGTGTGTCACGCTTTTAAGTGTGCTGGGCAACATGTATAAGTGTGTGTAAGCAGGAAAGAAGAGTGAGTAAGAGAGAGAATATGATAATATTTGTCTGAGTCAATGAGTTACTCACCAGTAAGTTGTTCAAACCCTCATAGCTGAAGCGTGGGAGGCTCTACTTATGTGTGTGTTTGGTATGTACAGTATGTACAGATGGAGATGTGAATGTGGTATGTGTATTAGCATGTGTGTTTGTATAAGACGGGGGTGGGGTGATCAGGGGGCACTGCTTGGTGAAGCTGAAAGAGGAGAGATGACATGCTGTCAGTCTGAGTTGACGGTCACCGCTCAATGCTTTAGCGCCTCCTGACACTTTCTATTCAGACCAGGGAGACTGCAGAGTGCCTCCGGCATGCCGAGGGATCCCGCCTTTTAAATGAGCCTTTACCCGAGATTCATTTCACTCTCCACCTAGGGCCTCACTGGGAGCAGACAAAACCATGAGAGTGACAAAACTGGGCCTCGCATTGTCCGGGCTTAGAGGCTGGTGAAACCTAGACCTACATAAAAAAGTTAACCTTTGGAGACATTATCCCAGTTTCACAGGCAGTGAAACCTCACTAATCTGAACCTCTAGCATATGAAAGTCATTTTATAATCGGAAGACCCCATTTAAATGTAGTAAGACCTCCATTAGCTTCATGGTCAGAGCTAGATCCCCTGAGTTGGTAGATATTCTTGATAAAAGATAAATAAAATGGATGATGTGACCTTGCACGAGACACCCGAATACAGTAATATAATATTAAGATACAAAAGACAGAATGTTTTTGTCAAGTCAAGGGTGCAAAATCATTATGGGTGGAAAAAGGTGACAAAGATTTGAACCTCTTAGCGGGGTCCAGGGGCATGCCCTCACCAGGAAAAACATTTTTCAAATACCTCTCTAGAGAGGAAGGCTAAGTAGGACTGCCCTTGAGGATTTTCCTAATTGACTTGTCGTCACGTGTGTTTATTTGCTATTTTGTATCACTATCTCTAACACGATTCTTTCCACTTTGAAGTTAGACATTTTATATGATGGCCAATGACAGTATGGAAAATGGACAGTGTATGTGTGACGTCACCCAAAGGTTTCCAAAGCTCTGTTTTGAAGCTCAATATGTGGTGCTGGCCGCTGCCATGTTGGCTGTCTTGCCTCTTCTGCCTCCCGGTTAATCTAAAGGTCTGCAAAGCAGATCATCGGTGGACCTAAGGCAGGCCCAATGACCCCTACGTGTTCAAACAAGCCATCTGTAACCGCACTCATTTACATTTTAATATGGGTGATTATGGAGGTTGAAGTGTTCTGTAGCCAGCCTCAAGTGGCCATTCCAGGAACTGCAGTTTTTGGCACTTCAACATTGGCTTCTTTTCCCAGCCGTGGAGGTTGCTGCTTGATGGAGGCTCATGGAGTTTGTTTTGTAGTTAGCCTCAAGTGGCTATTTGAGGAACTGCAGTTGTTGGCACTTCCATTGACTTGGTATAGCAGATCAAAGAAAACACAAAAACATAAAAATGTATCTACAGGGATAAAAACAATTTACCAATATAGAAAATAAAGTAGCTTCAAATAGACAGTTCTTTCGAGAAAAACCTCAAGGATAACAACATCCTTGAAGCCCTTTAAAATGTTGGTTTAAGCCTCTCAGACATAATGGCTTGCTGCAGTTCTCTGTTTAATATCACTGTAAATCGAATATCTCTGGATTTGAAGTGTTGATTGGACAAAACAAATTTGAGGATGTCACCCAGAGCTCTGGGATATTGTGATGGGTATGATGTACACTCTGACATTTTAAAGACTAATGGATCAGTTGATAATAGGAATAATCTATCGGACAACCATATTCTGCATGTTTAACTGAAACCAAAAATCATACATGCTGCGACACTGATGAAGAAATGTTCTCATTCCAATTATTACCTCCATCAGACTCCACTCCGATTAACATTCCATAGAGCTACATTAAGCTATGGTCCATTTGAGAAGAGCAATCACATGGAAATCCTTACAGACTGTGAGCAGGAATGGGCTGATGACTCGTGGTTTTGCACTCGTGTTCTTATGTAACTTCACTTCAAAAAGAGAACCGGATCTCTATGTGACTTAATCTCCAAAGCCTGTTCTGACAGTGGAGACGAGAAACCACAGAGAGTCCTAGCAGGCCTCATTAGCACCAGCTGGAAAGGAGGGGGCTCACCTGCTGTGACAGATCTTCTCAGACCTCTCAGAGCAAACAATGTGCTTCATTATTTGATATATATATATATATATATATATATATATATAGAGAGAGAGAGAGAGAGAGAGATATCCTCCTACAGCAACTCTGCTGGTCCAGTGTGATGACTGGCTGCTAGAAAAAGGATTATGTACAATCCTTAATTGATTTTGTCCTGGAGAGGTGTTCAATTTAGACTCACCAGAAAAATAAACGAGGCAAGAGCAGAGATCATCGGCCACAAATGAACTATCACTGATATGATGAGACCTTTCTCTCAAAAGAAGTCCAAAAAGTATAAGTCAAGAATAAATTATGAAATGAACAGAATATATTAAAAGTTCCCCCTTGCCCTCTTTTCAGGTGGTCACACTTGTTGAGCGGTGATTTTAAGACTGGATGAAATGAGTAAATCACAAGATGGACATTTCTTTGGCAGTGTATGGACAGGAGCAATTTCCCTGGTGACAGACAGCTCAATAGTCATCCCTGTCTCTGTGTCTCAGTGTGTGTTCTGACTCCCTGCCTGTTAATAAGCAAACCTCCCCAAAGGCACAGCTGGCTTCTCTGTTTGCCTTGTTACCAAGGTCTATCCTATCAATACTAAATTTAATGGAGCGGCCAGGATGCAAAATGCACAGCACATGGCTTCTGAATTTATACACTGTATATAGCAAACATGCTCAATAAGTAACCGGAAAATATAAATATACATGCAATTTAATGCAATGTGCACAATGGCCCTGCAATGAATATATACCGTATACTGGCCATGAATATATTTCCCCCTTTGTTCCAAAGGGACAACAGTGAGGCGGTACCTAAATTCAGCAGTGTTTTGAGCGAAATGCTAATGTCGGCATGCTAATATGCTCATAATTACTAGATGAATACACTGACACTCAGAGGATAATGTTTACCATATTCAAAATGTTAGCTGTTAGCTTAACATTACGTTATGCTAACATTTAGTACAACTATACATACAGCCGGAGGTGATAAGGTGTTGTTTTTTGACCAAATGACAAGAGTAGATGAAACATCAGGGGTTCACGAGAGGCGATAGGATCCATCCTCTGGAGACGATGAATGCCTGTGCAAAATTTCATGCCAATTCAGATATTTGTTGCAATACTTCACTCTGGAGCAACACTACATCTCTAGCACCATGCTGCTATCATGACTAAAAAAAAAGTTCATTCAAGCCAGGGGAAGTGCATTCAAGGACTTTGTTAGTATCTAACACTTAACAGCAGATGTTATCTTTAAAAAGGAGCAGACACTGTTGCACTACAGATGGACCCTGTTAGTTTGAGAGTAATATATTAGACAGTTATGTTTCAAATGGCCAAGAGAAACTCCGTCACAGCATGTCTATTTAGAGCATGGCAAGCTCAAAACTAAGCACAGCTAAAGCAGAAATTATTCAGCTAAACAGTCTGCAAATCACCTAATTTAGCTACGTTAAATTCTCTTTGAGACGGTAAAATGGAAACAGATATATTGTCATATGGCTTTCTTGTTCTGCAGTAGTTATACTGTATGTGTGACAATACATTTAAAGTTTTACTGTATATTAAAGTCTCTTTAGGGTATAGGTTTAATACAGTAAAACATTCAGATTTGTTCTTGACTACTACAGTTGTTTGTGTGTTGACATCATTTCATGGTACGTTTTTAGCCTGCACTTTGTTGCAGTGCTGTATTAGATTGCATTATAATAAATGACGTAATGCAGTCTAGTACAAGTGCAACATACAGGGTCCAAAATTACGACAGGCTTGTAACAACATCTCTGTTGACATAGTGCCAAAGACTATAAATTATGTATTTATTACAGGACTGTTGGATTCCAGTGTAATGTAGAGGGGTTACATATACGCATGCCAGACTTATTGCTTATTTAATCACATAATTTAGATCTATATTAAAAAGTGTGAAAGTGTAGTATCATTAACAGTGAGGCAATTAACCAGCAAGCACAAACTGCGACAAAAGTAGCTGAATTTGAAGAGTTTAATTCTATAATTTGCATATATTCATTTAAAGAGTTTCCTGAAAATAATGATGACAGATGATCCCATTCTTACAAATATTATCTCCCAACCAAAGGTTGCAAGGTGGCTAATTACTTTATGATAAGGCATAGTAAGTTTTACTTTTATTTCTGTAATCATTTTGTAAAAGTGAGTGTCACTCTTCCAAATGGTATTTCACTCTGTAATGAAACTTTCCTCTTTTCAATACTACTGACTTTTCGGTGTGAAGATTTTTCATTATGATGAGTCATGAAGACGGGCTGTAAATGGTTGCTTCTGGCAGCCTGAGGTGCTGAGACAATTCATGAGGATATAGCAGTTCTTTTTCTGCTAACAGAAACAGCGGGTGTAGCAAAATTCCTTTTTCCTTCATTTTAGCAGATTTCTCAGAGAAAAAAAAAAAAACTCCACCCACCTCTACATCATTGTGATTCTTACACAAACACAGACAGAGGCAGGAATGTATGTATACCTGCATATATATACACCATCATACACAAGCAGCTTTGCATGTTTTATGTTGTAATAGCATACCTATACAGCTTATTTATTTAGGAGGCACTCCCTCACCTCTTGAAATCAACTTAATCCTTCTTCTAAAGTTCACCTTAAACCTAAATCTTGAGTGTAAATTAATCACTAAAAAGATTCCCTGAGAGGACACTTAAAGCTCACTAAGAAGAAAAATAAGAGAGCAGCCACACACACACACACACACACACACTGGTGTTAATGTTTACAATGCGATGAGGATGATCTTTGTTGAGTGTCCCTGCCACTGCAGTGATCTAGTGTCCTCAGCTGACAGCAGTGTGAAGCTGCCAGGCTGCCCGGCTATCCTTGAGACGCTGCCCATCTCTACGGAACTCATGCCAGTGGACATTAGTCTCGGCTCCATCCCTCTGTTTGGGATTTATACCCATTAATAATTCATTCACTGTGGCGGACTTATGAGACCCCCCGATCCCCCCCCCCCCCCCCCATCCCCACCTCCGCCTTTCCTTACTACACCGCACCCATTTAAACGCTCCGAAATGACGCACAGTGGAGTAATGTGCAGAGCCGCTTCAGTGGCCGTAGCATTTAAGCTGGAAGAAAGAAAGGAAAAAGAGAAGAGATAGAACGCTCCCTCTTGCTTGATTTCTGTCTCCATACACACACACACACTCATGGTTGCCAGGCTACACCACAACTAATCACCGGGAAAATTATCTTTGTTCAAAACCATATCTATAACTTGTTTGAGGACATACAGTATTTACCCTGCAGTTTAGATTGAAGATATGAGAAAAAATTGAATTGTAAAGCAAGCAGGAGGGTTGTGTTTATGAATATACTTGTGTCCAGTGGTTAAGGATGATTTAGTTGACAATACGCCTAAATAAATCACCAATTCGGTGCTTATCAGTGTTCTCAAATTGAAGTTTAATATCCTCTGCTCCCAGCAATTTCCTACATGCTCGAGCCCTGTGCATTGCCAACCAGACACCCAGGACTTGCATGGAAATCTTTCCCATCACCGTTCACCACCTCTGAGGGAGAAGATTATGAAGATTAGATTTGCCTTAAATAGATTTTTTATGGCAGCCAGAAACAATGCTATCTCGGAGTCACTCTATATGCAATTCACTCTGCAGAATGCCTGACAAAAGGCACTCGCCTTTCATTGCGCGTGAAGCATGGCTTTGTGCACTGGTGATTGAATCTTGCAGGGGAAGTAATGGCAAATGTTATGACCACTGACGTAAGGGGATGGAGACTAATACGGTTCCCTGCCTCCCTCAGCAAACCCAAGTCTACGCAATCTGTCTGCAGGCCATAAAAATGCTACATCTGCAATGAACTACCGTTGGGGCTGTATGTGTACGTGAAGATGTAAACACGATCATGACACGCACATCAACATGAAAGCAGATGTACTGTATGTTTGTGTAAAAGCTTCAGTGCAAGAACCTCTATCAGTTCTTCTCATGGAAGTGGGATTTTTTTTTTCCTCCTCTGGGACAAAGAGTGAATATAAATTAGCTCTAAACACACAGCGTGTCCCGGTGACTTTCTGTTCGGAACATCTAAGATTATAATGGATGGTGGAGATTGGCAATGATTTATCCTGCAGTTATCCTGTATCAACTTGTGGTGGAATTGTTCATCTAAGTTAATTGTAAATTCAAAATTGTAACATGAGTAGACACCACAGACACTCTCGCTCACTTGTCAGTTTACCTGGTTGCAAGTTTGAGGTCAGTAGACGCCCTATCTGCAAAGATTTAGGTAAATCTACTGACTGAAATGTTGGAAGATGTGGTTGAAAGTTATTCTTAGCAACAAAAATCCAAGGATTTATGGTTTCTTCAGACATACCAATCGTTTCCAACAGCAGATATGTTTACAAAAATGTCTGCGTTTGGCCAAAGAGTGCGTTACCACAATGGTTCATTAATCTGACGGAGTCTGGAAGGTAGAGTCGGTCTTTTGTACTACAGAGATTGATTGGATGATGAGGAACAGGTGGTGAGGTGATCAGGGAGGTGAGAGGGAAACTGGAGGACATGCCCAGCCACATACACACAACAGAGAGAGGCAAACAAAACAGACAGACACACGAGGAAAGGGAAAACACTGGGAATTAGGAGGCAGACAGCCTCATCATAACACTATCTGCACCGTCTTCATTCTGAATGTATTGACTAAAATGTTCAATGAGAGTCAATGAGATTCATTTTCTTTCCTACAATATTAACTCTTACAATACAATATCTGGCTTAGCCCACTGAGCTATAGCAGACCAATGCAGATGCCATTCTCTGATATTATATGCCAGAATATCTTGACTGGCTTCAAATAATTGAATGAAAATGTGACCCTGGTGAAGGCAACAGTTTTATTTTACTAGACAAAGTGTTGCTGGAGCTGTGATACTTCAGTGTTAGTGCATGGCTCAGCCCAATGAGCTACAACAGACCAATACAGATGCCATTGTCTGACATTATATATCAGAATATCTTGATTGGCTTTGAACAGTTAAATGAAAATTTACAGTAATGTTGATGTTTAAAATGTGTGCTCCAATCCAAGAAAAACAAGTGCCAACAGCCAGCTACCAGTGGTGAACGATTTGGCTTCACTATATCAATCTGGATTATCACTTTGGCTGTCAGAATCTGTGTATATGTCGTCCAGAAAGGTAACAAGACTTCTCAGAGAAGAATCAGAATTTAAAAAATTAAAGATAGATACAAAGTAAATATAAGAATTCAATAAAATGAAATATATGTTTGATTAGAAAAGAAAAGCAAAGAAGAAAAGTTTCATAATGACATAGTTTGTCCATCAGAAAGCACTGACAGGTCTGTTTTAGTCTAATGTCCTGCTCAGTATGTATCTTGGTCACCACCAAGGACAGTAATCAGTGTAGTTAATGTAATGCTGGAATGTTAATAGCATTTGGGTCGCAAAGATTTGATGCAATTTGAAGAAGAAATTAGTAAAGCTCTTATTTCACACCGGATATAATACTTACAGCTTGACGTTAGTCATATCATGCTACTGTACACACCAATATCCATATTCATGTCCACCATATCTTCCAGCAGTAATGGGTGTATATATATTTTTAGCATGTGGGGAAATTAAAGCCATAAAACTGCCAGTGGTTTCCAAACAGTGCACATGTTTATTGAAGATATTCATGGCCATCGGCTGGCGTGTTAATCATCGTTTATGTGTAATTAGTTGGCTTTATTTTTTTAATTTCATGCTCTTCCAATTTAAATGGTCTTTGTTAAGTGTTGCCTGATGATGACCCCGATGAAGGCAACAGTTTTTATTTTTACTAGACAAAGCGTTGCCGGAGCTGTGATACTTCAGTGTTAGTGCATGGCTCAGCCCACTGAGCTACAACAGACCAATACAGATGCCACTGTAAATTCAAATTTATTGGCCATAGTTAGCCCAGTGACATGTTGGCATTGTTTATGGTCATATCATCAGAAGTAACGACCGCAAAAGTTTAAGTCCCATGATGGTAGCAGGTCTAATGACCATTATTCATATGTTGCAATGGTGAGGGAGCTGTTTATTCTGTCCCACTGGAACCCAACTGTGTTAGTAACAGAGGTGACTGGCACAACACTTATTTTCTATCCGGGTGCTTCTGTGCTGGATGGTTCACTGGAGGCAGCATGGTTTGTTAGTGTCCTGTGGAGGTAGAAACAGGTAGACAAGAGCCAGCAAGATGTAATGACCCCCCACCATCAAATGACTAAGACCCACCAGCAGCTCTGCATGGCTGAGGAAGTACACCTGATATTAATGACAGCAGAGCTATAATAATCGCCGCCACCTCACTCTCTTCTCTTGTCACTGAAAAAGTCAGGTGGACAGGCTGGCTGGTGTGAGAGCCAGGTGTGTGTGGATGTGTGTGTCAGCACCTGTGTCACACACACTCACACATCCACCATGTATGCTAAGAGAGTTCACTATTTTTATCTATCTATATGTACATGTATTGTGCTGAGGCAGAAAAGAATATTGAAATTCTTATTTGTATTCAGATAAAAAAAAAAAAAAAAAGAAAAAATCACTGAGTCCTGCTGACACATCATGAAACCAAAAGATATAAAATATAAATTTCTCCGGTTTGGTTTCAGATTTACAGAGCACACATAAATGCTGAAGCAGACACATTTCAATTTGCAATTCAATTAAATTTCATTGCTATTTTATATGATTTATTATTTTAATTTGTGACACTTTGCATATAGGGCAGGTCAGGACTGTACTTTTTTATAATAGTATTTACAGAGGCTGAACAATTCCCACCATGAGCAAGCACTTTGCAACAGTGGCAAGGAAAAACTTCCTTTTAAGAAGCAGAAACCTCGAACAAAAGCCGGTTCATGTTAAATAAAATGCAACTAAATTCAAATTTCAGTTAGATTTTAAATAGCAATATGTCGTTTTGTGTTCCACATTTTTTGCTGCCTTCAAGTAGCCAAAAGGCAAACCTCTGATTAAAGGAAGTGTCTGAGAAAATCCATGTCAATATAAAGCAAACAGATCTGGAGCCAGGAGGTGATTAGCTTAATTTAGGAAGGCTGGAAGTAAGGTAGGAAAAACAGCTAGCCTGGCTCTGTCCATAGTTAAACCTCTCATTATATTTAGAGCTCACTAATCAACATGGCATGACGTGCTACATTGCATGTTGTAACAATGTCTTGCTGAGCAACTGTTTATCAGTCTGCCCAGCACATTGTGCACGATCTCTGCTGGTTGTCTGGGAATTCATTGCACCCGCTTATTGTCTGCTGAGAAATTGTTTCCCATATTGCAGAACTATCCGCATGAGTCTCCATTTTAATTAATGAAAACCAAAGATTTACAAAAATTATTTGCTCTATTTGTGGAGCCAAAAAAAGAAAATATTTTGGGTTGAAAACACAGTGGACTGTTGTTATTCCAAATAATACTAAACTTATTCTGAAAGAACAAATATTTAGAAAACACTGGTAACTGTAATTTATATTTTTCAAGTGTCATGCACCAAAAGTGCCCAGCCGACATGGATTTACAAGACGCTACAACCATAACAAACAAAGGCAATAAACATAAGGCATAAAAACAATATATCATACATTTCAAACAATGCAAAATATAAACACAACCCTGTTCTTTAGATTGCAGCTACGAGACATAACTGAAAGACAAGTGAGGCACAGACTGTTCCTTTAAACACATCAAACATAAATCGCCCTCCAACGTTGGTCGGCACTTAAACTGAGCAAAGTGAAACTTTATATTTTATCCTGCATTATGCACATAAAAAACAAATCAGGACATTCTGGCATCATTTTATGGAAAAGCCTATATCTAAAGTTGTGATATTACCGACAATAGAACAAAAAAGTGCATTTTATTTTCAGCCTCTCCCCAAGTGACACTTTCCATCCTGCTCTGGAATTTAGTGGATGCATTCAGTTTCCACTGCCAGAGGCAAGATACTACATTTCAACTGGCCACAAACAGACCTCTGTGCTCTAGTTAGGCTAAGGGTAATATATATGTGAGCTAAAATAAACAAAGAATGATTTGCATATCTTATTTTTGCCAGGTCTGATGAGAAGAGAGTAGAGAAGAGTAAAAGATGAAAGGTGCAAACCTCTCAGGTCATGTCTTATGCCAACCACTAACTGCAAGTAGCTCTGCAATGCAGAGGAAAGTTATAATAAATGACTAGACTGGATTACTAACTTTTAATGTCACTATACAAATAACTTCCTTTCATTTTCTGGTAGCTGAGACTTGTACTTCATTGATTTGAGTTAAAGTAAAGTCATTTTCAGGTGGTGAGTTATTGAGCTAACTTGATGTGAATTGGCCAAAACCTCACAAGAAGGACCCCGATTTGTAAAATAACCTTCAAGAGTTTGAAAGATATTTGTAGGATTGAGTCAGAGAACTAAATGAAAATGCTGCAAATTCTCATTCTCTCAAACTATTCAAAAATGTCCAAATCATACTGAATACTAGTATAATATCGTGACTGTTGGATACAGTGGTTACATAGACTGCCCAAAGATGAAAAGATGAGATGTTCAGCCTTGAATCCCCCTTCGACAGCCAATGTCTCCCTCAAAAAATGTGTCTCGTCTCAAGTAAAGGACTGAACTTTCAGCTTAAAGTTGCCAAAAAGTTAACAATACTGTACATCCCCATATAGCTCACTGTCTCCTAGATAAATTGAGTAAAGCCTGGAAGCCGATGATTACCCTAAACCCAGAGAGTTCATTACTTCAAAGTAGAACCTCATTAGTTTAGATTTGCCTTTCAAGTTCACTTTCTCTCAGGATCCTGACTTTAACTGTTAATTACTGTTCAATTAATTAAAGAACTGGTACCACAGAGGCAGGTGCTGATACCACATAAAACTGATCAAGTTCAGCTTATTTCCATAATTTTAAGTAATATCACTACTGGGAATACAAAAGAAAAATAATAGA
The DNA here is from genome assembly GCA_946959425.1 of Argyrosomus regius. NCBI lineage: Eukaryota > Metazoa > Chordata > Actinopteri > Sciaenidae > Argyrosomus > Argyrosomus regius. The sequence goes on along the minus strand of OX336892.1, from coordinate 21,581,367 downwards.
CGGCATAGCCTATCGTCAAACTGATAGGGCACAGTGTGAGCAAATATTCATACGACATTCCCGGTGTTTGATGTAAATCTTGATTAAACATCACAGTTATTAATTTCAAGGCAGACCCTGAGTGGATAGTTAATTATGCAAGCTCTGTTTCAACAAGACTTATGTTCTCCCACAATTAATCAAGGCAGTCATAAACCAGGACATATACAAGAATGCCAGCCCACCCCGTCTTGCACAAACTGAGAGCTGACCTGCTTCAAGAACTGGATTTAATTCTGATGGGATCTAAGTATTGTGCGGGTCAAAGCACAGAGACGGGAGGGTGAATCAACATTTTTTAGGCTAAAACTCACTGAGTTATGATGTTATACATGCGACTGAATTCAAAGAGCTTTGGCTGCTTGTGGAAAAGTGCAATTTTAGTTCTAGTTTCAGACACTTTCATCCACCTGTCACCTCGGGTTGGAGCGTGCAGACAGACCCGGTTGGAGGGATGCATGTGTCGGTTTGAAAGAAAGTGAGCCATACCGAGAAACAAATGAATATACAAGCGTGCATGCTTCCCTGGGTGTACAATGCCTCTGTGCACACAAGTGAGCTGCATGCTGTCATGACGATTTTGCCTCCTCGTTTTTCACGTACAGTACTGTTGAATGTGCTGCGGCTCAGCAGGGGAGAGTGATTACGTGCAAAGATTAGATAGAAGGAGAGAGGGAGATATAAACCTCAAGGAAAACCTATCATTTCCCCAAATCTCTGCATCATCAGGTGCATCACAAGCAGGAATGTGGATCAAAACCTCCCGCCTATGGGATTTCTCAGTGAATCAGACTTGCTCTACTTCATCCTTGTATTGTGACTGTATGTCAAACCCACTGAGTGGAGCTAGAAAGGCACAGAGTTCCACGTATCTCTGCAGGGGATTCTGAACCACATCCACTTTTTCCTGTGTGTCAACCACAAGTTCTGCTGAGTTTCAGTAATGGGTTCAAGTTCATTTGATGGAAAAGGTACACGGTGAATTTTATACATGTGCTCTATTGAGTTCTGCTACAATTATTTCACTCCACTGATAATCTCAGTGACATGTCAGATTTGTGGCTCCAGAGGTGAACATGAGGTGAAGTCACACAGGTGACAGAAACTGCCACAGTTCCTCTTCTCAGGTTGCTTGACGGACAATGGTTAAGTGGCGTAATACCTGATGTGTTGGAAATTGTTGAAGATGTCCAGAAAACAGCTAGATTCAGAGTTGAAACTCATCATACATGGCAACATTCTGTGCTAAATAGCCTCATCACCTCTTGTGCAATCCTCCAGCCTCTATCCATCTGGAACAGCTCTACATTTTTGGAGAGTTAACCCTGTTTATAACCTTCATCACTCTGGATGCTATTACATCCTGTTTATAACATTCCACTTCTATTGCACAGTCGAGCCCATTTTCTGGGAACTCAAGGACTTTACCGTACGCAACCAAATTTGTTGCCAAACCCATCTTGGCACATTGACCATGTATCAAATTTATTCACCATATCTTCCCCCCTCTGGAGGTTTATTCATCTCCAAACAACAATCAATTAATGAAAGTGAGAGCGAAACACCTAACAGTCACATCATTTGCCAGGAAAATTCCCCCATGACCCCCAATACGCTTTCCAAAATTAAGGGTGATCGCATTTCCGCTTGCATTGTTTCTTTATATGAATGGCATAAAACAATTGAACCCTGTTATGAATAAGCATGACAAACACATTTGCATGCCGTGTGCAGCTATGTATGGATCAGAAATGTCACATAGCTTCATTGACTTTGGTTAATTAGCATATGATGACAGTACATAGCAATTCTCCTCTCGGATACATGAAAGATCATAATTCTCCATTTGCCTAGGGTGTGATTAGCAACAAATTCATATCTCATTACAATACGAAATGTCAGAGCTTTTGTATTACCAAAATAACCACAAGTCAAAATTCATGATACTGCAGCTATTATTATTATTTATTCACTCTTTTTGCATATTAACGCCATTCTGGGTGTTGAAATCCAAATGTAGGTATGTTTTGAACATCTCATTGAGAGTTTTTTCCTAATTTAACGTGTGCGTTACAAACTTTGACGGCCCCAGGTTCATCCCATTATTGGGAACAGTTGGAAAAATAAATAGCTATATGTCAGTGCACAGTATTTGGGGACTCTATTTCCAGATTATGACAATACAATGTGTATAACTGTTTTCATCATTATGTTTTTGTGACCTTAGAATGAGTCTTTTATATATACAGATGTTGCGGGTCCTTGTCCGTGATGTCCACAATGTTGAACCTCCATGTTTCTACAGTAGCCCAGAACAGACAAACCAAACACTGGCTATAGATAAGGCCTATCAAGTTTTTTGCTAATGTCCCGGCCAGGTTTTCTTTCATGCTAGGAAGGAGAGGGTGACATGAGGGGGTTAAAATCAGCAACTGGACTATTACATGCCACTAAACCCACCACACTGATCCTCTAAAGCAGCCACAAGGAACTTGTGTTGACTCTGGCGACCCCTGTGGACAAAAGTGGTTGTGTTTCCATTCCTTTCTTACAGTACGTCTGTTTCAAGAGGAATCCAACCAAGTCTGACCCAGTGGCAAGAATTAAGAATAACTATATTAAAACAGCAAATCTTGGGGCGGCCTGGGAGCTCACCTGGTAAAGTGTGCGCCCCAAATACAAAGGCTGAGTGCTTAATGCGGCAGCCCAGGTTCTATTCAAGCCTGTGGCTCATCGCTGCATGTCATTCTCTCTCTAGACACTTTCCTGTCCTACAAAATAAAGGCATAAATGTCCAAAAAAACCTATTTGAAACAAAGAGAGAGCAAATCAGTAAGCATCAGTATTAAATTGATTTTACATTTAACTAAAACTAACAAAACAACATTATCTGTAAAAGTTCTGCATTCAAAACTGTACAAAGTATAAAAGTAAAGCATGCAGGCAAAATGACATTGCCAGGTTTATATTGTTATATACAGTTTTATACTTTTGGATAATTATTACTGATTGATTAAAACAGTATTTTAAAGTTGTAGTTGGCTGAAGTAGAGCCGATTCTGGCTATTTTTCATACTATTGCGTTGTTTAATTTACTGTAAAACAATGCATCTTTTTTATGTGCTCAATAACTCGTAACTGTAGCTGTCAAATAAATGTAGTGGAGTACAGTATTTCCCCCTGAAGTGTAGTGGAGTAGAAGTGGAATACATAAATTAAAATAAATTGAGCAAATGTACTGCCCAGTTACTTTCCACCACTGCTTTTGAGAGGTTTGTCACTGTACAACATGATGAGAAAAATGATAGAGTTGGTCAGAAAGTACGATTGCCAAGTGACACAGAAACATTATTGTGAATTATTACTATAGAAACATTTTAGAATATTATGGTGACATAAATAGTGCAACATGTGCATGAAAGTCAGCTTTCGAGGCTGTGTGTTACTAATTGAGATGTTTTCATGAAGTCCATCAATAATGAAGTTTTAGGAGACATTTCCTTATTTTTAAAATGATGTAATATCATGATAACATGAGCCTGAGTCTGATCTAAATTTGACTAAAATACAGATACATTTAGGCGTAATGCACATCATCCATAGCTCCACTGTTTTAGTGCATTACCTCGGGGCTTTACTGCTTTGCTTTAATGTTTAGCAATGCTGCCATCAAATTAGGATCCTCTGTGCCTTGTCTTTGATCTGCACTGATGATGTGTGGAGAATAAGGCCTCCAATTAAATACGTGATACAGTTTGAATGTAAAGAACCTTACCTAAGTGAATGTGCTGTGGCAAAACCAAGACGTGCTGAGGTCAAGTCCAGTTGGAGACACATGCAGCCCAATAAAAGCAAAATGCTTCAAACTCTTCAAATGGGCTTTCTCACATGAAATCCTCTTTACCTTCAGCCTTGTGAAGACATCAAATGGCCTCTCTTGTTTAAGTGATTCGGCATGTGACAGACTGGAGTGTATTAATTTGATAGATTCTCGGAATGACTGCTTGAATCACATTTCTTCGAGTTGCCTTGAGGCAATTATGGGACAAAAATACATCACAGAACCTTTTACAGAGAGTTAAAGATGAAGCACTATTTACTAATTGCCATCTATAGAGCTGCCGGTTTAATTATTATATTCTGATCAAATGCATTAGTCTGTCAGATAGGCAGAGTTTACAATGCATTCCTTTCGAGACAAATTGAGCCACTATGAACAATTAAATCTTTAATGACCAACTGCTACTTCAATCAAGCTACAGCTTATTATTGTTTCCGTGAGTCAGGTATTAAGTGAGTGTTGCTACTGCAGTTCTGTGACACTTCTACATTTTGCTAATGGCCAGAGCTATCTCCCTCAGCATTTTAGACATTCAGCTATTATTCAACCCAACGTGCAGGAAATTCAGCCACACACTAAACGTCATCATGAGCACTCTGCTCTGATGAATATAACATTCAAGTGACCCTGAGGTGATCAATCCTCGATTTATTGCTTGTTTTGTATTTACAGTATTTTTACTTTTGGAAGATTTGATGAATACAGATTACCTGTATGTCCTCAACCCCTTGACCACTTTCTGTGAGGACCATGCGGTCCGTAGCTGCGGCCACCTTGAACCAATGACCTCATCAACGTACAACACAAAGGAACAGGAATGACAGGCTTTTCATTATTGCCCAGCCATTGTGCCGGAGGGGGAAATCAATTATAAAAACACGACTAACAGCAAAGATAACAGTAGTGTCCTCTATTGTGTTGGAACGAGCTAACTTTTTTTTTCCTCAAGGGTCTCTTGACCAGTCCGGCATCACCTTGGTGCAATTTGCTCCCCATCTCAAATCCCATTGCCTTTTGGAATTGGATTTACCTGACTCATTCACACAGTGAATGGACTCTCCTTCCAGTGAAAAAAAGAGAGAGATTCTGTGTGAAATTGCCTGAGGAGTCAGGAGGTTTTGGATTCGTCAGGTACCTCTCTCTGTCTGCCATTAACCTTCCAACAGGAAGAATGTCCTCATTACAGGGAAGGACTGGGGGCTTCTGGGAGAAGGAGGGAGGGGGGTGGTGGTCGGACACTGAAACAAGGAAGCGACATGAGAACATGGATGGGAATGTTAGTGAAAAGAATTAATGTGTGCCACGAGGGAAGAGGCTCATGATTCATGTGGCTTCATATCTTCTTGTAATTGCACAGTCCACAACTGGAAGTCACGTTCCACGCTGTAAAGCTATCGAATATTTCTAGGTTTTCCAGTGAAATGTAAACAGATACTGGGTAAGAACAACACACTTTTCTGGGTTGTGAGATAAGAAACACACAATAACTAGAATATAGAATATAATATATATGTAGCCTATAACTAGAAATTAAGGAAAAGCAAAAACACAAGTATATTTCTCAGAGTTATTTCAGAACAGCCTGCTGTCCTTTGAATGAACAACATTAATGAAAATAAAAATAAATACGCTTTTGGCAGGCTCTGGGACCTGCCGTCCCAGATGAATAGCTCCTAAATAGGAAACAATGACATCCCCTCGCAGCTGGAAATTAGGCTAAATCAGCATGAAACCGAATCGACACAGATGCACACTTCTTTAACAGTAAACTGGTTATCTGTCACTGTAAATCTGAAAGTGAGGAAGCAACAAGAAAGAAGAACCACAGCAAAAAGAGCTAAACGCCCACCACTTCAGTTAAAACTTCAGTTCAACTTTCTCCCGCTTGCAATAGAGCAATCATACCAGGCCATAACAATATTAAACAAACTGATGTATACAGTGTGAAGTACAACATGTTCGGGCTTGTATTACAGTCAAGTTCAATTTTCTGACTCTGATCACTGTTAGAATCATTATACTGCAATACCACCATATTTATTGTACAATATAAACAGTAATACTAATCATGGCAACAGCACTAGGCACTCTGCCAACCGTGTTGGAATAAGCAGTGCAATACATTAACATGAAGCTCTGCCAATATCTACAAGCCTCAATGCCAGTCACTGAGATTTACAGCACCATGTATCCCACAGTTAAGCATTATAATATAACAATATAATGACAACATGTTTTTTTGATGCCATCGTCCATTATACTTACGTACACTTCACCACTCACACCCATCAAAAGGAAGTATACGTTAGCAGAAACCAATAAGACTGCACAGAAATGGTATGGCACCCAGCAAAAAATGGAACCACATTCTAGAATTCACAAGATTAGCTAGCAATGCTAACATACTGTAGTAGGGCAAACTTACCATGACAATAGAAATGCATACGCTTCAGTAAAAAGAAAAAAAACAAAGTGTTCCTATTTCCCAAAACTAACTTTTCCCTTACAACTGTAATGATAGATTCATTTTTGGCCATTTGGGGCAGCAAAACTAGCTGAAAACGCAACATTTAAATGTTATTACATTGTAATGGTGGCGACATTTAGCAAAATGTATACATTCAACAAATGCAGAGAAATATTACCATAATTTGGAGTCATATTTGGCCACCTGCTATAACTTCAACATTCCTTATAGCTCCGTTTTGGCTTCCACCAACTGTTAGACTAAAACAATAAGCTAAAAGAGGCTTAAAAAACCTGAGAATTCTCCAATAAGCACCTTTCGCATTGAACGCACTCATTTGATCCATGGTTAAGAAAAAATAGTACAGCTTCATTTTAATAAATTATAAATATATAATATACAATTTCAATGTAATAAAGTCCAGGTAGGTTCCCATTGTCAACATGTCTCGTAGATGGTGAATAGTGTGGAGTGGATTTGAGCAAATTTGCTATCAGCTGTGATCACATGGTGCGGCAGAAAACTGTTTCTCGAGGCAGATGGTGAGTGTGAACTCTGAAGTGCAAGAAAAATTACATGTACTGCTGCCCATGCATCATGCTGCTGCCAGAGTTAATTGAGTTCTCTCGATCTTTGAATCAGTTTCAGGGATATTCTGACTGCCATTACCTCCTTTTAGGATCCGGCTTCTTGTTCAGACATTTCATTTACGTACAGGCTCATGTAGGTGAAGATGTGCAGAATCTTGTCAAATGAGAAATAAGTAGATACACCTTTACTGTTGAAGCAACAAAAATTAATACGGTATGAAATTAAAACGGTCAGTATGATAACATTGTCTCTAGGATACATGATCACTATGCTTTGGCTGCAGAGAGAGGAAATACAGCTGAAGGGCCACCCACACCTTCGACACCTGTGTAGACAAGGACTCTCATTATAATGTTCTGCAGACCCAGTAGAAACAGCTCATGTCTAGCTGGCATGCACAAGTTAAAAACAATGACCCTGTCCACTTTTGAATGCATTTTTATTTTGAGGTTGTTGTAACCCATTGCAATGACTCTTGCTCTCCTCCCCCAACCTCCACCTGCAACCCAACCACCTCCTCCCTCCCTCATCACAACAAGTTAGATCCCTCTGACCCATATTTATCAACTCGCCTGCATGTTTCTTTCAGATTTGTTGCGGTTGCTCCCATGAGGTCTGCTTGTTTGTGTCTTGCTCACACTAGCAGATTATCAGGCTTTTTGCCAGCATCGTGTGCAACCTGGTTTGAATAAAGGATGATTTTCTGGCAGGCTTGCAGCATTACATCATTCACAGGGAAAGGTAATTGTCGGCTGAGACAGATAATTCTATAATCTTCTGTGGGTTAACTTGGTGTTACCCCACCGGGAAAGTCCTGTCAGATTAATCAAAATGTTACCCATCAACAATGACTGTATGGGAGGCTAGCAGCCCAAAAACAATAGCTGTTTACCATTAGCATTTGAGTTAGATCCGGATTGAAACCCATCATCAACTGTAAGGCTAATTCAGGCTGACAGGATGTGACAGAATAAACAAAGAAGTTCAATACCACTTTACGGAGTGGAAACCCATCCTGAGTCATTTGTAAAAGCCTCAGTCATTGTAATCTTTTAAAAGAAAATCTAACACAACAGTAAGTAGGTTTCATTCTTGCAAAATTGAATTTCACTGCCAAACAATCTAGCACAGCCGAAGAAATCAATGTGATTTCCAATGTATTCCATTATATTTTGGATACCAAGTGAGGCAATATGTTGTGTTTCTTAAGGGCTTTCAGTTTGATTTGCACTGTTACCAGAAGAAATCGGTGGAGAAGAAAAGATGCTGTGTGTTTGAATTGCTGCATGAAAGCACAAACTTTTCACACTTGTATCATCACATATCATTTTTTTCTTTTCTTTTTACTTTACAGCCTGGATATTTTTGCCATTAAACAGAAGACAAATGGAGCAGAAAGATGTATCAGAAAGGTGATATCTATGAATGAATAACACCTTTTATTTGGTTGTAATATTGTCAGTTTTACAAGTAGAGATATCACACCAACACAACAGTCTTTAGTTTTATTTTACTTTAAAGTTTATAAAACTTAAGACCTGCAGAGTCTGACGTCTTGTTTTGCACGGTTCTTCAAATGCAATTTTTTTTAATGCCATCAAACTGAAGTCAGTAGTTAGTGCAATTAATGTCATTCTTGGCTTCATCTAGGTGAGAATATGACAGGCAAATTAGTTTTATTGTGTATGTTCATACAGCGCTGCAGATCTCAGTGTAATTTGATCAAACACTCACACATACACGCAGGCGCACGCACAGATCCACAGCCACGGGCCCGGCACAAAACAAAACAGATGTAGGACTAATGACCCACTCGCAGAGTAAATGACAGTTGAAATAGGTTTAGAGCAATCTGGAATCAGATAAATGGACCTAATCTTGTTCTGGTCGGGACCCTGGCCGGGAAATGGCTCCTGACACCTGAGACCCTGCTACACGTCAAGGCTCAATCGAGGCTGGCGGCACAAGCCCATACATCTCCATTTTAGATGACAAGACACAAATCTGAATCCTCAAGCTGAAGAAAGCCTGGGAGGGTCAGTTGTGGTTTAGTGTGAGATTAAAAGGAGGAGAAAAAGAGGAGGCGGCCGTGGTCAACAAAGATAATGTGTACGTTTTCCTAGATAAAGGTGACAAGAGAAATGGCTCTGATTTAAACCTCATTAAGCCTGGCTAAAGGCTGACTAAAACCCAGTCCTATTTCTGAGAGCGGTTGTTATTTATTTCTCCTGCCAGAGTTTAGTCAGAGAATTAAAATCAGTTTCATTTCTCCAAACTTCTAATGTCAAGGCGCAAAGCACACAAGCAAGAATTCATTTTAGATCTGCGGGGAGACGATTTTAATTACAGCACTTCGATGCAAACTTTTCTGTGTTAGCATCAAACATTCCTTTATGTTCTGAGATTCAAACCAGGGATGTTCATCCACAAATGTTGTACAAATATTCACTGGTTCCAGGTTTGCAAATGTGAGGATTTGCTGCTTTTTTACTATCTTTTTGACATTTTATCAACCATTAATCAATTGATCATTAATTAATTTAACGCCCTGAGTCCTCCCTCGGGGTCCGTGAAGAGTAATGGAGATCTATGGAGGACACACAACCTTTACCAGCAACACCGAAATCTGCCGCCTGTGATGTCAGATGACAGAGAAATGTCATTCTCTAATATTCACCCCATCACCTTCAATCACCACCCCAGACACACCTCATAAGATGAAGGCCAGATAGCAAAGATCAAAGATGAAAATTGCTGGCAGAAGACATGTTGGCAGGAAAAATGGAGCACAGGTCCAGAAGGAGAGTGAGACGACACAGCAGACTGTCATTTTTATTACTCTGTATTCAATGCTTTTCTTCAGTTCGGGCAGAGAGTTTTATTGACGCATCAGCTGACCTGTAACATCCAATCACATTCACACAAATGCATTCTGCTCTTTCCTGAAGCCAGCATTGCTTTCTGCCGCAACTCCTCCTCACTGCGTAATCCTCCTTCTTAAACAATTTAAACTTTGATATCGTTACTCAGATATTTATGTGCGCTTCCAGCTACAGTAAATCTAATATGTGTTATGTGTTAGGGGGTTTCTTTCTGCGCCTTGAGCTCCTTGAAAGAGTAGAGCCGTTTCTGCCAAATGTATACAAATTGTAATCAATTCCTTGACATAAGTGTTGAAAATGATTTTCTCAAATGCTTTTTGGTGAGCAATCTGCATCCACCTTAAAATCCAAGAACTCTGCAAAGTTCAAGTCTCACAGCTTCTTGAGAACATTACTGAATTTGACTCGAGCTAAATATGTGCTATCAAGTTAGTCTTTATAATTGTAATACACTATGAATTTTCTATTATCTTAAACAACATGGACAACAAACAACAACTGCCTCCTATAAATATTTACGTATTGATATGAACTGGATTTAGAGTGGGTGATTTAGATATGATGTGATTTAGATGATGCAGAAGGCACCACTTCATTGACCAAGAAGCACTCGAAAGTATGACCTGTTGCAAAGCAATGGGTTCATATCGCTTCCACAATCTTTCTCTGCATCTCCTAAGTGGTCACTGGTCAGTTTTAAGGCAGATTTTCTTTAAAAAAAAAAAAAAGTATTGATTGGTTTAAATGAGCAGCTGATTTTTATCCCTTAAGCTGCATGACCGACCGTTGAACTTGATATGATCCAGTGCTCTGCTTCTCACACACAGATCCTCAGATGTGGCCCTTCTGGTCATTCTGCCATCAAGGTTTGAAGAATAAAAGCGACCCTGCTTTTGCTACCAGAGCAACCAGACATCGGAGCAACCTACCAGCGGAGATGAGAGGATAAAAAACAGACTCTTGTCTTCTAGTTCTATCTTAAAAGACTGGATTTTTCTTTACATAGACATTTATTCTATGTGGTTCTGTCGTCTTTCTTTTGGTTTGTTTTGTTTTAATGAAATCGTTTTGTTTCTGTTTACTGTGAAACCCTTCTTCAGCTGTTTAAAAAGAGCTACATAAATAAAGCTTATTATTGGTGGTGGAATAGAGCCCACTATCATCAAAGCAGTGTTTGCGGTTTGCAGTTGTGAGATCCATCTCGTAGTCGGCTTATTGGAAATTCTTTCTGGTGAGAGAGACAATTGCACAGCGATTTTTCACATGTCATTTTCAATTTTCACATCACAGGATAAAACCATGCCAGTGATAAACTATCATTTAATTAAAGCATACATAATAAATGTGCTCTCAGTTGTGGACATTTATCAACATGCCAGTGTCAGTAAATATTTAGTTATTTATTAGGCTTCTATTTGCTTCGCTGCAGGTCGTGAAGATGTAGAGTTACATAACAGCTTGATTTGATCACTTGTTCTTTAACGTGAGTCATAATTGATCAAGAGACCTTAAAATGCACATCTGCGGCTGGAAGATTACTCGACAAGACTCAACAAGGTGGGAAAAATACAAGGCTCGCGGATTAATACGGCCATAAATCGAGTGTAAAACCACAGTTCTTCTTATCAGATACAGACACAGTGACGTTCATTACTCCAGCAGAGCGCCTCACCAATAATGCACGGTGGAGGTGACGACCCCTGAAGCACTCTCTGTTTGTTTATGATCAAGCAAAAGGACCTGTTATGTGTGCAGACACAATACATTTGTTAACCATATTCACTCCTTTTAAGGCTAGCTTGTCTTTAGCCATTTCCATTAAGAGGCCATGGCACTTCAGGAATGTATTTACACAGCTGATGTAGTGTTGAAAGATACAGATCCAGTTTGTCTCATTCAACAAAGGGATGAAGTTTGATATACTTTCATTAGCTTTGTTGGCTTTATGATTCGTTACACGGGGTGGTGGATTCAAGTGGTAATAGAGAGTGTGACATGAGGGGGGAGGGGGGGGGATTATGATTTATTCTTTTAATTAAGATGTTAAATGTGACAGATTGGTCACGGCAATTACATGCTGATTTGAACACATGTAAAGATAGTAGATTACTTTATAGATGCATGCTCCTGTGTGTGGCGTCATTAAGAACTCCAGGCCTCCTTATCTGAAAAGCAAACTAAACATTTCCTGCTGTAACAGAAGCTGTGCGTACTCCATCTCAACACAAACAAAAAGCAGAGGGGTTGATGTTTGCCGGCCAACTCTCTGTGGCTCATTAGCTTATGTTTATGAAAAGTGCGAAACGCTATCCTCCCCCATTTTCCTTCAACTTTACAGTACAGCGCTTTATCTTGTGGCGTGCCTAATGTACAGCAAAGTATCACATTCCATGGCAAACAACAAGATATGTTCCAGTTACTCATTAGAGCAAAACAATACCGGGATGGTGACTCAAGACTAATATCACCCTCTGAACTAATTGCAGTGCAACATTCAGCCATGCAGAGGAAATGGACGACATTTGGAATGACATTTCAAACCTCCCCTTACAGAACGAGACGTGAAATCATGGACTCAGGACAAGACATGTGACAATCATAAAAATTCTGAGCGAGTTCCCTCCAATTTCACGGCAGTGAGTCTTGCATAAAGTTTAAGGTGACAGTGTATATACACACCGACATCAATGTCACTTTTTTCCCCCACTTCATTATAATTAATCGCATATCTCTAGGGCACACGGAGTGAGCAAGAGAAGCTAGTTGAAGCCAGGACGGCTGTAATCTGACATTGATGTACAGCAAAAATGGAAGTCCTCGTTCACCTTCCCTTTGTTCCGGGGAAAGGGAAGTGGTGTGTGAAAGGGTGTAATTAATGAACCTACAAATAGCTCCAGTTTCGTTTAATGACAATCTATGTGTTAAGAGGCAGTACCCTTTGTTACTGTGGGTGTGGGAGTGCTGGCAACACAGACTCCCAATAGAGCCCTGACAGGTAATTCTGCATTTTGAAATGGTAATGAAGCAGAATGCATCACTGGATTGCACCTAGGGGACTAACATGTTGAGCGTCCTTCAGGGTGTAAAAATGTAATGCTCTTGATCATCAACGAGGCCACTGGCAGCAGAGTATCAGCGGGTGCGAAGGTCAAGAACCGTATCTGTGTGACTTACCCCAGGGCCTTGCCAATGCAGCCAATTTCTAATTGCTGCTTTAAACAGGGCAAATGAAGCTGGCATGACAAATTGCGTCAAAACAAGTCTGTAGGCTGGCGCTCAGTTAATTTGTGAGACACAGAGATGTATTTGGTGCCAGGAAGAGCTCACGCGTAATGAATATCATCTCCCAGGTAGCAACCTGCAGATGATGTATTTTAATGCATGCTGCACACAGTGCGTTGCAAGACAGGCAGACTGCTCTTTGTCTAATTTAAGATGGACCTGAGCAGCGTCTATACTGCTATCACATATGATGAGTGTTATAAAAAGGAAACGTTATTGGCTTCTCCTTTAATTAAATGCGATGATTTTGATGTTGTATGAAATTGTTACTATAAAATAGATGCTTTCCTCTTAAGAGCGATTTTACACATTCAGTGATTAATTAATTTTTCACATCAGACAATTTCCAATTTCCATATCTTTGTCTTTTATCTGTCAGACCGCAGAAAAAAAAAAGTTTCTGGCGCCATCGCTGTCCATCTATTTTCACAATATGCTTATCTCAGTCCCTGAAAGATTCTCATTGTTCTCATTGCTAATCCTCTAAATCTGCAGCGTGACTCAGAAGTTAACCACACTCTCTTGTGCCAATACAATTCCGTTCTGTATTATCCTCCAACAGGAGCCGCACGTCATTTTTCCCTGTGAAACAATGCGCCCAAAATGACTCCTTGTCTGCCAAACAGATGATAAAATGCCCAGCTGTGAGTTTTAATAATGCTCACTGGCAAACACGAGTCAAAGGAGCAGTGAAAGGTATAACGACGCACTTTGTTATAATGAAGCTCATTGTCTCGCACATCACTGGGTGACCTGATGCAGAAATGGTTGACGTGCGGTACCCACCTCTGTTGTGTAACTGGGACAATAAAGAACCTGCAGCACTTATAAACACGTCTACTTGCGGTGCATATGTCTCCTGGATAAATAGGAAAGAAAGGGAAAATAATGAACAAAGTTTTGCCTACGGCATCGTATAAAATGAACGCGCTGACAGCTTACATGCATGTTGTTCTTGATCCTTGACCAGATCTAGTCATTCAAAGCCTTCAAAGCCAATTGAGATGAATCCATAGGAATGTATTGCATTCTTTGAGAGGGGCCGGCCAGTGGGAGTCGCCTGTTAACCTTCACGGTCACAGGAATTCAGTCATTATTAAAAAGGATGCTGGCAGCCTTAATACAAAATCATGGCAAGCTGTGACATTCCTGCACAAGTGTGGGTGCTTTTCAGCGTGGCCCCTAATCTCCAAGGTCTATTTTGGACATCCATTGGTCCCCAAGGTCCCCTTACCCCATGTCTCTCTATCTCCATCTGACCAACTGCACACTGTCACATAATACAGTGTCTGCCTTTAATTACTGTCTGGAAGTATCAGGGTTAAGGGTTACACATTCCATCGGGAGCCTCTGTGGGTGTGTATGTGTGTTATATGTGTGCGTGCGTGACTGTCTTGACTCAATGTGCAGAATGTCCTTTGTATGACGACTAGAGTATTGAGGGAAGTGCTGAATTCCACAGCACTTTTTCCCCTTGCTCATCACGTATCGCACACCCTTGACCTGCCACTACATTAGCCCCTCAGACCTGTTTTAGGAGTGCAAATGGTTTGCAAGGGGCCGCCGGGAATGTGTTGGAGCTGTGATTGCAAGTGTCTAATTTAAGTGTGAGACAAAATTCTGAAATGATATCAGACACAATTTAATCCGCTGCGATATGCAACCCAAACCCAAAAAAGGTTTGTTGCCCTTGAGGTTAAAGCCCTGCTATCCCTGGGGCTCAACTTCTACTTTCCCTGACAAGAGACAAGATTAGCCAGCTGTACTAAAGACCAATCTGCTGTCGGCAAAAGCAGCTAATTTGAGCTCTTATCTAAAAGCGAAAAAGGTAAAATTATTTCCACATGGAGGTAAAGCCCTTAGCTATTGGCTTTTACAGGCAAACATCTCCATAAGCATATCTGACACCCACACTATCTACACTGTGAGGCCAATACTCTATACATGAGGGTAGAAACAAAGCCGGCCGGTCAGAGATATGAATAAACCACCAACACCCCACTCTGTCATCTGGCTACAAATATGATTGCATAAATCAGCCAGTGGCCTCTCATGCTCTACTGTCATCCGCAAGTCACCAGTCCAACCAGGCTATAAATTAAAGCAAACAAACTTAGGTGTCGGGCTACAGTAATTGGGTCTGCTGTCTGTTGTTATATTTTCCTATCTGGTGAGTTGTTATGCGTAATCATAAAATTCAATGACTAAACATAATAGTGTTTTCATGATGGGAAGACAGGCAAGCACAGAGGTGGATTTGAACATGCTTTAGCTGAGATTTAGCAGCTCTGCCTTCTGTGCTGTGACCAGCATCGTTTTTTATCGAGTTTTTATTAAATGCTCAAAGTCGCCAGTGCAATTCCACACAGGCAGAAATAACATATTGTTGAATGCTGATGCATTGCTCCCTGAAAACATAATCTAGTGACTGGGCAAAACTAGGCTGTTTATCATGGGATCTGTTGACTAAACTGTCTCAGACCATTAAGCAGATCCCTGAGATGCTGATTACTAGTGGGGACAAAAACATAAAATGCAAATGCTTACAATGACTGAGGTGCAAGGCCATGATGCACACCCCCACTTAATCAGGGAAAACAATGATGTAACACTTGACAACGGAGCAAGAAGAAAAAAAAATAAAGAAGACTCCGCGCTCACAGTGAGGAGTTGGATATTTTTATTACACCGAGATGAGATGCACAACAGGGCATCAATCCCATTCATTGGCTATTCAATACAATATGCATATATAAAGCTGCTGAATTATAAATGATGCACTTAAAGTGAAAGCATGAGGATATCTATTGATTAGGCCTCTTACATCTGTCATATGACCCATAGATTATCACATGATCTGCACAGATTGCCTTACTCTCAACGCTCCGTTGGCGACACATCTATGCACAGGAGCCTGTCTTCCAATGGAATAAAATGTGTTGATCCATTGATGAGATGATCCTTACTTGTTTATCAAGTAGCCTTGACCTTGACCATGTGCAGGACAATATGCAGCTGGTAAAGAACCGCAAGAAGGAATAACAACAATACACAGAATCAGCAGCTACAAGTAGCAGTAGATAAAACTCAGTCAATTAGGGCTACTAAGAGTTGTTTTCATTATCAAACCTGCTTAATGAATGCCTGAACAATTAATCTCTAACCATCTCCACAATTAAGTAAACTAAAACTAATTGGGTAACATCTCTGTTGTCAAATTTTTTTAACTCTTAATCTCAGTTTAATTGATGATGTTGGCACATGTCACAGTATCTACATGAACCAATGGTGGTGGCATCTACGGTATGTCATTCTCATACAGACAGGGGTCGGATGATAACAAAAAAAAAAACAATTTCTTGTGAAGTCCCATCTAGCAGATATGGTGCACTGTAAAGCTGCCACTTTTTTTCTTCTTCTTATCCAACTAAGGCTTAGGTGCCTTCTCTCCCACTGAGTTGCCTTATCCTCCTCAAGCATCTGTTTTTGAAGCCAGGCAGCTTAAGCACAGATTAATGGGGAGTCCTAGAGTTCTTGCCGTGAGGGCACAAAACAGAAGTCTTGGCTTGAGTTTTGGCATCAGGACCTGCATGCAGTGAGTCGCCATTATCAGCAACATATCTCCTCGACTGCTGAGACAGCAAGTTTGCTAACATCGGCGCTTTGACTTATCTCAGTGTTGTACTTTTCAGTTCTTCGGGCGGCAGCACCTTAAATTGAGAATCCATGGGTGTTCTCTGTTTACTGTAGTACCTCCACTTTCATTTGCGGCCATTTGCTGCCTTTTTTATTTTGCCGGTGCGTGATACATTGGTGTAAATGTGCTGTAATAAGATAGTTGTCTTGTACTTTCATTACCGCTTTCATTATCTTCAAGAAACGCTGAAACAGCGTCTGTTGTAGATGGTGCTGTAGTGGAGGCCTACTGGCATTTATTACCCAATCAATACTCACCTTAATCTAATTTAGTAGGAAGTAGTGAACTCTTTCACATTATCCCCTCCCCCCTCTCATTGAGCCCAGCCCGGGTAAAAAGGCCTCTCATTCTCTCATTCTCTTGCCAGGCTTTTCATCCTACAGACAGATACAATGTTCCTGAAGCCCTGCAGTGACTGTTCTCACGCTTTCTCCCTCACAGCTTTTAAAAAAGGGGAAAAAAGAAGGGTCCTTTCCCGAGCCCTCTCTCTTTCTTTCCCCCAGGAAAAGAGGTTGGGGCAGCGATCCAGCCACCACCCCTCCCTCAAGTGTATCTCGAACCCTGCGGGCTGTGCTTAGTCCCCAATATACCCAAACGCTGTAAAATGTGCCGAGTGAAACGGTCCTTTTTAAGGGGAGCCAAAGTGAGCAGAGTATGAAATGGTAGCTCTGACACAATCAGTGTGCCTGGACTACCAG
This sequence comes from Argyrosomus regius, assembly GCA_946959425.1. Classification (NCBI taxonomy): domain Eukaryota; kingdom Metazoa; phylum Chordata; class Actinopteri; family Sciaenidae; genus Argyrosomus; species Argyrosomus regius. The sequence goes on along the minus strand of OX336892.1, from coordinate 21,563,870 downwards.
CCATGATTTTTAATCAGAGATTAAATACACACTGCATTACAATCCCCAGGCTGGCACAGTGACAGCACCCTCATCATTCTTGACTATTTCCAGGAAATATAGACAGCAGAGAAACCCCCTGAGGTCAGTTCTAACTCTGTTTATATCTGCTGATTATCTTTCTTTTTTTTTTGCTGTGGCTCGTGCTGATTTATTTATCTCCTTTTTTAGTCTAATTTGAATTTTCACAGCAATCATGAGGCCATCACTGGACCACATGCTGTGCGACTACCAATTCAAACTGGTAATTCCTATGCAAATCTTGTATTAGAAGTAATGCCATTAAGCTTAATGCATTGGAAACATTCAAACATCAAACACTAATATCTCATCTCTTCTAATCTTGTTGACAATTGACTCGCAAAGAAGATGCACGGTTATTAGCCTGTAACCTCAGACTTTTAATGCTTTCAACTTCTTGGAATGGGTGGGCCCACTGCCATCAGACCATGTTTACTGTGTGATATTTCCCTCTGCGTGTCTGTCAGTGAGTGTGTGCACAGCAGGGATCCAATCTCAAGAGTAAAAGAAGCCAGACTGAACAGCATCTATCTACCCACAATGGCTAATTTTGCTTTCAGTTCCTACCCCATGTCTTCATATGTGGCAATTTGCATTCAAGATGGAAACATGCGAAACTCTGATTTGGTCTGATTTTCACTGATTTCGCTCCCAACTGCAGCACTTAGTGGATGCTGATTGCGGTTCAAATTACCACTACACGCTCTCATTGGAAGAAACTACCATTCAGAGTAATTTCTGAAAAAAAAATCATTGAATTACATTATAGTGCATCGGCCATTTATGTTTTTAAGCTCAATCAAGCTCGGTCCGTGGTAACAAATTGCCCTTGTGGTTGGTGTGACTGTGAAGTGAGATTTATGGCCTAGTGAAGCTGTTGAACGAGCAAATCAATAGATTCGTGTTTGATATAGTGTGTTGCATTCAGAAACACCCCCATGCACCATTGTTCTACGTCCACCTCTGAGACAGACAATTCTTCATTGTCATTTTGAGAGACATGACATTCACAGCACACCTTCGACAATAGGCTTTTGTGTCTTTTGCGAAGGCCTGAAAATACTTTGAGGCAGCTGATTTTGATATAGATATAAACAGTCATCCGTCTACCTACTTCCAGAATTAAATTATAAACCCGAAGCAGTCACATCTTTTACTTCAGCAAATGGATCAAGTGCAACAATAGAACAGCACTTAATTAGAAGTAAAAGGCTTAAATTGAATATTCTGCTTTAGTATGAAAGGATTCATATTAAGAAAATATAAAAAAGCAGCAAAGAAAATATTATTTTTGACAGTTCTACAATAGTCTACGCTGGTTGACAATCTGCTGTTGAATATGAATTGTAGAAAATCCTCATCAGTCTGCTGTGATAATCTAGTAACTCTAAATAGACTAGAATATAATATAAAAACTAAATGAAACAGCTTAAATTTGGATTGTTTGGAAAATTATAGAAATGTTCAAATTCTTGCCTTACAGTCAGTCTCCAATGATGTTACCACGCCAGGTCCAATCATGTGCTTGTGTTGATATGCGAGGCACAACACAACTGCATCTCCACCAGGTCTTATCGCTATCATGACATGATTGAACACAATGGCGGTAGGAAGATGCGAAAATGTAGATCACCTAAACCTACTCAATCAATCATTTTGTATGTTTTTTAAGCAATATTTCTATTGAATGTTGCATATTTCCCACATACAAATAGACAAAAGTCGTCTAGATACTTACTAAAAACACTCAGAATGAGAGAAAACAGAAACAGAAAGATAAATGGAGAATTTCAACATAATTGTGCATCATAGGGTCCAAGGTTGAAGGTTTCCACATTTTTTCAAATTATCCTGCCTTTACTCTGTTTATGTAAGTCAGTCTCTCCAAAACAAAGACGCCTTCTCTTTCAGCCACATAAACATCATAAACACCGCAACAATATCCATTTTTCTTTAAGATAAACCTATCATCCAATTAAAGCTTACTGTAAAGTTCTTTGGATGTATATCAAGTACACATGCGTCTTCTTGGCGAGGGACCCTCACTCCAGCAATCTCAGATATAGTCTGCACAACTATTTTTTGCAGTATTATTTTAAAAATTCCCACACAGAATATCCTTTCCTTCATCAGACTGTCATCAGGCAGCAATGTCAATATATAGGGCCTCTATTCTCTGCACACCTACAGTATATCTGCCCAGATGTTGACCTGCCCTCAATATATGTATTGCCTGAGAAGCGAGAAACAGGAGGAGTATATTTAATATGCTGATGTGCTTCATACCAGATGTCAATAGCAGTTTTGAGGAAAGGTTTCTCGGTTGCTTCTTTCAGGTTTTTGCGGCCTGCAGAGTATACAGAGATACAGCTTTAATGGTAGGTTTGGTATTGAAGCTTATTCAATATTTACCCACATTGAAAGAGCCTCCATTAAGAAAGAGAGCACTGCAGAATGTAACTGTGCAGATCAATAATACCATTTCAAATTTGGCCCCCCTTTGATAAGGCAGGTATAGCAGCTTGACTTTCAGTTTAGATTTTCTTGTATGTTTTGAATACAAAGTCTCAATCTCTCTGTGGAAATATTTAAATAAATATTATATTTATAGTTACTGATTGCAGCGTAGATCTTTGAAAATGCCTTTATATTTGGAACGTAAAGGCATCCAGATCAAAATGCTCCAGAGATGAAACAAGAGTACATCCATCTGTGGAATATACTGTACACCGTTCAATGTAATGGAGCAGCTGTAATACCTCCCTGTACCAGACACCCTCCATATCCCATCTCTATTAATATGCAAACATCTGCCTCCTCTCTTTACGAGGTGTGAATTTTAAGTTTTCTCAACAGCATCTGCAAGCCAACGGTGCTCAATTGGGGATTGGCCTGCTAAACATTTACCAGCTGTTGACCCTACGGATGACGTCTGTGTGTAACAGAGCGCCGTACGAGATGACAACAGTTACCACACTGGTCCTCTGTGTCCACTTTCACAGGAATCTCTTTATCTGTTTCACTGTCTTAAGCTGACAGACTGCTCAATGAGGGACGTTTTTCTATGCCACAGATGCTGTGTTAGACACATTGAAAGACCTATTAAAAGCTTTGTTCCCAGGTTCCACCTCAACAGTTTTAAAAAGTTAAGTTGTATTTAGGTGTTCTGTCTCCGGCTACTAGCTGAAACTTTTATCAAGGTCACGTATTGCTCCCAGACATAATCACCTTGTAGTCTTTTCTTTCCAAGTTAATGAGCGATTTCGTTATTGACAAAAGGCAAGAGATTGAAGAAGAAAAAAACCTTTGTGGTATCTTCATTGTCAGAACAAGCATGTAGAATGCAATACAAAGGGCCTCTATTCATCGGCAACAGTGACAAGCTCCTGCTCTTTAAAACCCAAAGGAAAAATCAATACTGTGCGAATGTAGCCTTCTGTCCCTCCACCCCTCCACCCCTCCACCCCTCCAACCGTCCACCTGTCCACCCCTCTATCCTGTCATTTCTATCTTGGTTTGGAGAGTTTTGTTTGCACTCAGACCAGCTCCACTTCAATCACCCCCCCTCCCAGCACGACCATGGCAAAGGTCTACATCAATCTGCCCCTCCAACAAATAAGACCTAACATTCGAGTGCAGTCCATACACTTCATATCATGGGAGCACTCTGAGCTCTCCGCGTGAATCATCAAGATGTGATGAGCATGGAAAGCGTATTAGGAGGTCTGTTAACTGTCTGATTGGAGAGAAATTCTGATATTTGTTGGTAAGTGTTTTGTGTTTGTTGTTCCTGCTGATTAGACACCTAAACTCATGACTCTCCAGTTTTGATGATGATGAATATGATGCGCCACCAGTAATTCAGGCTGGAAATCTGTATGCTAATTTCGCATTTGAGATGAGGTAATTTGGCCTAATGCACTGGAAAAATTCTGATTTAACCCTTTCTGAGATTCTAACGCAAATCTAATTGAATGAGAGTGCGAGAGTGAACAAGTAAAGGCGTGTGCATGGATGGTATCTGAGCACCGGATAAATCCAGGTTCAAAATTCTATTTAACTTTGTTGACGTATTAAGGGTCAAATGTTTTTACAGAAGGAAATTTGGATATCTCTTTTTATCACTCCATAAATCAGAAAAGACTGTCAACAGCCATAAAAAAATAAATTTTCACAGTGTTTTTAGGAATAAAATGTTACATAAATCAGGCTATGAATGATATATGAACAACCCCTCTCTGCAAAAACCTTCAGAATATAGATGGGAATAAAACGGGATGGTTTGGTATAAGTGCTTTGGAGATTGTGATTTTTTGGCCCAGAGTATGAGGAAAAACTCATTTTGAGAAAACAGCTTTAAAGATATGTATTGTAAAACTCACACTACAGGCGGCGGGGATAACAGGTTAAAAATCACCATGAAACTTCCCCAATTTGTTACTTACATTACTTACATTCATTTTTTTCTATTTTATTTCTTATTTATTAGTATATTCTAATCGACCTTGTGTATGTGAGTTGCTGTAACAAGCGAATTTCCTGGTACAGGATCAATAAAGTCTATCTTATCTTACATAAAGTATTAAGTCATCACGTTTTCTGTAATATTATGTTTAAATATGCTAACTCAGATAATAGGCAAGTTAAGATAATGGTAGTGGTGTGTTCAAACAAGTCCCAAAGAATAAAGTGGAAAAAATGAATTCAGTGCTGTTTTATAATGACTTGAATGATATATTCAGCATTATTTACCTTCTGTTGGTTTAAGCTTCTTTGTAGTTTCTTTGTGCTTTTTAATTGGCATAAATTAACACTTAACACAAGAATGAACTTTCCTGTTTGGATTTCTTTAAGAGTATGGGACCAACCAGATCCAAAGTCAGATCTGGTCAATGTGGATGAACTAGGAAGAACTTGACGTCATTTCAGTGTTTATGAAACCATCTTTCAATTCATTTTACTGTGTGTACTGAGGCGCTACCTTCCTGGAATACAGGAATGTCATAAGAGGACAGTTTTTGCACCATAGGGTGCTTCAGTTAAATGGCATCATATTCCTCGGCTGTTATATGACCGTGCAGAGCAATCACCACACCTAATGTTTCCCATGGCTGCTTATATCACTGCATATCCACCACCGTGTTTAACAGCTGGTAACAAACTTTGTGAGCTGTTAGTCTCCTTTGGCTTTTCCTGTCCACATGTAGGGGAAATGGTAAAAATGAATCTTTAGACCACGTAATGTCTTTTCACTGCACATGGATCCATGTTTCATACTTCTTAGACAAGGTTACGTCTATGAAACTTTGAAACAATTAGTTTTTAAATGGAAATTATATGTTCCAGTTCACAACGCAATTTTAGATGAGATGTTGATTCGGTTCTGCAGCTATTTTTGAAGCTGTATTTTTGGGTTGTTTAACAACTGCTCTGTTAATTGTCAGTCTGAATCAGAGCTTCAACTGGTGACCAATGTTCCACTTTGTTGACGCAGTTTGTCAGTATTTGGCAGATGATCCTGAAGCCTGTGTCCCATGTCACATTTTGTGGTTTTCTAATAAATGTTCCTGCTTTTGGATAATTGTTTTGCCTCTTTGGGACTCTTGTTTGTTGCCATTTATCTTTGAAAACTTTAAATGTAAATGGATGATGTCAGACTCTATAAGCCAAAAGAGACAGCCTGCTGTATGTAGCTGATTTTATAATTGTGATTTATTTATCCTCTCTCTTGTGTCAGTGTCAGTGGTGATGAGAATATGATTCATGTTTCGGATGTTGCAGTTACTTCTGTCCTTTCTTTGACCTGCTACATGTCTGCCTTGTAATTGTGGTGCTGGATTTTTTAAAAAAAGCTTCATTCCAGGTCTCAAAGGAGGCCAAGAACCACCAAGGGAGTTTCCTCTTCGAAACACCACTGATCAGAAACCACATCAGAAGTCATCAAATTTCACTGAAAACAGAAAAACAGAGGGCCTAGAATTACCCTTTGAAACATTAACAGTCTGTGGACTGAAATAACCTTTCAGGAGTTCCTATTTTTGCCTTAAGTTCTGGTTTAGATTGATAGTGGGTTAGATCTCATCAGAAGACCTTTGTTTAGTGCTAACATTTGTGCTTGTTTATGACCGTATGTTTTCTAACCTCACAAAATGTCCCCTTTCAGTTCCAGTAAACAGTAAATCCACCCAGAAACAGATTTCCCATTCACATTATTTCCTGCCCCTTTCATTGGCGTATTACTGAAATATTTACTTCCTGCTACTATTTATTAACATGAAAACTGGGTTTTCTTTAATGATGAATCTATTTTTTATTGTGTTGTTTAGGTAATGATTTTCTTGTTCACATTTCATAGCTAAACTGTCAAATCTTAAAAAGGTTACTCACCCTGTCGGGAGAGGAAGAGACAGGGTCAGCAGGAGTCAATTATGCAAAGACAAAAGTTTGTCTCTGATAATCTGACGTGTGTGATCTGAACAGTAAGGCTCCAACATGTTCATTAGCACAGATGTCTTTCAAAACTGTAGCAACCTGTCAAACCTGTCTGCATGTAGCATTGATGTTTAGGACTTCCCTTAAAGCCGATCACTGATGATATGGGTTTTTATCATTAATTATCAGTGACAAGAACATGGGTTTGGTTAAATGTGTCACTAATGGTGATACCGTGATTGTTTAGAAGGAAATCTTGTAAAGTCTGTTTGACTTCCAGTCAGTCGAGAGAAAGTACAGATTGGTAACAGATTAAAGGGAAACAAATCCAACAGAAAATGACTACTACAAGAACGGCTTCAGTTCTCCTTGGCATATGTACACCATGTCTGCTGGAGACATGAATCACCATTCTTCCAAAACATATTCCCTAATTTGGTGTTTTGAATGGTGGTGAAGACGGGTGTTTAACCAAGATCTCCCATGTGTATTCAGTTGGGTTGAGATCCATTGACTGCAAAGACCATAGCATATTGTTCACATATGTGTTCAACCATTCAGTAACCATTTGCCCTGTTTATCGCATTGCCGTCTTACAAAAAAACAATTCTCAAATTAGAAATGTTTCACAACGAAAATGTTTCACAGAGAGGACACACAGGCTTGTAGAAGAGTTGACATGTTGACCTGTGCCTGAAGCAACCTAATCGGTTGGTCAAACTCTTGTTAAGCAGTTGGTCTGAAATGGAAGACCAAAAACACTTTTGTTTTACTCACAATACACAAAATACACTCAAAATCTGTACAAATGTGCATCTCCCCATGCATGTTCGTGCACCACAAAAAAGCATGTTCCAGCCTCAAATCATGCCAGAAAGATGCCCCTGCATGACTGAGTGATGCTTCTCTGCTAATTTACCCAGGTTTTTCCTTTAATCTGTCACCCATTTGTATCTTTTGATAGCAAGGTGTGAACCATTTTTGAAGAGAAAGTCATAGGTCAAATTACAAGCAACATTATGCACAGGCTCTGCCTGCAGTCCTGTTGAACTTGGCTCACTGCTCTTTAATTTACTTGTGACATATGGATCATCAGTTCTGAATACAATCTTGCTGAGTCTAGAAACAGCAGCCTGAAGTTAAACATCTTGTACTCGTGTGCTGATTGACAGCTTTCTTCTGCAAATAGCATAAACATAAGAATGTCACCAGGCCATTTGAAAGACATATAGCACCCTAATAATGTTCAGTTTTCCAGCAGCTATACCAATTCCAATGAGCTTTTTCCTATTTGTGGCCTCATGTTTTTGGATTTGAGTGGATATGTGAAGTATTCTCTAGCAGAGGTAATGGGTTCTGTCAGTGCATACTCTCTGCAAGCTACTTATTACCCTCCACGCACCAGCCCATCAATATCAAAGGCGTCACTGGTGAACAAAAATACACCAGTAAACTTTCTCAGATGTCCCTCAAACAGCTTCAATCAAAACAAGTCAATATACATTATATCCCTGCTCCCAGGGAAAGGTTGAGGCCTGCAATTTTATGTACAGATTGCATGGGGGGGACAGGGGAGGGTCATAACCATCCACAGAGCACACAACACTTATCCAGTCAGCACATATAGGTGAAACGTGGTGTGTGATGGAGATCTGTTGATTGCACAGCAGAAGGGGTCGGTGAGGGAACATGAGAAGTTTGTAAAGCAGGCAACTTCACGCTCAATTCATCACATCTCTCTCTCATCTCTGTCACAGAAACCGAATTGGAAATTGCTCCAACAGAGATAATCAGCACGTTAGGGAATGGGGTAAAAAAAAATCAGTGGAGAAAAGGAGATTTGTCCTCCTACAGACCACTCTGCATTAAGGAGAAAACAGCATCAGGATGACAGTAGTGATTTCCTTTGTTGCCCTGTGTTTGAGGTTGAGGCACTTCTCATTAGGTCTTATTTCATGTGCGAGCACACAGCGAATTGATTCATTGACGTGATGACCTGGAAGCCCACCAGTGGTGCTCGGGTCACTTCTACAACTGTGATTAATCAGCTGCTTCACATAGCTTGACAGACATCGCACCAGGAAGAGAAATTGCTTTCAACAATAACAACCTAATTTTTCAAGAATAAATGAATGTTACAGCAGGTATGTAGTTATGTGCAAAAGTTGTTACATTTGTAGCTATGCTTCGATGACATAATGTCACAGGTAATTCATAAGAAGACATTAATTCTGCATAACTGCCTGCGTTGAATTGTCATGCTCTCTTTGAATGTCTCTGATAAGTCCATATACTTGCTCAAAGAATAAATGTTAACGTTAACGCCGTCTTCAATGGAGCAGTTAGAGCGGTGAAGAAAAAATAAAGACTTATTGGAGAGACAGCCTATCACATCAGCACAGATTCTACCAAGATGAACGGCACTGTCTCAATAAATTGTATTTTTGTGTCAGAGAAGCACATGGGACCCTTGCCTAATGTAGCGTAAAAGTCTCTTTTGTGAAGCCTCAGATTCATTGTATCTGGCTGTCAGAGCTAAACTAGGGAAATTGCAGTGAACAATAGAAATAGAAAGGAAAGAGAGGTCAGGGCGCTGAGCTTGTTCCAGGAAACAACATGTGCTCTTTCCAAAAGATGACAGTCGGAGCTTGACTGAGACGGGATATTTTCTCAAAATCATTCTTGAGAGATACAATCTGGAATTCTGCAGTGCCGTTTTTGTACATGTATCTGTATAGACTTTTAATTGGTGGTGAAAGAAACTTTCAGCTTTCTTGAACATTTTCATTTGTGTCGTTTCAATTTCCGTTTTTTACCGATGTACTAGCTTAAACTGGTTTGATTTTGTCCAAACCAGCTGAACCAGAATTTGTCATTATGAGCTCTTTTGTTAAATTAAGGAAGCAAATAACAGGTCTCAGTATCAATCATTTAATAGGCGGTAGCTACAATACTCTCAGCTCTGTCTGCAGAGTACTACACTGGTGCAGTACACATTGCTGTAAAGTTAATAAACAAGGACACCTTTATTTTCCCCTTTTCAATATAACTCTAATGTAACCCCTGTCCCAGACAACCATCATGCCACCCATGCCTATCATATGTTTGCTATGTTAGCTAGCCAGCTAGTAGGCCTACAGTAAGATAACAGAAGTATGAGGCCTCATTTTAAATCGTAAATCACATTTTCCCTGTTGAACACTTCCTGTATACCTTCCTATATTCCTCTGGTGTTTCAATGGACAGACACATTTTATTTTAAGACTTTTATTGTGAAACTTCAACAGGAAGGTTTTTGTGGTAAACCTCTAGTCCACTCTCATTCATGGCTTTAGGAGAGGCTGAGTCACAAATGACACTTAGTGGTACAATTTGGTATTACTGGTCTAGTCCGGTATTATTTGGCTTGATGTCAAACCGGTTTACATTTTTTTAAAATTGGCCCAACCCTAAACAGCGCATAATTTTGGACAATGTTACCTCAAAGGAAACATTTCCATTGAAAAGTATTGTACAAACTGTGAAAGGTGTAAAGGTGTCGCCAATTATACTAATTTAGGTTGTGTTCCATTCAGGTCGAACAGTCAGGGTGTGGCTGTTGTGCATGTTGGCTCTGCTGCAATAAATAGAACAGAACCTTAATTAGTATCATTGGAAACACCTGTGATGACTATGAGTTGAGAGAAAAGTTCCCTGACAACAACGCACACTGACCCAATTGCTGCATCGAGTGAGTGCAGATATATAAAAGTTACAGAAAAGGCGTGTTGGAGGGAGCTGTTAGATGCTTTGACAACTTCGGTTGGAACCTACTGACACCATGCCCGACCTGAGATCACTGCTACACAGGGTGAGGAAAAGGCACAATTTCACCACAAGCTTTAATACATCACAATTCTTTGTGTATCCGCAACACTCTGTCAGGCTTTGGATTAATGCCCATACCATACATTTCATGCTCCATGCAACAGCATCTGCAGAGTGATATTGTTTTAAAGGGGGATAAAAAATCTTAAATCACCAACTGGGCTTGTGCGAACATGCCAAATTCATCTTTTTAGCAAATGTGTTCTTCATATTGTCATCTACTGACCGTCAGTGAAGTCCAACACTAAAGGCTTTATATAAAAGATGACTAACACTCCTCCTAATGGATTTCAGACACATACTGAGATGCATTCCAGAGCCATCAGATGCATTAGGATGTTTTTTTTTTCTTTTCTTTTCTGAAATGTAATTAAAGAACTTTGATTCAGGATATCTGATTCTTGTGTTGTGTCTGAATTCAGTTGACGGTATGGCCACATTATCTCATTGAAAGTGATAATCACCAAAACAAACTGAATCTTGTCCAACACGACCCCCATTCCAATTCCAATTTATTTTACCACCCACAGCCTGAATCAAATTGAACCTATTGACCACGCAGATAGAAAAGGACTGGTAAACAAAACAAGATGTTGCACACTTCCCCCTCATTAGATACTGAGAGCCCATTGAAAATCAACAACATATTGATGGGAACATGCTACATGTAGCCAAACATTCGGCTTAAAGGATTTAAACTTGATTTGCTTGCTGTTGTTGAATGCATCTTTAAGTCGTGGCTTTATGGAAACATAACATCTTCCTTTTCACTGAGGATCATGGGAAAATTCTGAATCCTGCAGCCTATAATATCACTATGACCAAGTACATGGTAGCTCCACATCCCATGCTGCTGGTATTCCTCCCTGTCCTTATTATTTGAATATAAAACCCATCAGCTTAGCTCGGCATGCAAGACAGTGTTCTTTGTTGTAGGCGATTGCCGCCATGCTTGGGACTGATACGGTTGTATGCTTTTATTTTACCCAGCACTCCAGTGGGTCCGTTGTGATTCAACAGTCATTATCAATGCCCAACACATGTCGGCCTGCCTCTAACTGTCCTAGTAGCACACTGACCACAACAGGGAACCGAACACACTAATCCATTGTGGTCTCAAAATGGATCCTGAACAATTGCTTGGCATTTGCAGCACTCACATGAGGTTGCTAAGAGTATGTCTTATTCTGTGCTAGGAAATAACAATGTATTTATCCTGTTCTGAATGCAGGATGGATCAACTGGATGATCCTCTTCAACACTTCAACAGGAACCACACTCCAGTCCACAGGAAAATTAGGTACACATGTAATATTAATCAGGACACACACATGTCAAGTCACTCCATATGCAATACCAAAGAGACTTCCATTATATAAGACTTTCCATATTAATGTATCTGACACTATAGACAATGGATAGTGCTGCCCTTCACAATCCATTTGTCCTGTTCCTCTCTTCCCGTTTACACATTAGGGAGGGTGTCAAATCTGAGCCGATTATTACACAAGGAAATCAAGCCATCTGACATGCCGATCAATGGCCGCCTTGACTGATGGGTCTCGTATCTAGATGAACGGCCCCCTAGAGGGATGCTTGCTCTGCCTCACCACTGCTACAGATACAGGGGGGGATGCAACAGTGATGACTGTCAAGGTCACCTCGCGGCCACAGAGATGACGTGATGCATCAGACCAACCCCGAGGAGATCATACAGCAAGATCTGACCACAGATTGAAGGGTATGCAAAATAAGAAAGACAAACACCCTCCTTCCATCTTACAAATGTTTATATTTCGTGTGTGTAGAGCCATTCGAGGCTACGCTGCAACACATGATGACTGTGGTTGATTAAAAGAGACCCATGAGAAATCGGGCAAATGCCCTCGTGGACCACTTGAAGTCTTTAGGGACAGGCTGCTCATTGTGATCCCCTCCAGCAGCGGCAGCAAGCTGTCTCTCATTCTGGGAAGGAAGTAGATATGTGCAGACTTTTATATTGAATACAGCCTGAAGATGTTTGGATGGCACAGTGATAATACTGGTCATCTGTTGAACCACAACTGAAAGGTCATATGGAACTACTTACAGCCAAGTTAAGTCAGTACACGCTATATCATTTGCTGATAAGTGTACCATACATGTATGCACACAGGCACATTCACGATAAACAATAGGCTGCAGAGATATTCTAAGCAGAAACTATTTATATGTTTGTCTTGTTTAATTCAAAATATGTTTGTTAGGGATCATATTTAGCCATGCTAATGCCGGTCTGTCACTTGGTTGGTTGATGAATTATTTCAACAACTGTGAGATGGATTGTCTGGAAATTTTGTATGTAAATGAGGATGAATACTAATGACTTTGGTGATTCTCTCACCTCTAGTAAAACCATGAGGTGCTGATTTTTTCATCTAGCACCACCATTAAGTTGACATTAGTAGTCATCTTGACAACCATGTAATGATTTGCCATAAAATTAGGTTCAGGCATTGATGTTACTCTCAGGATGAATTGTAATAACTCTGATGATCAGTTACCTTTACAACTAGTGCCATCATCTGGTCAAAGTAATTGCTTCACTTGATCCAATATTTTGGTTTGTGACCAAAACATGAATGGTTACACTTGTTATAGCATTAGCATGTCTGTTGACATTAAGCTCAAACCACCACTCTACCTAAATACAGCCTCACAAGGCCCATAGTGTTTCTCTTAGTCTTACTCAATAAGCTTCGAGTAAGTCCGGTCTCCAAGATGAGGTTTGTCACAGAATCCACAAAAGAAAATCTTCCAAACAAGCAAATAAACCTTTGTAAATGCTGAGTGTTGCTGCCTTGATCTATTTCGAAGTGGTATGGTTTGGGAATCCCTCTGTTCAGCTCAGTACATCTGCTGCCTGGTAATACACACAACATGAAATATACCTTATAGGATTACAACAAGTTCAAAGCAGCCATCTTGGTACAAAAACAGACCCTGCTACAAATGTGTGCTGACACTAGAAACATCTCTGCTCTTCAAGCGTTTAATCTGAGTGGCTCTTCGTTCTCTTACAGGCGCAAGTCCTGGTCTTCAGTGCTTCCGACCATGTTCTTTGTTTCTCTTCTCGCTTTCACTCTCCATCAAGAATAAATACATTTATCTTATAATGGGATCCCCTTTGATAAAAAGCAGTCTTCTGTCATTCTGTTGGAGGTGCCAGAGTGTTGGATGGTGAGAAACTCCAGGTTAAGTACTTTCTTTTATCACTGCTCCTTTTTATATGCAAATCATTCTGCCCGCCCATCTATTTACTGTTGCAGGTATTCAGACAGGGCCTCAAACCGTGCCAGCCAGAGACCGCAGCCTGCCTTCCGGCGCCAGCATGGGACTTGAAATAGATTTGATTAGGATTCAAAAATACGCCTTTGATCTCACGTTTGTTAGGCAAATGCAGCCACATGACAATATGCTTGAGAGGATGGAATGATTCTGCTGGCGTTTACAAAATAATGGACAATCTAATTGTACTGTAATGCAGGGTGTGCGCAGTTATTAATTTGTGAGGTGCAGTGAGCCAGAAACTGGGTTCATTTGCATCCAGCTCTGACACGTTGAGAGAAGCAGTGGTTTGGCTTCAAACAAATATGCTGTTGCGTATAGATAATCAGCACTCTGTTGCTGTGTGGCACAAACTCTACCTGCTGTCAGGATGAATAGACTGTCATTTTGTCAATAAATATGAAATACTGGGCAGGGGTTTTTCAATAATTAGATTTACCTTTACATAGTAGGATGCTCATAGCTGACTATACTTCTGTGAATACACAAATGATGAACTGATTTGGTCTTTCTGAGCAAAAGAGAGAGAGAGAGAGAGAGAGAGAGAGAAAAAAGCTGGCTTTCAGCTTCAGTCATCTAAATTGAGGCGAGGATGCTGTCAGGACTGCACACAGAAAGACCAATATACAAAAGTGCAATCATTCCAGCAATCTAACTGCTTCCATTACACCATCTTAAAATCTGTCACTTATGCTTTTTTCCAGTCACTTTCAAAAGAGCGCCCCAGACGTGAGCCGTTGTCTTTTTAAATGTTGAGTCACACACCCAAAAGACCTCAATGACCCAGATCGAAATCAAGCTTGATATGCATTATTTAAACTGTGTGGAATGTGTGTGATTTGAGAGTTAACCCACTTCTAAAAATACAACCATTATGCAGACTTTAATCTGACAACGCATATAGCGTTTTACAGCAGATTTTGATTTCCAGCACGATAATGTGTTTGCACTGCACTGAGCGCTTTTATCTTTCATTAAACCGAGGCCAGCCACAGTGATTGGACCAAATAACCTGCTCCAAATTCATTATTAACTACATTACACATTATTCTCTGATGAGCTGTAATTCTACTTGCATGGGCACAGCTGGAGGGCCAGCACAAAGGTCTTAACATTGCTAACTCCATGCTAGTTGGAATCTGCAGTGAGAGTCTATTAAAAGAAGTCTTCTACATAGGTAAACACTGTGAGATTAGTAGCAGCTGGCCAACTCACATAATTGAATTGTTGTCGTAGCACAAAATAGTCGATGTACTTTTTCCATTCTCAGTCATGAACAACAGCCTCTTTTGGGCGTGGGCTCAGACTGACTGGAAAAGCTCCCCCTTACTAGCTTAGCTTTTTCAGGCTGTAATTGACAACACTTGATGCTCAGGCTTTGGAAAAGACCATGGATTTCCATGGATTAAAGTGTGAGGGCCAAGGCTATGCCATCCTCTGCAACTGGATTAAATCACTTGATTGGTAAGGAAGCCACAGCGACGGCTGTGGCGGATTGCCAAGATATAAGGTGCTTGCTCTGCATCCAAGGTGGAAGGTTAACTATCCTGTCCAGAAGGGGCTTCAAACCATTTGGCCTTGACCGTGTGGGTCAGAGGACGACAGTCATAAATCACACGCCAATGAACTCCAATCAAAGTGCAGCATCAGGCCACTTCACATCCCATTTTCACTGACAGGTGGAAGAGCATCTTCGATTTGTATTTTCCAAAAGGTGATATTTCTAACACAAGAAAAAAGGACACACATGCATGTCAGACCCACACACAAACATATATATTGTAGACACAAAGAGCTACACATACACAAGATATGCTCATTTCTTCTGTTCTCGCTCAGCAGTCACCCAACCTTGAGTTGTTTCTTCCACATCAGTTAATGGCATCATATGCCCTCTTTCTCCCTTTCCCTCTCCGTCTTCCTCTGCACCACAGCTTCCCTAAGGCTTGAGGCTTTAAATGGCTTGGGTGCAAAAGTGGAGTCTGCTTCAAATCTCATTTCATGATTTATAATGCAGTGGGTCCTTTAAAGTTCTAATCCGTGATTGGTTTACGGCAGCATTTCCACCAGTGGTCCAATATACAATTCCTTGCTCATGCAAAAGAGTCCACACAGTGCAGACAGAGTCAACAGTGTGGACTCTACAATACATGGTCTGCAATTAAAATATGGACCATTCAGTACTGGAAACCTTTCAAGGACTGAGGCTTCAAAGGAACTTGATCCAACATGTAGGTTATGTTGTCTTGGCAACAGATTTTAATAACATTTGGTGAAAAGTTAGGCCGCAGGTCAAGGTACAAGTGATTACAGTGGTTTGTGGTACAGATCCACTCAACATTTCTCAAGCTGAGCATGAAGACCTTGGCAATAGCTGTTTGACCCAAAAATATCTCATCACACAGTCTTTTTACATGTTTTCTCTGAAGCCACATTTAGCCTCCCACAGCATATGGAATTTCCTTGAGATGCCAACAGTGGAATTTGATCAGAAATTATCAGATTTTTGCACATTTCTGTCATTTGCTCACGTGTTACTGCATTAACATATGATATACTATGGATATAATTAAACTTTTCTGTATTAAGAATGGATCAAATGACTATGTGTGCATGAAATGAATCAAACATAGTGCCAAACCAATATAAAATCATCACCTGGCTCTGCAGTTCCCCTCCGTTTTGTGGCGCTCGTGCAGACAAATTTACTGTTTTGGTTCATTCTCTCCACTCTGAACATTGTTTCCAGACACAGAAGGCAGCTATTTTCAGCAAAAAAAAAAAAAAAAAGCTCTACAAACCCATGGTTACACTGCCTGGCCTGCACCAAATGGCAGACAGACAAGCTTAGCATCTAGCCGCTGAACATAGTGAAGCATTTAGCAGCTAAAAAGCCAGATATGTTTCTCTGAGGAGTTGGTGGAGAGCAAAACAAAGTTAAATTATATTCATCAAATAGATGCAAACATGACTCATGCTAACAAGTTTGACATATCAACTTTATAGATAGAAAATACATTTGTTTACAGCTTGTTTCTGCCACCTCCAGAGAGTCTGAAAATTAATTGTTGCAGGTTTAAACCAATAAAAACAAATCAAACACATGTCGCAATAAATTATTTTCATTCAGAACCAAATCTGAAGTTGACTTTTCAGCTTTGGCAGAGGTGTGAGCTGAGTGTTTTCTGGATGAGGTGAATTGTTTGAAATTCATCCTGACACTTTTATTTGTTGTTGAACCATCAACTTTTGCTGTTGATACATTTCTGAATCAAGCAGCTGTCTGCCCCATTCACACACTACATGAACAATTACCCCTTTTCCGCTGCAAATGAAGCAATTGCTACTACCACCATTGACCCTCTGTCTTTTCTATAATATTGTTCATCTGTCATGAGTTAAGGAGACACACAGTAGCACAAATGCCAGTGAAAACCTGACAGTAAACTCCCACAACGCCTCTGAGAGCCATTTTAACGTCCAAAGCCACAGCGAGAGGAAGCGATCACACAGCCTCGATTTGGCAGTCCTTACGCAGTCATTGTCTCGGGGGTGATGAACGGCCTCCATCACAGCCACAGCCAACCACAGCCCAAACTAATTACTAGACTGGCAGGTCCTGTATTCATTGTGGGCTTTGGAACAGTACATGCCCAGTTTGCTATCTGCTCCGCATTCATGAAAAGGCCGTTACCACAAAGCCAGGTTAGGTGGAAGAGGAATGATGTAGTATGATGTTTTCTCTGTAACAGTGGAAACATGCCACAAATTCCTGCCATGTTGAATGTACTCTATTTCTTTCCTCGTTTTTTTTCAATCTTGTTAGCACCTGAGGGGAAGTTAGATATCACATGGGTCCAACCTGCAAGCCATCATTGCCTGTTTATGCCTCAAAAGAACTAATGTTAGGTGAAAATCTTCAAAGGGACTCACTGTGCCGCCACTTAGACAGATAATATGTTCCACTATAAAAGGGTCTTTCATCGACATTTAAATACCATTCCATCCTCATCATTCGGCACAATGCGGAGAAAATGTGTTTCTTTAATACCACCTCTGCTGTTGCTCCTAGTTTTGAACCGTACCAAAATATTAGTATTAAACCGCATACTCATGAAGTATATAACTGCTCCTTTTCCTTCTCATTTCTTGTCGAGTCAGAGACACCGGAAGAAAGTCACATTTAACTTTATCTTCCATGGTCAATCTATTTAACACTGTAAGCAGACTGAAATGGTTGGAGTGAAAGTGTCTGGGGAAATATCAGAGGCTGGGAAGACGTCCAATGATGCTGTGATTTATGGTTTCATTACCGCATCTACTAGGAAAGATCC
Organism: Argyrosomus regius; assembly: GCA_946959425.1. Lineage (NCBI taxonomy): Eukaryota > Metazoa > Chordata > Actinopteri > Sciaenidae > Argyrosomus > Argyrosomus regius. Next base: position 21,545,850 of record OX336892.1, on the reverse strand, counting down.
CTGTGTGAATCTCTGCTCTGAACATCGCTGCGCGTCATATCACCTATTTTCATCACTCACACATGAAAACACTTGTAGGCCAGAGAGGGATATACGCCACCCTCACTCTTGAATCTTGCGATTTTAGAAAACTTTGTAGGTCTAGTAATCTAATTACAAAATATTAAATTAAGCAGGCTAATGGTGATATAAAGATGGTACTAAAATAGCAAAGTTAGCCCAGTTAGCTTGTCATGGTTCTGCTTTATTGTACAGTACCTCAAAAATCAGAGGAGAGTAAGAGGGAATATGCTAACTCAACGGGAGTAAGCCATATCTGACAGATTGCATTTTTCTGCCCATAAAACATTCATGCAATGAATCACTTAAGATATCGAAATACGGGAGAGCTGGCTGGGTGCAAAGAATAGAATTCTATTTCATCCCTCCGAAAAAACACACTGTCATATAACTTACTTTTGGAAATGAAAGGAGTGAAGAAGAATGCATAATGCATCTGAAATGGGCTGAACAAAGGGGATACATATCACAGGTATTCATGCAGAGCTATTAGTTTCTTATTGAACTATGTATCAAAGTGCTTTCTTCAAAAGGCCAACAGATAGTGCTATCACTCTGATATACTGACCTATAATTTGGACATCCTGTCTAGACTGTGTCTTGGAGTAACTAAAAATGTCCAAATGCTGGAGAAATATTTCACTTAGAAATGACTTTTTCATTTTTGATTCATTTTGTCCTGTTTCACCTTATGATGAAACTTAAAGGTGCACTAATCAATATTTCAGTATTAACAATGGATCAGATAACTATGTGCAACGTGAAAGGGGTCGCTCTTAATGACAACCCCACAGAGAGTTATTACTCAACCTTTTTGAGTTCACCTCAGCTCTATGGAGACTGTTTTACCATCTTTCAGCTCAATGTTTTTGTTTTATGGTTCGCAAGTTGTAATACAGTTTTGGTTTAACCCTACCGTACACAATCTGCCCAGGACCAAGCAGTAGACAGACAAAGTTAGAGACTAGCTGCTAAACATAACAAAGACAGCAGCTAATAATCCAGATTTTCTTTGCTAAGGAGCTAGTGGAGACCAAAACAGAGCTAAAAGAGAATATTTCTATTGCTAATTGATATTTGACTACTTGATATTTGTCAGGTTGCGAGAAACATCACTCCAAATGAATGGATGGATGAATAAATAAGCAACAATGTGCTAACAAGTTAATAATAACTTTAAGAGGTGATAATATGTGTTGTGGGAGCTGTGGCACTTAAATGACCAAAGAAATCAATGAATGCAGCGTTAACTTTACAGAGCAGAATCAATAAATAGGCTGCTTTGATTAAAATCCAACTGAAGTCACATTCATTCATCCTTTTTGCAGTCTAATAATGTCTTTAAATATATTATTAAAATGATACAAAATATTAAGAGGAAGAAAAAAGACATTAGGGGAAATATCAGATTTGCTTCTTTTCATTTCAGACGGGTGAGGCGACATTTCTGTGTTTGATTGACAGCAGAGTTTTGGTGTTACACATAAGGAACAAAAGACGAGAGTAAACAAACTCTAACTGGACCGAAGTGACATTTGCAGTTGAGTTTACTGCTGTTTAAAGTGCTGCAGCTGAACAGCTGTAGCTGGCAAACTGACATTATAAGTACACATTTTCCAGCTGTACCAAGCTGGTCCCTCATTCAACAAGCAAAGGTACAGAACGAGATGTGTGTTCATGTTTGTAAGTTAAATATGAAGGAAAGTATAGCAGGAAAGCTAATGTGGATTGTTGCAATAACTGCAGTAATGAAATACTGTGCTACTGACAGGCCAGCAGTTAGGGATGGCAAGCCGCTGCTACAACCACATGGTGGTGGTCACATCATGTCACGTCATGTTCAAGCTTTATTTTTAAGACAGGAAAGTGTCCCAGACTAAGCTGAAGACACAACACAGCAGAAAAATTCGCTCTCTGCTACACAATGCCTCTTTTCGGTTTAACTAGTTAACTGTTAACTGTCGACTTTCAGTTATATGCAAACCATTTTTGCCAACACATTATTATTCTGCTGAAAGTCGCCCGTTAACAGGGGTTATTCACTTGGCAGACCAAGGAGAAGAGAGTGTGCAGGTGATTAAGCAGGTACTGAGATAAAACATTGCACTAAGAACATTATCCTGCTGTACCCCTTACAAAGTAATTTGCAAAAAGAGAAAAGAAATGGCGCTAATGGCGCTAATACTGGGCTGTCGAGCCACCCCAAATCTCTGCAGGGGAAAACTTCACCGTGACAGCCTTAGTTCAGAGACTGTGTGTCTTTGTAGCAGGCTGCTGTGACCGTCTGCCTTGCCTCTGAACACTGCTACTACTACTTTATGCAAGATTTGATTGGCTGTATTGGAAGGTCTAATGCTATTCTATTGTATATCATGAAACCAAAAAATACAAAATATAAATTCATCTATTTTTGATCTTGAGGAGAGCGTAGGGCAAGTGATTTACAGAGCAGATATGTATGTTGTAGCAGGCAAAAATCTAGTCGCTTAGTTGCTGTATAAACCCTTAGAAAGCATTATTATGTTTCATAACAGTGATAAGGTATGACACATATAGTTTCATATTCATATATGTGTTCAAAGATTAGGTATCACAAGTTTGTATGAAAGTTGACAAGGTCTTATTAACATAATGGTGCTCTCTGTAACCACAAAGGACAGCGAGTGGTTACTGTTCCCTCAGCCTAAGATGATCTAAGGCTATAATGATATCCAATGGCTATTATATGAAGCTCTTACAGAGGCAGAAAATAAACATCACACCGTTTGTCACCACAGGCATTTTGTTGATCCTGACAATGGAGTCAAGGTTCAAAACCTGTCATCATAACAGACACTCAAAGTGGAAATGTAGCGGCGCAGAGAAAACAGAGCCACAGCCCCGCTGGAATAACGTCTCATAATAACTGAGTGGAAATAAAGCACTGGCTCTGCAGGATCCACATACTTATGCAAGCATCAGTATTAGTTCTTTCACTGATTACACAGTACATATTCATGACGATATTGTATGTTCATGAGTCACACTCAGTGTTATTGAGTGTGGGTCACCCCCGTTTTGGCAGCGCTCAGACCCCAATCACTGTAGATCCGTGTGTAAAGCAGATTAAAATAGACTTGAATTGTAAAAATTGGGTCGCGGTTACGCACATATAGCAGCAGTGAGATGTGACTATGTCGACAGCTGTGTTAATTAAAATAAAGTGTATCTGACTGAATAAAGCAGCTGAAACGCCTATGTTTAGTCAAGATTTTAACCATCAGGCTTCCGGGTGCCCAACATGCCACAGTGCATTAATGAATCAAACAAAAAGAAAAGGCATAAGTGTTTAAGTCAAGAAAAAATGCTGAACTTTTGCTGCTTTTCTCTGATTTATAGAATTAAAACTGAAGATCTCTTGGTTCTAGCTTTTACCTATAAGCATGTTATTAATAGGACTGTACCTTTACCTTCTGTAGACATTATGGAAAACCATGTCCTCGCTCTTCATCCATTAGAGGTGAAGAAAATATATATAATAATTCCTAACAGGACTGGCCCTTAATGCAACATTGTTGCCTTGAACATCAGTTCAAGTTGACAGGCCCATAGGTATAAGCAGTTGTAATAGTGATGAAATCATATGTAATGTCTTGCGACTGTTGGTATTGGACATCATCATACATCATGAGGCCTTACAGCAACTTCTACAATGTACACGTGTGTGTTATGGAGGTATTAGATTACAGGTGTGATGCCGCAGTCACTTGTTTCACACTGTGATCAACTTGTCTGGTTTGGGAGGCTGCCACAGCTACAGAGCTGTTCCATTGATAACGACTGGCACTTGACTCGGGCTGTGCGCATAAGCATCTCTACATTTGTCTAAGACTCCTCAAGGACACTGTTTCTTGCAATAAGTCATCCATCTTTCAATATGAGCAAATCCTTTGACACAAGGTTATGTTGGTTTTCCTTTCCCCAGATTTAGCCCAGAGCAATGGATCCCACAGACACCGAGGACATGTGTAGGCATGCTTCAGTGTGACAGCTCCATCTGGACTCACCACACGGACCTTTTAATGATTACGGAGCAGGATTCCCCTCTCAAGGTCCCAGTACTCTGACCAGTGTCTACTCTGCTATGCCTTCAATCGTAATTTTCTCCTCTTTGATACGTACTTTATCATCTTTAGCTGTGAGGGCGAGGGATGTTACACCTATATGTATGGAGACTTTTAGTGTTTGATCTTCATCTCTGTGAAATGTACCGACAGGATATTTTTTCCCCAGTCCGTCTGTCTGTGTGTGTGGGTGGTAGCTGTGCCATTTGATTGAGATATGCGACAGTAGCACTGGTTACGGTGGACCATTAAATGAGTGTCCTTGGGCTCCTGGGCTCCTCTCATCACTCTTGGGTGGCTGGCTGTCCCTGGGCAATGTGAGCCGTGCAGGTCTCTGCTTGGTTCCATTATTTATGACTGTCAATCTGACTTCAGGTCCCTCCACCTCTGCCATTCAGCCCACCACACCAAATGTCAGTAGAATGTGTAGCAAGAGATAACCGTTTTTATCAGAAAAACACTGGGATGCCTCGATTTGTTTCGACTTATACGACCGGAGAGACCCAAGTGCCAACAAACACTGCCTGATTTTTTTCTGTAGAAGCTGTATTTTTGCAAATGCACAAATGCAAAGCCCTGATCAAACAGAGCACAGCTTTTGCAGCAAGAGGCATGCTTTACCTCTCTTCTCTGGGCAATAAGCATTTTGTGAGACGCTCATGCCTCGCATTTTTGCAGGAGTACTTAGATTGAAAAAACTTTAACTGAGAGCAGAAAAGAACCTGATGTCGATTTCATTTTTCCCCATTGTCCAATCGGATGAATTGAGAAGCAGTTTACAGTTGCTTGGAAACAATAATCAGGGAGAACAACCTAGTCATGTCTGTTACTGGAGCTATGTGATTTTACCAACCACAGTTACCATGATTTGAACAGAAAACAGCAGGCCTGGAGGTGCATCCAGTGCGATGGATTTCAGGTTGTTTTCTTTAACTTACACTGTACTCATAGTAACCGGTAGCATACAGTTCAAGGTTTGTGTTAAGTTAATATGATAGGTAGGCTTTAAACCAATAGGCATGCTGTTTTAAAGGTAGCAATTTGTGCTATTTGTAGCAAAAGTGCTTGTTGGGTTGCCGAACACTGAACTATGAGGATTGCTATTCCTGTTTTGCCTGTGCTGTGGTTGATTTGGTATTTTTTTTATTGGATGGGCTTTTAAAAATGTTACGCTTATGATGCTAATGCTTTTGTTTTATCTTATTTTAATCCACCCTCAGTTCACACTTTCGTAGGTTCATACCAGCCAGACAGGGGTTGTGCCATAGGTGCCCCTATCCCAGTCACTGCATGTATGATGTGCTGCTTTAACTCATTACTGCCTTTACACTTACACTTGTGGTGTTGCTGTGTTTTTGTAGTGTTTAGGTAACAGTCTGTGTGTGGTGGGAGTGTGTCAATATTCTTACAGCCCTTAGGTAACATTGATTTTTATCTTCTTTTTTTAGCATCCTTTACTGAATGGCATCAGCATTTGGTCAATCTAGAGTCAGAGTTCACATCTCTGTATCATTTGTGGGGGACTTTTTAATCCAACTTTGAGGCTCACCAGTCTCATTATTTGGTTAACGTTAGCTCACTTTCAACATCTATCTTTCTGACAGAATTTTAGGGTGTTGAATAAACAGTAGTCTACTCTACCTAACCTCAAAAATATAACCCTAACCCATTTCAAACAAATGCTAAGTCGCTCGACCAGGACCAATGGACTCCCTTTAGTTAGTTGTAATTTTGTGATGCTAGGCCCACTGATTGACAACAATTGTCAAACTGTCCCAGACTCATCCTAAAATAAGTTTTACTCTGATTATCATCCAGGCAAAGCACCTGGACCAGATGGTGGTACTCCCCATGATTTCTTCTCTTTCTGACAGTCTCATGTACCCATATGGATCTCTGGTTCCTCTGTGTACAGCACATGTCTAATCTTTGTCAATTAATGGCACAATCCAAATCATCCAGGTAGACCAAAAGTGACCACATCATCAGAAGATAAATATATCAAGCTTTGTTGCCTGAGATAAAAAAGCAATTTTATTAGATACACAATTTTATAAATAGAACACAAGAACACAAGACAATCTCCAAAAGTACTGTCAAAAAGCCTTTCTTGTGGTGGCCTCCGCGGATAAGTAGCAGATTCTAAACCACTTGTCGAGAGCAAAAACAAAATCAGACACTTGGGGTGGGCTAAGCAATTATCTGCATTTCACAGTGAATTAATTTCACTAATGAATCCAAGGTTGTGAGTCTGGGGGTGTTTTTCCATACTCTGGAGTTGGACACCTGCATCAGGCATTCTTCAGAGACATGCTACACCCTCTGGATTGCATCTTATGGAGAATGATTCATCCTGCAGCAGGATTATGGCCCCAAACACACATCAAAGCTACGTAAGAACTACTTGAAGACCATCATGTCATGTACTCCACAGTCACCTGACCTCAACTCCATTTATAAGAGCACTTATAACAGGGAGACTGAGAAAGACAAGCATTTTCTCTGACATTGCTAGAAGCCCTTTGGAACATTGTCAAGTCGTGCTGGGGTAACATGGGTCATCGGGTTTTACGCATGGATTCCATGCTCAAACTATGAAATGACACATATGGAATTATAGTAAATGGAAAAGGTGTAACAGGTGTGCTTTGTCAAAAGTTAATTAGTGGAATTATGTTGTGTTGCTCAGAGGTAATGCTGGCATACAAAAAACCCTATTTGACTACTGTAATAATCCATATTATGACAAGAACTGCTCAACTAAGTAAAGCGAAATTTTGTAGGCTTAAACAAAAATAGCAGTCACTGCAAAAAAAAAAAATGCTGTGCCTGATCGGGGCCAAAGGATGTTTTGAAAGTGTTCTGAAAATGTGCATCATTCATTTGGGTTTTACCCGATTCCTGGAAGCTTTATATGGGCTAAACTACTGACCCAAACAGGCTTGGACCAAGGGGTTGATGTGACTAATGGATAGTGATCTGGTAGGTCTGAGGCCTTTGGCAGGCAGAGGTCTCAGTTTGAGCGATTGTTCTGACCTGCCCATCCATCAGTCAGATTGTGACAGGCAGGAGTTCTTTCCACAGAGGGACAGCCCTGACCTGGAAGAAGGCAGCTACTGTATCCCCTCTACCATCGTCCTCATAAGACATTCGCATCTTCATACCTCTGGGGAGAGAAGATGGTCCTGCTGAGCTGAAAGAATCAGTGTCCCTGCTGGATTGTAATTTGAGATTTTTCGAGTGGCTGTGGATGAAGGATGCCCTCACAACTGAGAGCACATCTTGAATAAAGGATGACGCAGAAAGGTAATTTGACAAGCAGTGCAAACAAAGGTGACAGTGTAAGTTCAGTGAATATATTCATGTTATAAATGTCTTCGACGAAAACAGCTTTGTAATGTTGATGCATTTATTTACATGATGAATCACGCCACCATCAGCTCAGAGAGTTCAGTAAAATTACATCTACACAAGTCAAGATGCAGTAGGGCTGCATCATGCAAATGAAACAAGGCGTATTAATCAATACTGTATTTCCCCCCACTAAGTGAAGCGTTAACTATCACACTATTTTAGGAACATGACATTTGAATAAATATTTGATTAAGCTGGAACAGAATACATGCATGTTTGACAAGAAAAATCCATCACAATTTTTGGTTAATGCAAATGGCATTTACTCTAGTATTAATGAGGTTGGCTTTCCTCTGTACGGCAGCGGAGCAACTTAGAACCGAGAATCATATTAACACGTTGTTTTTGATATGTGACACGCCTGAAAATATGAGAAGAAGAAGAAGAAAAACAGGGAACCTAAGAGTGGTCAGACACACTGTGTGATAAAAGAGAACAGAGAATACAAGGACTGCAACAAAATCAGAGAGATACTTCAGACTGTGGATGAACTCCAAGCTCCATTTCTGTTGGCGCGCCATGTTACCATAGTGAGCTCAGCTGCATTCCTCTCAATACGCTGTGAATTAATAATTTGGTAATTGTTTGTAAAGAGTGATTGAAGGAGAAGGATTGAATGTTAAATGAGTTGGCTGTAAGTACCCAGGCGGCTCGTTTGTATTTAGCAACTGACAAAGAGAATCAAGGGCGCTATTTTTAAAATGGTGAATGTCGTCGAGGTTTGAAGCAGATAAAGATGTATTTTCATTCAGCACGAACTTTTCATGAACTTTTGGTGATTCACTCTTCAGTTTTACAATAGCAGAACCATCTATACTCCAAGTCTAATTCCAAGTTCTTTTTTCATCTATGTTAACTCAATATACTGTGCAAATTAACATAGATTGAATGGCCCCCTATAGGACAAAACCATGAAAAGAAAAGTAAGAATTTTACGGAGACACTGAACTAAAAGAAATGCATAAAATCCTACTACTGTTTTCAAAAGCGAGTCTAATTCATGATTAAATGAAAACAGCCATGCTTAAAAGGCTGTCATATATTTGTTGTAATGTATATTATGATTCATTCATAATTTATGAGGTAATGAAAATTCAAATGTCTGACTGAGACACAAGCCTGTGAAAACGGAAAATCGAGCTCTTAGTGAAACATGCAGTCATTTGTATGCGCACGTATGCATGCATGCGTGCATATGTCAAAACACTGAAACAAATCTTTATCTAGGACAATACTTATATGACTGTTGCATACTGTTAAGTTATGTGAGTAAATAAACAAGTCAAAGTGAGTGGAGCCGTGTAGCGATAATGTAATTGCACAGCACAATGTAGTGCAGGGGGTGAATGCATCGTCGATCTTTAACACCACATACATACATGTCTGTCATGTCTGTGGTTTGCACATAGAATATACCAGGAATATTCTATCGATGCAGCTCAACTCTGCAGTTTTGGTTTAGTGCCTACTGTGGTTTGAGCTCTTGGTGGACAAAACATTAAAATTTGGGCAATTAGGCAGAGCTGAAGCGGACAGGCTATAGGAGCAGCTGCCAGGACTGAGTGCTAAAATCTCAGAGACCTGTTAACTAAAGCAAACACACTTAAAACATTAACGCTTTAAAATTCAGACGATCGATTTTAGTCAGAATTTGCATCAAGACGCATTAAAACGAGATGAAATTCGATATTGCTCAACACTGTATACATGAGCAGTTGAGAGTCTGTCCTTCGAATCTTAAGGCATCTTCACCATTTGCTTTAGTACAAAGAATCTTAAGTAGCTTGGGGACATTCTCCATGCGCTTATTACGTTAGTGCATGAAGTACTGATAAAGCCGTATAGTAGACTTAAAGAGGCATAATGCACTGCTCTCAGAAACATCTCTGTTCATTCATTTCCAAGCCACGTTGGGCCAAACACAAAGTAACACTTATGTAACCTGGATTCAACATTCAGCCATATTCTTCCCACAACGAGCGCGGCTCCGTAGTTAGCTTAATCGGGATTGATGGTACAGCACATTGGGTCTAAATTTAGTCTCACCAAGAACATTCCTCTCCTTGCCGTTGCTGTGGGGCGAAGCTGAGGTTTTCAGATCCTCCACAGTCACACGCACAGGATGGGAGGCAGTGGAGCTGAAATGCACTCCTATGTCACACTCTGTGCCCTCCTCCATGCCACACTCTGTTTCTTTTTTTTTTCCCCTCTCCCTCCCTTTATCTCTCCATGCACTGGGATTTTGTGGATCACTTACTCAGGGAAAAAAACCCTGAGGAAACAGGATCCTGTGTTCAGAGGTCCAATTTCTAAAATCTACTCTTATGCGGATCAGCTGAAATGTAAAGCACAAATCAAACTGGATCATTAATAGCGGAGACTTGTTAATTTTCAGCGTTTGACACATCATACGTTAACAAAAAACTGTTAAAACCGAACACATTATTCAACATAGGCACATCACACTGCGCAGCTTTAGTGGCACTCTGGGGAGATACTCTCTATTTTTTCAATTTGCATCTGTGCCTCTGTAAAAATTGCAAAAAATTAAAAAAACAGACACTGAAAGAACCTTCAGGCAAACCGTTATTATTTTGCCATGATTTGATTTTCAAGACAGAAGCAGCAAGATGGTAGCAAAAGCCATCTCATCATAGTACATATTTTACATTTTAAATGTGCCTCTGGCCTTTAGACTTTACTAGCAGTAGTTGGCAGTGTGCTGTCACTGTATTGTCGCCAATGTATCTGCAAACATGCCTAATGTACAATAACTGCTTGTCTGTTTTTAGGACAATTTGTAGCAACAAGTTCACCAAGTTCTGTCTAAATAACTGGATAAGTTCATTGATAGTGCATTTGTCTCTCGTGTTGCTGCCAATGGTGATGTTCTGTCCATTTTTGGGTCTGTCTGATTCAATCACATGTTGAATTGAGCCTAATTGATCGAAGTTTTGGATCAGATCCAATATGTGTAGTCAATCATGGATAATGGTCACCAAAGTTGACTGTTTGCAAGAGACGGGAACCACGGTATTTGATATCAAAAAGTTAACACCTAACCCTACAGCTACAGCCTCGCCTTTTCCTGTGCAATAATGATGCCAAACAACTTCCTGCTTTGGCACTGGATGCACACACTGTTTTTAAAAGCTATTTAAATAAACAACAATGCAGCTTTTTTCTGGAGCGAGAACAGCCTCAATATTAAATATGATTTATTTCCCGTAAAACATCAAGCGCAGACATAGCATTTTTTAAATTCAGTTGGCAAGATAGAGATATTGTTGCGAAACAATGGAGTCTGCTCAGTAATAAGCTCTCAAAGTGGTATCCAGTGTTCTCTTTCAATAATAAAGTGCCTCTTGGAAAATTAAAGTCTGGCACATGTAAAATGGATTTTGTTTTGATTCATATCCTTTAAAATCTACACTGCAGAGGATTAAACAGTGAATGTAATTTGGCAGCAGTTCCATAAAAAACTAAGCGGTCTAAGCGCCTATTGACTCTATTTTTGGTTACTTTTTTGAAATTCACTTACTCTGAAGATAATAATTACTTTCTCAAAAAATTAAGTTCAAAACACAGTTTATTCTGTATATACAAAATAATTAATGTTTGCTTGCTCTGTACAATAGGATTTCTTTTCTTTTTTTTAAATCTACTGAACCTGCGACTTTCTTGCCTGCAAGGTAACCCATGTATGTTGACAGAGGGGAGTGTCTGCCCAAGAGGAGTTCAGCAGGAACAGTAGAACAACTTTAGTTGTTAAGGTAACATTAGTGAACTGCATTCTTCAACATATAATCCCATCTTGATCTCAGTCCCATCAAAACATGCCATAACAAATACACTGGTTGAAAATAAAAAGCTGAAACAAGTCTACACGATGAGAGAGTTGTCAACATAGATGGACTCCAGTGATATTGCACTTGAAGCAATATGAACATTTGTATTAAATGACCCAGACTCTTGTTTTATTGTGTTACTTGCTCTGTCCCTCATGCCAAGAACTGCTAAATTGCATCTTAACACTACATTGATTGATGTTTTGGCCACTTGGGGACAGTGGAAACAAGGATGAGTGAGAAACAAACAAAAAATATACATATATAAACATATATAGACCAGGTGTGTGAAATACTCATACATTCAATGACTAAGCAGGCAGAGCCAAACCCAGACAAGAGGAGCCTTGTTTGGCTCGTGCTGGGTGAGCAATTTCTATTCAAGAGACTGGATGCCAACTTAAATTTGACACATCGCTCTTTATACTACTTTACTGAAAGGAAAAAGCAGTTATTCATATCAAATGCCAGTGGTGGTAATTCGCTGTAATAGCATTTTCAGAATAGAATAAAAGAAAAAGACCTTAAAGATCCAGTATGTAGGATTTTGTGGCATCTAGCACTGACGTTGGACGACTGCCACCGACTGAACACCCCTCACTTCACCCTTTGGCCGTGACTACATTGGCCGTGAAACTCACAAAAAAAAACACAAAAGGCCCAAATTATAGCCAGTATTTTGTTTGTCTGGGCTACTGTAGGAACGTGGTGGCATAGCCACATTGCCATATTCTGCCAGTAGATCTTACACACTGGAACTTTATGTAAACAATGCAACTTTCAAAGCATAAAAAAAAAAAAAAACACTGTAAATGTTTGGATAGAAAGTACATTTAATTCAGTATTTGTTGAGCCTTAAGGATGCACAGAAGGTATTTTAGTGAGAAATATTGACTGTAAATAAACCGTGTTTGTTTACAATGAGAACTCCACAGGGTACCTTTAAAAAAATAAACCTAGAGATGCCTTTGAAGAATGTGACACTTGGAGCAATATGATTAAAAATAAATCCATATTCTGGTGTTGTGTTTCATAGCTGGGGATATAATCATTATTTGTTTTTCATATCAAAAAATTGCAAATAAAAGAGACTTACATTATTTTGTCTTTAAAGCAAACTTCACTGATATTTTATATATTGAGTTTATTAACTATCAGGAGGTTACTGGAAAATAAACGGAGATACTTTTCATCAAAATACTGAATCAGGTCAGATTTTCCTCCTAAAAGTCAAATCATACACAGCATAGGGATTTGGGACGAAAACCTTATACCCACAAATTATATTTTGAAACCAATTAGGCTTACCTACTACTAGTGAATACAAATTTAAAACAACTTCTCATTAACCAGTTTAATCATAATTTCGAGAGGGTCATGAGGCCAATGCTCCTGATCTCATATTGAATATAAATACTAATGAGGGCCCTAATCAATGATAAATTAATGCATAAATGACTTGATTGCTCATTTCTGGTCTGAAAGCAACATTTCATCCTGGCACACTGTATGTCTTTGACAAAAAAAAGCCATCTGTTATGCACACACACACACACACACATATGCAACCACCCTAAGCAACACACACACACACCCCTGCTGTTTCATCTAGGGATGTTTCTCTGCTGATAGACAAAATAAGTTATGTTCTATTGTATGATGCAGCATCCCAGAGGCTCCTAGTCAAGGTTATTGATCAACACTCACCTCCATAATTGCATTGCCGTCTATTTAATTCGCTGTTAAGCTCCTCATTAATTACCCTGTTTTTCATCTGGGCATAGCTATTAATCTCTTAGTCTTTGATCTGTTTAATATGCCTTGTGGACTAGTCTTGACATCCACAGTTGTCTGAACACATTCGGAAGTCCACTGACTTGTTTTGTTGATGTCAATAGACTACAGGAAAAGAAACGTACATGAGCAGAATGCAGAGGAAAAACTCTTCTGTAGATTTTGAAAAAAAAAAACAGAGAATACTTTGAGAATATATGTGTACTGATTGAGAGATCTCTGAACTCTGACAGCAGAAAATGCCTAGGAGTTTGTTTGTGAGCTTGCATTTACTAAACAAAAGCACAAGACCGTGGAACTCATCTAAAATTGAGATCTTCTTTGAGATGTTTCACACTTGAGGGAGGAGGGAAAAGTACAAAAATTAGTCTGGTCTCTGTCCAAGCTTTTTCTTGCCAAATCTGAAAGCATCTACACATCATTTTGAAAACTAATCTTGAGTGCCTTATCCACGGTGAAAACTGACTTTCAAACTCAATCTCCCCAGCAATCAATCTTCCCCTGGCAGGGTAAGTCTGTCGAAACTAGGAGCCTTGGCTATGAAGAAAGTAACATTTCAATTTCTCTCTTCAACTCTTAGTGGCACCCAGCATATGTTAGCCTTGGCACCGGATGGAACCATTATGGATGGGCGACAGGGGTGTTCTTCTAGAAGGAAATGGAGGAATGAATTAATTCATCTAAAGTCTCTCTCTGAGAAAAGAAATATGTAGAGGTTGCTGTGGCCGTGAGATTACAAAAAGGAGTTTGTGATTGAACCTGCTGCTTTATGTAACCTAAGTAAAGAATTAATGGTTTGAATGAATGCCACCTTATTGCATTAGTGGCCTGGGAAGAGATACTACCTCATACTGTTAGAAATCTTTCAATTCTGATTCATGATGCTTCAGGTCACAAGAGAATCAACAAATCTGATGAAAATGTCATGCTAACCTGAGCCCTGCCAGCAGTTTCTTGTGACGAGTTACTGAGTTATGTCTTAATAGTTCCTGGCAAAGGAGAGGAGGCTTTAATCAGAGGCAGCACTTGAATACTTTAGAGAGGCAACTTTAAGGCCAGCTTCTATTTCGTGTTCTGGTGCTCTGCAAATTTCATGATCAAAGCTTTAATGGACAGCTCACATAGAAAGATATGTGAACGTCTGTGACAGTTTCAGCAATAATAGGCTGCTACTGACAAAGAACTGTGTTTTTTTTTAGTCAAATGGGCATGGCAAGCAAGTAAAAATTAGAAAATGAGATGCTATTGTCAGCAGTAAATATTCTACCTTCTAATTACAGATCAATTTCCAATTACTAATTTCAGTGAAAGAGATCAGAATGCATACTATTATATGTTATTTGTCCTGAAACAGGTGATTATTTTACTCCAATTTTGATCATCTATTCATTATTTCAGTCAGACTTCCAGTTACCTAAAAGTGACAGTTTTTAAGGTTTGGGCTTTTGACTGTTAGTCAGACAAAATGAGCAATTTTAATACATGGTGATCTATTCAAACTTAATTTTTTAGGGCTTTTTAGCCTAGACAGTGATAGATTGAGAGAGACAGGAAAGTGGATGGAGAGAGAGAGGGAGTCACATGCAGCAAAGGAACCGACTGCTGTAAGGACTTAACCTTAACACATGAGGCGTACACTCTACAGGTGAGCTACCAGGGTGCAATTAATTAAGAAAATTAATTTACAGAATTTATAGAATGAACAAATAGGTAATCAGCAACAATCACCAACAGTGGTGTTCACCTAGGTCTATAACTTCCTCGAGGGGTTGCTGTGTAAGTCTCAATTGTCAGGTTTGGTTTGCCACCCGCGGTGATTGGCTAAATGTCAATAGACAAAGTGAGAGAAAATCCCTTCCAGTTTATCCATCTCAAATGAGTGACAAAAATCAATGGCTGAGATGCTTATCAGGAGCATATAAATAATTAATTGCAAGCCTATGGCAGGTGTATAATTAATCAAGGGGTGATAAGTTGTGGTGATAAATATTTCAAGGGGTGGCTAAGAAAGAAAGAAAGAGCCCTCTCTTGTCAACAGATCCCACAGTCGAGCATTCTCTACAGGAGACTGGTCTTATTGAGTCTCAACAATCGTGCAGTCATTTTCTCTGAATGCATGTGTGTTTTTGTGTGATAGCTCTCCCAGAGATGATGGAGACAGCTCCCATGGTGAAGATCAAAGGGCTGGAACATGCACAGGCTAGCTAACAGTTTATTGTTCATGTCTATGGATCAACTCTGACATCCCAAGGGCCCAGACCCTTGGAATTGGTTGGAACGATGGGGGGGTTTGCTTCAAGCGAAACTGGTAAGAGATACAGCACTCACTTGTGGATAGATTGTGATTCTCTACTACTCACTGAATATATTTTCTGTGTAACTGATGGGTATACAACCTTTGTGATCCAAGACAATATTGAGAGGTATAAAAAACCCTCAAGATCCCTTTTTAAAGCTGCACTATAGACTTTAGCAGGCAGAAACACTAAAGCCACTCTGGAATGGTAAAGTATCATAGCATGTTTCATGTCTTACAATATCCAATATCTATGAAAGGCCACTTGTCCTCTGCATGCCTGAGCACAAGCATCATCAGCAAGTTAGTGTTAGCAGTAGCACACCTGATAGAGTGATCTTCACAGTTACACTAATTGATGAAACATCTTTTTTCCTCACAATTCAGATATGTCAACTCAGCCAGAAAAGCAGTGTTTTGCTGCCCTCTCTAGTTGAAAGTCTTGAGACTGTTTTACCTCTGACAACATCCATCACAGTGATGTCACGGGGTCCAGGAGTACACCTGTACATCACTACTGCAGCACCACGGGTGGCTAAAAAACAGATTTTCTGAGAGTGCTGTTACTATCAAAACCTGTATACCTCAATGCATGAACCTCGTTGGAATCATGTTTCATGAGATAGCATGACTGAAGATACCTGATCCACTTAATCAGGTCAGTATCAAGTTGGTGCAACCCTATTTCACAGGTCCTGATCCAAAAGAGGTGGGCCACCTTGCCTTAAAGGTCCAGTATGTAGAATTTAATGGCATCCAGAGATGTATGCAGATTGCGCCCCGTCTCTCTTTCCTTGAGTGAAACTACCACGTGAAAGGCCCTGTAGAAAGTATTTAGTTTGTCCGTTCTGGGCTACTATAGACTCCATAAACGAGGCTCTGTTCTCCGATATAGAAGGTTCATTCTAAGGTAACAAGAACACTAACAGGAGATTATACACTAACTAACATAATTTCTGTCACATTCTGTAAACAGAGGCCCTAAATCTCTCACACTGGACTATTGAATACAGACATCCTCCATGAATATAATAAGAATTTATTACACTTTTTGAAATAAAACACTAAAGAAGAGCAGATGCTCTATTTCTTACAGCAAATGCCATTTATGGATGGGTTTGTTTGAGCCTTCATTAACTATGACAAGAGACAAGATGTGTCAAAATCTGTCTGGTTTACCACCTCTGTTAATCAATTTCCTGTGGTAAAATGTCTTAAAGCAACCATAGCATAGATTGTTTGGTGTAGGTGTAACTATTCTGTATGCAGTGTATTGCTGGCTAGTACAATGTTTACGTCTAAAATGTAGTGGTGTGAAAGTTGGATGTTTTGAAATGCAAATGTTTAGGTAAAATACTGGTAACTTAAACTGCATTAAGCCCGTCTACTTACCTTACACACATTAGAATAATTCTGCAGCATCTTCAGGCAGAATCTGTTTTTCGCAGAGAAATCTGTATGGCACAGAAAAAAATGTATTGCTAGGTAAACAAATAAGTGATCTTCTTAGCACATGATGTCCCCGTCTCCTTTGTTTGTTTCCCCTGCTTTTAATTGTTGCCAATAGGACACATGACATAACTCATTATAGATGATTAATTTCGATGAGACAGTGAACTGTGGTGTGAATCCGAGAGACAAATGAAAAATGGGGAAATTATCTTCATAGCACCTGTGAACGCCTGTGTTTTATGTGGGAGCGCATAAATATTTATTTTATTGAATCAAATCTAACATCATAATCCATCGCCAGTACTCATCAAGTGAGGAAATTATGAATATTCATGGGAGAGCATCACGAGTGCGCAGAATTTAATTCATAAAGTTGTCTGGAATTTCTATCTTGATTAGTTCACGCTGAACTAAACAGGGAAAACAGAAACAATGCAATTCATCAACATGGAGGTGAAATGAACTGAATATTGTATTGAGGCATCACATGTATCTAATCCTACAGAGACTGTCTCCAAGCTGCGAGGAATCAGAATAAATATATTTGGGAATCACTCTGTTCATTTTAGTGAGAAATAAAAAGTCATGATGTAATATGAAATTATATAACCAGTTGGGTAACTGGCCTTGTAAGTTATTTTGTAAAAGACCTGTTTCTTTCTTTCACAAAACGATTGATATTTCACTAAAATTCTTCATATTTTCCTTGATGGGAGACCTAACATTTCACAAAGCTCCATGTTGACCTCTAATAGAACAAGCTGATTTACAAAGACAACTGTTCCCCCTTCAACTGGAGCATCCATTGAATGAATCATCCTTCATAAATTAAACAAATAAAAAACAAACACTCATAATTAGGCGCCTGAATAACCACGGATTGAACCTGAACGTCTACTTATGTTTGTTTTTTAATTAGAATACATTAACAATGTTCGGCTTTCTTTAGCATGAATTCTCTGCGGGGGCAACGGGAACGTCAAACAAAATAGCAAGGGGATTCTTCTTCACAGCGAGACAAACAAAACTTGACAAAAAAAAAAATAGCACAAGGCAAATCAGACGTTACATAAGCTGAGTTATCTCATCGGGTTCATTCTAAAAAAGAATATTTAGGTGGTAATTCAATGCAGGACGAGTAAAAGCCATTTCTCAAAACGAAATCTGTCTGCTTTGCGCAAGCTTTGTTAATGGATACTGTGCCTTGCATAGTCTTTTTGAGAGTGCATCGTCAGTGAGGTTTTGAATATCTCAAGGTCAAAAACATAAAATACACATAATACAGCTTTGAATTGTGGGTGGAAAGTGTTTATCTTTTACTGAGATGTCTATTATATTTAGTCTTTAACCTGTGAAGTCTGCATTATCTGCTGCGGTAACGCCACCTCCTCACTAGCAATCCCCTGGTAACATGATAAAATGTATTCATGTTACATATAAATAGTTTAAAATGCCTCAAGAATACGTAGAAAAAGACTGTTGTCTATGAAAAGTGAGGGGAACCTTGAGGATAAACTGAAGTATATAATTCCTTATGTAACTTATTCTTTCTGAAACATTTCTATAAATCAAACATAATAGCAAACGACCAGCAGGAAGAAATTCTACGCACATTCAAGTGTTCTGATTAATCACTTCTATATATTCACTCCTTTGAAAGCATAAAAATCTTTGGGATATATAAACGATCCCTGCGCTTCTTTTAGACACCGCTGGATTAATTTCATATTCTAATCTGGGAAGTTGAGCATCAAGACGAAGGATCTTTGGCTGTCTCCTGCTCTCCCACATTTGAATGACCTCCCACTGTGTGAGAGAGGATTAAACTGTAATGTGAATCCTTTAGTCTCCCTTTAGTCAATTCAACTCAATTATGCACCCAACCTGGGCAAAATTTTTTATGTTGTAATATAATTGAGAGATCATAACTCAGCTGGAAGACGCAGATGGAGATTGTGAAGTACCTGACCTTACCTGATGCCTATTGACAGAGCTCCATTTCTAAGATTGAATTATGGCTTTGCCATTTGTGCCTTGGATCCCATTTTCTAGAGCCATGGGCCATATGTTAATGGATGATTTTAATTAAATATTTCCAAGTTTAACTTTTTAAAGACTTTAAATGACTTCAGCTATGCGGCTACAGGCAGAGTAATATTTTTTACTGCTGTTGGTGGAATATCTAAACCACTCGTATCCTTCTGGGCAGGAGAATCAATATCTATCAAATGGGAGCAGGTAATATAATAATATTGGGCAATTATCAGTGCAGGGGTATGATTACTATCACCATTGTTAACCTCTCAGATGTCAGCAGAAAAAAAAAATCTTGCATCTTATTGAATATTTCAAGAGCGTGCCCCAGAAATGCAGGAGAAAAACTCATTTGACTGCAATGAAAGGGCTGTATCTCACTTCCTCTGCTTCTGGATTTGATGCTCTAATTAAAATTAGAGAGCGTAGCACATTACGCAATACATACTGAAGTGGAACACCTGAACATTGTTATGACTCTCATGCTGGTTAAACGCATATTGGCATGAGCTAAACTGATACTGGATCTTGGGGGCAGACACAGATATGCTGTATTTGAGAATGATAAAAATCAATAAATGTAATAAATATAATATAAATAAAATGGTTAGTGTTTGTTCTCACTTCATTTTGTTGATATTTTACAGTTGACAGTAAATATGAGATAAATAAATTTTGTAAACAGTACCAGTAAATCTCATCATAATTGTTAGCCAACACCCAATCCTACTCCACTCCACTTACAAGCTTGTTCTGGAGCTTTCAACTGTATCACATCAGCTGATGGGGTTTTACTCAGTTGTCATGGAGATGGGTTTGTTGACATGCCAACTTCCATTCCATTTTGAAATTCTCATCCATGTTGACAAAGACTGTGTAAAGTAAGAATAAATATGTGTTCTGAGTTTTTCAGACCAAAGAAGAAAGCGTTATTAACCACCCAGACAAATTTGAATGATTAAAAATATCGTCAAGTTTATGAAATTAGGTGTCAAAATCGGGTAAAGTATTCTCAGCACCAGGACTGTGGGGGCGTGTCCACTGAATGTGCCGAAGCGACTGAAATGTGTCAGATGAGTTCAGAAAATGACATGACTAACTTTGAAAACACTCTCAGCAAGATGATTTAATCTCTGTCTCTCTGCTAGGGGTGCAGGGGTATGCTCAGGGTGGCCTCAGCGTGTCATCGAGCCACCCTTTAGGACCGCCCACAAAATCCTGTTTTAACCTCTAACTCCACATTTCAGTAATATATCGTTCAAAGTCTTTTCACATGTTTTCAGCAACTATTTCCCAACATATTTAATGTATTTTGAAAGAAATCTCAGAATTACCTTTACACGGACTTTAAGCATCCAAATATTATCATTCATTCATGCTTCCTGTTTTATTTTGTTAATTATTCCTCCTCTCAGACCACCTCACCTCCTGCCTGTGTCTGCTTTCCTCAAGCTTGTTTGTTTGACCCGTCCCTGTTGGTTTCTCCTGTGTCCTGTTATCTCCCCCTCACTAGACAATTTCTTGTGTGAGTCCTCTTCACTCTGTGCCGGTTCATCTCAGTCCCAGTTTTTTTGATGTCCTTGAGACGAGTTTATTCCCCCTGTTTCCTGACTCTGCCTTTTGCCTTACCCTTGTTGGATTGTTTGCTGAACTCCAATTGATTATCTGTGTACCAACCCCTTTATTTTAGGCTAGTAAAGGCTTTGAATTCTTGAACCCTGTGTTTTTGAGTTGTACTTTTAGGTCCAGTGCTTGTGGTTTTCCACAGTAACAGAAAATACTAATTTGTCAAAACACTTATGTTTAACTGACATAGATGAAATCTCAGGATCTTTAGTTGGGGTTTGTTTTGTCAAATATATGTAATCTAGCCAGTAAAACGTGCGTTACTGCAGTTTATCACTGCACTTCTCTGATACTGATAGATCTACAATTACATAACATTGGCTGACAATATCTAAAGTTGGCTGAAACAGACTAACAGTGACTCTGAATTCAATACATATTATGTCAAAAACAAGATGACTTTGTGGACAACCAGCACTGATTAAAAAAAAAAAAAAGCTTTCCAAGTGCACTGGAAAAGAAGCAGGGATATCCATAAACCTTGCACCCATCTTCTCAGTGCAGATGGCCACCTAACTACATAAATGGTAGCCTATTTTGTGTGCTCTCATAAAGCTCTCTGGGACATTTCCCTCGTGGATGACATCCAAGCAGACAATATCACTCAGTGCCTCTGTATCTTGTTGGGCTGAGGTGACTGATAACTATCTCCAATTTCCACAGGGCTTCTCAGATCTTTTCTTGGATTGGCCATGATTGGATAAGTGGTGGAGAATATGATCAACAGTCTCTCTTTACCAATAATGCCTTGCAGTGAAATAAAAGAATCACAGGTAGGACCTTTTCCCCTGTGATGAACCCCGGCCATAAAAGGTTCTCTCATCAGGCAATTAATCTTGCAAGGGGTGGTTAAATTTCATGCTAGTGCTTAAGTTCAAATGACACTGAGATTACTGACCTCAGCATTTGTGCAGCAATGCCTCTTTTGTTGTCTTTGTCAAAAATGGTAGCTGAATCTGATGCAACAAAAAATGGAAACTGACTATGTTCAGAGAGAAAAGCAGAGAATAAGTTGTTTTCCTACTGTTTTCAACAAACGGAAAGAAAAGTTTTCCTCTTACCGACAGTCATTGAACATCATGCTGGGAATGAAGCTGTGCTGTGGCGCAGACATTTTTGCAGTTGCCTTTCATTCATTATTCACTGCAGTTATAAAAGTGTAAAATGACTGCTCGTTGCCAATAACAATCTCTTCACCAGTTTTCACACACTCGCACTTATTCTTTCACCTCTCTCTGACCCGGGTTCAGTGGTCTACTCTAAAATAGCTTCGACACCACGCTGTGTTAGAAGAAAATCTTCTGTGCGACATATCACTGGAGATGTCTGATGCCACTTAAACGTTCACACCCTCTCTCAATGTCATGGCACGCTTCATCCAACTCCCAGCTAAGGGAAAAGCTAACAGGTCAAAGCGTCCTTGTGTTTATTTGGCCATTGTGCTACCACTGTGCAGCCCACAACCGTGGGCGCGCTGTTGAACTACAAAGCAAAGTCACTCATCTGAAGGGTTATTATTGTGTCAACTTCGCTTAATGTCTATCAACCTACCATCAAAGACAAACTTTTTATATTGAGAGAACAATATGCACAAATGGTACATTTTACCATCAGATAATTCAATTAAACTTCTTAAGACACACTTACAGCACAGCCTTTCTATTTTGAATTGGTGATATTCTTGGTTTCTTGTGCTGCTAAGATTATCAAGGATCCTTTTTAAAATGTGATATTTGATAAACACCACAAAATGTGTGTATTTTAAATCACATACACACAATATGTCTTAATAAGTAACAAGAAATTGCAGTAATGTTAAAGATTAAGGTACAATGTCCCACCCAGTAGTCTTTTCTCCTCTGTATCTGTTTATGTTTGTATCTATTTATATATATGGGTCAATGGGCCACCTTGGAAGCTTGTCTGTTAGAACGTGTGCCCAATGTATTAAGTCCCTACCACAGCAACACTGGGTTTAATTCCAGTCTGGGTCCTTTTCTGCGTGTCAATCTGTCTATCTCTCCTGAATTTCCTGTTCCTCTTTGGCTAATGCTATCAAATAAAGCTGAAAATCTCATATGCACCAATACATCATCATTGGACTCATGGGGATCAATATCGTTCCATGCTGTGAGGTATAAGTTCAAATCTGTAAGAGAAAAATCTGGTCTGTTCTGCATTAGAGAAAAGTCTTTATAGTTAAGAAAACCTCCAATTGAGCTTGTGTCTAATTACTTATTTGGACTACAGATATCTGCAGGACTGATAATATGATCATGTAGCCCTTATCCTTTAGAAAATACCTAATTTGATGAAAAATGGTGTTCAGGAATTTTCAACATCAACACAACACTTGTGGACTTCAGAGAGTTAACAGTAAAGTTGAGAAAAGGGAAAAGAGAACAAACAAAAAGAAAACAGTTGAAGATGCAGAGCTAAGCGTGGTGAAAAAAGCTCACGGTGGGGTTGGAGATAAAGCACAGCGGACCCTTCATTCCAGATAATACAACACACAATTATACAGGCTTTCCACAGAAGGGAATCCATCCATCTAACACCATCAATTATTCATTTCGCTCGGTCTCTTTCCAGCACGGTTACAAGACAAAAGCTTTCTCTTGGAATTGCAGCTGAAATAGGAGAAAAGCTCTTCCCCTCAGTCTGACAGCTTCCAGCAAGACATGTGTAGAGGTCTTTTTAGAAACAGACTCAATATAGTAGGGACATGATTGGCGAGAGATTTTACCTAACTAGATTAAACGACTATTAAAGTTAATAAGCAAATAAAAAAATCTATGCAACTTTACAAAGTGCATGTAATAATAGCAAAATCAATATACCCTCTGTCTTTATATAAACAAGAGAGAGCCAAGAGGTTAAAATGTAAAGCCCATGCAAATTTCCCAGAACTGATCAGCATAGTCCACAGTGGGCGTGAAATGTGGTGGATATTATTCATGAGTGATAATGACTGCTCAAGCTTATCATGTAAAGTCTGCAAAGTGTAATTTACATCACTGTATGCATCACATCAATAATGATGCACCGCACTATATGAGCACTGAGTGTCAGATATATAATATGCTCAGATTTTATATAATTGTCCTTCGTTCTCAGCTGTCGAACGCCACTGGTCATTATGGAGACACCACTGAACCCCTCATCAGGCTGATCCTGTTGTCGCTGTAGACATAATTAACACAGTCTTGCTGGATAATCCTTAATTATTTGCCAGTGAACTAGATGATACTCGCTTATTGTTGTTATGGGAGAGCTGTTGAAACCAATCAGTGGATCAAGAAATCGCTGATAATCAGTCCGGGCAAGAAATAAAGTTAATTCCTAATTTAATTGGCATTTTAGACAGAAAGGAATTAATCCACATTAACTTATTTCTTACTGGGGAAGTTTATGAAGGTTATTCAAGGTCACTGTCTCCCAGGGATGTGCCATGCCTCCAACTGCTTTCATGCGCTTAACTGCCCTTTCAGTTAAAATCCCCTCATTAAAGCTGATTGAAGTGTGGAGATCTGAACTGTTTGTACTGTAGGCTAGTCGGTGGAACTATGCTATGATAGCTTCTGCTTAGAAGACTAGTAAGGGAAATGTCAAAGGTTGGAATCCAACAACAACAAGAGATCCAATAATCAATAATGCAGCAATATCTATGAATGCAGTCATCAATAACATATATATTGCTGTTGTAATGCCCCTCTGTACAATAATACAACCCTGTCACCAGTAAAGAACATCAATACTGGGTTCGATAGGCTACAAGCAACGATTATTATCTCCACCAGGCGTGTGTTTGTATCTCTGTCCACTGCTAATCTCACATTTTATAGGACACATGTAATGCCTTCTTCCTTATGGGTTGCAGTGCTGGTCATTTTACAATATGCATTTGCTTTGTTGTTGCTCAAAAACAACAGGCATCCATTGAAAAATCTGACCTCATTTCGAAGCAGCTCCTGCAATTGATTTTGTTATCTTTGCCGCCATCTTGACTCTAAAGGACCCATCACTGGCATTCGTGAAGACCCATTCTCCTCTGACTCTGATTTGCGACCGTTTGTTGCCTTTGAGTGTGACCACAGTCTCTTGTTTAATTACTTGTGAGTGTATTCCCATTATTTCCAAATAGCAGGTCTTTGGCCATTACTGGATGTACCTAGCTTTAGGCTGTACAGAGCAGCTGCTGAGTCACTACAGATCAGTTTTATTGAAGGAGGTGTCCACTGTAGTGGGTAATTGTCTGAGTAGTTCTGAGGGAGGGAAATGGGGGTTATGTGTGTAAGTCCCTACATTATGTGTAAGAACAACTGAGACCGGAAGCCGAGGTGGAGGACATGTTAATGGATCTAAGAAGAAATAGGAGTTCAGAAATGTTTTTGTTATTTTATGTGAAAACATTTTGGGTATTACTAAAAGTCTGTACTATTATCTCTATGCAGTGATTTTACATGTTTTAGGGAACTTTATTCATGAGGTTTTATGTGTCGTATTTGTGAGTTTAATCATAAAAAAGACTAGAAATGACTTTTTAATGTTAAAAATTGGAGTTATGTCCTTGTCTTCATTTTTACCATCTATTCCAGCACTAGTCTTTTTTAGTAGTACAATCCTAGAAGAGGCACAGGAAAAGGCAGAGCTCTCATTGATTGTCTGAGTTCAATATTTTACTGCCAAAACTTTAATCACCTACAGCTCCTAATTAAACCAGTGCATTTTATAAAAGTCTTTCCAACAAAAGAGTAGTTTAAAATGCACTGAGCATTTTTTTTACCTGAATGCTTCACCTTAGATTTAAGCAGACACCAACCTGCAGAGTGTAATTGCAGTTTTTTTCCCCTTCACTACTACATCAACATTTATTTTTTTAATTATCCACAAATGTGTTTTTCTTCTTTCCTCAAGAGTGCAGCCTTAAAGTGATGGAGTAATCTTGTATATCCATTTTATTAAAACACTTGTTACATATACATATTCATTTTTTATTCAGATTACATTCATTTCATTCATAAATCAACAGGTTTTATTTGCACCATCTGTAAACTGTAAGGTAGGTTATGTATCCTTAAACTAATTCACACTTCCGACATCCCTCACTCCGGGATACAGAAAGCGTTTGTCCTCGTCTCTTCCATATGCCGTTTTGCCGGTGAGACTGCTGGTGACACCAGAAAGCACGAAACCCACCACCACTTCAGGATGGCGTTGCAAGTGCCTGACAGCTGCGACAAGTGCACTGCTTTCAGATGTCACCGTAGCGGTTCATCATCTCGCTGTGAGTGCACATCTCAGTGCAGTAGTTTTGCAGTTGTATGTGTTTTTTTTAGGCTGGGTGTACCTTCCGTCCTGCGACTGTTCCAAAATTTGTTTTTTATCATCCATGATCATTTTGTTCTCCTCCACAGGATGTCGGGATGTCCTTGTGACGTGGCCCTGTACATACTGTGTGTGAGAATAATCAGTAAATGAGCCTATGGTGGTTTAATAGTCATACTATTAACAAGGGAGGTGCTGCAATACAGGGAGTCCAGTGACCTGGAAGTGTCTGAGGCTGGTCTTGAGGTAAAGACTGACAGGAAATGGAATACATAGGAGAAAGTTCCTGGTCAAGGAACTGCATGCAGGTGAGATGGTGGGGATGTGGAAAAAGTCTGCATGTACAAGGTGGAAACAGGTGATGATCTCATGAAGAAGACCTCATGTTCCAAACTGTGGGTGAATGAAACCTTCTGCATCAAATTTCTGCAGTACTATCGACAAGTTTAATCACCAAGACACAAAGAATGACATTTGTGAGAGCAGGAAAACATCCGAATTCCCAAAAGCCCAGGAACTCCATGGAACATCATTTGACTTGCCGATGAGGGTGGACCTTGATAAGAAACTCAGATTCCCCAAAGACAGTGCAAATGGCCACCCCTAGACCTGGTCTCTGAAGCATCAAAGCAGCTAGTCGTGGAAGAGAGCTACTGGAAGAGGACAGCGAGATGAACAAGGGGGAAATATGCAGACCTGGTGGAGAAGTGCTGCAGATGGAGGTGTGCACAGTGGATGCCCATTGAAGTAAAGGGGTAAGGGCTTTGCGGAAATATCACTGTGCAAAGCCTACAGCCTCCTGGGCATAGCTGATGCACATAAAAGAAGAAAAAAAAAGTGACAGAGCTTCAGAGGTGGCAGAGAAAGATGTGTATCAGGAGGGACAAGCCGTGGTCTCACGTCTCTTGGACAAAGGCTGGAAACTGGCGTGGTCACCTGGGTGAAGGTTTCTGAAATGACCCCAAACATCCAATGAACTCATCCCAGTGCATCACTAGATGTATATAACTTTAAGATTTTATTATTAAACTCTACTATATGACTTGTTGTGCACAGTTGCATGAACCGTTGCCTTTTCCATTAGTAATTATGTGGTGGTTTCTATTTTTTGTTTGTTTATTAGTTTTCTTAATAAAACACATTTTAATTTAACCTGATGTTTTGCTGTGTTGTGATGAGCCAGTAGAGGTTTCTCAAAGGGCTGTTTGGATATTAGCTAATTGCATTTGACACAAATTTTTGTTATTTTTACATGTGAATATTTGACGATTCCATGATTTGCTCTCTCCTGTTTTTTTTGTTTTTTTTATGACTTTCAAAATAAACATCCCACAACAAATTTAATTAGCTCTTGACACACCATTCACACCACACTTTAAATTCCTCAGCAGTGGGGGGCAGATATGTTAATAAGCCACTGTAATTGTAAGACATTCTCAATTATAAAGGTTAATGATAAATGTTTGTGCATGTTTATAACTGCATACCAAGGACCACTCATAGCAAATGTTTGACATTTTTGCTTAAAATGAGTATATAAGTATATATCATTGTATATTTCTGAAATAATTGGTTAAAGTTAGATTATGGTTAAGGTTAGGGAACTAGAACAGTTGAACAGTTGGTTAAGGCTGGCTGGTTAAGTGTCACAGTCACAGGTTGGCATTTGTCTTCCTGATTGGATACCAAATGTCAAGAAGGTAGGTCTCATCTAATCTGAGCCTGTCAGAGCGCAGACACCAGGAAAAGAACAAGTGAAAGAGATAGGAGCAGAAAGGATACATCAAGGCAAGACATTTAATGTACTGTAGATATAGCTAGTCTAAGTCTTAGTTATGTCCATCACAGTCTCAACAAAAAAGTATATTGGTTTAGCTTCAAATTGAACTGAAACCGACGCTGAGCGATGAGCTGTGGATGTATGGTTTGGCAGTGGACCAGAGGATCCCACAACGTAGCCCTAGTGAGTCAACGCTGTGAAGATGGGTTGACTCCACAAAGGTTCAAACACGCCCACATCCTCTCTTTGACATTGGCAGCTCGGTATATGTTGTGGATTCCTGGAAACTGGCATATCTGAAAAGCTAAGGGTTAATTGATTCTGCTGGAAGCAATAACAGTACTGCACGTGCCCTGACATAAGCTTATAGGGAAACATTGTGGTGACCTTAATAAAAAGGCGAGCTTTAATTGGTGGTTTGTTATGAGACCTCAACTCCAACATTTTGCAGTAAAGCCAGACTACATGCTCTCCCACCACCCTGACCTTTACAACCTCACCTTTAACGTCGCTACATACAGTGGTGTAATAGGGCATATGCCATATGTGCTGTATATAAATATGGGTATACTGTATAATCCATCATACATCAATCTTGATTAGAACTATTCAAATCATTTTCAACCCCTGGGTATTCTGAAAAGAAAATGGCAATAAACCCATATTTAAAGCCAACAAGAGGCTGTGTTATTGTCTTGGACTTAAAGCGTTAATGCATGAATAATGATAATCCAATAATATAATATAATAGTATACTGTAACACTCACAGGGACCATTTTTCTGAATTACAAGGAGCCTAATTTACCTCAGTCCAGCACTGATCAACAGCTGCCTCGGCTACCAGTGTAACATTATCTAACATTATTCCTGTTTCATCACTCTGGATATGCTCCTGCCTCTAAGTCATAACTGTCATCTATGTATGTATTATCATGAAAAAGTGTTCATATTTGAAGTTGTGTGTACCCAATCAGTAATGAAGCTCGAGGGTCACAGGGCGACAGCAAGTGAAGAGTCTTTTGTTTTCTGAGTTTGTCCTTAAGACAGCACTTCTCTCCAGAAGGAACTCGAAGATCAAAATCGGGGAAATCAAGTCTCCTGTGAGCAGTTCACACCATAGATTACATGACTGTAACATGACTGCCGTCAGCCTTACTTTGCAAGATGAGCACTGTGGCTATATTTAGGCAGGTATATTGTAGATCGTCCTGCTCAGACGGGTGGGTATAGACTGTATGCATACGCAACACTACACCTCTGGGGTACACTATATCCTGCGCTGGCACTGAATGTTGGCATCAGACATAAATCAGGAGGTATGGAATTATCCAATATCGACAATATTTTTACTTCCTCGGATACATGAGCTGAATAATAATACCATCACCCCTGCTTTTGTCATTAATGATTAATTCTCTAAAGCAACATTGAGTAGAAATTGCTATTTTTGCGGTTTTGCATCCCCAGTTTCAGAGTACAATACCACTGTCGTAAATATAGACAGTTGTACACGTGCATCTGTTATGATTATATTACTTATGATCAAAAACTAGAGTCAGCAACCCAAACAAGTGCAACAACATACAGTAGCTGCCAGTTAATATTACTTACTAGTCCAACAGCAAGGAGCCAAGCTCAGTGTCCGTCTTTCAGCCTTTTATTTCACAAAGTTCTCACCAAAAACCTAAAGTCAGTCCCAGATTTACTTTTGTCACCACTTCCTTTTCTCTTAGCTTCCTCCATCAATGTCCTCTTCAGTGTCTAACTCTGCCGTGATGTTCATTGAAGGTGCTGAGCCCAGTTACATTGCCTGCTTGTCCAACTCCGGTTCTGACCAGCTCCGCTCACGTGCCCACAGCCTGGTCCAAAACACCTGTGGTACAAACACTAACACTCCCCCGGTGCTCTGAGCTCACTGTCTGAGCAGCTCTGCTAACAAACTGAGCTAACATTAGCTAGCAGCCACTATAGTTCAAAGCAGTTTACTGTCCATCTGGAAACTTCTGACAGGCTATCGTGACCAAGAAATCATCAAGGGAGCAGCTGGAGAACATCAGAGGGGAACCAAGAAAACATTCTCTTGTTAAAATATGATCCAGAACCACTGAAATAGTTGGTGGTGTGTGACTTAGTTCTATAAAGTTGCACATGATTACCTGGTGCGAGTGGGAATGTCAGAGACACCATTCACCTGATTACATGTCAGTGTAGCAAAATGATTTAAAATATGTTATTTTATGGTAGAAAAGTTGCACAATGGGGCTTTAAAATCCTTATTTCCCTCTCTATCATTGCCTATCTGTACAGTGCCTTCTCTTTCCAATTACCAAGGAGGCCTACCAAGGCAAGGCTATAATGAAAAGAGGAGACAGAGCAAAATGCTTTTCTATCTCAATGTAAGAATCCTAGCAACAAAGAGGTTTGCACTTCAGGCATCTTATGCTCCAAAGTCTCTCTGAGGACAGGCGGCTGTTAATTCTGCACTTACATTAGTTGAGGAACATTAATCCAGATGGATTTACATGCAGTAGCCATCACTAGTGGTTTATCCTTTATGTGACGATAAATCTGTCCTCCCTACACATTGCTTATTGCCCTTGATGGGACATTAAGAAAAACCTAAAAGATTCTTGTGTTGAATGCATCTGAAAATGCATTAATCAGCTCTGGATTGAGAGGTCTTTTCTCCACAGTCTGACTTTCTGAATATAATGCTTACACACACACTTGCTCAGATACGGGGAAACGTATATTTCAGGACTCATCAACACATCTCTTGGATCTAGGTTAGAGGATCACACTTCCTGGAGACCCCCCACCCACTTCAATTAGTGACCTCCACAGGATTCTCCGAGCAGAGTGCTGAGAGTCTCTTCAAATCCACACGATCAAAACATATGATTAATACTTGCTGTCCATCCCCAGCCATGGCTAATCATCCAAAGATTCAAAAACCAATTAATACCTCTCCAAATGCGGGATGGGAAAAGCCGCATTAAGCAGCATTTTACGATACCTGGTGCAGCTATCTTCCCACTCCGTATTAGCATGGAAGGGATGCTATCAAGCAAAGTGATTCATTAAGAACACAGCCAGCTACATCTAAAGTAATGGACCCTAAATCTTTAAGACACTTTTATAGCATCTTTGAAGCTATGTGCATATATTAAAGGCAAAGAAGAACTACAGAAAGAAGTGAGTTAAGCAGTGATATATGGAAATCTGACGTTTTAGATGCCTCGCCATTTTCTAGAAGTGGGGCTTGCCTGGCCGCATTTGGCAAAAAAAAAAAATTAAGAAGCACAAAGATTCTGTTCGTTAGCATTGAGTTACAGCTCTGAAGGATCTGTGATTACAGCCCTCATTTTACACCGGGGGCCCCAAGCTCAATATCAATTGGTGGAAGAACAGCATGGTCTTCAGATCACTTCAACTAATCACCCATCTGTGGCCATTGTCTACTAGAACCATATGTGACTGTGATGTCTGTTTATTATAATGAGGATGAAGATAAGTAGCGTTTGATTACTTCCTTGCAAACTGTGCAGTGTGAAGTACTGTATGTGCCCAGGCACTTGCGGATCATTCTGTTCACAGATACAGAAATTACAGCCACTCTTAACCGACAATATTCAGAAACCGAAATTATGAATTTTGAATGCCAGGAATTCATTACTGCTGCCTTTGTTCCGTCGTGTATCTAGCATACTGACACAGAAAGAACAAGAAATCACTTTCCACTATCTGGTTTTGGTCCAGAAGTGATTAGATCACTTGATACCGTCATTCCACTGCTTCTATTTTCTCCACCGTGGGACCTTCCCCAGGGGAATACACAACCATAATGGTTTTCGAGAAATATTATCGACCTGGCCCGATGCTGAAGGTGGGTACTACTGTAATAATGCCCTTGTCTTATGTGTAGATGAGGCACAACATAAAATGTGAAAGTGCTGCATTTGAAAGTAGCTCAGTGTGGTGTTTTATAGAGATTTCAGACATGTCTGCTCAGAAATAAGTACCCAAAAACATATTTTTCCCAGAAGCTACAGAGAAAAATTTGTATCTGTAATTTCTGGTGATAGTTAAACACATTTGTGTTCTTCTATTGCAGACTGAGGCTATGTTTGAAGTCCATACAAAGCTGTAGACTTGTAAACTAGTATTGTTCTGTAAAACTAGCATGAAAATTAGGTTGTATATTGTAAATAGTGAAATGAAATAATGAGTAGGAAGACACTGGAAAAGCACAAACGTACGAAGAAATAAACTAAAACCAAAGAAATAATGTTTATCTATTTTGCTAATTTGACAGTAACAGTTGTAAAGTCTAAATGTTCTCTATCTGTTGCTGTAAAAGTAGCAAATTCTTCGCTTTAAGACAGTTGGAGAAGTTTCTGAACACTATCCTTCCAGCATTTTTGCCTCTTAACCGCAGCAGAGCTACCGGATTTGTTCTCATTGTTATATTTCTTGTGAAAGTGTCAGTATCTGTTAGTGAGCTTGATGAAAATTAGAGGGGTGCTTGAAGAAATTACACTGTGATTCGTACTCCACTTAGTGCCCTACTACATAAGGAGGTCTACACACTGTAATAGGCTATCGTGACCTAGAAAGCCAATTACATAAAACTGAATCAAGAAGTCACTGTACTTACTGAGTGTTAGACTACTCCTGCAATTACGATCTATTTACACCCTTGCATAATGTCCAACTAACTATAATGTATATTGCATTTTATAATGTCGTGACTTTTCCATGGCTGTTGATGTCGGTCTGTGGATGCTTGAAAAGAAAAGAGCCGCAATCTTAGGAGAGAACAATGAAATACTATAGAAAAATACACTACAATCAAACATTATATGACATCATATGCTTGGTATACACAACGACTTGCTCTCACGGCTGTGACTTGAGAGCATCACTGGAAGCCCGACTGATGACGGATCTCTAAAGAAACAAACCTCCATTTTCTCCTCGATCTGATTAAAAAAGAATGCTGCCATTGTCACTGTCAAGCTTAGTGGATACCCATTAAGGATATCCATTAAGGCCTGTTTTCATTTCATTTAGAAGACGCTTTTATTGGAAGAGACTTAACAGATAGGGCACAAAGAGAGGTCTTATATGTCAGCAATTTCTGTCAGAGAAAGAGGGCGAAGATGATATTTTTAAAATGCATTACTTATTAAGAATCACTTCGAGCACAGACCTCCTTGAATCCCATTGTATTTTTCAACTAAAATGGCCATTGACTTATTTTTCACAGAACAATGTACCGTGGGTCTATTCAGCAGCCACAAAGGTGGAATGATGGCAGATCAGTCTTTGTTAAGAACCAGCACAGTGTGAAATGAAGTGTTGTTGTTGTATGCAACAGCATCTATTAGTGTTTATGCCTGCTAACCTCCATCAGCTTATCGGGGCATCATAAACATTCTCGTTTTCAAACAGACGCTTTAATTATATGAATATTCAAGAACTGAAATTACACACTGCAATTACTTGGTGTAACATATTGCAAATGGGCACTGACCAGATCGTGTGTTCTGTTAGCAAATTACTACACAAAATGTCAGCTGTGATTCAAGTATAGGCCTTGTGAAAGCAACGCAAGTGGGTAAACATAAAGGTAAAGAGTTCTTTGGGGTTAACTCTTTAATGGCTCTAGATCAGGGGTCTTCAACCAGAGGTCCACGGCCCCTAGGGGGTCCACAGAGGTACTGCAGGGGGTCAACTAATTTATGTCATAATAATTAACATTTTTCACCAAAATACTGATGAATGTGAGGGTGCAGATAATTGAGAAACTACAAACAGCGGAGGCATTTGCACTTCAGTTGGATGAATCAGTCCAAAGACGGACAGCTCTTGGCATTTAATGACCAACAATAATTATGCATGAACTTTTTATGAATCATAAACACATATAGGCTGGGGCTTGGTCCTTGCTGTGGAAGCCCAGGGTTCGAATCCGACCTGTGGCTCTTTCCCGCATGTCATTCCCCATCTCTCTCTCCCCACATTCCTGTCACTCTTCAGCTGTCTCTGTCAAAAAATAAAGCTTGAAAATGCCAAAAAAAAAAATCTTTAAAAAAAACAAAAAAAAAACACATATAGGCTAATAACCCAGTATAATAAGGTGAAATAAAAGTTGAATAAAGTTAATATAAAAGTTATTATAGACCAGGCCTAAAATGGGACTTCATTAGATGCGAGGGTCTCTGTTCTGTTTGTCTCTTCTTCAAGGGGTCCTTGGGCTGGAAAAGGCTGGAATAGGCTGAAGATCCCTGCTCTAGATTAATAGTATTTCAACACTGGACATGATCCCATCTTCAAATGATTCATCGGCCAATCACAACCTATATTTTTTGTACTTAAAGACCTTCTTGGGAGTTATAATAAGATATATTTTCTACTCTATAGTTTTAATGTATACAGCATTAAACAAAAACAAATAAGAGCTGATTTTGCTCTGATCTGTGGCCTGTGAACTACGATCAGTGACCAAATGATATATAGATATTCTTTTATGGTGAGCCAACTGGATCAGATTGACGCAATTCTTTTGGAAACTTCAGGCTCTCCTCATTATGTAAATAATCACAGCAGCAGCTAAAGCGGCAGTCTGTGTCCATGCAAGCTTGGCACATCACATCCTTTTCATCTGTGGACTTCATATAGTCTCCAGCGATGATAAAGAGGGATAAAAAAGATCCTTTGTGGGTGCATATTGAGGTCTCTTTAGCTCAGCTGGTGAAGCCGTCTTAGCTCCTGCCATAAACATTATAGCCAAATAAAAAAGGCTTAACGTGAATAGAAAAAGAAGGTGCACAATATGCTGCGCGGTGATGGCACAATAGCCCCCAATAACCCCCAAAACCTGTCCTCCATCTATTTCTAGTGTCCCATCTTGCAGCACATAAAATGGTAAACACTTTATCGAGTGAACTCAAAATCGTTTTTTTTTAAATGGGCATTTATAATAGATTTGATATAATAGATATAATGGAATGATTAAAGCTTGAAGTGCTCTCAATCATCTGTATGGAAAAATAAACATGCAGCTGTTTCAGCAAATAAGTAGTTCTCCTTTCACTGACTGAATGAATGTGTGATGTAACACTGAGCTCACCTTGTATCTTTGAAGTCCTCGTTTCAAAGGTTTTCAGAGTTTTCCTGTCACACTGATGCTATTGAACAGTAAATCTGCTGACTGAAATGTTACCCGTACACAGTTGAACAGACAGAATTGTGGCCATTTGACGTTGACCACTGTGGGACGAGAAGTTTCCAAAACGATATCTCACCAACAATCCTTTAGCTATCGGTGTGGCTACGGTAATTGTACATCCAGGGAAATCCAAACACCCCGTCTATACCTGGTTAAAATCTTCTAAAAGGTTAAGGGGTATTTGAGGATTCTGGAAATACCTTGAAAAACCCTCTGGGCTTTAAAAAAGACTGCCAAGAATACATTTTTGAATGAAAAAATAATGCTCAGCTCTGTGACTCAAATGTCATGCATTAGGGACACACACTGGGGCCAGGTTGGCTCCTGAGTTGGCACAGACTCACACATAAACCAGCTTTGTTTTGGTTCTGTTGGTCCATAGCTGCATGGAGCTGCAGAGACTTGTCAGTGTGGACAGCCGTCATTAAATTTACTGTAATATAGGAAACATTTTTCGATTCAGCTTGAAGAACCACTGATGTGAAGTGAAGCACTTTTAATGCTCCATATAGGTTAGCTTCTGTTGCATAAAAAGATATTACAGTTTCAGTGAGTGGATTGTGAAAATGTTGAAAGTGTTAGGAGGTGCCTCACTCATTGCATTTGAAAAGCTTATACCTCAAGGGTCACACCAACACTGAATACACATTTCTGTGCTATGTCAATAGAGAATAGAAAAAGTAGAGAAACATAAGGGTTTAGTTTGCACACAAAAGACACGCTCATGAAGAGGATGGGAGGTAGGTAGAGTTGAGAAGGCATAATGTTTGAAAGAAGAGCTGCAGAAGAGATCGACAAATAGGAAACTGGTGTACTATCTGTGCAACACACTTGTCTTATCCAACAAGTAACATTACACACCTACAAATACTGTTTTTCTAAGCTATGAAATACATAAATGTTCCATATTGAGGCCATCTTGCACAGTCACACCTCCTTAAAAGCAATTTCCAAAGTTCCAGAGTCATAAAATACAAAAAAAAAACCTTTGAGAAAACCTTTGAGAAACCCTTACGTTTAAAATTTCTTTTGGGTCAGTGTTCATAGTAAACAATTTTCTGCTGGAGTTTCAGACACCTCTGCTGTGAACCAGGTACAGGTTTGTTTTTCCAATCCTATCATAAAAAGTGTATTAGATGGCAGCTTCTAGCACTGCTGCTTGACAAGGGCCACAGCCACCTCACCCCTCGGTGTGTGCGCGACTAGCCGACAACAACAGGTGGAACCAGCTAAGTCAGGAAAGGCACTTGAAAATTAGACGCAGGACATTCACAAGTGGCAGGTAAAGGCGAGATTGCTGCACAGCGCTACAAGTGAGGGATCAGAGTCGTGGTGAACCACTGAAATCCCTCACACAAAGAAGAAAAAAAGACAGAAAAACATACTGAAATAGAAGCTTTATAAAAAAACATGTAGGAGAAAATCTGAGTCCTCCGGGGGCTTGAAGTGCAGTTGAAGTGAAGTTGCAATCCACAGAGAAATAATACATCAAAATGAAAGTACTATATATAAACAGCACACATCTAGACACACATACAAATATATACACTGCTTGATATAAAACTTTGATTATTTGCAAGGTAAAGCCCATACATACAAATATGCTCACCCTGCAGTCTTGACAAGTGCCGGTCCCCATAAATCATACATACGTCAATACATACTGTGTATCAGTGCTTATCTGTGATGTTAGTGACCGATGTGCTTTAGTTTTGATGCAGTTGCATAGTCATTTCAAACAATTTCGGAAATGACTATGCCCAGCTACCTGACGGGGTTTAGTCACAATACCCGTGACAGTGATGTCTGTAAAAGCACCTCACAGTCTCACAGGTGTCCAAATAAATAGCCGGGTGTGGTTATATGAGACAGTAAAAGTCCTAATCATTTTTCCAAGAGACGCTCTACTCACTTCTATGACCGTCCATTCAAGCATTTCTAACATTTTAATGGACTCTCCTACTTGAAATAGACGTACAAAACTTCAACAGCCGGACTCAGCAACATACTGTATTTGAAAAGGTACAATTCTGTGTACGTAACAACTTTGGAAGAAAAGTCAACTGAGGTTTGTAGGAAAACACATCCAATCACCGTGCTTAAAACTCTGTTTAGAAGATGGTGGATCTAAGCTAAGAGGCTGACATTTGTTTAATGTGTTGGATGAATTTAGTTATTTGAGTCGAATTATATTGTGTTTTATTACCCAGTTGCAGTGATGAAAAGAATTACACAAGCGCTGTTGTATTTACTGCCATTTGTTTTGTGAATGACTGGCAAACTGCTCTTTATTAGAGTTAACGTTACAGTCACTCTAACACAAAATGGCAAAATTGGTCTAGCGGGTTGACTTAGCTTGAGTTGAAATCAGTGGCTAGTTCAGGCAGAGGCCCCATGAGCGGCCAGTCCAACGATCAGCCATCACCACCATCAACTATCTGCAATGTAATCCTCATGGGCAGTGGCATATCATCAATTTATAAACACTTAAAGTGAATTTCTTGCCACTGATCAGATTAACAGAGGCCTAGATAGTTATTATTGTCTTGCGACAATGTGGAAATGAACAGTGATGGATGTTTTTTTGAAAGAGAAAGATCCTTTTTGTGTTCAAAGTCACCAGACGTCAATGACAAAAACATTTTATTTCACAATATCATTGATTCAAACTTGACAGAAATAAAATAAAACTCACCAAAACCTCTGTGTTCAAATAACAACCACTTAATTCACAGTAAGATTTTGCAGCTGCAGTGCTCTCGCTCAGTACGGGACCAATTTCAAAAGTCATTGCCCCATTAGTCACAAACATTGGGTGCCGGTTGAAAAATACTGGTTATACTTTAATACACCTGGGTCTCTGAGTATCTGAGCTACACCTTCTACCTGCCAGCTTAAAAGACATGTGTCAGCTATAATGTGAGCCTAATAATATGAGTGACTCAATGACTCAAACCTTTGATACAGGAAAATACTTTCAAAAATCCTCCATGCTACTCTGTTTTTTAGTTTACAGACAATTTCCAAAGAGCAGTGTCTATATTTACAAAAGCTCAGAAAGGTCAACAGAGCTGAAAAGATAAAAAAAATATGCAGGGGATGAGATTTTATAGCAGTCAACCGCAAAAATAATTGACAAGTCAGTGGTTGAGTTTGACATCCCAGCAACATGAGTCAATAAAATATAAAGTTGCATAAGTTGCATACATAAAGATGTATAAGTTGTATAAGATCTGACCACTTTCTACAGAGGGACTATTTAGAGCATCCTAGGAAGTGTCATCACAGCGTGGTCCGGCAACTGCACCGTCCTCTGACCACAAGGCCCTACAGCGGATCGTGAGGACAGCTGAAAAGACCATCGCGGCCTCTCTCCCCTCTGTCACGGACATCTTACGACACGTGCTGCCCGAGCAAGGCCAGAAGCATCGTGGACGATCCAACACACCTGCTCCCTGCTGCCTTCTGGAAGAAAAGTTCAGAAGTTTAAGGAGTTCCTTCCCGCAGGCAATAAGACTGTTAAACAACAGACTTGCAAGCATGCAGACTGTTTATATTACTGCAAACATAAAACAATGTGCACATTGCACTTTGCACCTTTAATCTCTGCTGCTACTTCTACATACATCCATATGTAGCACATGCACATAAATACATGCATGAACATACATATCCTAGTCTGTTCTGCTCTGTCTGTCTGTTGTTTCTTGTCAAACTGTTTAGTCTGAACATACTGCACTTTTGTATTTTGTGTTGTAATGTGTGTGCACTTTATTGTAGTCCTGTCTGCACTATGTTTTATGTTTCATGTAGCTCCGTGGTCCTTGGCGACACACTGTCTCGTTTCACTGTGTGCTGTGTATACGGTTGAAACGACAATAAAACCCACTTGACTTGCCTTAACTAGGGAAAAAGTCAACCACTCTATTAATACAACCCCTTCAGACTGTTAACTTTTATTTTTGTGAATGAGTTTACACCCACACACACACAACTGTCTCCTGTTTTCATCCCCCGGTTGTCATCAACATTTCAACTTTATATTCGCGCACAGCTGACACTTCAGTGGACGTCCACGTCGACACCAGCTGTTGCTGGAAGATTAACTTCAAAAGGTGGCATACATCTTTAAGGATCCCTTTTGTATGTGGGGAGAAAACAAAAACAAACCGCTTATCCCACTGTGTTACCAGCACGCGTCCTTCCACAGCATGCAGACCATGGAATGAATTCTTATCGGTGGTGGTGCAGTCTGGTCTCTACGCAGCACTGACACAGTGTCTAGATGAAAGATGTGTTTTGATGAGGGCTGTATGAGAATTTAATGAAGCAAGAACGAGTGAGCCTGAAGCTATGGATGCCTATTGATGTGAGATGTTTTAAGGGGATTCCTCCTCCTTTGCCTTTATGAGCTGGATACCTTTTTATGGGATTCTGAAACAGAGTCCCTGTGCATGTATTGCAAATGTTATGTATGATATATTTTGTAAAGGACTGCACTCTCGTAGAACTGCCTGCGACCCTGACTTGAAGTGCTTCATAGCCATAATTTCACCTTAAATACCACGCCACAGATACAATAACCTAAAAATATCTTTGTCCGATAACACCATTGCACCTTAGCGAAATCCCCTGATTCATCTTTAGTTGAAAAGCGAGCAGGATTCAAAGGGACGCCTTGGGCAAGACGCATCTGAAGTAAAGGAAAATTAGCTTCTCCGGCTCCCCTTTGATACTGGGACACCCCACTGTAGGTCTCGGTTTTTTACTGTATTTATTAGTAGCTTTATCAGATTATTGATGGTCCCAGTTCAAAATGGAAAGAGAGAATCCTCCTCAAGGGGTGAATATGTGTGTTGAATGGAGTTTTTCCTAACGTGCTTTCCATTCACTTCCTTTTCCAACATAACCTCTTAATGTTTTTGTCTGTGTACAGGCATCCTCTCCAGTGTTCCAGTAACATCTCTCCAAGAGGTCAATTAACGGTAATGAGGCAATAATGTGGTTTACTCGAAACCTAATTAGATTTCGTTTAGCCAATGGGCTCTCAGATGTCCCATGTAAGAGGCTAAACTATGCATATCATTTACTATGCGTTTCGTTTCATTTCACTTCACTTGCACTGAAAGTGGTTCTCACAGAGGCAGCAGTAAGACCGACCCATCAAATACATAATTGTTCGCCTTTTTAGTCTCCATCATCTTATTCGAGTTACTGTGAATGTTCACAAATCCCTTTAGTATATCCTCTCTTGTGTCTCTAACATCAAATTACACACTGCCTCCTGATTCTCCATTGCAATCATACATTTAGACTCAGATATCGAAAAAGGAGATGTTAGCATCTTTTTAAATTTCATGAAAGATGTGTTTTAATGCAGCTTTTTTTTACCTTATTTTGGCGGCGACGGTGTTATTACTCAAGATTTAGCTGGGGCAAGAGACAAAGTCAAGAGCCCCGTTCTGGTGGTTTGATTCACATAAATGAAGAGGTGGGCAGAAAAGTGGTGCTTTAATGCAAATTCGATCAGATGAAATATTACACACTCAAATCTTAAGTGGCCTTTGAGGTCAATTGACTGGCTGCTGAGTCGAATCGTGGCAGGGGTGGTGTCCATATTTCACACGCCATTCCACCACATGGAGCTTATAAGTTATCACACGCAGGGAAAATAGCTTAGCTCCGACCCTGTGGCCCTCAGTGGCGGTGTAAAACAGACTGCATCCGTCACGTAACAGCAGGAATGGGGTCTTGGCAATTTGCACAGAAAAGACTTTATAAAGAATTATCACAGAGATAATAAATAATTGAATAGCTGATGAAAATAGATTCAAACTGAGCTTAATATCTCACTTAGAGCTAATATCACATGTAGGAAATGACATGGTTGGGGTTCACGGAGTGCAGAGTGAAAATTCGATGCTGCAGCTGAACTATCTCCTTTATTGTTGATTAGTTGCCTCTTAACTTCCTCGGAGTGATTCCCTCCTAAAAGATGAAAGGACAATTTCCATGTTAAGTGGTTTGCTTCCCTCAATTGTGTCTGTGGAGGCAGAATATCTATATGTGCACATGTGTGCGAGCGAGCGGCTTTTTCAACGCAGATCTGATAAGGTTTTTGCGACAGCTCCCATCTATTGGATTTCTCTCGCTCTTAATGTAATTCTTCCAACTGTACTGTCCTTAATACAGCCCCAACGATTACATTATTCTAACTGCGATGTGATAAAAATAGAGTTCTTTAATCCATGTGCATTGTTTATTAAAATACATATGTATGCTTTGGTTTGTTTCGAATATGCTCGGAAAGCAAACAGATTGCTTGGTGCATCTGTGCATAATTTGATTCATGTCATATCAAAACTCTGCAGATGAATGCCGCATCCTCGCCATGCTCTCTCCATGGTGACCGAAAAAAATGACGAATATCAATTCAATTTTCTTTTTTTTCCCTATTAAGGTTTTCCATCTGCTCCGGCAAAGTCATAAAAGTATTAACATTCCTGGATGTGACAAGTAAAAAATGGCTCTTAGTTTTGGCTGAGGTACAAAAGGAGAGGAGGGGAAAGGAACTAAAAATGAGACGTCTGCAGCATTAGAAAGATCCGCTGTGAAATGCATGGTCCACGTTTTGTCCTTTTTCTACTCAAGAAGCACACTCTAAGCTATTTTCTCTTTTACTTATTACAGAAACATTGTTCCTGCAGCTGCTGTTTTTTTTAAAAGTGGACTGGCAGAGTACAAGCTTGGCCTTAATCTTAAAGTTGGACTTCACACCATTTCATCAGGATAAACTGATGCAACCCTCTCAAGCTCTTCTCAAGTGTTTTATTTATCTACCACTTCGGATCTAACTGTAATCCCAACTGTGTCACCCATTGTCTATATAACTATTCCCGGGGCTATAATGAACAGTGCCAGCCTCCTAAATCCCAGAGCAGATGTCAGGGGAAACAAATTATTCACTCATACTGACAGGTTTATCTTTCTCCATTGCAACCTGTCAAAAAAAAGCCCAATACTTCAGGCTTCCGGCATGAGTTGTCGTCTCAAAGTTAGATTTGTAAGGATAATGAATGTACAGGAGAAAGTTGAACAACAATTACCTCAAGGAAATGAGTCAGCGTCACAAACAGACATGCTATGTTTGGATAATTTTCTTTTCCAAGATAATATTTCTATAGAATATCTATATTTTATCACTATGATAAAACTTTACATGATCTTCATGTTCATATGCATCATAATACAGGAAGTTTCTAAGAAAACATAGTTTAACTTTTGAACTTTGAACTTTGGCCCGTGCATGCCCTCGCTGACAACGCCATTATTCTCCAGGAAGAGCTCCTGACACAAAGAGCATAATTCATGCAGCGCGAGCCTGGAGCCAACTAATCAGTGTTCAGAGCGGGTGTAACTCTGCCTCATACACATCAGGCATTTGCCAGAGAAACATTTCCCAGAGGAGAACAGCAGCACTCTGACTGTCAGTCACAGCTTCACTGTACCATTAAAGGAACATAGTTATAGAGCAGAAACAGATAAATCTGAAAGGCCGGCATATCACATTCATTTGTTTGTCTATGTAAAAAAAAAAACCTTTGAGAATACATTAGTAATGACAACATAAACACGCCTTCTTACGACTTTGTATTTCATACATGAGCATATCAGGAAGTTTGTAATATATTCCATAGCTTTCCCGGCGCTCCTCATTTGCATTTTGCATCTAATTAGAACGAAGTCATCACTCAATACAGGCCGCTCTAGTCGACTCATAACAAGCAACGTGTTGAGTATACAACATGATGATTTTTGGCGCATCATGAATGTGTAACTACAGTTTACTCTATGCACCCAATTAACTCCAGCACTTCAGGCATGAACGCTCTGCAAATATAATTTTTTATTTTAGGATTGATGTGAATGTAAACAGATTAGATAAACTAAAGAAGTAAAAGAATAAACAGATATAGACACGCAGCAGCATTAGTATGCATCACTGCTTATGTAGCTGTTTAATCCAAAGATGAATTTGTGATCATTCAAAGTAGCACAAAAACACCTAAAGAACTATATTGTTCAGTCTCTCTACCCTCGTCATTATATCATTATTATTAAGAACAAAGCTTCACTTATTTTACATATTTGACATGACCATATTCCTCCAA
Organism: Argyrosomus regius; assembly: GCA_946959425.1. Taxonomy (NCBI): domain Eukaryota; kingdom Metazoa; phylum Chordata; class Actinopteri; family Sciaenidae; genus Argyrosomus; species Argyrosomus regius. The sequence goes on along the minus strand of OX336892.1, from coordinate 21,502,709 downwards.
ATGCTAAAGTTGCATGTACGTGTTGCTCTACTAACGAACGGGGAGTATGTAATATTAATTCCAAAGTCATAATCCAAACATCACTGAATTCCTTGAAGCCCTGTGTGTGTGTGTTTATGAAATATTGAATTTCTATCGCATCATATTTCGTGCCTCTCACAGCAAATAGACGAGGAAGTAAGAGAAGCCAGTCTCAAAAGAGTCTAATTACCAGTTTTTTGTCAAAAGTAACGCCTGCAAATTACCTAAAGACATTTCCTTTGTGCTGCTTATTCGGAATTAATCAGCAGAAACTCACACGTACGAAAGCGAAAAGGAGAAAAAATATATATTCCTGCTCCACTAAATGAGGTTTGATTGTTCAGACCTTCCAATAAATCTTTGCTGCCTTCCTCTGAATTATTTTATCTCGAGATGGATTTATTTCAGCTGGTCACAGTTGTTAAACAAATGCAACCTGTGACACGAAATAGGTTTGGTGACTCAGTCGTTTCTTTGTGCCGATGTCAGGCAAAGTTCATCCGTTACACAGAGGCAAGTTCCTTTCTGCTTTGAGCAATAGAAGAAGACAGCATTTGTTCTGTCTCTACATAACTGAAAACAAACTCAAATGCGTTTAGAGATGTTCGTTGTCAGATGATAGAATATTCTGGAGAAAAGAAGATGACTGCATTTAGCACTAGAATCATAACTGGCACCATAACCAGGACAGATGTGGAACTAAAACAAAAAATACCCCAAAGCACCAGAGCTACATAAAACCAGAGGAAAAACTTTTAAACTGTGTTTAGATTTATCAGATAACGGTTATGGAGTCAGAACGGCTTCAGTAAATGGATAGTCAAACTGAATTTTCCCATCATCATATAGCCAGAGGTATAAAGAAATATCCTGCTTAGGAAGAGTTACTGATACGGTGCTGAATTTTTACCAAGGATAACGTGGTGTATAGAGTGCATAAAAATAACATAAACCATGTTTTTCAATGACCTCTCCTCTGCAGTATAATAAAGTGTGTCCTCGCTTTCCTCTTAATTCTTTACCTCAGTCACCTTAAAGAAGCTTCAGACTCTGGCAGAACATAATGCAGCCTGAGCGGAGAAAAACAATGATAAAGTGGCCATCAGAAAATATGGCATATAATTGGCAGGTGATGTACTGTGCTCTGGAGACTGCAGTCAGACGAAGCATGAATCTTCCCTCCAACAACCTGTCAACAACTTCCCTACCATGATAGTTATTTACTCTAATGCACTGCTGACGTTACAACACATGTTTTATGAAGTGCTCTGAATATAAAATGTTGAGATTTATGTCAGCATTTTAGAGTTTAAAAATGGTTAATCTTCATTATTCAGAAATACACAGACGTTACGCTCTAGTCAGACAACAACCTGCAAATGCTTTTAAAGCCAGTACCGCTAGATAAATGGGAACCATTTACCGGTGTGGTTGCTTTACATTACTTTTAGTGTGCTTGCACGGGGTTGACACATGCAATTTATATATGCAAAATATGAGAAATTTTTACATCCAGTGTTTACGGAGAGCCTTTCAATGAAAGGGCTGTAATATGAGTGATTTAAACTGAGTTATTTGCTGCACTGTGGGTCCAACACTTCAGTCGAAATAACTTAATGTGGAGAACACAACTGTTGCTTTGTATGTCACAGTTCAAGGGCTTCTGCTGTGAGGGCACTAAGTTACCGTCAGTGACAGTCACATCCAATTATCCAAGCGACAAAAAACAAAACAAACCCTCTTCTCCCTGTCTCCTGTCAAGCCTGGTTTTGCCTAATATGTGTTACAGGAAGCACATTTGCTGCATGGATTATGTTTAATGGCAAACTTTTTTGCCAGTTAAAGTATCGCTGGACTTTGAGAAAGTGATGTCACTGTTACTTTCTATCACTGTTGCACTCTCTCCCTCCACTTAAACATAAAAAGCCATATCTTAAATCACACCGGTTCTCTCTGTCAAATGCAGGAACTCACAAACTCCAATAAAACTAGATCAACACACCAAAAACTAAAAAAACAAAATCCTAATGCGCCTAACATAAATGAGTATCACAATGCATTTTGATATATGTATACTACTTATGTATGGGGGAGAGTCCGAGGTTGAGTTATTTTTCCATTAAGTTTGCATTTGCAAGTTAAATTAACCTGTTTGCTGCAGGCACTGAGGACACCTTAAATTACTTTTGAATATTTTGGGAAGCAGTACAGAAAATTGCGTTCACGATCTCACAAAAAATAAGATCTTATTTAGCAGTCACTTAGTCATGGCGCAGTTGTTATTTACTGTATATTGTTTAGAAATGTACTACCCCGCACTTGGACGAAGGAGCCTTTTCACAATAATGATATAATTCTCGCAGCGCATAAAAAAACCTTGCTGGGCATTTTCTCATTAAATGTACTCCCAATTAAGATAGCTTGTACATCAGTGTATTTGTTCAGGCTATATGCATCCCCATAGGAGTGTGCTAAATCAGACAGACAATCTGGTTGGTGATTTTCATACGAATGACCTCCCTTTTCCGAGAAGAGAGCCGTCTAAATTGGAAAGTGCCTCATTTTAGCCTCAAACTTTCATTCAGCTGCAAAGGAGAGAGACAGGAATTAATTTGCTGTGAGTGAATGGGTTTTGACAGGGGGCCATTTCACCAGTCAGTGTCAGTGTGTTATCCTGGCTGTGCAATAACGCAATAAGGAAAACAATCAAACAGCAAGCTGCAAAACATCTGACCTCAGATTCTGTTTTGATATAGGATATAATTGCCTTGTGCAAAGGACCTACAATGGCCCCTGTGTTCTGCTGATTTCTTAAAATAAGTTAGACTGGAGCTCAGTGCCAGAAGCATGGTTATTTTCATACTGCCTTTGTTCTGCGAGATCAGTCAGAATGTCTCCAACACGGAGAGCAGGTCTCTTTGAAACACACAGATAAACCTTCATCTTCAGATTGTTTCCTACTTCTCTCTTGCTTCCGCTTCACTCTTCCCCAGTAACCCGAGAATTTCATAAAAGCTGAGAAAAAGAGTGCATGTCATCTAGTTTCTGCAGTGTTTATGTTATTTTGGCTCTTTCCAGGAACAATTGCGATTCCATGTGTTGAAAAAACAAACTAACTAACTGCTGTACCGACGCTGTATCAGCACATCCAGTGATCTATTGAGCTATTGATCAGTGGATGATCAAACTGAAAGAAGCACCTGCAGTACAGTTAGGGTTTGATAGCATTTTATCAAATCCGAAGCCAGTTTGAAATCCACTTATCAGATCTGAATCCTTTTGAATCTCTGAATCTGAAGTTTAGCTTTCATCATTAAGAAACTAAAGTTATAAATAAATACAACTCAAAGTTTAGATCTGTGATCACCGGTTTGTTGGACGAGAAGCTAAAAAACGACATTTTTTTTAGTGGCAGCACTCGTTATTCAAGCTTCCCTTTAGTATTTACCACCTGAAAATTAGATAGGCAGCAGCAGAAGACACTGATGATATTTGATTTTTACAAACTACTTGATACAGATAACTGTGGTCCTGATTCAAAACTATGAGGTTAATGAGCTCAAAATATTGATTTGATATGTATAAAATGTTTGAGTTGGTCTTTTCAAATCAGCTGAATCATTTCTCTAGAAAAGAGCCGCCTCTGTTCAACTCCAAAGACACCGTTGGGCTGCACAATTAATCAAATATAAATCTGCATCGCGATTTTGGTTTCCCACAATTAAATTAATATGACTGACAGCGACGTTATTGTTTAAAATGCCTACTCCGCTCATGCAAAACTCATAATCAAACTGCAAATCAATTCAAATGCTTCCGAAGGGCAAAACAAGAATCAAATGCTCGGCGAGAAGGCAAAGAGTGACTCCCTCTTGATTAGCATTTTAGTCATGCAGCGCTATTGTTTCGCCTTCCAAACGTTGACCAGTATGAACACAAAGCGGCCTTTCGTGCACGAAAGTAAATAATGGCGAAGCAAAAGAGGAATGATGTCGGTGCTGCAAGGTGAATCTTCTTTTAAATCCTTTTCTAAACACAAGAAAGCCGGTATGACAAAGGCCGCCATTGATTGTTTACATCCTTTTTCCCAGAAGTTGTTCCTACCTCCTGATGACATTAAGCACCTTGTGAAAGGCGACAAGCTGTGATTGGTCAGGGACCAATGTGTAATCTCTTGGCAGAGTCGCGGCAATAATTTATGACTCTGTCATCACCTAATCTGTAATTGTAACAGACAAAAAAAATATGGTGTAGTCTGAATCCAGCATTACAGTGATCACAGTGTAGCTGTTACATTGATGACAGTTGATATAATCTATCACTGGTGACATCTGTCATTTGAACCATCGAATGCAACTGTCAACACCAGTTATGAATGAGAAGCTTTCTAACATTACTTGCATGTTTTAAACACTGATCGTCGCTAATCATTAGTTATATTTTTTTTGTACAAAGGGCAGCAACAAAAATTTAAAATATACATTGTGTATGTATAACAGTGGAACTATTTTACCACGAGTTAAGAATAAATTGACACCCTTTATGTCAAAGAGGGATACCATTTATTTTCCACTGTGCCGTTTTGTCATTGCACAAGTACTTTTAATGCAAAAGACATTTTCATGGATCAGAGACGCTGCAGAAACAGAAGATCGAAAAGTGGATTATACTCAGTGGAGCAACAGTCTCGCTCTGTCCCTAGCATTTCCTCTCTTAATCCAATCATGCCCCAATTACAAAAACCCAAGATGAAGTCAGTGAAAGACAGAGGAACACTCTAAATGCAAACTTACTGTAGCTTTCTGACGTCATTTACGATAAATGAGCTCATGACCTTAACTTTTGTCTCCCAGAAGAAAGAAAGAAGAAGAAGCTGAACATAAAAGTTCAAACCTTTATCCTACACAATAACAATGTTTAAATTGCCTGATGGCTACGAACACTGCCTGAAGGAAAACAAGCCTGCAGAGATCATTTACTGACCTGATAGACACCATTTGAATTGTTTATGCCTTGGCCACAGGAAATGTTGCTTGACATAATAAGTTTTTTTTTTTTCGTGGCTATTTCTGCTCCAGGCGAAATGATTTTCTAAATTAGGTGCTCATCTTTGTACATACAGTGCGACTGACTATCAAATAACTTTGTGAGTCAGCCTCATCATGACTCATCAATAGTAGTTACACTCAACATGACAGACTTTCAATATGTTCAATCTCTCTTGAAATATGTTACCTAGGGGGTATCACTACAGGAAAAAAGTGAGTGGAAGTGGAAAGTGAGATAGATCGTGTTCAGCTGTATAGTTTTTTTTTACAATACAGGAAGTGTGACATCTTTATATGACACAGAGGTTATGGGGAAGAGGACAGGGTGGACGGTTGTGAGTTTGACACATGAGATCAGTGTTCATGTGCGGTTTCACTACCTAAGACGGGGAAACACTGTGAGTTTGGTTAAATATTAAAACAGTCAATGAGTCTTGTCTTGTGCTTCAACAGCAACAAGAGTTGACTTCTTTTAATATTTTACCACAACCATAACTGTTCCCTGTCCTTTCATATATTAGCTACATTTCAGAAACGGTGTGGATTATTGATAAAAGGAGATTAAAAAAACTTATTTGAAGCCTGGATTTGTAGAGGAGGGCTGAAACGGCATATTATTTTTTATTTTTGATTCATGTGCTGATTATATTTATAAATAAATCAATGAATTTAGTCTATGTAAAGGCAAAGCTCAATATATTCAATTATAAGACAAAAGAAATGCAAATTTTTACAATTGTGCTGGTGAACTTTTGCCATTTTTGCATGTAAAAAGACTGAAACAGACAATTTCTGTTCACTAATTGTTTCAGCTTTATAATGACTGAGTCTTTTATATGTACTGAATACGGGAATGATATAAGAACAGCGTATGCTATGCTATGTAAAATATATCTTACAAAATGTTTTCATAACATCCGTCCACATGTGTTCTGAGACTGTTTATCTGCCACCAAGGCATATTCATATATAGATATTGTTCTTGACAAATAGAGTTACACTGCAAATTATTCAGTGTGGGAGCCCACTACCGGGGGTTAATATATTATGCCAAAACTTGTGAAGCGTTGTGTCCTTGTTGTACATCAGAGCCATTATTCCTCACAAATTAAGTTGTGAAAGACAGGAAGACTTTGGTTTATGTGCCTGAGGCCTCTTGTTGACCTGAATCATGAAATCATTCTGCTGCAGTAACAACAGCACACAGTGCAAGTGTGTTTGTGTGTGTGTGTGAGAGAGAGAAAGCGAGAGAGATGCTTTAAAAGGAGCCCTGGGTAGCACAAAATGCAGGTCAGTAATTACGGTTTGCTCAGTTGAACAACACTGTTAATCTGTATGTCACTGTTAATCTGCTGCTGTCTATATATGGATGTTGCTTCATCGCACCTGAAGGCACAACAATTACTCTTTTCCTTTACCTTTAAATTGGGTCATTAAGCACAACAACATGAGTGTGAAATATTTTTAGATCTTTAGCTTCGACAAACATTTTACAAGTGTCATAGCTGTGACAGAAGCCTGCCACATTAATGTCAAACGTTAAACACTTTTGTGGACATATCTGCATCTGTGGCCAGTTTTGACAACAGCATCACGAATTACACTGTATGACTTCATTAGTGTGTGAGGCAGTGTCTCTCCAAAGTGACACTGGTAATCAGATTTAGAGCTCACATCTCTGACAGTTCACTGTTCACTCACCTACCCTCATCCCGCCCCCTTTTGTCTTTGACATCACCTCTTTAAAGATTCATAAGCCAGGGCAATTTACATAAAAGTTAAAGCGTCTGATTAGTCGTATTACAACCCACTCTGACCGGCATGAGCCCTGCAGGGACTGGAGGATTGGCCAAGGTTACAGCACAGGCATGTGCTCAACAGCACGCGATGGGACCCACCATGACGCCAGGCATTGGAGAGATTATGAATTTCTTTCAGGGCAGAGCTATTCTGCAGTTTATTGCACCTTCATGTTTCACCTAATCATTGAAACTATGTGGGAACTGTTTAATAACACTATTATCTTACGCAATCGATTCACAAACAGAGTACCTGTATTAATGACGCGTGCTATTTTGCATGAATAATAACTGCGGGCATGTTCGCCACAATATACACATATTTGTTCTCTTTCCTCTCTTTAGTGCGCTGAAATGAGTGACCATGATGCAATGCTGGAACAATTTCAATGTTTTCACGCACATAAAAAGGCATAAAAACATTGAAATTGAAACTCTCCATTGCAATTCAATTGGGGTCATTAAGTCAAAATTTGCATTTAAATAGCAACATTAAAATCTTACATAGTATTGCTGAATAATGTGCTCATTCATACCAGTGCATCATAATTAATGGGTGTTTCCAAGGAAACCTGAGAAACCTAATTGCTCACAGGGTGGTCTCATTATAGAAGGCACAGGATGCTTTCAGCAAGTCTGGATGACCGGCGCATAGAAACTGGTTGTAAGGAATGCAGTCAAGATCAAAAGTCAGAGATTCTGCAACAGATCCGATATTCTTTAAATCCTCTTATGTTTTACAATATTTATTTCCCTCCGCGAATGCCCTGTCATAGCGTCTCACCGTGGCGAGGCTCATCTGTCATTTGGGAATAATTCTGCACTTTAAACGTGAGGTGTTTGCTGAATTCTGTATTCTGAGGACCCTCGAGCCAACTCCTGCCCAGGCAACGTCCCTAAGGCTAGGCAGAAATGCACCAGGACTTATAATAATTGCCTCTGCTTGTTTCCCCAGACATGCCAGCAGCAGTCCACACCATGTTCTACAGGGTTTAAGAGAAAACCTCTGCAGGCCAGTACAGACCTCTTTTATAAAAGACAAAGAAATATAGCCCTCTTTCACAGGTAGGGCCTTGAGGTGTTCTTGCATGCATGTCTTGATAAGGAAAACAGTCATGCTTGACTGTAGGTTACAGGTTTGAGAGGTTTATCAGAGCAACACAAGGTCGTTTTTGTGGGTGATGCAATAAAACTCATACATAAAATAGTACTTGATAGCAGAGACAGCTAGATAAAACTTGTATTTCTCAAACCTGCTTTAAAAAAAAAGAAGATAATATACAGTGTACCCCTAATATTGCATTTTCAAGCCACTGCACTTTAGCTGGGGCAACAGAGCACCGATTTGTCAGTCATCTCCTCCATTAGCTGCAGTAATGCAGGCTATTATAAGCAAGGGGGGCAAATTGGAAGGGATATGGTGTCTATGGGGGGGGACTGGGTGATACCATTGCAGTGGTGGTGACATTTTGTTGTTTGTTTTGCAGGATAGAGCAAGAGGTGAGGAAGGTAGCCATATGGTGGGTATTTATCAGCCGATGGCTGCCAGAGTGATTGAATGTGAGCTGAAGGTGAAGCTGCAGACAGCTGAGAGGGAGAGCAGGGCCTGAGGCCCGGGGTCTGGTACCAGGCTGTTCATCATCTCCCTTAAAGGAAGGTCAACAGTCCAATGAATCACGCTCACCAAACTTACAACTTGTTCTCAGTCAGCTTTACTGCATTTCCCTGCAGTTCTCGGTCTTCAGCTGGAACCTAATCCACTCCCCGTGTCCCTGCATGAGATTGTTTAGAAGAGATTGGAAGATACCAAAATCGTTATTAATCTAATGATCCATTATTCGTATGCTTCATTAGAAATGGCCAACAGTAAAGCAGCAAATGCTTTGGTGTTATGGCACATAAGGAAGAGAACAATACCAGAATCATAGCCGATGTTACAAGTACAGAGACAAATGATACAGCGCACATATGGTAGAAAAACAATGGAGCAGTTTTATGAACACGCATAACACATTCAGCTGACAGCTCCAGTGAGAAACCTGCAAATCCCACAGTGTGTAAAGTTTTTATTATAAAAGTTCTTATTCAACCTTTTTAACCAATCACCAAGACCTCACAAAACACACGGGAGGAACATACACAAGAGACGTGGGAGGCAGGGATTTGGCCTAGAATACTTTAGACTATGCAAAATATGACAAGGGCACTCATGTTTGAAGAAAAGTAATCCTCCTCCATGAGAAATCAGAGCATTTTCTCTCTCAGGGAGACGCTAGTCTTACATCTTGCTTAAAATTATGAAAAAATACAGAAGTTAATTCCCATTTCGACTGACTCATCTTATTGTTGAGAACACCAAAGGCAAATTTGGGCATCTCAGGGGGTCAGTGTACGAGGTGCAATCAGTTTGTGCTGCAGAGCCAGCAGTTTCAGTCCAAGTTTGGATCTGTGCGAGTGTGACAGATTAAATAAATCACGTCAAAGGGAAACTGATCTACTTTTGTTTGAAGAATTTTGGTTTTCCTGGATACATCCACACAAGACTAGTTCAGTTAGCAATGGTAATGCACTGAGTTGTTTATTCCTCTTGTCAGTAAACAAGAGGAAAGAAGAAGGAAAAAAATCGGAGCCAACAACTTTCATCCAACCAGGTCTTGTTTCTGATCATGTTAGTTTTGATATATAAGAAGCGACAGAAAGAAATAGTTATATATTTTTGACATGAAGGGATATTGAAGCATGGCTATTAGCTGAGTCTACTTGTCCTGTGGATGGAAATATCCCGGGGAGCCAAGAGCCTGTCAAACACAAATGAACATGACAATTGTTGCCTGTCATTCCCACTCTGTCTCCTCCTTTTGCTTTCCCCACTCACCACTTGTACACAACCTAATAAAAAGTAGGAATGTCATGAAAATATTATTCTAAAAACAGGACGCACCGATATGGAGAAGCATCACTTTCATTTCACTTCGTATGACACTATCACAGTTGCACAGAAGGCTTGTTTCATAGCAGGTGGTAAATACTGCAGCTCCCCTCCCAAGCAGCTCAGCCATCAACCCCTGAGGGTACAACAGGAAGACTCACACTTTATAAGTATACGCACACATACACACCATTTTATCTGGCACACCTCGGTGTTTGCTCCTCCAGGTTCCTGTGTGACTAAAGCTTAAGTACAAATAATGCAGAGATAAAATGTGCAGTTACTGTTCAAGTAAATGTTCAAGAAGTGGGCAAGACGTGTGGTTCAAGTGACCTTGAATGTGTTTTACCATTTCTATTCAGAAACAAGTGATGGTGGCCAAAAAATGGCTGCCCTCTGGACATGAAATAAAGTTAAAGCCAGCGCTGAGGGCTAAACTGACTTTCTGATTAGAGACGAGGGGGACAAAATCGAGACTCGAGGCTGGTTGCACACACACACACACACACGGGGACCAGGTATTGTAAATACTAGCTCTAATGGTGTGCAGAGGAGCATCTCCAAACTACTCATCAAGGCTCAGAGCGGATCGACAGACAGCAGGAGATCAATGCTGGATTCCAGCTATGGGTTTGAGCAGGGTATGGTGGACAGGAAAACCCCATCTGGTCCAGTAATTACAATAATATTGTAATAATGATAGCAGGATCAATATGTAGAGTTCAAAACATGAATTCAATATGCACTAGGCTGGAGCTGAGCAAAACAGGATCTGGAATCATGAATGTAGTCTTGCAGACGGAAAAAGCTTTGTAGCTGCGTATTCATGTGCTGGTGTGAAGTTCTGGACATTTCAAAGCTTTAGTGTCAGCATCTCAGAACACAAGCAACAAGTAAACGTGATTTCCATCAAAAAGACTGACTTTCGTGAGCTTTTCATACATTAAAAAAAGGGGGCTGCTCTTCCCACAGCTGGCTGTCAGTTGTTGTGTGTTGGAGGTTCCCACAGCACATGAACGCACTACAGCAAGTGTCAGCTACGCACACAGAGCAGCCGGCAGCGAACTTTCTCAACCAAATCTGAGAAAGCATGGAAAAACACAGGTACTGTATGGTGCCTGAACATCATTATAAAAGATGCAAGAGTGAGAGAGAGGATGCAGTGAATTCATCACTCTGTAGCTAAGAGCTTAGCTTTCTTTTGCTCACTTTACTTCGGTTAACTCCCTCCTCCTGGCGCTGTTAAGTGCTAAATATATATATGTATAGTAAGTGCTATGTTCAGCTCTATTCATACAGGAAAGCAGACATGTGGCTCTGCAGATATTTGCACCTTACTTTGGTACAGAAGTTGTTTTTGGAAATAAATGTGATGTGATTTTGTAAATGGTTCTGTTTGTTTTGTGAGTAATTTATTTCCCTTTTTTTCAGGGGGCACTCAGATAGACATGGGTGTGTGCACAAATTAAAAAATGTGCAACAATTGCATGTGGCTGCACTCATAATTATCAAATGACAAGAAATTAAATGACAGTTTTGATAACTGGTTAATTTAGTTCTTTATCAAGCACAAAATTGCTAGTTCCAGCTTTGAAAATGTGACACTTTTCTCTGCTTTATATTTGGATTGTTAGTCAGACAAACAAGCAATTTGAAGACAAAGGTAGTGTGGGCTTTGTGAAATTATCAGGGTCTCTTACAAGAATAAAACATTTAATTGAATAAATCTACTAATAGACAAATATAAAAAGTAACGTGTGGATGAATTGCTAATTGTTATATATGAGTTGCAGCCCCACATGTAGCAAACATTAACAGATAATGCACAATGTCACTTTGTTCTGACTTTAACAGCAGAACATAACAGTCACCTTAGATGAGTCCCCATATGTGCACCTTTGGGAAGTCATAAAATGGGATAGTAACACCAAAAACGTGAGGCCAAAGTCAACCAGTATCTCTGTGTAGTGTTTTCAGCACTTTGCTGAGTCAATGAATTGAAGAATTCAAAATGTTTTGGTGGTGGAAGGATCCTCGTCTGTGCTGGTAAGGTATCCTCAATAAAGAGGCTACGGAGTGTAAAATGTTTTGTGCTTTCTGCCTAAATACTAAGCTATGTTCAAGGGATCAGTGCTTTGTTCCAAAGAAAGGAAATTACTCTCTCCACTCTGTTGGATGTATGCAAAGTCCCTGTCTCTCTTTCTCTCTCGCACACAGTGGCACTGGCAGGTTATTGATTCCCGACCTCCCATTGTGTTGCATAGTGAAACTGACACCTAACTCACAGCAGAGATTATGCAGAAGTCGCTGCAAATGGTGAGGGAAAGTGAGGGATAACAGAAAGAGACAACGGCAGAGCTTCTCTTCCCTGTGCCGACCCTTTTTTCACCGTGAACGCAGCAAATGATTATTAAGATCGTTTGTTTTGTTTTGAAAAGCATGGCACGGACTAGAACCAGTTTAAACCTGATCCCCTATTCCACTCACATCGATTGACCAATCACTGCCTTAATTACACACTCCAAGGTAAAATCCAAGTCTGACTGAGTATTTTCAACTATCTTTCTATTAAATCTTCCCCATCCACTGATATTTTTAAAGCATGTCTACAGACCTATACTTGTCATGGTTTTGAGACATATTCTGGCTTCATTTTTAATGGTTTTCTGACAATACTGACAATGTTGATATGTCAGTTGATGATGAATAATTGTTTCAAGTAGTGTAAAAACAGCATCACCATTTCTTCATTTGACCACTAGAGAAAACTTGCGCACTAGAAAGTGACTTGTTCACTGCAGGGCTTGACAGTAGTGGTTGCCATGTTACCATTGGCAACCATTTTAAGAAATTGGCAGCCAATTCTTGTCCTTTGGTTGCCACCAGTGGAAACCATTTTTTACCAATGCAATGCGTGTGTTGTGGAGTGAAAAGTTCCGCTAACCCTTTAATGTTACAAACAATGTGCAACTTGATTCAGCTAAACTGTTGGACTCATCTGTGATGAACATAACAGCTCCACTACTGGCAATTTGTAACCCAGAAATTAAGGACACATTAACTGATAACAAAAGATTCAAATTTTTAGATTTATATAGCCTTATTACTTAATTACTCAAAATATAATGTTACAGGGTGCCCTGGTGGCTCACCTGGTAGAGCATGTGCCCCATGCACAAAGGCCCAGTCTTTGCTGCAGTGGCCCAGGGTTCGATTCCAACCTGTGGCCCTTTGCTGCATGCCATTCCCACTCTTTCCCAACCTTCCCGTCACTCTTCAGCTGTCTCTATCAAATAAAAGGTTAAAAGCCCAAAAAATCTGTATACAATGTGACTAAAAATGGCAACCATGTTTTCAGTTTAGGCAACCAAAAGGTGAGGCCTGGTCACCTTTTCCTTCCTCATTACAAATGTCTCCTTTCTTACGTAATTATTGATCATTTTCTTGTATTTATTTGATTTCTATTTCTTCTTTTGTTCTATAACTTCTTTCTGGGTTAGGGTTGGGGTTATATATCAAACAAACAAACTGGAAACTGTCAACTGTCAACCGACAAGCTTATTATAAGACCTCAAGGTTGGTGGCTGCCAGGATAAAGAGGATGACTTTATTGCATAACAAAGGCTATAACCCAAACAAACACATTGAGTTAAGTTAAGTTATGCACACAAACTTTACATGGACAACAACCCTATGTGCTGTGTCTAATGTGGCCTACATGCACTGTAACATATACCATCCACATAATTGGCAGTGGCTACAAGGTACATCAAACATAACGAGGTATATTTCGAGTAAAAATAGAAGAATATTCTTGGATTATACAGTGTTCCTGTGGCAGAAAATATGTGAGGTATAGAGCAGATACCTTACCATACCATACATTCTTTAACTCAGTTGAATAAGCACAGAGATGCTTAAGGGTGACAGCACGCATAGTTAAGTCGCAGTCGAAACGACACGCTTGACAGCACGGACCGTATATTCACATAGGGCATGCACGCTTCCACACGTCTGTCTTTTTTCAGCCAAGACCAGCACATCAGCACAATGATGAGCTTTAGAGGACACGGGAAGTGGCTTTTACGCGTAAGCTCACCATTGTTTGCAAGAATAGCACAATTGCTTGAAAGCATCTAAAAAGCAATACACTGATGTACGTATAGAAAAAGAAAATGTTCATGCTTGAGTGAAAAAAAGGCAGTACAGAAGTGATTCAGCCATTCTGTTGGTTCAAGAACGAGGCAGACACGTGGGGAGCATTTGAAGAGATTTATTTTAAAATAAAATATTCAACTTTTAGAGGGAGAGGAATGTTGGTGTGAAGGTAAAATACTCCTTTTCTTTAAAAAAAAAAAAGTAGATGTTCGTGAAGATAAAATCATCTGGGTTTATATCACATATCTCTTTTCTCCAAATATATTGTGTTTGAAGTGACAGCACTTCACATTCCTCAGTTCTACTCTGTAGTGAGGCTGGGTCAAGACGGAATAAAAACAGGGAGTGCCCAAAAAGAATCATCTCCCTCACTGAATGCTGCATGTGTGGGTGGCCCTGATGATTCTCAGTCCAAGCGCTCAAATTCCTGCCTGTCTGAAACATGACCTCAGGGTGTGTGCCTACAATTCTCCAGCACACATAGGGTGGCTATGGGAACACTGGTCTCAGAGCAAGATAACAGCATAGAGAACTTGAGCCTACCACTGAAACCAGTCCACAAATGGAAAGACACTGCAGGTGAGATATTGCCCCCTAGTGGTTTGTTTGCCAAAAGCTGGCAGGAGTTCTAAGTTGAGTGACAGTGAGGTTGGAAAGCAGAGCCTTAATTAGTACAGCACTAAACTGTTTGTCATCTGCATTTGACTAAATTACTGTTTATGTATAACTATCAATGCAAACTAAATATCCAAACACTTTGCAATTCGTGAAAAATTCCAAATTTGATCCCTTCCTGTAGGTGAAACAGAGCAAGATGAAATGGTGGGAACATGAAACACGCATGTTCATCCAAAAGGATGGAAAAATTAAATATATAAAATCACACGCTGGAGGAGGTTGAGGATTTTCTCCTTCTGTGCAGGCAGAGAACATGCAGCTGTTCAGGTACTGTGCCAACAACACGCCAAGGTTGACTCACTTCCAGACGCCGCTGTGCAGAATCATCAAGAGGCTGACGTGCTGATTTCTTTATGAAATCCTAATAATGGTCTAAAAATGCAAGGAAGGAAATGTATCCTTCACTCTAGTCCTGTGATATTAAAGAGAAAGCAGTACTATAAATGTTTGTTTTTTTTTCATCTCATTTCCTGAAATTTCCGACTAGATGTTAAGATTTTGGTCACTTGGATCAGTGGAGTTTTTGGAGCACAATCAAAACATCATGGTAAAAGACATTCAATTATAGAGCTCAATGGATGCATTCAAGGGAGGAATGAAGGCTCCAAAAAAAGCATTTCAATCAAGTGCTGTCATCAAAAGAAATCAGACAAAACATAAAAATAACAAGATAAAATACGTTAATAAACCAAAAGGATCAATTCAGACTAGAAGAATAAACGCTGTAATAGCAAATACTACTTTAGAACCCTAAAAACCTTAAGCCTGTTACTAAATTATATTATTTAGGTAATATTGTAATTTTTTATTCTCTGATTTGTTGTTGTTTGTTAAGTGACTGCAAAGTGCATCTGTATTTTTGTCACTTTTCGTTTTTAAAGAAGCGATAGCGGGAAGAAAGGAAATGGTAAAAACTGATATGCCTGTCAGATCTAATTAGAGCCCAACAACAAACAGGCCCGGTGTCGCACAGTACTGTAAAGACGTCCATTTTGTTGGTAAGTTACATTTCTCATCATCTGAGCGACAACAAAATTACAAGTGACAATTGTCGTGATCCCCTGGAAACTCTCACATCAGCTGATAATTGGATGGTTCTTCACAAGCAAAGAACAAACGCCATAGTAACATCACACATAATTGCTCTGTGTCTCACGTTAAGGATTCATTAATGGCGGCTGACTCTGCTACCACTGTGTCGATTGGTTCACTCTGACGTGACAAGAACATTGTGATCACAAGAACATCTCCTGTTCCATACCGAAAACAAGTCGCACATACGGTAATTGGAAACACGAGGTCTTTGATGAGGTTTCATTGACAAATACACAGTCCAAAAGACATGAGTAACATACCGCACGGCTTTAATGTAATTCCAAAGCATCCTCTCCATAAAAATGTCTAAATTCAAAACGAAATAGTTCACAAAAACCTTTGATGGCAGAAGTGTTGAGGCTCCTTCTGTCGAGGCTCAATTGAATAAACTCTTCAGAGTGCTTTAGCTCAATGGCTGTTTGTGTAATGTAGCATGAATAGTACAAATTGTTACAGAGGACTGTCTCTTATCCTCTCTATATTCAGCTGGTGCTCCACTGAGCAGTCAAGGTCCTATTTAATGCATATTCTTTTAGTAAAGTGTCGTAGATGGAACCTCACTCATATTATGTCCCCTAGTCATTCTCCCAACAATATATCTCACATTTGACTTCAAAATGTTGTTTTGTTGTTAAACATGAGCCACAACGGAGCCAATTAACCTTTTTGTGAGCTGAAATACATGTTGGGTCACGACAAGAAGACAAATCTTTTTGCATGAATCGAGAATAAATAGTTTGGAACATTACAGTTTTGTGAAAAATAAGTGTGAATAATGTGTGGAGAATGTTGTTCATCTGACAGAAACACAGAGAGACTGAGTGGGAGGCGAAGAAAGCAATTTAGCTGTAATGTAGCAGCCAGGTGAGAGGTCACGTAGTCATGTCTGTCATGCTGCAACAAGTGTAGGTAGTGTTAGATGGCTTAAATGCACAGTTCTTTATATAGTGGGTAACACTCAACAATAAGGGCACAAATCATACACCTCAGTAATTAATTAATGCAGCATGGACCATGATTTCCTGTTGTTCAATATTATTATTAATTTAACAAATCAACAACAGCCAATCATCAAGTATAAGTGCAACAACACAAGTCATAGCCACCAGCTAATATTATACTAGTCCAAGAGCATGAAGCCCAGCTCGGCATCTTCAGCCTTTTATTTCACCAAGCGATCACCAACTTTCTTAGCTTCCAATGTCAACCTCACCGTCAGTCTTTTCACCTCTGTCATTATGTCCATAGAGGGTGCTGAGCCTGGTTTACATTGCCCGCTTGCCCAGCTCCGGTTCTGGCATGACATCGGCTCCCTTCCCTGTCAGCATTCGCCCATTTCATAGACATATCACAATCCGGGCAACCCAGCAAACAAGTAAACTAGCTAGCAGGTATAGTTCGCAGCAGTTGCAGGTGTTACCAAAATGTTTATATAATGTTGTATAATGTTTATTGTCAACTAATCCCATGAAAAGAACAAAATCAACAATGAATCCCCTGTGCACCATCTGTGCACCATGAATGTCTGTACATTATTACATGGCAGTTCATATGATAGGTTCTTTATGTTGTCCATATTTTAGTCTGAACTAAAGTGGTGCACCGGCTGACCAACAAATCGACATTGCCACCTATAAAGCCACAGCGACTCTATATCGAGGCACACTGCTGCCCTGGGTGGCACGCTCCTTCAAAACAAGGAACACGGGCACTGTAGTTTATTTTAAGTCAATCCTACATACACCATCCTGCTGATATAAATACTCACTAGAGCACGACATGTATTCCACTCCACCTCTGAAAGTAGTCCTCAAAAAATGCACTATATACTATTTCTATGTTCTAGGAAGTACCTTAGCCTTGAAAAAATAAAAAAAATAAAAAAGTATTCGTGACCTGTTTTTTACGAATTCAACTTGAAGCTGACTGGAACAGTCAAGTTTGGAAGTACTGTTGACAACTGACACACTGTTTGTTTTGGTCTTTTCATAGAATTTGGTGACAATGAGAGATAGAACAACACCAACCTTATCACATATTAAAATATGCAGTGTAAAAATGTTATCTATGATAATCTGCTGCTGCTCTGTAAGAATTTAATCATAGATTTTAAGCGCATTTTAAATTCCTCCAGGAAAGGCGCTGAGGTTGCATGCTCTCTTTCAGCTACATACCTTGAAATACACCCGTACAGACGCTTTCAAAACGAATATTTCTATCTGCCAGTCCACCTGGGAGTCTGTTTTGATTGTTAGTCTCCACAGAACAAGCATCAAGAGTGATCTAACAGCAGAGAAGTGCTGTATTTCAGAGAAAAACACAGACCTCGCACAACATAACAGCCTTCCTATAGGATCAACTGGAATTAGAATATGTGCCCACCACTAGGTAAAATAGCATCCATCTCCAGCGGATACAAATCTGCTGCTGTGAAAATATGCAGGGAGGAGAAAACAATCCAATTTGTGTGGGCTGTTAAGGATAACCTTTAATTCAGTGTTTCCTTCAATATTCAAAATGTAAAATGCAAATGAAAAAAAGAGAGAATAATAAATGGAGCATGATAAGCAGGGGAAATTGCTGATAAAGAGAAAATTCTTACAGAGACTAATGTGCTTGGAAGTTGGCCAGTTACTTAGCAAGACGCCATCTCATCTCTTTAGACGACTATTTGCTGTTTTGATTGATGCGTGAGAGCAACACTGGCCGGAGGTTCTATTGAATGCTGAAAGAAAGAGGAATGGAATCAGTGAAAGAGGGCAGCTGCTGCACAAAAGTATGATTCACAATTCCCCGCTTCTTCTTGAAACCCTGGCCTGATGGACTGCTGATGAGTGGTGGATGTTGTGGTGGATGAGTAGAGGACAGAGAGAACCCACTGAGAGGTCAATAGTTCTGCGCTGACCTGTGAAGAAGTCCATTATACCTCGATCACATCTCTGACTCACTCCGTTTTTCCAACTGGTGCAGGCGGACAATACTCAGCAATAACAATATCATTGTTGCAAACTGGACTAGAGTTTTGATTCAATCACAACCCTGTACAGAAATATATCACACAGTCGTCTCTTGCCTACAGCAAAGGTTTGCAGGCAGTATAGGTTGCAATTTGATGGCATTTCGGTCAATACTCACCCCTTCTATTTGATCTCAAAACCTGGGATCACATCAAAAACACAATGTCTATTGTAAGACTGATTTCTATGATCTGTTACAAAGAAGCAAATGGCTGCCCCCTCATTCTCGATGAAACAAAAAAAAAGCAGAGAACAGAGGTGATTGAATTCCATTACATAACACCTTTGTCTGTTGTTGAGAGGAGCAATCTGTTATTGCTGAAGCTACGCTTTGTCACTGCCATTACGGCCAAACAATTACATGCCTGATTGTATTCACTTTGCCCTTACACACACCCGATGTGATTCTTTATGCTCTTACAGCTGACTGAAATGTTTTTGCATATGACACAGCTGCTAAGTTGCATATTCCATTTTCAAAGTAGGAAGACTATAAAAAGCTGCAGGAGATATATTAAATATGAAAAGCTGCTTTGATTTTTTCTAGGGTACAGAATGTGTCCCAACACTATAGAGCAGAGATAGAAAAAGTATTTAGACCCTTAAAAGTAAAAAAAATAGCAACGCCACCATTACAATGTAAAGTTCTATAATTACATTATAAGAAAAAAGAAAAATACACATTTGAACAAAGTGTGGAAGTACTCATTATACAGAGAGGTGTTACATGATTATGTAAATATTACAGAATTATTGTTATTCATGCATTATCAGAGAAGTGTAAATATCTTATACAGTGTGTTGGGTAATTTAATCTACTGTGGCCATGGACTGTGCAAAAAACACAAAAGCGCCTATCTAGAGCTGGTGTTCAGTTTGTCTACTTTGGGCTGCTGAAGACTCCATGCAAGAGGACCCACGAGTGTGTAGATATAAAATGCTCATCCAAATATAACTAAGGCATAACTATTCATATTCTAAGGTGATCATACGCCAACGAAAACATGGAATGAAATGAAAACATCTGCCATCATTTGCAGTACTCAAGTGCAAGTAAAGTATATTTTAGTGTACTTGAGTAACGACACTAGGGATGGTTGAAGTCAGTATAATCATATTAGGAATATTTTTCATATAAAGATATATATTGATGTAGCAAATGCATGCAAAAATCACAGTTGACTGTTAAATACTGGTATGCTTCAGACAAAAGTTTTAAATTTATTTGGACATTAGAAATTCTATAAACTTAGACAATGTATTCATGTTATTTATGCTCAATATCTTCATGAAGGATATAAAGAAACCCAAAAACATAATTCTGCGGTATCATAATCTCATTCAACAGAGGGACGCCGGAGTCCCTGAGTCATTCTAACCAACGTTGTGGTTGTTTTAAGGCTATCAGCCAGACAGCAGCAGAAGATGGACAGTCTGTCCTGCGACAGGTCTTGCTTATTTGTCAGAGTAATAACAGACACTCCTTCTGGCAATAAGGGCGTATGGAACACATGGCAATTTTTTAATATCCCTCAACAGCGCACACAAATCACACAGTCACCACAATTATCTCCTTCTGAACCTTTATGAATAGGAAATTACAAACAGCAACCTGATCCAGAGATGTCTGTACACCTACATGACATGAGAGACTCGTGATTCATGGCATTTGGTTTGGTTGTAGGGAGATGAGCCCATGGTAATGAATGAGCCTTAAGGAGGGCTCGGCCTCCATCATTAATCTTACAAAACTGGGCTATGGAGAAATGCACAGTCACTCTATTAAGCAAAAGAAGACATCCATTCTGTTACGCCTTTTTGAACTCATCTGAGAAATACCCAGATTGCTTGAAAGCAATTATACAATTCCAGTATGCCATTATGTGGTCCTCTAAGAACAAATGAGAAAGCAAAACCATTCTAAAAAAAAAAACATGAAAGATGGACAGCAGGTGGAGGACTTATCAGATTCAATTAGGATTCAGCATTTTCTTTTGTGCTGGAAGAGTAAAGGAAGAAGTAATGAACATCTGGACTAGAGTAAATGGTACCACTACTGAAAATGTTAGGCACTGAGCTGTTATAGCTGCCAAAGCAATGCTGCTTATGGTTTGTGTCGCGAGGCGATTGATACCACCATCTTTACACACTGAAGCTTCTTTTGATGAAACAACTATCTGGAAAAATGTGTCTTCTTCCTGACACGCTGTGTGGGCTTTTTTCAAGTCCCCCTACTCTGAGCATGATGAGAAAACACAGACAAGACTATGACAACTGTGAGACAGGAGCATCAGACGCAGTCGTTCGTTTTTCATTGAGTGAGGCCCGTGAACTTTGAAGACCTTCTGAGAGATTCTCGGGGTGCTGCAGAGGAGGTTTTCAAGAAAGTCTGAATTTCTTCCATAATTCCCAATCCTCTCAGCCAGCCGTTATCAGTTTTTCAATCCGTCATTTCAGTTCTTCTGTGATCGGTCTTTGACTGTGCACTTCTATAAACGCTTTAACTCATCAAGTGTTTTGATTTGACAAAATCAAGTGTTGGAAAGTCTTACCTTTCAAATGTAAAATACACTATCTGAGACTTCCTTGTGGCAATCACAGGCCTAATACAGTACCTTCTTTATTCAATAGCAGCTCCTGTGAAATATGCCTCAAAGTAACAGAAAACAAAAATTTTTGATGAAAACTCATCTTTAGTAGTAAGTCCTTTTATGGCTGCTAAGTTCCATTTATGATATACAGAGTGCACCGTTTGCCACAGGAACCATTTCACTGCAGCTTATATTGTGTTGCCTACAGCACACAATACATGGCTCAATGGCACATTTACAGTATCAGTATCCTCTGGTCTCATATAGTACATTTCAACATTCTTTTTTTTTGATATTGTGCTATTGGTTGTCATTTCTTTCTATAATAGCCATTTAACATATTTGCATCCTATAACTGCCCGTCTGTAGCAGTTTTCATTGTTACAGTTAGAGAGGTTATAGCTGACCAAAAGATAGTTAAAAGAGGGAACACAGAGCTTTCTTTGTGAATGAAAATATCATATCTTATCTGTCTTATTATATATATTATAATATATCCTGTTAGTTTACAAAGAATGTTATATCATATTTTTCCAGAATAGTGAAATTTTCTAAAAGCAATACCACGAGAGGGAGTGTGTGTTGTGTGTGATATTGCTTTTATACAACAAACCTTTATTAGTCTAGAGTAACAAGTGATAATGGATTATTATTTGTTTGTTTATTTAATCATTTGTCTCCACCAACACAAACTGTTGCACAACTGGACTCGGACTGCACTGTTGCCAAGCAACACGTCAACATTTTACTGAACAGTAGCTTGCTAGCTTTGATCCATAAGTCTACATGTTACTTAGCCAAGTCTGAAAGCAGGTAACTTAATTTTTGCTCTTCTCTACTTGGTCTAGATCAGCTGATGTCACATGAGCACGCCTGGAGGTTTGCGCTCATGTATCCAGGCTTCTTTTCTTCCCTTCGTCCTCTTCTGACAACCATTCATAGTTTAACTCTAGTCTTTATTTGTGGACAAATGTTCATTTTAGCAGTGCAGCGTTCGTTACCATTAAAGCTACATAACCACTGTTAATGAAACTAATTTAGAACACCTGTGAAGCAGATGTAATTAAAAGTGATGAATGCCTCTTGTCCAATGAAATTACTTGGGTGTATAATTACTAATAACCACTGAAAATGTACTTGAAAAACAATAACATATAGCAATTACAGAAGAAAGTCTTTATTTTATTATTATTATTGTTGTTGTTGTAATAATTATTAGAAAAATATACTAGTATCTGAACATTTTTTCATTTGCCATCATAAGGCTGGTGAAAATAAGGATTCTGCTGGGCTCAGGCTCACATTTCTGACTGACCAGACTAATATTCCAAGTCAGTGTTTGTGTGAATGATACTGCCTGGCAGGACTCTCTAACACATTATATCCTGAAAGCTGCGCATTAATGCTAGTAAGCACGGTGTGTCTGATGCACTGAGACATCAACAACGTTAGTCAACATTTTGTTTTCTTCAATAAATCCCTTGATATTTTTTCTGTAATTACTGTTTCACTACGCTGGATAATTGCTCGAGTTTAATTCATTTCTAAGTATTCCAGCTTCAGTGCCTTCAGTTTTCATTTTTCCCCTCACCAGAGCTACAGTGCATCTGTCACCAGTTTTGTTTTAGTCCACTTGGTGTGCACTTGGGACTGACAGTGAATTAGGGTAGAGAGAGACGAGTTCAGAGTGGAAATTGGTACAATTACATTCATCTTTTTAGAGGATGCCTCAGTGAAAGGTGCTCTCTGGGGAATTAATCGCCCCAGTGTTTGAGCATCTTACCTGTTTAATAACCAATTTAATCACTTCCTCCCAAGGTTCAACACTCCTAAAAAGATACGAGCGGTTGATTTTTATTAACACACTGTGCTTCTATTAAAGGCCAATTAGAAGCCATGAATCAGTTGTGTGCTTGAGTGTGTGTGTGTGTGTGTCTGCTGTAATTCATTTGTTGTAAACAAAATGGGATATCGGTTATTGAGAGTAACTCAACATAGCTTTACCCAGATTAGAAGTATTATTTATTACAATAACAGACACATAAGAATAAAGTGCTGCTGCACAACTATCATATTCAACACGTCGATGATATCAATAAAATCCATATTCTTTTATTTCTTCAGTTACTGTATGTGGCTCACAATGTATCCTCAAGTGACTCGAAAGGCTTAACATTCAAACCAGGAACCATGTTTAAAAAAGAGCCCTTCTCAAGGTCAATGGCACGCTTACAACAAGCCTAATTGAGAATTTGATCTAGTCGCTCTAGGGGGTGGACAAAGTGCTGCTGTGAATGTTAAAGATGAGCTATCAGGATTTGATCAGAAGTAATCAAAATGCTGGCCTACTTTTAGGTCACTTCCTTCTTTACCACCAAACTGTACAGCAGACCAGCTTTTGTGTGTCATTTGTATTCTACGCAACTGCCAGACTTTCTAAAGCACGGCAAACACATAGAGAGCTCCTGGTACATCAGCAGAGATAAATCATAAAAATTTCAGACATCTGGACAGTTGAGCAATAGTATAATATGTCCTCCACAGAACCCAGTGGGAATACGAGTATGCTACGATCTATACATGTGTGACTGCAACAGAATGATTTACAACACACATTTTTTCTATAATGAAAAAATCTAAAATCTAAACAAAACCTCTGTCTGATTTGACAGACGACCTGCGTTAAGAAAATACAACTATGTGGTTTTAAGATGAGTGGGCATTAAAAGTATCTACTAAAAGTATCGACGAAGAGGCTACAGTCATGCTCTGAGGCAATGCTGACATGATCACCATGACTATGCTAACATGCTGATGTTAAATAGAGTGTTTGCCAAATGCACCATCTCACTTTTCATTTACATTTAGTCATTTAGCGGACGCTTTTATCCACAGCAACTTACAAAAAAGGGAAGCAATCAATGCACAGTGTGACAAGGACACGTAAGTGACAGCTCTAGAGGGGGATACATTGAGCATGTCCAGTTGTTGGTAGTGCTAGGAGAGGAAGAGCTGGAGGTCTTCAGGAGGTTTTTGAAGGTAGAGAGGGACGCCCCTGATCTGGTAGGAGCTGGTAGCACCAACGGGGAACAACAGGCAGGTAAAGTTTGGATTGCCCTGAGCGTCATTCATTCACTGGGAGGTAACATATGCCTGTTTAAGGGCATTCAAGTAGGTGGGTGCAGAACCGGAGACTACTTTGTAGGCCATTCTGGATCATCTGAAAGGGTTTCACGGTGCAGGCTGGGAGGCCCATCAGGAGGGCTGTATCAGCGTGTATCAGAAGTTGGGTAGCATGTTGAGTTAGATGGATTTTGGTGCACCAACATGCTAACATTCACTAATTAGCACTCAATTAGTAGAGCTGAGGTTGATGGTCCACTTTTAAGATAGGTAGTCATAAACCAAAGTATTGGACACATTTAAATCTTAACCCGATGATGGCCATGTTAAGATATCACCAAAGTATTACAGTTGCAATGTTACAGTTGCTTATTTTTTCAGGCAAGCAAACTTTTTTTGCAGAGAATAATACTGCTCCGCTCTGATTAAAGGCAGACACCATTGAATATTTCATCGCAGCTTCAGAATGAACTTTTGTTGTGAGTGGCTTTGATGTAAACTTGCTGTTTCAACCAGTGATAGCTTGTTTGACAGGCAGCAGTCTCACAGAGACGAAAACAGCCCAAAGTTGAGCAGGAGAAATGTGTAACCCCCTTCCCCCATTTCACAGAGTGGTAATGATTAGCTCTCTAGCAGGATTCTCCTAAGGCAAGTGATTACGACACGCTCTGCAAACTATGACACCTCTTACCTGGAGCCCAAACAAAGACAGCATCCCAAAATGTTTCTAGAGCACTGCTAAGAAGAGTTTGAGCTCAAATGTTGTTTTTAACGTCTCTTTGCAAGAGTTTGTGTTTATTATTCAGGTTAAGGACTTGGGGTGGGGAAATTGGTTTTGCTAATGAAAATTACTTCCTGTGAAAACAAATGAACTGTAAATGCCAGCCACAAGAGTTGCATACCTGTTTTTTTCGGCTGGGTGCTTGAATTGGATGAGAGCTGTTGAGTATGAATCATTTTTCTCAGTGTTTCACTCTGTTTTGCCCCTTACCCGGGTTGTGAGCAGCGCTAAGCCTCTATGAGAGGAATAACCTGAAATGGAGGAACACTTCAATGTCGCCCTTTCCCCCTCTCCTCCACGAGTGATTATACAATTGATTTTTTTTCCACCACTGGTTCCTGCTATAGGAGCAGTAATAACAATTTATCTTGGCTCCTTGTTCCATTACAGCAGAGCTGCAGTGAAACCAGAGGAAAAGTGCTGTGTTTTATGATTTATGGAGGCTATTTGACCTGTGCTTATTAGAGGGATCTACCGAACGTGATGCTGACTTCGGAAATAGACTATGAGCTTTGCGCTGTGATGGGAGTGTGAACATGGCTTTCGGGAAAGATGGAATGGGTGTCCCAGCTGATTGAAAAACAAACATAACCCAGTCTGAACATTGATGTTAAAATATATATCAGCTCTGCTGCCACATTTCAGCACTCTACTTGTTACCGTCTGATTTCAATCTAATTTAGAGGTCAAAAAGAAGAAAATCCCTCTGACAGCCATTCCCAGAAGTACTTAAGAATATAAGTTTTACAGCAGCGCCAGTGAATCACACATTACAGCCCCGGTTGTCTGGTACAATTTGGCACGGATGGAGATAAGTTGGTGAGATGCTTATCATCATGTGTCCTTACCTTGGTCCTAGTTTTTGTTAGAGTGATGCCCGAAGGAAACTGCTGTGGCTCTAAGGGCCCCCTGGTTGTTCCTCATTGACTGGCGTTTATGGAGCCGTTTAAGCATGGCGGCTACCTCCCTGCCTCCCTCCAACAAATCCAGGTCTCTCTCCTGTGGCTAGTGATAATATTTAACTGCTGACCTTATCTTCTCTCCCCCCCACATCTCCCCTCCGCCAGCGAACGGAGAGCATGTTAATGTCTGACACAGCCCTACATGTAGCATGCTAATCCATCTGTGGCCTGGCTGATTAAAGATGAATATCGGTGGGATGGTAAACACAGGCATGCCCCAGGCAGCTTCACCGATGACTACATCTGCACAGGACCATGTAAACGGTTACACTCCAACCAGCATATAATATTACAGATCTTGGGGCCAGGTGAATGAATCAGGGGTCTCTAACTTTAAGTATGTAAACAATAGAAAACACACGTCTCCGCAAATTGTTTGGCACCAAGAAAAAGCCATTCCCATACCCCAACTTGTGTTTGTTATGATTGAATATCACGTATTTTACTTTCCAAAATGTATTTCAACACCAAAACTAATAATTAAGAAGCATAAGAAATAAATAAAAGAGGTAAAAAAAAAAAGCCAAGATGGATGGAATCAAAAATGCTAGGGTTGAATTTGTTGCGCTAAATTGCTCAAGTTGATGTTTGAGGAATGAGTTGTCTAATGGGACAGAGCTATATAAGAGCATCGCAAAGTGTCCGTTAAATTAAATAAACCCTCAAATACATATTGGTTATGTGACAGTCAATTTTGAAAGAAAACAGGTCATAAATCATTCCCTTATTCACTTTAATCCCACAGGGACATGTACTGTGAATATAAAATCTGAGCAAACCATTACATCAAGCTGGTAAATTTAGCTAAAAACAACACTATTATACATAAATATTAAGTTATATGTGTAAAAAAAAGTTGTATAAATGATTTGTACATGTTGTACATAATTGCGACAGAAGGTTACCAGGCCCAATTAAAAGTGTAAAGGTTTTTATTACCGTAACAGCAGCCCGAGGCAGAATAAACTCGACTTTTATTACGATACATAAATTAATGATACTTTGGACTCAAATCTCCTTTGCATCAAAGACTCAGATATCTGCGCTTGCACATTCAATGGAGAGGTTTGCACAGAAAGATGTGTATCTTATATTTTTTTTGGGCTAAACATAATATATGAATTTGGCCGCACGGATATTAAAATGCCCTTTTATTATTCGACTCACAGCTATGTGAAAAGTTTAACTACAGTAAGCCTTGTTTTATGATAATTGGGTGTTTTTTTTTAAAAAAAGGGAGAAGTCATGTGTCTTTGTCTAGTAAAAAGCTGTATTTGTTTCCAGAGCACCCATAGCTTCCTTTACATGCTGTTAACAAATGTCTTCTTCAGTGGACAAAGATAGACTACGTGCTGCCTTGAGGTGATCGATAGTGGACCACCTGAGAGCTGTGCCCTTTCTCTGTAGGCAGAGTTGTCACCATTAGCTGGATGAGGAGCACAAAGTTGGAAAAAAAAATAATAATAATGTTGGTTGACAAGCTGCACAAAATACCCTTGAAAACTACAGAAGAGAGTGAAAACAAAATTCTGTGAAAGTGATGGTTTACATTACTTTATAAATATCGTCGGACGCGATCATTATCGCTGTAGTGCCAGAAGGGAGAGCACAGTGCTCTGCTGGCATCAGGTGTAGTTCTCTTCTCAAACAAGCCATAGGGTGGCTAGACAGGAGAACCACGATCTTACTCAGCCAGACTACTAATGAATGTGGGGAGTTGTTTGCCTTCACCCACATGACGCATTTTGACTTATGCCATCATCTTCCCCAACCAAACATAATACTCTGCACTACAGAAATGAATACTCTTTGTCAAAGCATGCAACTTTCCTCACAGAGGAAGGACAACGATCAGCAGCTGAACCTGAGATGCAACGCAAAGAAGTTGAATACCGGATATCTTAAACACTGCATGTTATTGATGATAAATTGTTTCTGTGATGTGTAACCAAGCATGATACAGCACAAGCACGATTCAGGCTAAATGAAGTATACGCTTATGTAAATAGTAAAGACGTTTGACACAGTTTTTTTTCAAATACACTGTCAAGCGTGGTTCATTCATCTTACATTCAAGGGCAAAACATTTTGACTGACATCTCAAAGCACGCACAGATGTTGGAGTTTGGGAATTCTTCCAAGGGAATGAAGTGGATGTAAAAAAGGTTCCTCACCACCAATTACCAATTATTATTGTAAAAGCAAATAGTAAGATACAAAATTGACTTACAGAGATAAAGTCCTTACAGTATAACTGAGTTTTGTTTTAGTTTATTTAAACAAAAATCTGTGATATGTGACATGAAAATTGGCTTGCTTTATTTCTAACTCAATTAGGTGGTGCATAATTCACATCCATCAGCATCCAAAATTATTCAAAATGAACTTTTTGTTGATTACCGTTGGTTTTTTTTGGCCACTTGCGCACATTTTGTGCCTCGTTTGCATCCTCTACCTCTATTTTTATTACTGATATCATTTCTGACCTATGCTAATCACAAGAAACCTTCTTTGTGCCTCTTGCAGCAGACAGGAATAACGGTTTGGTGTGTGGGGATAAAATCCATGTAAGTGGATACTTTAAATATGGATATTATTCAATGAATGACTCTAATTATATTTAATCATTGCTCCTATGGTGACTGATCAATGACTGACATCTTCACCATGGCAACGGTGGCAAAAGCGCCGGGATATTTTTAGCTTTTAATAGTCCTCCGCTATGTCAAAATTATTGATTTCATTTAAAATCAATTTCACAGAAACAAAGTTTAAATAATTAAAACCGGTGGCCACAATATATCAGGGATATATCAGGGATGTTAACAGAGAGTCCTGTGTTTCTATGCTCAGTAACACTGAAGAGATAGCTTAAAGAATCTTTTTAAATAAGAGCATAACACTATTAATACCCACCATGTATCATAAACTGTGCAGAGCTGCCCCATTCATCAGGTTTTTAACATTACAGCCACATATCAGCCACAAGATAGCCGAAAATAATTTTTCACTTCACTGTAGATAGGGACATATCAGCGAAGTGAGAGGGATATGTTGTATTTAATTTTAGGTGTCATGGATGCTGCACATTAATCAGCATATACACATATAAATGTGCCAGGGTTAGCCAATATTCATTCTTTTTCATCACAGGTCTCTTTCCAGAATGTTAAAATGGCCCTACCTGCATAGCCGAAGAGTCTCATGTATTAATTGTAGTAAACTGAGCGATAGGAATGCCGTATTTGACTTAAAGGCAAGGCAACTTTTTAAAATTAAACTAGTAGAACTCAAGTTCTACTTCTTTACACCCCAAGGGATCTTCTTCTCTCCATGCTAACCGCGGGCCAATTCTGCATTACTACTTGTGGTGGTGGTGGTGATGGCTCCCGCTACATTAGTGTTTCTCTACTAGGGGAGTGAATTTTTGGTTTTGAAAGTTGGTACTGGTAATTTGATGCAGGATGTGCAATACCAATAAGATACATATCACAATTTTCTGTAAATTCAATGAATAAATTTATGATGTTTCTTATTTTTGTTGTATGTAATTCACTATTGCCCAAGTCGAAGTTCCCCTTGGAGACAATAAACTCTATATTGTTTTATACATGATATAAAAATGACCACATGGTGAGGAACATTTCTATTTTTACATCTTTGCAGATGTAAGATGCAATGGCAGTCGTTATCGCTAATGATAATAATAATAATAATCTATGTGATTATTTGCTATATGGTGTACCATGGGCAAAAAATCACTCGCAACATCTGAATCTGGGGTTTGTTTTGAGCGCTTACTTTTGTCCTCTTTTTGTCTCACTTTTTTGTTTGACTCGGTAATGTTTCTTGTGTAGGTGGGAAAAGAGATTAGTGGTGTTTGAGTCTGATTTGGGGATCAGTCTGCGGCATAATTTGCAAAGTAACGTTATGGCTTTCTGCCCTAACAGTTAGCTGTCTCTTAGTCCTATCTGTGATCCAAGCAGTCTGTACATTACTCCATGTTGTGCTTTCTTGGTGAAATACAAACATAGCTGCATTATGTCCTCGCCAGTGTTGAATGTTATAATGGAACAGAGAGTTTAAATCGCATATCTAGCAGGTGATAGCAAAGGATTAACAAAAAAAATATTTCATATCAACGTTAGTGAGTTAAACAGACGTTTACAGTGCATCTTGTAGCAATACTTGCTCTAAGATGTCCATGAGCTGCTACTTTGGGAGACACCCTCCCAAAGATTTGAAGCTTAGACGTGGGATCCATAAATGTCCAAAAACTTTCATTTAAGTTTTTCAATTCAAATTTCATTTCAGCTTTGAATAAATAATCTTTTTAAAATAAATGAGATCTTTCTTGTTGAGGGTGGCTTTTTTTTTTTTTTTTTTGGCTGCCCATCTCTCCAATTTCAGCTTCCCCTCTACTATGTGCTCTACATTAATCTAAGAGCAGCCACCCTCCAGATACCAGCTGGCATCTGGAACATGCCCTTCTGTTGGTGTTGGCAACCAAACCAGCAGGCTTTTGCTGTTAATTAGCCTCTCCACCACTAGGCCAATGAGCAGCATCCATGGCACAGCATTTACGCACTCAGCAGTGCAACAGATCACACTGGTCCATTTTCATTTTATATTTCAGACCTTTTCTTGCCCCACACATGCACGTCAAAACCACCAGATGCCAATATCTTCAGCCTCAGTTTAGGGGAAGAGGAAGGGGAGCAGTGCATTAGCATAAATCGGGATTACTATGCATGACTGTCACTTCAAAGATAATCAAACAAATTAGAAAATTCTTCAAGTGTTCACGAATGTTGGAATGAGTCAGAGATAATCCACTTTGCTTTGATTTATTTATTTTTTTGTTTTTTCGCCAGTCAAGAGCATTTTGCATGCTTATGTAACTTAGAGCGGGGTGCTGATACAAGGCAGCAGCTGCAAAACACACAAGGACATGAAAAAAATATAATGAAGAGGGAGCAACAGGGAACAAAGGTAAGAGGGGAGCACAGACAAAAGTCTAGACAAAGTAATAGATACGGTCAAAAGCCAATAATCAATACACTTCCACTGCCAAGTGATCATTATTATCACCTCCAGATAAACCTCAGACCTGATGGTTTCTTTAGACTGGCTGAAGAAGGGGACAGTTTGAGTGATCTCATTCTAAATACTTCTTGATTAGAAGGCACAACTGGCCAAATCAAAAGGTCATAAACATAAACAGTATTTCCTAATGTTTACAATTACTATTGCAGAAGCAAGAGACTGTTTCAGCATTATATGAAAATAAAACAATAAAATGCCAAATGTACACTGTTTACATGCTTTTAAATGTGACAATTTGACGCCTTTCTCTGATTGACATTATTGTAAATTACATTTTTGTTGTTTTAGCAATTTTTTTTAGATGTCATCTTGTTATATCTGGAAAAAACGTGACTTTTTAAAATGCCATTCTGCCATTTTATAGACTAAACTACCAAACAATGAGTCTGAAAAATGATTGAAAAAGAAAAAAAAATCATTAGTTGAACCAAACAGAACTAATCCATCATGGGCAGCGGTAGCCTGAAGATCAGAAAGTTCATAAGAGGTGGGTTTCCGTTATCTGGGAATACCTGGGCAGGAGAAGTTATTGCTGATCCCTTAATCAATAACAGTTAACTGCTGGCCCTATTGCCCCAATGAAGCTGCTCACTCTACTGTACAGTTCGTAGATTCACATGTTCAGTTGAACAGCCAAACCTTT
The DNA here is from genome assembly GCA_946959425.1 of Argyrosomus regius. Classification (NCBI taxonomy): domain Eukaryota; kingdom Metazoa; phylum Chordata; class Actinopteri; family Sciaenidae; genus Argyrosomus; species Argyrosomus regius. Next base: position 21,470,758 of record OX336892.1, on the reverse strand, counting down.
TGTAACAACTTCCCCCGGGCCGCAACTGTAGTCAACTTGTCCAATTAAATGTTTACTGTATATTAAAATGAAAAACTAAAACTTCCATTCCCCAACACTGTAAACTAATGGCATCATATCTAAGAGCCCTGGGCCTCATCAAGCAGCCATAAAGATTAATAAAGCACAATGAAATGTGATTTTCACGTAGTGCCATTCATTTCCATAAGCCCTGCCTTTACTACCCTCCTGTGTCACCTCAGTGTCTCAGTGGGGTTGTAGAAAGTGGGGCTCGCACAGGAGCGGAACATTTTCACAGCTCCATTTTCATTTAGCATCATTAGAAATTCAATTCCCAGCAAATGAGTTTTTAGAATTTCACAGCAGTCCCTTAAGATGTTCGTGCATGACCCACTTTTGTCTCATAGGCTTCTCTTCATTGCTACAGTTCACAATGTACATGTACTCGTAAACACCCCTGACTGAGTCCCAGTCTTCTTGTGTAAGTGTGGGGTTTTCCAGGCCTCTTGCTGGGACTGCCAGGGTCACAGCAGGGAAAACTGGTCATTTGCTTTTAAAGTCCCATGGTGATTCAGGACTACTGTAGCAGCTGGCTATTTTCAGCTTGTACATAATGGCGTCTGCAACCTATGTGACTGTGTCACATAGAAGGAGAATATTAACAATGACACTTCTACCCTGGGAGACAGGGTTTTTTTTTTTACCCTGGAGTCCAAGTTTTACCTATTTCTACAGGAAAGCCCTAAACCTGCTAACACTGAGGTGGATTCATCCAGATCACAGGGTGATTTTCACTGGTGTATCAACATGAATTCCTCCGATGGTTCTGCTGATTGCTGACTTCAGGTGCAAACACGTCGTACATCAACAGCTAAGCATGCTGAGATTATGTTCCGTGATCTGCCCCATCTGTTAAAAGGGCCGATGACGAAAACGGCAGATCTATCTCGGCTCCCCTTCGGAGTTAAATAGGAAGTGGCTACAGCTGACACTTGTAACTTTAAGCGTGAAATGAACACACTCACTTTTCTGTCTGCGCAAACAAGGCTTAATAAAGGGTGATGGGCTATAAATCTGGTGCTCCACCTTTTTCAATTTCCTGCTTCACTGAGCATCCTATGGAGGCAAGGGACCACCTATCCCCAGGAAATACCCCAACAAAGTGACATCAGATGTGTAGTAATGCGACACATATGAAATGTGTAGAAATAGTGATTTCACACCAGGGGATTTGGGACGCTGACCAAATGCAAATTAAATCATGTCGAAAAAAGCAGATATGGGCCATCAGCTAAGAGGAGAGTTGACTAGTGGGACCCCAGGGAAAAGACGGGACTCCAGGACATTAAATGAATGATGATTCCAACAGAAATCACTTTATTCAGGTCAATGACACTGTTACCCTTTTAAAGTCTAGGCCTAATGGACCTAATGAATGCTCTACCATTGAGTTTATGAAGCGTACATCCTTGAAGTGAAGTCCACTGCCCCCAAGTTGATCTTAAACATCATCAGTTGTGAGCCTCCTGGCTCTGACAGGTGGTCCTGTGTTGGGGAGCAGGTGACCCCTCCCTCTCTTTCCTCGACGCTGTCAGTCACAGTGACAAAGGTGACATTAGGAGCAGATCCCGCCATGATGGAAAGGGCATCTGCACAGCATGTACATCTTTTAATAGCCTCTACCCAGATCAGACAGGCAGATAGAGACATGCAAATTTACCCACTTTTGAGTGAGTACACACACGGCAAGATACGGGGACCTGAATACACACACCACACGAGTACAAGGTGCCCGCCTGAGAAAAGAGGACAAACAGTTTGCACTTGGTGGGAAGAAGAGATAAAAGTACCACAGGTGGCAGACTGCAATGTCCTCAAATGATTTTTTATGACTCAGAGAATAATTTCCGTTTATTACAACTTGTTTTTTTGTGGTTTTGGCTATCACTTCTATCAAGATTGTACTCAAATGTAATTGCTGAAATCTGGGAACAAGCAAACATTACTAGGGCTTCAATTAGCGCTTTATTTTTTGATTAATCTGTCTATAAAATGTTGATTCTTTTATTGGTTGTCTCAATTTCCCTCACCTGTGAGGGGTGTTTACAATGAACAGGATCATTATTTTACCTTTTGACTTGATTTTCTCTTCTGAATAATTTGGAGGTTTGTTATAAATTGGGAAAACCTAATCTAATCATCGGACTGCCTGGGTTTCATGCCCTGTCGGACTCGTTTCAATGTGACCGTGTTCTAAGATCTTTGAAATGAGGGCAAAACTATGAAAATAAGTTGTAATAAACCCAAATTATCCTCTAAAATATTAAGAGTATGTTCCAGTTTTTCTATTGCGACTTGGAGACAGTGCAGAGTATCCACGCAGAAATAGAAATAGTGCACTCCAGTTAAGATGGATTGTGGACGTGCTGAATCTTTCACAACCTCGCTCTGAAAATAAAAATGTGAAATGGCTGGTGTGTTAGAAAGCTCAAGAAGAGATAGTATGCGAGTCTGCACCGCAGAACAAAATGGTCTCCCCAGAGTAACACTACAAACAACAGCAATCGCTACCTCCTCTTTTCCTTCCTGCCGTCATATCTTAGATCTGCCGCTCTTTAAAAACACGCTGTGGGCTGTAATGGATGTCTTTTCATCACCGTCTCTGTGCTAATTGAAACAGATTCTGTGGGTAAGTAGGTCCATTTGGTCAGGGAGGCTAGGCTTTTAACTCCAGTTAATGCACAGAGCTATTTGAGTGAGCATATGCTACAGTCAAAACACTGACTCAAGGGAGAAGTGAGATGGCTTCCATCCAGTTAGGATTCTCCTTGAAAAAGCTTTGCTGATAGCTTTCATTGTTTGTTATTATCACTACATTTCTAGACCAAAATCCAAAACATCTGATAATTGGGAAAATCTCTGCAATGGTATGTTTTCATCAGAACTACAGTAGAGGTCAAAAATTACATCACAATCAATAAATAATAGATTGTGTCATGTATAAAAGATTATTTGTGCATTATTAACCGCTATTAATCGTTCATTCTAGAGGTTCGTGTTTGTGGAGCGCAAATAACAAATCCAGCTGATAAATTTTGATGAATATTTTATGAGCGCTGAGTCGTGTTAATTATTCATGTTTAGTGTAATGACATCTTGACACAAACGCTCGGACAGAGTGCTGTTGAGTTCTTACGAGTTCCATGAAGTCGAACCAAAGACTTCAAAAAATCTCTTGAGTAACAGTTATACAACAAAATCAACACGAGCAGAGAAAAAACAGATCTGCCATAACCCTGAGAGGAGACAGTATGCTTTCAACAGTTAGCACTTGAATTTCCCATCTCAGGGATACTTTAGGAATGCGTCCTGGCCCGTGTCCGAGCCACTGGAGCTGCCGATGTTTAACTTCCAGCGCCACATTTTGACAGCCAAAAGACCTTCCAGACACATCCATTGTGAAAAACATCTTTTTCATGTCACCCTCAACCGCACGCCAACATTCTGTGCCATACAGCAGAATGGATTTAACATTGCTGTTCTACATTTGGATCCTAGTCTTCAGGCTGCACTGCTTTGACTTCCAGATGGTTTGAAGGCTTGCAAATGCACTTTCAAAGCTTTCCTAAACCCTATGCAGATGTCTGTGATGCAAACATTGTCCTTACTGAGGAGACTTTCCAGATAGGTAAACTCCTTGACATAATCAGGGGAGTTACTATCTACAGTGATTGGTGTGTGTGTGTGGTGTTGGGTTTTGGAGATAGTAATGTTCAAGCCTATCTGTTTGCCAAACCTGTCAGTCCTATCTGTCTTTTCTTGCAGGTGAATATGATTTGTGGAGGATAGCCAGGTCATCAGCATAATCAAGATCTTCTAGCTGGGTGAAGACAGCACTGGGCTTGTCTGAGATGGTTTTATGCTTTGGCAATGATGCACTCCTGGGAACCAGTCCGTGAGGTTGCCATTTACGATGACACTACAGTCAAATTGATGGAAAAACACTGCTATCAGTGCGACTCCTTAGGAATGCACAATCTTCCACGGATTCTCACAGTGTAAACTGTCAAAAGCTTTCTCAAAGTCGATGTAACTGAATTGAACAAAGTGAATTTTATGATGAGTTATCAAGGCAATAAAGCTAGTCTTAGTTTGGTAAAATATTCAGAATATGTACAACTGTATCTTTAAGGAAAATCTGTGTAAGAATATTTCCTTTCTTGATATTTTGCAAATGTATTATTTTAACTTAGCCATAATTGAGAACACCATTAAATGTGGTAGTACATTAAATGTGTACTAATCTAGGGTTAAAAATAAACAATTTACCCCTGTTTGAGGAATGTTTGCTCATAACTGCAGTCACATCTGTTTAAGAAATTACTGAGGCTTTATTTAAAATGAAACCATACATTTGTCACCTGTTTTTCCTGAGAACTTCATATTTTAAAATAAAATAAAATAAAAATAAATAATAACTTGGATCTGAGTGCCACAGACGAGTAGGAAAGTCAGAAAATATTGAGAGACAAACTAAGGCATAATTTACGGATTTAATAACAACAAAGAGAGAGAGAGAGAATAATGCCAGCCTTGTGCTTTATCAACCTGCACATATCAGCTCCTAACCCCAAATGACCAAGACAATATTCTCTGGGAATATATGTAAAATCATATACTAAAAAGGCAGATGCTGTCAAAAGAAAGGGGCTGTGAAAAATAAATGAGGTTCATGACACCCTTATTTTCTCTTTTTAGTCCCCTATACATATAGTCCCTGGTCCAATTCCTCACTACTGTGTCCAAAGTACAATTTATCAACAAAGGACCAGTTGAGAAAACGCTGGAAAACCAAGGACATCCGCACAAGCTGCCCTAGTGGGAAGTTGATGAAATGGTTATCCGATATCGTGAAACATCATCCACACATGAGCTAAAACACATTTCCATATTCCATTCCTGGAGAAAAACACATTTGAATGAGGAAAGGACACGTGACGCATAAGATGTAGAGCAGGGAATGGAATAATCTAAGCTCAGTGACCAAACAACCTTTCGAAAATAATAAGGTGACTGGAGTTGTAGGTAGGCAGGGAGGAAGATTTGCAAGATTTTATCACATGAGGGCAAAGGCATATTAATCATAGTCCCAGCACACATGAGAACAGTGGTATGAAAGAACTCGGGAAAGGTTAATGTGTGGAAACGGGTGTAATAATGTGCGGCGTTAGAATACTAAAATGGTACGTTCCATATGCAGCAAAGCAATCACCACACTTTGTCATATGTCATTGTACATAAGAAAAGCGACACATATACTTCTGGCAGAGAAATATGACGAAAAAATGTACACCAGCTGCCAGAAAGCATGAATTTAACAATAAAAACAGAATTGTTTGTGTGTGGGAGGTTGAGCTGGTTAAGGCTGTCAGTTTGAATCTGACTCAAGTCTTTCCTGCATGTCACCCACTTTCATATTTCCTGCATCTCTGCATAAGGAAAATAATATCAAACATCATCTTAATCGGCATCCACAACCTACACTTTAGGGAAATAATCTTTCTCCAGACAGAGAGAAGAAAGTGTTAACTCTGACTAATTTATGACCTTGATAAGGACAATAAAGAGCCACTGAGGAAAGAACAAGAGCAAAGCTGGCACAAAATAAATCTAAACTTGAGTGATTCAGCTCAGCTTCTTTTTGACAGTCCAGCGGGCTACAAGCTTTACATCTCTGTTTCAAATGCAAAATCAAAGACACTGTGTACTCATCAGCAGGCTACAGAGACGGCGATCTCCCTCATTGTCTCGCGGCATAGATGTCTTGGCAGCTGGCCCTGGTACTCATGGTGTCATTGCTTTCCACTAATGAATGCTGACAGGAATTCAAAGGCCATATTGAAAAGTAGCAACATAACTCAAGCGTTCACTTTTCAAGACGTGCAATTTTGCTGACACAGACGGCACCAAAGAGACTGAAAACACTGAGGAGAGCGGGAAGAGAGATCACATGGAAAATGTGCGTTTTCATCGAGGGAGCCGTATCATTGTCTGATCTCATAAACTAACCAATTTATGCTTTTCATAGATTTTCATTTTAATAGCACCTTCTATGTCATCTTTAAGTGATCAAAGTTCTTTAACGCAGATGTTGAAACATTGATTCTGTTTGATCGGTGGGCTTTTTAAGTTTACCGGTTTTCATCTCGTCTGAAAAAAAAAAGGAAAAATTCGTCCACTTTTAAGCTGTTCCACACAAAGCTCATAAGTGGAATCATAAGAGGACCGGACCTTGACTGTCGCAGCTCCCACAATGGCTGCTTAAATCCTTCCAATCAAACAGGTTTGCAGCATTTCAACCAACACACTGGCTCAAATGCAACCACTTAGCAGCTCTGAATCAGGGGAGCGTGTACAGTCTGTCTGTCAGGGTCCAAAACCGTTCCACATGAGTGTTCCACACTTATTTTTCAAATTCATTCAAGAAACAACCTATTATCTTAACTGCCCTGTTTTCATAAACATTATTCGTACTCAAAGACATGGAACATTTGCAGACAAATTCCTGAGAAGCAAATAATTTTAGACATTTGCTGAGCTCACCACCAATGCAAATCAGAGCCTCGCAACATCAGCAAAGCAATTTCCCTTTTTGGTTGTGAAAAGGTGTTGTAATAAGCATGTCGCTGGTCCAGAATAACAATCTTAGCCTTCCAACACAGTATTGTGCAACATCAATCAGGACTGTGGGTGCTAATGGAGCTTCAGTGGCCATCAGAGAAGGCCAGCCTACTGATAGATGAGGGAACACGGCACAAACAACCCCATCCTCACACAGAAATGCACAAACACACTCCCATCAGTCTGCATGCAAGTAATGATAATGTCTAATGAGAGGCATTGATGATCCACCCACGCCACCAAGATTCACAAATATAGACAACATAGGAGTAATAAAAAAAAAATTTAAAAAAATGTGAGAAAGAATAAGCAATATCTTCTTACTGTTTTATTACACTGACAACATTTTTGGCAATCTTTGGGAGGGAGACTATTTAATTAGACCCCTATTAATCACAGTAATTGGTCATTCTGCATCCCAGGAGTGCAACTGGCCAATAGCTGTTAACCTTCTGTCTCTATCGCCGCCGTTGTCCCCCTAACCATTAATATACTGGTGGGCATTGTTTCCAAATGACTCCTGGGAAGAATTTCCATTGGTTTTCAATGAGGGGTTGATTATCTCCAACTGTTTATTCATGCGAGGTGGATTATTCCTCAAGAGTACCTTGAACTGGTATCTCATGCAAACATGCAACACACGTTTTGTTTGGCTGTGAATGCGAGCATCTCATGGATTACACTTTGCTGAATAAAGCCACATCTAATATTAAAGAGAGAAATGTCACAGAATAATTAGGTTGTTCTGTGTTTTTAGCACCTTGTTTTGTCAGATTACGGCAACATTGTGTAAACTGTTCAGATGGAACACCACCAGCGTGGCCTTTGTCAAGTACTATGTCTGGTGAAATTGGTTTTCGTATTGTGGTGTAACGAAAGACATTACATTATGTAAGACTGTCACGTTATTTGCAACTAAATATAGTGTAAATGCAGAATGTTGTGGGTGTTCTGCATGTGTCCAGTCTGCACATACAGCTGGTGCCACCCACAGACTGGGAAATGACCAGTACACTAGGCCATCTGTCAGGAAGCAAAGAGTATATTCAGACCCAAAAGGCCACCAAGGCCAAAAGGGTCAGCAGCAGGGAGGATGACTGTGGCCAGAGATGGATCCTAATGGTATTCATAAGAACACATTTCACTGAAAGGCCATATTGTTAACCCTGTTGTTTTTATGCTTTTAGGTCATTGGTCCAATGAGGCAAAAGTCTTATCAGATCTTTTCACAATGACCATGAGGTCTTAAATCTTATACCAGTCACATGTTCTCAGCACGTTGTATACTGGAGATTAGCATCTAGAACATTAGCATTGAGAACATAAAAATTAGGGCATTAAAGCAACATTATGTAAGATTTGGTAATTGTTGTGATTTAAGTGTCTGCAGTCTCGGAGTACAGTACCACTGTCATACATGTGGACAGCTGTACGCGTGCATTTGTTATGGTTACCATACTTTTGATCAAAAACTAGCGTGTTGACCACTCTGTTATCGCAGCCAAAGATCGAGCAAGTGCAACAGCACAAGACGTAGCAGCCAGCTCACGAGTCCAACAGTAAGAAGCCCAGCTCAGCATCTGTCTTTTAGTCTTTAATTACTCTCGCCAACCACTAAAAGTCAGTCCCAAATTTATTTCTGTCTGGAGGATTCTTGCTCTGTCACTCTCTCCTTTTCTCTACTTAGTTTCTTCCGTCAGCATTCCCCCCGCCGTCCTGGGCCTGAATACCTTCTCCTTCTGGGGGTCCAAAGCTCCTGTGCTACATCAACACTTCCCCAGTCCTCTGAGCACGCAGTCCTGTGCGGTATGGCTAACTGAGCGGAGCTAACTAACTAACTAACTAACAGCAGCTACAGTTTGTAGTAGTTTACTCTCCACCTGAAAACTCTGCAATGAAAATAGTAAAAACCGAGCCCAAGGGTACATTGTTGAAGAACATGCATACAGGATATGTTCAACAAGTCAATGACAAATGACAAGCTGTTTGCAGATGCCCTCAAGAACAACAGATATCAAGTGTGTTTTTATCTGACAGCACCTATTGGCTTCCAAAACTGTTACAAATCCTGTTTGTTGATGTGACACCGCTATAGTTAAGGCTTGTTAGGTTTAGGCACAAAACAGAGAACCCATTTTGTTGGCTATGGTTAGGGAACAATCCTGGTCATGGTTAAAAGAAACCAGTATTGGCAGGAGATGAAAACGAACAGCAACGTTTCCTACTCCCTCTACGGGGATACTCTATAACAATACCCATGATTTCCTCTCAACGGACAAGAGTCACAATTCCTATGTCTGCGAGAAGACTCTGTCACTTGTGCATGCTCAGATGTTTTTTTAGCATTTGCTGAAACAACAAATGCTGTCGTTTGTCTTTGGGAAGACAGTCTCAGTATATTAAAGTGAAAGATTACAAGATTTCACCTCGAAAGATCAAAAGATTCTGTGACAAGTGACATACTAATTCTAATATTTCAAGTCACTGCCGTCATATTTGTCGAGCAGCTGAGCTGTTTGTGTCACTGATTCCTGTCAGTGTCCCCATCCACTTCATCATTCCATTCTTTTAACTTCGTCTGTGAATATTCATGCACGATCATAGCGAGAGCAATCTTCTGCTATGGATGATGCATTATGAGTCAGATGTTTAGTACACAGTGAGTACTAAAACAGCTTAATCAAGTGCTCTTGCTAAGGGCCATTGTACTCTGTTTATGTGCCAGGATGCTCTTTTCTCCCCCCCTTTGAGTTCATGTTATATCTGGAGTATTTACACTGCAGCACCGCTACGTGAGTGATTAATTAAAATGCTGTCGCTTTTTGCCCAAAACAACAGCAACGTCAAGACAGCTCAGTTGGAATTGATTTATAGAGCTCTGCTTTTGATGCTATACTTTATTTATTTGCACTATGAAAAGCAACGATTAATATTATTATGATTGTTTATTACTATTATTACCATCATTCTTCTTATTATTACTGCTACTACACAGAAACACTTCACTTGCCACTGATTAAAGTACATCTCAAACTGTGCCATGCAAAATTTGCACAAAGCTTCATTTATTAATATTGAAGGCACTGATGGAAACAAACAGCATCAGCAAAAACTAGAAACTCGTCTCCAGTGTCTGTGAATTAAAAGGGTTGTCAGTCAATTTGAGCAGAATACCAGGTTCCAACCTCGTGCTTTGCTTTTTTCATAGAAGGGCTGCCGTTTGTTTACAACAGATTGCGTCTAGTTGAGGAAGCCTAGTTGCAGAGTTGAACTCGTAAACATACACCACGCTCAAAACAGCAGAGACAGAGGGAGTGATGATCATAAACTGAGCCCAAAGCCTGCTACTATAAGGAGTGTGGGTGGATTGTCTTGTACCCATTGCAAAGACCTCTTTGAGTTTAATTAGACTTTTTCTGCAAGGCTTGGCTCAGCGTCAAGCATGTGGAGAAAATGTTACCTATCCTATGTGAGACTAACAGTATGTTGAGCTTCACATGAAGCCAATACAGGGAAATAACCATGTGAATGTGCTATGTGCAACAGTCACAGTACATAACTGTACCCTCTGCTAGGTACCTGGTTTGAAGTAAGAAAATAGGAGACAAGTCAAAAGAACGACAGCAACCTTTCTAAACCCATCAATCCATTTCATATGCAGCAGCAGGCTGTCGTGTTAGCACTGCACGACAAAGCGCAGTCCCATTATTTCTTTTAACATGACCACTGTTTTCAGTCTCAACTCCTAAAGCATATTAAATTCACACATGTTGATCTTCACATCAAGTTTAGAATCAGCAGTTCGCTTGTAATCATGGTACGAAGGAACAGTAAAGTAACAATCCATCCTCCGTGTTACAAAAAGCCGTGTTGAGCTTCCCATGAAGCCAATATTAGAGAGAAATAATTACGTGAAGAGGCTGTGTGCAAGGCAACAATCATGTTTGCATCCCCACAGCACACAATCACAGCGTCTATTAAAGACCCAGGTGTACAGTGAGGCAATGAGAAACCTCCACAAAGCGTGGCAACAACTTCCACAACCTATCCGAGTTATTCTTCACCTCCTCGTTCAGAAACCGCACGAAAGCTCATAATAACACGTTGTAAAAGAAACACGCTCAGCCACTTGAAGAAAATAGTTCACAGTGGACCTTTTTCACAGCACCACATTTTGACATGAAATAGTAGATAAACAGGTGTTACCAATTATACTCATTAAGGCTCCGTTCCATTCAGGCTAAACAGAGTCAGGGAGCTGCTGTGGTGCGTGACGGCTCACCGGAAAGCCTCTGCTGCAATAAATGGAACAGAACCTGATTTGACCCTACTGTTTCATGTCAAAATGGCTGCTCTTAAAAAGGTCTATTGCACATAAGATAGCAGCAACAACATAACTGAAGAATTAGCAAACAGCAAACCCAATTTCACTGCACACAAGCAGATATGTGGGACAGCAAGAAAACAGCAAACATTAGCAATGTCTTAACTCACTCATGTCTTAACATCTTTGAGACAGCAATAGTGGGCAGTACTTAGATAACTGCTTGTTGGCCACTTGGGGGCAGCAGAAAACAAGATGACATATCACCACTTTTTAAGTTGATAACACAAACTTTTTAGCGAATGGTTGCTTATTTACACATCCAGAAGCTACAGAGCGACATTGCCATTCATTTGTTGTCGTGTTCCTCTCTAAATGATCCAAGTTAGGACCACTAATCACTCACCTTTTAGCTCTCTGAGGGAAATATCTCTCTCTCTTTAGCTGCTAAATGTTCCACCATGTTCACCTGCTAATTGCGAACTCAGTCTGTCTGCTGTGCAGTGGGTTTTTATAGCATGTCTGAAAACAGCCTCCTGTCGCTACCAAAAATAACTATGAGAGTGAGTAAACTAATAACATTAACGAGGGCTGCACACTGACATGGCTATGGCTACTTACCATTGTTAGCAGTATTAGTTACACCCATAAACCAACTGAGTAAACACCTGGTGTGGTTGGGTTCAGGTAACAAAGGGACTTTTGTTAAAGTTTGGCAATAAGTGTTATATAAACTTTATTTTTGGGATATATAGTTGCCAGATTGGTGGACAATTGATAACTATAAAGCTCTACAGTCCTTAACAGTTTTATTTAGTGATGGAATCACTAGTCTGTTTTTAGGCTGTCCATACCACCAAGATCAAATGTATTCTAGGTAAACTGTATATTCATTTTAATAGCTGTAGCTATGACAACCAATTAGGGTTACATATAAGGATGTTTTATGAGCAACATTATTTTATACAGTGCAACGTTAAAAAAAATAAATAAATATAAGAAGTTCTAATTAAAACAGCTAAATCTTTTATTTAAGCCTCCGAGCTGACTTTACAGTATCTAACTACTTGCATTTTATATTGTTTCTGTGGCCATTTTCTGTGATGCTCGTGGTTTATCTTCATTCTGTATGCAATTAAGTTTGTATAAATGACAAAAACAACCCAGAACATAACAAATGTCATCTCATTTACGGAGTGAAGGTAGCACAAGTAGCAGTTGCCAAGGGAAGTTGATTCTTTCTTTCTCCGTCTGTTCCTTAACCCGAATAAAAGATTTCATTGCCCTCATAACTATAGAGGGAGGCTGAGCTCATTATGGTCCATAATCCGATCTTTGAGCTCCCAGAATTGGAGGTGCAATGACATATCAATATTGTCCTTGGTAGAGAGAGAGAAGGTGGAAATGTAACAAAGTAGTGCAGAGAAAATGTTAACAAAACTACTGTGAGGGAGGAAAAAAAAAACAACATTTCTGGCTGTAAGTGAGCACCAGCTGGGAATACAAGGTACAAGGTTGTAGCAATGTTTCCTCTGTACTCATTCGGTTTGGCTGGTCCACCCCTGCATAAAAAATGCCACCCTGCTATAGAAATGTGATTAATGTTAAAAACTCTGAATGCTATTAAGTAAAACTCTGTTGTTGGAAAATGGGCTTTTAGTGCAGTCTGAACTCAAAAGTGCCAAAACAGGAGTCAAACATCCAACCAACTGCAAAAACTATGGATGTGTTGTCAAGTACATCTAAACAACATGAAGCATACCCCGATTCAGGGTTATCCTTAGGCTATTTCTGCAGAAATATTAAAGAAACAGATCATGCCATAACCACGTCACCATATAGCACTTGAAAATGGCATGGAGATGTTCTGCCGAGCTGCAGGCTTTGTCAGAAACATTAACTTTTTATTGTCTTGTGACATATATGCTTATATATTCATCTCATTTCCCCCCTGCCTGTCAGGGGCTTTAGAGAACATTCATCAGAGTGAGCAGTTACCAACAGTCCCGGTATACCTGTAGCAGAATCTAACATAATCTGTCTTGATGTGGGAAAAGATGTTTTGTAAACAAATTACGTTTTATTAAAATTTTATCAATGTCTGAATATGACAAATTTCAACAAAAAGGACCAAAATCATTCAATTAAGAGCTGGATCAAAATTCAGCTATTTGAAGGAGTTCTCCTTTATTTTGCTGAAATCGTTTAATGCTTTCGACCTTATTCATCCTTATTTGTTTTTTGAGTATTTACTTGCTAATAGGTGATTTAATTGCTCTAAACAAATGATATCTTTCTGAAACACATTTTTGCACTGCCCAGTACCCACATCCTTGAACAATGACAAGCTTTCAGAGAGGACAGAATTAAAATTCAAAGGCAGGGCGGTTCATTTTAGTTCCAGGAACCGCTGTGTGAAAAACACTTGACTGATTTTAATCACATTCTTATTTATTTCAGCTTAGAGCTCGACATGACTTTTTAAAAGCCATGTAGTGATTTGCGCTGTATTTTCATAGTGCAACAGCACCATCTAGCAGGTCTCTTTAGGGATCCGCTTTGCTCACTGAAGCCATTAGTCAGTATATTCAGTCTAAAAGCTCTGCCTTCACAACACCGCTGGAATAGCAAACATTTATTTGCAGAATAGGTTTTTACTAAGAGCACTATATCTCCCTCTCTGTTATACACTCCGCTACATCAGGATTATTGTTGTTTGCATGTGTCTGCATAGTTATGTGACTGCCAAACCAGAAAGAATGAGTCATAGGATATGATTGACATTTGACAAATGGAGCAAAATCTCTGTCTGAGAGTCATTGCGGCTTTCTTCTCACGAACAGAAACCAGAGTATAAACAAAATTAGCATTTTAAAAAGCTTGCTTTTTTTTTTTTAGAGAGAGATGACCTTGCTTGGGACTTGAATGCGGTGACTTCTACTGTGTGTACTTCAGTTAGTTTATAATGAAACATTTATATTCTGTAAACTTTAAGTCAGCTTTATTTCATAGAGCTTAACTTTTTGCTGAACTGCATTTATTGGACAGCTGTAATTAGGTACTTGACAGAAAAGGGGGTTTGTGTGCAAAGCATAGGAACAAAAGCTAAAAAGTTTGATAGCCCACAATTCCTATGAGCACGGAGGATGCAAATTTCTCCTCCTAATACAAGCTGCTGATGTGAGCCTCAGACACAAAGAGATAAGAACCATTCCTCACAGCATGTACATTTATTTTTGACATTCAAGCGTGCTACATTAACATGCAAACACTTTAACACTTCAGTAAAATTCAATGGCAAGATGACTACATGTCATTCCACTTGACTAGTGGGACATTAAAGCGGCGTAGAGAGGAACACTCTCTCTTCTCTTCTGTTATATATGAAGCTACAGCCAGGGAACAGTTGGCTTAGCTATAAACTATTACTTGGCTGGCAGTAGTGACCTCGAGACAAGCTGTTTGCCTCCTGTTTCCAGTCTTTGTGCTAAGCTAAGCTTCCTGGATCTGTCCTGAGCTGTACCTTTTATATTTAACAGACAGAAACGAGAGTGGTATTGATCTTCTCATCAAACTTTCAGCAAGAAAGAATAGGCATGTTTTCCAAAATGTCATACTACTCCTATGAGTAAAGGATATATTTCATATCTATAAACACTATATTGAATTTTACAAAAACAAATGACTATTTCCAGGATCAAATATGAACTTTTCTATTACTATACTGTTCTTAATAAAGCTCCTAGTAGTAGCAGCAGCTCTTATAATAGCAACCATCCAATAAAATAAAATACACTGCACACATCGGACACATTGTCACATGTGCACTTCTTCATTTACATACATTTTCATTCGAGGTTAAGCTGTTGATGTCTTTGTGTCGTGCTTAAGCTGCTTTTAGACAGCGTTCCTTACTCCATGACACCAACAGATCTGGGACGTTCTCTTCCTTACATCGCTTTAATGAAGCCATTTATATTAGTGACATATGTGATGATCCTCCTCTCTTTGTTCCTCTGTCTTTCATCAACTCCACTTGCAGCTGATATTTAGTTTGTGTGTGTGTGTGTAAGAGAGAGAGAGAGAGAGAGAGAAGACCATCATTAAAAATGTATAGCATCTCTCCAAACAGTGTCCTGACAAGCCACTCATGCTCATTGGATATCAGTCATTAAAATTTAGCGAAGAGGGCAAAGCGTGGCCCGGGTAGGTATCAGGTTCCTCATTCAGGCTTGTGGATGAATTTTTCAAAGTCCTATTACCTCTACAGGCACCACTGCTGATGTCTCAAGGCTGTACGCTCTGACACTGCTGTTGTCTGTCTCTGCCGGGATTATAGCTGAGGCGTGACAAAAGCCGAATCAACAATAACAACATGAGTCTCAGGGTGGCTATACTGATTCATTTACTACTGCTTGTTGACAAGGCTGATTCCAAAAAAGGTGAGTTGCTATTTGTTATCTTGATGGAGCAAAGCTTAAATTTGATGGAAGTGCTTTATCTTGCAGGTACAGTATATACAGAGAAAGTTGGGCCTCAATTGTTCAATGTCAGCTTGTAATACACTTTCAGAGGTTGTACCAGGTAGCTAGAAAATCGTCAAATAAATAAGTAAGCGAGGAAAGAGCGACAGCCTTTATTCAGTATGAGCTCAAATGAAACTTTTGTAATTATAGGTGTCAAATGTGGAGGAATCCTCTCTGCTCCATCTGGCAATATCTCCAGTCCAAACTTCCCAGGCCCGTATCCCTACAACATTGACTGTTCCTGGCTAATTGTGGTGGCAGAGGGATCCTCTGTCCTCCTCACCTTTCACCACTTTGAGCTGGAGTACCATGCCAACTGTGCTTATGACTACATCAAGATCTACAATGGCATATCTGAGGACGAGGGGAACCTCCTAGGGATATTTTGCGGTGACATCTCCCCACCACAGTTCACCTCTTCTTGGAATGTCATGTCCATCATCTTCCATTCAGACCGTCACGTGGCCTACAGGGGCTTCAGTGTTGGCTACAGAAAAGGTAACTTGTTATATTTGATGCAATATGACAGGGATCAGTTGGCTAACTGCCCAAAACTTGACTTGATTTTTTCTGACAAATCCATAACTCTTGTATTTTAGCTAAAACTTCTTGATCTTAACCTCACAGGAGTACTTAGATCTCTGCAAAACATTATACAGAAACAAGACTAAGAATCTGAAATCACACTAGTGGCTCTGTGAGGATTTAATCATGCTCACCATGATAATGTTAGAATGTTTACCTCTTTACAACCCTCAAACCTTGTGAGGCAGATGAACTCGACCACAGTCGTGTTATCTTTTTAGCAGTTGTTGTACCCATGACCTGTTATCTGTAGCTCCTTTTAAAAAAAATATTGTATGGTCCATCTGCTTTTGCCCTCTATCCTCTCTAGATATGTGTGGTGGAGTCCTAACTGGCCTATCAGGTGTAATCTCCAGTCCAGGCTACCCTCAGGAGTACAGCAACAATGCCGACTGCTCTTGGGCCATCCACGTGTCCAACACCAGTGTGGTCACCTTGGTATTTTTGGACTTCCAGTTGGAAAACAATGAGGGATGTAATTTTGACTTTGTCGCCATGTTTGATGGCCCAACAGTCACCCACCGACACCTGGGGAAATACTGCGGGGCAGATAAACCCCCAAATATTGTGACCACCTCCAATCAGCTTCTGGTAGTCTTCAAGTCTGATTTCAACATTGGTGGACGTGGGTTCAAGGCCTACTACTATTCAGGTAGGAAGGTTTGGTGTGAGTCATTGTATTGCAAAAATAATACCACTGTGGAGTATAAAGTTCTTGACTTTGTAGAAATTGTATTCATTTGTCTACTCAGAACAGAAAAGCTACTATGAAATCCAAGTAGTCGTCTAGTAGTTGGACTAATCATAGTTCTGAGGAGAAGAAAAAACACATTCCATCACGCTGAAAGTTTGGAATGAAACTACGTAAAAGACCTTGAACATGGCACAAAAGATCCTGTCGTCTGATGAAATGAAAATTAAACACTTTCAGCTACAATATAAAGCACAGTCTCTGGGCAGAGCAGAACTCATCACCTGTCTCACACCATTTCTACCACGAACAAGAAAAAAAAAGTCAGCTAAGTAAAAGTCCTTGAGTCCTTGGTCTAGCCCAGACTTGAATCCAATTGAAACATTGCAGAAGAAATTTTAGACAGCTGCTCACAGACTGTTCCTGTCTGACCATGTCGAGCATAAACATATGAAGCTGCTGGAGTTGCAGAAGGATGCTGGCAAAGATAGTTTAATGCCTATTTAAATAATCAATCCTCACTTTTAAAATATTTGTTAAATTAATGTTTTCACATTTTATTTAATGTTGACATATGCTGAAGGAAAATCTGCTTTTAATTCATCATTAATTCAGAAGCCCACACCACCATATTGCAACAATTGTAATCTATAAGAATTGTTCGACATTTTGGGAAACAAGCATGTTTGGTTTCCTTTGCAAAGAATTACATAAGAAGATTGATACCACTTTCTTGTTTATGCATTCAGTGTGAAGCTACAGAGTTGCATTATATTGTATTTGTTGTATCCAATAACCAGACAAGTTTATAAAAGATAAAAATTTGCCATTTCACAATTTCTCAGCCCAGACCAGTGGTCAGGCTAACTGTTTTCCTATGTTTCCAGTCTCTATGCTAAGCTAAGCTAACTGGCTGCTGGGTGTATCTTCATACTTTCTTAGCAAAAAGTCAGTAAAAGACTTTAATTACATTCCTGCTGTAAACAAGAGTTGATACAGCATCCGAAAACGCCAGTACAGAACTGAAGACAATGCAGTAAACTAATTTAGATAAAGTTGACTAACTTCCATAATCAACTGTACCCAAACAGGTGAATGCCAGCAGGTCCTGTCAGCTGTGAGCGGGAACTTCAGCAGCCCCCATTTTCCAAGCATCTACCCAAACAACATCAACTGCCACTGGAGCATCACCCTATCTGCTGGATACCGCATCAAACTCTTCTTCCCCGTCATGGACTTGGAAGACCGCAACAGTCTGTCAGATGAGTGTGACTACGACTCTGTTGCGGTTTACGACGGGGAAAGTCAGACGGACACCCTGCTGGGACGCTGGTGTGGCAGGGAGCAACCTTCCTCGCTTGTTTCAAAGGGCAACAAGATGCTGGTGGTACTCAGCACAGATAGAAATGAAGCTCGCAGAGGGTTCACTGCTTCTTATCTTGGAGGTAAATGTCCTTTATGTAGGCATCTGAACAACCCACTGCTAACAACGTTCACAGTGTAAATCTCAGCTAAATATAGTCCTGGTGAGACTCTAAACTTTTTCTCATATATGCTGCTCTTTAAAAAGTATGAACTGTGTCCTTTTTCTCCCCACAATCCAAGTGGTACCTGTAAACGTTAGCTGCACAAGATCAGAATTCACCATTTTGATACCCCAGCAGTCCTTACCGCAGCTGGACCGTGAGAGCATCTACCTGGGGAACCCAACCTGTGCAGCCCAGTTGACAGCCACCTCATACAAGATACTCGCTCAATTTGTTAACTGCGGCACTGCTGGCCAGGTGACTAGCCACAAGTCTCACATCACTTACTGGTACACCATAATAGGCAATCATTTACCGTACTTAAGCTACTAGAGACATTGATCTGTGACTTCTATAAATACTGTAACTCCTGATCCCTTACAGAAATATCGGAACATCACCGTGCTGGTAAACAAACTCTACATTGATTTCTCTGATGGGAAGCAGCAGAACGTGCAAGAATATAGGGTGCAGTGTGATGCCCTGCGGAAGATCGCATCAGTGTCCATCATTTCAGCAGAGGAGCGTCGTCTCGAGGAGCAGGCCCAGCAAACCGACAACGACAGTGGTGGCAACACAGAGGAACCAGAATCTGAGCCTCACGACCTGAGCGATATTGTCTTCATTAGCATCTGCGTTCTAGCTGTTATTCTCATGGTGATAGCTATTGTTTGGCTGGTGCTGCTTTAGTTATATATGTGTATATATATATATTTAAAGGACTCCAATGCTAAGTTTTCATATTTTCAATCATACTTTTATAAAAATGTTAACCACCAGTATAAAAACAAAGCTTCTATCAACAAAAAACTTCATGATTCTAGCACAAAGGAATGTCATTATCATCACTATCAATATATAAATTCATGTTCTTGACTGTGATTTACATGCAACAGTGTAAGGCTGCTTATGTGCCACAAAGTGTAAACGTATTTTATATTCTCCTTTACAGAAAATCGAGAAAAAGAAATAAAAAAAAAAGTTTAAAAAATTAAAATGTGTATGCATCAATAAAACATGACAAATTCAAGTAAAACAACCAGAAGTCTTCGATGTGCAGTCGGTTATTTCTTGTATTTAGAAACCAGCTGGTTGACTGATGTTGTGTTGTCCTTCACTTGAGTTCTGATCTCAGGGTTGTTTTTGAAGGCAAACACCAGCGCTCTAATAGTCCGTCTGTACGAGCTGCTGACTAATCGGGAGCTCTGATGAAACACCTCTCTCTCGATGTTGTCTATGAGTCCAGAATCCTCCTGTAGATGTCAGATGAGAAAATGAAAACATACATAAGATGTCAAAAGACAGTTTTCTAAATATTTTAATGTATATTAATTCAATAAAACATTAGAAAGAATGCTGCATGGATAACGTATGCTGAATTATAAGTGGAACTTAACATCTTAAAACATCCACATCATACTGCAAGGTTGGAAACATTAAACTGCAAAGAGTTACAATCCATGTGAGTTTGACGTGACTGATCTCCGATGCCATTGACATTTGACCACATAGCTGTAGCTTTTCCATCAATTTAAATTCCCAAAACATCACAACCACGTCAAATGTAAATTAGATGTGGAATAACTTCACTCTTCCTCACCTTGACCTCCAGAGCTTCAGACATGAGTCTCCTGGCGTTGCTCCTGAGTCCTTCAGATTGTTTGTCAGAGCGCACTTCAATGGACGGCTTATTGGAATTCTCCTCGATGAACGTCCTCCAGTCGGTGTAAACCTTTGCTGCCATTGAACTCACCTCGGGGTCCAGATGCTTTCGCATTTTGTTGACAGTGTGACCTTACAGGAGAGAGGATTTCATACTGTTTAGAATAATTAGTGTAAAGTGTAGCTGATAAAGGACCTGGCATCTATGAGGTAAACACAATTCTGATAGCTTTTTTTGTCCTTAACAGACAGAAACTATTGTTTTAGCATTATAACATGACATCTTTGTATGAAGTGTTTCTCAGTCTACCTATTTTTGTGGACTTCAGCACCTCCCTGGATGGGATCTTCTTGCTCAGGTCTGTCAGGGCAGTCAGCAGGTTGTCCTTGCTCTGTTCTGGCAGCTCCAAGATGGACTTATACCTCATGATGTCCTCAATCACAACCACCCTCTGTGAGAGACACAAGGGCAGTGAATAACCCAGCAAACCTGCCACACAGTAACACTCTGTTAGCCTGATAACTCACCCGTAAAGACTCAATTGTGGTTTGTTTGTAAACCTTTTCGTTGCTTTTCGGTTTTGCAGGTGTTTCCCCCTTCGGAAGCCGCACTACAAACTTGTCCATCTTTGAATAAAAAGCACCAAACTGGTTGGTTTTGTTTAAGAAAAGGGAACTGGTTGCCAAACAAGTTCAGGTCAGAATGAAGGTCCAGAGTGCTAAGTGTTATTAGCAGTTAGCTCCCTGGCTAACGTTACCTAGCTAACTAACTCTATCCTCCGTGTGAAATTCAGTATGTTAAAGGCATTACTGGCTCGGTTTAAGTCATCATTTCAAGTCTTCTATACTCCAATAATATATATATATTAATATAAAGGCAACTGTGCCAAATGTGTTTGGTAAAGCTAGCTACAGCTAAGGCTAAATAGTAGCTAATAATGTTGCCTTCAAGTGCTGTCGGAAATAAGCTAACGTAGACACGGCCCAACAATTTCGAGAATAAAGAAATTGTTTGGATCTGTGGAGGTACAGACGGTGCAACATTCAATAACTAATCAGAACAAATTAATAAATGCAGCAAATAAATACATTTATACACCTTTAAAAACAAATGATTAAACACTCCAATGTTGCAATGCCAGTATGTTATTCTTACTCAACACTACTACATTACTTAACATTATTAATTTTGATTTATGTTTACATCATCTGTGTAATTTTATCTCCATTTTTACTGACTCACATTTAAACTTCATTTCATTTCATGTGCAATTTTAACCATCGACAGTATTTCATAATGTCGCTTGTCAACTACTACTGGTACTACAAATGATGTGTTTCATGATCAAATGCAGTCTATATGTTTACTTACCTTTTGATGTGGATATTTAAAAAATGTTGTCTTCTCAACTGAATAAAATGATATTCTGCTGCTGCACAAAGTGCATCTCGATTTGTTCTCATTATGTAATAATCATTTTGTGTTTTTTAAGTGTCCTTGTCCCATTCTGCGTTTTTATTTTTTTATTTTTTCTACCTCAGTATTTTATTCTATTGTATTTTTATTGTATTCAAATATACTGGACTGCTATGACGACCTAATTCCCCTTCGGGGGTTAATAAAGTAATCTATCTATCTATCTATCTATCTATCTATCTATCTATCTATCTATCTATCTAAAACGACATATGCACAACATACTTGTCCATCTATACTCAAAAACACATCCATATGTGTTTAACTTGTTAAATACAATGATAACAAGACATGCTTAGCTCCAACAATACACATAAAACATTCCCACACTTTTTATTGATAAATTATGTGCAAACTTTGAACCCGTATCCATGACGACAGGGCCTCTCACAAGGAATGGAGGTATTTACGAGGAGCACTTAAACGCAGCAAAAACATTTAAAGAGCAGTCTCGCGCGAGTCGGAGTGATTCCCGCGAGATAGCAAAGGGATTAAGGAGGAGGAAGAAGAAGCGTGTTGTTGTTTGTTTAGGTTTTCGCAGGCAAAATGGGGACTCTCTCCTCCTCTGTTTGTGTTTTGGGACTGTTCGTGCTGCTCGCTTTCACGACGGCGTCCTCGGACGTGTTCGACAGCGTGTTGGGGAACACGGCCTCCTGTCACAAGTCATGTGAAATGACATACAGCTTGCACACGTATCCACGGGTGAGTACTCAGAGTAATACCTGCTAGCGTCGGCTAACGTTTGGTATAATTAGGCCTGTGTACTTCAAACCGCTACAACGCCCTCTTCTAATTAAATATCGAGAGCTTGTGACTCGTGTAAAAGTTTAAAGTGCGTCATTTTTTTTTTTTTAACATTGTCGAAGCATTCAACTGGTCCTCTGCTTTGTTTTGCAGGAAGAGGAGCTGTACGCCTGTCAGAGAGGCTGCCGTCTGTTCTCCATTTGTCAGTTTGTTCGTGACAGCGAAGATCTAAATCAGACTAAATCCGAGTGTGAATCGAGTAAGTGAACGCACCACGCGTTTGGACCTGTTTAATTCTCCTCACCGCGGCTATTGTCTGTGTTTTACACGCCCAATCCTCTAATAATAGGCTCTTTCCTCATTCCCTGTAATCCTGTTTTCATCTCAACAGCCTGTCACGAAGCCTACACCCAAACCGATGAGCAGTATGCATGCAACCTGGGATGTCAGAACCAGCTTCCATTTGCTGAGCAGCGGCATGAGCAGGTGTGTAACAGTCACCCGGTGATCTGTACGGATCTCAATAATGAATAGTGTACTCAGTGTTGCTTGTTCTTTTCCCCCAGTTGGAGGCCATGATGCCCAGGATTCACCTCCTGTACCCCCTGACTCTGGTCAGAGGTCTTTGGGAGGATGTGATGAATCAGGCCCACAGCTTCATCACGTCCACGTGGACGTTCTACCTCCAGGCTGATGATGGCAAAGTTGTCATTTTCCAGGTATGGATGCAAATAAGTGGCTTTAAAATAAATTCTGTATGCAAACACGCAGGTGTATCGAAGAACTAAACGTGCAGCTCTGTCTTCTGTTTTAACAGACTGAACCACAAGTCCGCTTCTTCTCCCAGTTTGAGGTGGAAAAAGAAATTAAAGAGGAGCCACAGAAGAGTTGTAAGCCCTCCACCCATTTTACTGATTGTTGTTCTCCCTAATAATACATAAATGAGCCACACAGTTGCAGTGAGAGATTAACAATGTTTAATCCACTGCTGAAAATCTTTAATTATGCATTATTAACTCTTGTTTAAGTAAGGTATTTTAAAAGGTATAGTTCCCAGCTGAGTCTTTTTTTTTGTTACCGGTCATGCTGGAAGGAGAAGTGAAAATCCTGCCGTTTTTAGAGACTCTAATCGTTTAAATGTGGGGATAGTTTTGCAGATTTTCACTCGATCTCTCCTGGAAGTGTTGGATTTAGTTGTCGACATGGAAAAGTGACAGACGGGGCAAGTATACAGAATTGAAAACAGAGAGCTTGAGAGTGAAGTTAAAACCCTGGCTCTTTTCTCACCTACGTGATCACAGCGTTAAGTGGGCGTGAAAGTCAGATGGTAGATTTCGGAGATCAATGGAAAGTACTGAGAGACAAACTAACACATTGTTGGTTTTGGTCTTTTCGTGGAATTCGTTGACAATAAGAAAAGTACAGAATAATGCCATCCTTGTCCTTCAAAATCACTGTTCTTAAAAATGCCTGTATTAAGGCTATCTTTCAACCACAATCCATAAATCCTGCAGTACAACAAGGGAAATAAACAAACAGATGAGATGTGCGTGCATGTCAAGTAACTCTTATTTCTCATTTCAAGTCCCCGGGTTGAGCAGCCCTGTTTACAAAGAATACCATCGCACTTTAATCCAGGAAAGAGACAGAGACATGACAGGAGACCGCAGCTACGACGATGACTACAACCTCTTCAGCTGCCTTTCCAGGTTGTCTTATGGCTATTGTCTAAGGAATGAAATTGTTTGTAGCTTGATTAGTAGATCAGCACTGACTTAACATAATATTTGCACTTTTCTCCTCAGGAATCCTTGGCTACCAGGGTGGATCCTAACCACAACTCTGGTCCTGTCAGTCATGGTCCTGATCTGGATCTGCTGTGCCACTGTGGCAACTGCTGTAGACCAGTATGTGCCCGCTGAGGTAAGTAGTGTGCTGTCTCTTGTTTGCATACAAGCCCAGTGGAGGCATGTAAATATTTGTTACGTGTAATTTAAGGGGACTGTTTTTGATCTTGCACTTACAGTTGGGAAATCATTGTATGATACTATCTAAACCACTGTTACATGTGTAGCTTGAGCAAGGGATTGTTAAAGACAGTGGGAAATGGCTCACCTAGCTCTGTCAAAAGGTAACACAATCAGGCTACCCAGCACCTCTGAGGCTCCCTTTACACGTGTGCGCGTGTGTACATAGTGTCATTTTCTGACAGAAAAACGCTGTCAGAGTTGGCGTGAAACACTTGTGTGGTGTTTGTTTCTTGGCAGTTTCTAGTGATTTGCTATTAGATTAACAAACGTGCCGTGGCTGCGCGAAACAACATCAGCTGTGGACATGGCAGGTGGAAATGTCGCTTCTCTAGTTGTGTCGTCGTCGACTCCCTTCTCTTCGCCCGGTTCGCTGTCTCCACCACATCCTGCTTTCCCGCTCTGTCTGTCTGTGTCTGTCTGTGTGTGTGTGTTGGAGCTGAGCCCCACCCTCGGACAAACAAGCAGAGGAGAGACAGAGAGAGACAAAGAAGCTAGAGCCAAACATAAATGACAGCAACTCTCAATAACTCCCCTGGAGTTTCTTGCTGGTTGCTTAGCAACTGGCTTTTTTTTTTTTACACCTCAGTATTTGTATGAATTAAAGATACAATACAAAACATGTAAATCAGTGAGCTTTGGGGATGCTGATAGGTCCATTTTGTTGTTGTTTTTTAGACAGCCAGTCTTTGTGCTAAGCTGTCCTGCACAGATATGGAAATATCATTGATCTTTTCCATCTCTCAGAAAGGAAACATCGATGGTTTATTTTCCAAAACATCAAACTGTTCTTTGAAGTCAAACTATTCACTGCAAGGTGCTAAAGCTATGAGCTGAACTCATAATGCGTTTAATCCTTTCCATAGTTAATATTTTATTTTATTTTATAAGGAAGTGGATGCTTGAAGTTACATGCAGGGTTATTATCTTGACTTTTGAGTATGATTCATGTTGGCAGTGTCAAATGTTGAAATCCAAAACAATACTTCAATAGTTTCCTCTTTATTTCTTTCAGAAATTGAGCATCTATGGTGACAAGGAGTACATAAAGGAACAGAAACTGATCCCCTATCCGGCGTCCTCGCTGCTCATCATCACCTCCAAAGGGCCAGAAGAGGAAGAAGCCGGGCCACTCCCTTCTAAAGTGAACCTGGGTCAGTCCGACATCTAGAAGCCAAAGTCGTAGCAGAGAAGGGATATCCTCCTTTATGAATAATCTATAGTTGATTTTTATCCTCTCGCACAAGACCTGTGCTTCTCGTGGTCTAAACAGGAGTAACTACATGCAGAACATTTTGTATTACTCATAATGTCTCGTCTCCCTTTTCTTTTTCTTTTTGAAGCTTTTAAAATTGAAGTGGTGAAAAGGTTTATTTTCTGTATATTTGTATGATTGAGGCATTATAGTATAGTGATGACGGAACAACATTAAAATGGGTTTGGGGAATTTTTCTTTCCTAAATTCTGACGTGTGCATTAGTCTGCTGGTGTGCTTTATTTTATTGAATAATGTTTAATGAACTGTTTGTGGCTTGAAGTGATGCAGGTTTCACCCAAATCCCTCATCTTTTTTGGTAAAATGGTTTGTGCTAATATTGCAGACTCTCCCTGTTTTTGTTTTCATGTTTTTACTGCAGTGATTTCCAGATATTGAATTTTACAATAAAGTTCTATGCTCTTAATTAAAATGAATTAATAGTGATGGTACATACAGTAGGTCTTTTCCTGCTTCACTGTTGTCTGTTCTAGTAATGATGGAACTGAATTAAATACAATGGAGTAAAGTTCTTCACCTGAGTCTGACTTTTTTTGTTCCAGTTGTCGTGGACTGTAGCTAACGTGGGGAGTCTTATCTGTCGACATTAATTTTAACACAAATGTAGCTGTAGAAAAATTTATTTAAAGTAACGAGCGCAATCATTTCCAAAGGGACAGATTCAGAAAATTCATTTTAATCTCACAAATGGCTTGCATGTTTAAAAACTGATTGTACACGGGTATATGTTACTCAGACTACACTGCTGTGAAAGTCCTAGCAGCTCCAGCTTTATGTTGCAGCGTGCACATGAATCTACAGCTACCTTAGAGTATATTATTTGAGCATAACATGGCCCTTTTTTCAGCCTAGTTTCTCATTGTTTTGCAGTGAATATCCTCACAGCTGGCTCAGCTGAATTTTACCTGCCATGTGGCTCAAGGGCAAAAATGAGCTGCTAGGCGCCCTATTTATCTGCTTTTTCTCTCATTCTTTGTGCTATGTTTACAGCTTTTTCTATGCTGAAAAACTATCTGGCCTCCAGGTTTTGACGCCTGGTAATTTGATTCAAAGGAGAGCTGCAGTGATTTTTTTTTTTTTTTTTTTACACATCAAAGTCTGTTTACATGTCTCGGGGAGTACTATTGCATAGGTGGAGAAAATTGTATGAAGCCTTTTGTAGCTTTAGAGGGAGCTGTGCAAAGTGATATAATGCCCTCAAGTGATGTCACTTGCATCAGTTAAGACTAGAAATTTGAAAATGAAAAAACTCTGGCAGTGTTAGAAGAGAAAACTCTGTAGCAAACTCTTGCTCTGTTTGAGGATCACCTAAATTTCAGACTGAACTTCAGACAGTCAACTTTCATTTTGGTTAGTGTAGGTACCACGTTTGACGAGGAGTGAGAATGTTTGCATCAAGTTTTAGATCGGTGCAGTACTCTTACAGTAAAAAACGTATGCAACATATGACCACATACCTGAAGAGGGACCCTCTTCAAAACATCTAGATCAGGCCAACTCAAGGTCCTTCGGTCCGTTGACATTGCGTCAGTGCTCCCAGTCCCAAAAATTAGCTTGGTTGTGTTTAATTACCACAAAATGACAAGCAAAGAAATACACAATATTAAACTTTATTTATAAAAAAAAAAAAATATGGGATCAACACCAACTGTATCCAAAAAAAGTGTTCGGAGCTCACCAGCGTGAATATTCTTGTTCATTTGAGTCTTAACACACTCGTGCTGCTCTCCACTCTGCTCTGTGGAATGTTAGATGGACGCATACATCAATAGCTGTTCAACAAGTCAATGTCCTCCGCAGTAAGAGCTGACGAGGGCAAACGTTTTGTAGGGGGGCTTTGACGTGAGCCGTCGCACCTTTCCGACTGACGCTGCCTTTTTTTGACGTTGTGCCGCGAGGGCTCTGCTTGGTGATTCGTCGAGGAACAAGTCTGTTTCTCTGGTATGTGAGCGTTCGCTGCAGGTTTGTAGAAGTGCAGTCTCTCTCTCTTGGCCTCTTCCTCGCTCTCACATACCACGGGTGCAGCGTTCAGTACTTCTCTGACAAACTTCTGCCGGCCAACTAGAGAAGAAAAACCCAAACTTTCAAGACTCTCTTAGTTTGTGATAATATTAGCCCTGATTTTTAATTAAATGTGTGAGTAATGCAAAATTAGCTCACAAAAGCGAAGCGCTGATGTTCTGGATTCATCAATCTTCTTCTGTTTCGGCATTTGCGAGTTATTTGTTTCCCATTGGTTTACAACCTGAGAATGAAGCAATGAATTTGTTGGTGACACGCCAAACAGTACATACATTAAAGAAACGTGTTTACTTTCATTTTCATCACGTGAAAAGATTTACCTGCTCTGCCCAACCTTCTGTTTTACATCCTGAGTGATCAAAGGTGTCCACTGGTTTCTCAGAATAAATGAGCCCCAGCAGGTCCCATATGGTTGTCTTCAATCTTGTGCCAAGCTGGAGGTATAAATTACATTTAGATGTCAGCATACAGCCAAGTGTTATACACAATAATGAGTGTCATACCTTCATACTGGTCGCAGATATGTCAAGTTTTTCAAGTTTGGGGAGGCATGTGATGTATCTGAGAGCCCTCTCTGAGACGGGGTTATCTGTAGAGGGAATACATATTTAGTGGCGGTGGTATTTGTGCTGCTACTACAAGATGAAAGCAGGATACTAACAAGAAACATCAAGGAACTGAAGACAGTCCAGTCCCTTCCTCATCATCCGGATGGGTGCAGTCAGTCTTTGCAGGCCGACGTCTGACAGACTGTTACCACCGATGGAGAGCTGAATCAGGCTGCTGAAGAAGCAGTGACAGATCATCTTAAAGTCTCCATGTCATGTCTTTGGGAGTGATAAAAATCATCAATCAGTCAGGTATTACCTTGCCAATGAGCTGGATGTTAGATGCAGGTATATCTCATGATCGTCGCCCAGCCTGCAGCCGAACAGATCCAGAGACTTCAAACTATGAAATGTTTTTATTTCATCCATCCTCTCATGAAAGAGTGGGAATCTGCAGAAATCAAAACAAAAAAGGGGGACATGTGTGATGTTGCTGTCTCTGACAAAGGAAAACTGGGAGGGCTGGAGATGTGTTGTGTCACAATAACTCACTTATTTCTCAGACAGAGGGATCCAAGCACCATCTCCCCGTACGCATCGCTGAATAACTGCAGGGCTTTCTGAGAGACGTCTGCGTTCAAAAAGACACGATTCTCCTCTGCTGCTGCAAAAAGCCTGTCTCCAATTTGCTCGGGGAAACCGACCAGAGAGTCCACATGGTGGATGTTGTCAGCCACGAACAGCAGGGTGATGTCAAAGAGAGATTTTGTGGTGTATCTCAGACTTCCCTCTGCGTTGTAGGTGAATATGAAGTGCTCCTTTCTCAGCACTAAAGGATTCGTCCTTCTGCATGATGACACTGGCTTTGGCTGTGCTAGGACAATGTCACTGACACGGCGAAGGTTGCCTCTTTCTCGGACATAAATGGTGCTACTGTCCATACTAAGGTCCAACTTTTCTATTTACCTGTGAGGAGGAACTTAAACTCAGGTTTAAGTCAGCTAGCCGACCTGACCTGAAGCATTACAAAAACTCAAGGTAGCTTGCTAGTTAGCTCATCTATGGTCGATAACTGAGCTACAAACGGCACTAAAATCATCCTTAAGTCTTTAGGAAGGGTCTTTTATGATCTGTTGTCGTTTCTCGTCTTATTTCGCCCTGTTATTTAATAATTGCGCGTTTTTCTTTTCAGCAAGTATTTTGAGTTCCTTGTTTTGAGCCTACTAGTGATGTGTCGGTGGTGAACGAGCCGGTTCAAAGAGCCGGCTCTTTTTAAGCGAACGATGGGAGCCGGTGTTGTGCCGTATTAAGCACCCCTGCCGTGAAATGCCGCACGAACCACTCAGTTGTTTGGAAAGACAAAAACAAACGCAGGGGAAAATACTATTTTACGATTTGAATTATTTATGAAGGAGATAGAAGAGAAGAACATCGATTACTTACAGTTTTTAAACTCTTCCAAAGAGTGTAAATAACCGATGTTCTTCTCATCACAAAATCGTATAATAGCAAACGCAAAACAACATCTTTTTGTATGTTCAGTGGAAATATACCCCAGGCTCCTCAGCCATAATTACAAAATGAATTAAATTGATGTTTTTGATCAAGTTGAATGTATTTGACTTGGCATTTCACAAGGTTAAATATAATCCCAGCTTTTCTTGCAATTCATAGGTTCAAAAGTATGTGCTTTTAATTGGGTTAACTGTATATAAGCTACTCATATAGGTCGAAACAATAGCCTTCTGATCCAGAATATCACCTATAATGAAAATGTAATGTGGTCTATATGCCTATAGACTGATAGACAAGTCATAACCTCTGTGTGTTTCTCACCATTAAAGGACATGTTCTTCCATCAAATACTCTTGTTTTTCAGATATTAAATATTTTTCTTGCTTCTTTATAAAATAAAACACAATAAATAAATCCTCCATCCACCATTGACTGTTCTGTTGTCAGACCTATCAAACTCATACATATACTGGCACCAAATGTATGCTGTTAAAGGTACCTGATGCTGGGGTAAAAAGGAACAAATTATGCAGGTGGGGTGCATTTCATGGCAGGCCTTGTTTTCCATTTCCTGTGATATGTACCCCCCTGCATAACTCTGACTGTGAAGCTGTCACATGCACTAAACTGGTTACACATACTAGTCCCATCGGTATACTGTGAAAAGTATTTGATGCCGTGATAAGCACCCACCCCCCACTAGTATGTGTAACCAGAGTCATTTTCATGCTTGTGACACCTTCCTAGTAAAAGTTAACGGGGTGCTTATCACGGCAGGTGGAAAACCAGCCCTGCCCTGAAAAGCACCTCCCCTCCCCGCCCTTAATTTTGTTTCTGCTGATCCCAGCATCAAATACTTTTACTTTGAATACTTAAGTACAAAGGATGTATTGAATATATACATGATATATGTGTACACATACAAATCATAAGTCGAAATAGTACTAAATTTGGCTGAATTATGAAATGTATAAGTGGTAACATGAAGAGCCGTTTGGGAGCTGAAAGAGCCGGCTCTTCTTGGTGAGCTGAGTCAAATGATCTGACTCCCTAAAAAGAACCGAACTTCCCATCACTATTGTGGTGGTGGTAGTCTTTTGCCTGCTAACTTCAAAATAAAAGTCCCACTACTAAAAGAAACTCGTTTTCACGACCTCAAAATACAAAGTAGCAACAATTTTACCCGAGTAAACTTGTAAAATAAACAAACAAAAAAAAACACGTCGTTTCATGACCAAACCTGATAATATATTACATTTAAATAGACGTTGAACTCTTACTTTGAAATTGTTTAGTGACGGGAAGGAGTCTTGTTTACATGGATCGTATATCCTGTTCCACGCGACGCTAACCTAGCCGAGAGAAATGTCATGATTTTTATCAGTTTTTGAAGATAATTTGGTAAGTATGCACTATTTAAAGAAACTATACACTCTATTATTAAATACAACAGAGACTCTTGCTATTTTATCCAGTCTTAATGTTACGTTAGGCAGCTAATGTAAGTTAATTAGTTGTTGAAGAGCTGTCAAGAGAGGACTTGGCTGCTAATTGAAGCTAACTTCTAACGTCGTTTTTTGCTGTGACGCTCACAGTTTGTATCATTTTAAACGGGCATTACAGAGGAATGAGTCTAAAAGAGGATAAAAGTTATGTCTCTTTCCTTCACAGCTTTCTGAGACTGAGTTGTTGCCTTCGTGCAACATTAACTTGCCGATAAGTTCCTGAGAGACGAAGCTGTGTGTCAAATGGCGTCCACAAATGATCCATTTCAGTTTCAAGGTGTGTGAAGAGATGCTGCATACAGTTTACTCTCCTTTCTTAATCTCTGTTGCACCTATCGCACATAATCTGTAAACAAACATGCATTTGTAGCAGCATAGTTCACTCAAACTGTCCTGAACCTTTGACTAATGTTTTATTTTTTTTATCCATGCCGTGAAAATAGAATTTGAAGAAGCTGACAATCTGTTAGAAGCCAACAGAGATGCAGTCACCATAAGCATCGAAGATGATGTCAAACCTGAGAAGCAGAGAAAAGCTGGTTTCGCTCCCGATGGGGAAGATGAGGATCCACTTGCCGGTGATGACAAGACAGAGGTCTGGACAAGACTACAACACTGAGAATCTGTCATTTTTCACTACGATTGTATGACGTTGTATCAAGATATTCATTTGATTATTCTTGTTTTTCCATTGTAGCTTCTCTCCGGGCAAAAGAAAAGTGTCCCTTTCTGGACGTTTGAGTACTACCAGAAATTCTTTGACATCGAGACACATCATGTAATATATTTACAACTGATTTTAAACCAGTGCAGTGATCCATAACAAATGTAGCTTTACATATGTAATGGTTATAACATATTTTTCAGGTGAAGGAAAGAATCATTGGATCAGTGGTGCCATGGCCTGGAAAGAACTTCATTCATGTCTACCTACGAAGAAATCCTGATCTTTATGGTTAGCATTTAAACAGTTCAACACTTGAAGGTTGTCAGACATTTTTTATGGTTTGGTTAAAAAGAGGAAACTCTGCTCCTGTTCTTTATTGTAGCTTAAATTTTCTAATATTTGTAATGAATGTTATTTAAAGAACACAAACTTGAGTTTTAATGTTTTTATATTTGTCCTTTCAGGACCATTCTGGATTTGCACCACTCTTGTGTTTGCCATTGCCATCAGTGGAAACATATCCAACTTTTTGGTGCACTTAGGCAAGCCAAACTATAAGTACACCCCAGAGTTTCGAAAAGGTGAGTGCTGTTATTGTTTGGTATTCATGGTTTGTTTGTTGAAGTCGAAGGTTAAAGGGAACTCTGTGTTTTTCTAAAAGACTTTTTCATTTTTTTATTTCATTTTCCAGTGACCATAGCTGCAACAGCGATCTTCAGCTACGCTTGGTTTGTGCCTCTTGCCCTCTGGGGTTTCCTGCTATGGAGAAACAACAAGGTCATGAACTTAGTGTCATATTCCTTTATGGAGATCGTCTGTGTGTATGGATACTCGCTCTCGATTTACATTCCAGCAGTGGTAAGACCTGAAATTTAGGTGAACATGTTTCTAAACCAGTTTGGCACTGCAGGTTTTAACAGTCTTGTTTTATTGTGTAACACATTTCCAGCTGTGGATTAATACATTGATTCAAAATCAACAACACTGGCCACATGCCTGACGATAATAATGAGGCTCATGTCACTCAGTGCAGCCGTGTGTCTCACTGATGTGTTTTTAATGTTGTTTGGACAACAATGGAGCTCTGTGGGACAGAGGAATAAGATATGTCAGGCATGGCTACACAGATGAGACTTGTTAGTAGGATCATCATGTCATTGTTGGTTTTGTTTGTTTATTTCTTGGGATTTTATTTTTTTTTTTGACAGAATGGAAAAATCTAGAAAAGCACCAGCCTTCTCCTCAACACTCACCTGTGTGAAATAAATATTTGACACTTTAGTTGACAGTTTATGTGAGAAGCCACTCACATTTTATATTTCGAGTGGCTCTCAGCTGTATATACTGTGCAACAAAAACATAATGCTTTATAAAATCATGAGGAAAACCAGACGTGACAACATAAACAGCAGACCAGCTCAGCATGGCATTGTTAAATACATTTTGAAAATTTTCCAACATGCCATGTGAAATGTTTTTAGAACACTGAACAAAATATTACCTTTCATCACGTCTGCTACAAAGATCCTGACAGCTGATTTATTTTGTCCTCTGTATCATGACTAATGCATTCAGAGCATTGATTGCATCTTGTAATAGCTCTCATAAAATGAGACGTACATTATTTAATACACTGTTGTTTCCTCCATAAGGTCCTATGGATTCTTCCATATGAATGGCTGAGGTGGTGCTCCATCGTGGTGGCTCTCTGCCTCTCCGGCACAGTTCTGGTGATGACTTTCTGGCCCGCAGTCCGCGACGATCACCCTAAAGTCATCATAGCAATCATGTCGGCCATTGTTGTGCTCAACGTTCTGCTCGCTGTGGGTTGTAAGGTAAGTGTGCCGCTGGCTGCAGTTATGATGCTGCCTTTATACGACTTCACTTTTAGGATTGATTACAAATTTGAGAGATATGGAAAATAAATCTGCTCTGCGAAATGAGATACAACGCTTATTGTCCTACTTTGGCAAACTACATCTTGTCTAATCCAATTGCTTCAAAGTGCCTGTCCATCTTGGTGTAGATAACAACAATGATAGACTCACTGATCTCAGTAGAAAGGCCAAGCCTTGACCCAACTCGTCTACAGTATGTCAGTCACAGACAGTACACTACACTACATGGACATTTTTGCGTGTCTCTCCCTATGCGTTTCTGTGAAATGACTATACCCAATAGTGTCAAGTTCACCCCCTCTGGGGAGTCTGTCTTCATTGGAAACTGTGACCGCATTTGCTAACTGGTGTGAGAACGGGCTGTTAGTGCACTTCTTAATGTGAATACAGTGAGGTCCGCAGAGGTATCATATGTCTGGTCACATTCATGTAATTAGTCTACAAAGTAAGCCCGTGTCTGAAGGCTGATGAAGATGAATGGATTGCAGGAATGCTGCATTCTCCCCTATAATGCGGAGCATTTGCTGCACACTTACACACAGACACACTGGCTTCAGCTGTTGATTGATTACTAGCGTCTCTTAATATTGTAAGTGCTTCTTTGTCGACTTGTTTTACACTCTTGTCTTCATTTGTTTGGGTTTTTCAGGCCTATTTCTTTAGCAAACCAGAACCAGCGCTACCAGTTGAACACTCTGCTATAACAGCGGCGATCAAGGCAACCGCATCGACATGAAAGCCTTTCATTGTGTGAAGGTAAACAACAGTGACACAGAAGCTTTTCATCCCATGAGCCTACCACGTACAAATACGTTAACAACCTGATACATGCAAGTCATATTCACTCCACTTTGTTCTTCCTCATGGCTGTCTTTACATTTACATTCAACTGTGTCAAGAGTGATGACCAACTACTTGAGTGGCAGCTCTACACTGCTGGCCTATTTTAGCGGCTCTGGCTCGAGAGTTGTTTTTTTTTGATCCACTAGAGCAGAACATCTGACACCGGACTTCCTGTACATGATTTTCCTTCCCAAAGCAAATGTTATTCTTTTTAAATTGCAGGTTCTCCTGTTGCCTTAATAGAGAGAATCGGGTTGCTGTGTTGATGAAGTCATGGGTCGTCTGGATTTCACCTGTACCTCGGACATTCTGGCAGAAGACCTTAAAAACCCAGTGTGTGTACGGGTGGTTCAACTGCGTGACCTCTGAAAATGAACACTGGTACCAAGTATGTTATTTCTAATGGGATGGGTTCTAAACTTCCTAAAAGATAAATGGGGTATGGTATTACACAGCACATAAGATCTCTTTTAGTACGCTAGTTTTACGCTTTATAGTTCTTCTATTGAAATATTTAGATAACCAGTCTGTGCAGTAATGTTGTTGGCATCAAAGGCATTTTGTATATGCATTTTTTATATTCCTGTTAACAGGAACTGACTAGTATACTTTGTGTATAGGATTCTCTGTGTAAAGAGCACAACAATTATAGGTGTTGGTAAGATATTCAAGGGGTTGGACTTATTATGTACAAACAGAGTTGTTGTATTTTCCTCCAACTGATAATAACCGTAAGTGCCCTCAACCAATGCCAAAGACCAATTCTAAATATTCCAAGAGATTTACAACTTGTGGAACTATTTTTTTTAATATAATTTGTTTGTATTGTGACAAACTGCATTTGATTAAAATGTCTGAGATTGAATATGTCCATACTCGATGAATGTTTTATGAGGAAAATAAAATAAAACATGGTCTTTGTGGGACCCAACTTTGATGAATGAAATCATAATTGTTATGACGATATTTGCATACTGTCTTTGCACATGTTAAAGAAAGAAGAAGAAGAAGAAGAAGATGGACTTTCATGTCTTTAGTATGAATACAAAGCTACAGCCAGTAGCTGCTTAGCTTAGCTTAGTATATAGACTGGAAATGGTGAAACCGCTAGCCTAGCTTTGTTCAAAGGTAACAAAATCCACCTACCAGCACCTTTTAAGTCCACTAAATAAGACGTTATATCTTTGTTTGTTTGGAAACCAATGTGGACTTTTTCTGTGCCGGGTGCAGTGACTTCTTCTCGAATCTCAAGGCTGCCCAGTCACCGGACAAGATCTAACAGATTAGACAAATGAGATGCGATGTGTTAATTAGCCAGGTTTAGAGGTGCGAGCAGGTGGATTTTATTACCTTTTTAACAGAGCCAGGATAGTTTTTTTCCAGTCTTCATGCTAAGCTAAGCTAACGGGCTGGGAGTGGTGTCCAACTTCTCGTCTAACTCCCAGCAAGAAAACAAATAATCCTATTTCCCAACACGTCTAATGACTCCTTTTAATAACATAAAGTTGTTTTGTCAACATTTTTTCCACTAAAATCTAAAGCCAATTTCAAATATTCAGGCACTAAATTGTATCACTGCAGCGTTTGTTCATCTAGTTTATAGAAGAAGTATCTGGATTCAATGTTTGTCATCTGTAAAAACTGTCTTCGTTAATAAAATGTCCAGTGATGGCATCATAAATGATTCAAATGTCAGTGAACGACTTTTCTTTCAGTAAATCTGAAGTCTTTAAGTAGGACAACCTTAAATCACCCCAGCCCCCACACGCATCTGCAACATGACTCTTTTCTACCAGGTCCTGATGGCATTAAAGGCTGCCAGTACATTTCAACAGTTGAACATTTTAAATATTTAAGGGCGAGATCGTAACTAATAGGTATAACATCGACATTTCAAAGAGAGAGCGTCTAACTCTAAAAGTGGGCATTTGGCTCCTGCTCCAGTTTTTCCAACTCATCCATCTAAACTGTCATGTGGTCGAGCAAACTGATAGATAAAATCTACCGCGTCTCTGTTTTGGATGCACAGATCACCTGCAGTGGAAAATGTTACTTATGTATGTAAAGCCTGTGTCTACAGGCGCGCAGCATGTGGTCAGCACCTTTCACACGGGGGGACCTTTTGTCGAGTCCGTGTTTAATATTTCAATTGATTAACAAGGGCAAAGTTTTTAGATTAATTAACAAAATAGGGGAAAAAAATTGTGTCACTTGAAACGGTGTCAAAGGGATGGTGGCGCCCTAATTAATGGTCATTCTAGCCCCAGCTTTGAATTACACAGGAGCTGCCTGTCAAACAGATAACCCTGTTAGAGGAATGTCACCTGCTTCAGTCTCAGGTATGCATGTAGCTGATCGTGCTTGTGAAGTGGATTTAGCAACACAATGCCTATGGACTATTTGACTAGCTTGTGAGTAATAATGCCTTTTTAACAGTTATTTTATTACAAAGTTTTTTTTGGAAACCTTATCATAGGATGGCCACCTCAAATGGGAAAGGTGAAAAAGTGTCCAAATTTGAGACATTGAAACTTTTGGAGAAATGCAGGAAGGAAAGAGACGATGCCATGCACAGAGAAAGTGTTCTCAGGGAGAAACTCAGACAGTACGAGTCGAGGATGCGTTCAACAGAGGCTCTGAAACAGAAACTGAAGAGCTTGACCATGGACAACAAGGAGCTGAGGAAACAAGTGAAGTCTCTTCGTACTGAGATTGGACTTGAATCCAGCCCTAAGTTCAATGGAAAGACTACAAAGGACATAATCAATG
The DNA here is from genome assembly GCA_946959425.1 of Argyrosomus regius. NCBI lineage: Eukaryota > Metazoa > Chordata > Actinopteri > Sciaenidae > Argyrosomus > Argyrosomus regius. The sequence goes on along the minus strand of OX336892.1, from coordinate 21,433,472 downwards.
ACTTGCATGAAAAGGACCGTGAGTGCAGTTCCCTGATGGAGAAAGCCGGGAAACTGAGTCTGACCATTGATGATTTGACATCAGAGTTGGCAAACACAGTCACCTCTAAAACACTTTTAGAGGATCAGGTGCAGTCGTTGCAGCAAAATCTCAAAGATATGACAAATAATCAACGCCGTCTGCTCAAGTTGTGGGAAGACAAGAAGTCCCAGAGGGAGCAGCTTGCACTCCCTTCAATCGTCCAGAAACCGTTCATCCATAAAGCAGTTCAAACGGAGATGTCCATCGGCCTATCTCAAAAGCTCCCGGTCAACGCCTTCGAGACCAAGCCGTTCTCTCGGGATCATGATAAAAAGACTGTGTTGGATCATCACAGTTTTCCAAATTATGGAAACGGCTATCATCATGAAAAGAAATCTTATTTGCATGATGAAACCAAAGGAATTCATAATTGACTTGGACTCTGAATTGAAATGACAGCCACTTGAACTCACTTACACTCTTTCGCATTGAGAGAGAGAGAGAGGAAAGCAGAGACGCGGGAAATAATAATTGGACTAATGTTTAATAAATCTGTAAATAAAAAAAATGAGATAAAAATGTAAAAAAAAACAAAAAAAAACAGATGGTGGTTCATGGCTTGTGTAATTTAATACAGTTATTTCAGCATTTATATCATTCATATAACCTATAGCTCTGTTTACATCAACATTTATCCAAAGAAAGCTTTTTTTGTGACCGTATTCCCTTTTTCCAAGCTTGCATTGGACAGAAAAGTCCAACTTTATACATATTTTATCGTTGAACAGGCTCACTGATCTAAACTCGTGTGGCTTTGAGTCTGGCAGCAGGCAGTAACACGGACGACTTTTTACTCGGCGTCCTCCATCAGAGGTCCTTTGAATGCATGTGGCGGGATAATGGAGGCATAGTTTGACAGCTCCGGAGAGTTCAGGAGTTTATTACCGCGGCGAGGCTCTCCATCTGTCCACACAACATGTTTTCTGCAGAACAGAGTTGTTGGTTTGTCCGCAAGGTGAGTCTTTAAACTGAACTCTTCGTCCGTAACAGAGAAAATGGAGCGAGAAGTGTGCTGGCGTGCTAACTTCACGTAGCCGGTCAGTTAGCTTGTTGAAGCGGAGCTAACAGTTTGTTTTAATGAAGCGACACAAAAAAACAACAAAAAACAAGTTACAGAACAAGAAATAAAGAACAAAACATGTGTCACAGTTTGTGTATATATATTAGTATACAGAAAAACAAGCGGCGCAGGTAAAAAATATATTATCCAAAGCAAAAAAGCTAAAATAAGTAACGTTACATATGTTTTTATACAAGAGGAAAGCAAACTGATGACTTATCAGTACAGAGATGATAAGTTTAGCTATTAATCTTCGATATAATGTTGTTAAAACAGCTTGTTAGTGCGTTTGGATGAAGTTATTAATCAGTTATCTTTGTTAAAGACTGTGTCGAGATGACTTCATCTGGATGTCTTTATGAAATCTGTGTAAACATTAAAATATCAGAACAGATCAGTGAGTTTCTGCTGCAGACAAACATTAAATACAAAGATCTGATTTTAATTATGAATTCATCTGTTGGTTATTTTCTTGATTAGCAAAATAACCATTAAGCCTATAAAAGCCTATTTAAAAAAAAAAACACTCATTACTTTAATTTTAAACTTCAGTATTAAAAAAAGCATGCACTGGATAAATAATAACATCGATAGATAGATACTTTATTCAGCCAGAGGAAAATTCAAACAGCATGAGTAAACATACATTAAAAGTAACCTATAAGATAAATCTGAATTTAAATGAACCCCGTGCTAAGAAATTAAACATTTGCAGAGAAATTAAGATAAATTAAACCGGTGTAAAGATCTGTACAAATAGAAAAACTATATAAAAAGTAAAAAAATACATTTTCTTTTATATAGAAATGAGTAAATAGGACTACAAAAACTATGTACAGTTGAATTAGGCTGTAGTATTTTAGATGGCACATGAAAACTGTGACAGGTAATCAGAATACTAAAAGCTACCTCTGTTCGGTTAATGAGTGTGTATTTGCTGTCATGTATTTAACGACTGCTTTGTTCAGGTGATCTGCTGGAGAGCTGTGGCCAGTATTGCTTGGGCCGTCCTGTTGTTGCCGCCCATCACAGCAGTGTTTGTGATCCTCAGCAGGTTCAGTCTCCTCCACCCCATCCAGACGATATCGGGTCAGTCACCGCGTTCGTTCTGAGATTTGACTCTGTTATCTGAGGTTGTGTGACGCTTACTGTTTTTTTCCTTTTACATGCAGAATGCCTGTCCCTCTTGACAAGTGCAAGTGCCGTCTTCTCGTTAATCCTGCTGTGTGGAGTGATCCTCGTGGTCGGGTTCCTGAACCTGGAGTATTATACAGGTGAGCTGCAGGACACTGATGGTCATTGTTAACTCACATCTGTCTTGAGGGGTGTCTTGTGATCGAAAGGGTCTTCCTGTTACCGGTTTAACTGAGCAAAGACGCACTGCACCAGCTCATCAGTTCAGGGTTTATGTACACAAGACAAATCGAGCTGACTGCTTAGGTGAATTCATCAGAAGTGATTTTATTTTTAATGATTTGAAACAATTGCTGACTAATATACATTTATATAGTGTAATGTTGGGAACAGTGTCCAGTTAGTAGACATTTGACAGCTATCTTTGGTTGTAACTCTTGTTTGTTCTGTTCCTCTTCAGTCATCCCGACTATTGCATGCTCAAAAATCGCCCTGCTGGGTCAGCTGCTCCACCCTCGTCAGCTTCTCAACTCCCTGGTCCACAGTATCATGGGGATGATCGTGGCGTGGTGTTGTGCCATCACCATCGGAGGCAGATACGAGACACTCGGCTACCCTTGCCCACAGAGTGACAGGTAAGCAGCTACCACATCCAGTAAAATCATCACGTTGGGATTCATCCATCGTCTGATTGGTTTGATTTGTTTTCAGCAGCGACGGCTCGCCTCAGATGTGTCTGAATGAGTATCACCTCACCCTTCTGCTGGCTGGAGCCTTTGTTGGATTCTCTCACAGCCTGCTGGGTGTGATCCACAACATGAACTATGTCTCTTTCCACACTGTTCAGGTATGTGATATTTATGTGACCGAAGATCATTTTGTAGACTTTTATAATCTGCTTCCACTTACTTTTACAACTCAAATCTGGTTCACACTCAAATCTGGTTCACACTCCTGCGAACCAACATGCAGATTTCTTAAGCCATGATATCTCAAACTACATAAACTGTCACGATGCTTTAAATAAGTTTCTGATCAGCATTCATGTTCGCTCTTTGTTGTTCTCCCGCAGCAATACAAATACCTCCGCTTTAAGGGGTCCCTACCTTTGGTGGTGAAGTGCAGCGCCACTCAAGCACTTTACTCCATCAGGAACTACATCGTCGTGTATTTCTTTCTGGGTAAGTGACTTCTGTTTACAAATGAAACGTCAGGACCGCAGAGCTCCTTCACCTTCAAACAGACTGCTCAGGGAGTTTAAACTTTCTCCCAGACAGACTCATAAAAATTATTTTTTATAAACAATATTTCCATTTTATGTTCACAGGATACATTCCAAAAGCATGGATCTGTAAAACACTGAATCTGTATTTGAACAGGTCAGTATGGATTCTAGATTATGATTGAACAAACATGACTCCAAATGGCTGCATTCATGTATCTGTTTTCGATCTCCACCTCCAGCTCTGTCCACCCTCTTGACAGCATAGCTGGACTGCTGGACCTCACCCTGCTCTACCACATGTGGATCAGCGCCAGCTTCCTCCTCTTCACGTGGCACATCACACTGCTGCTCTTTAGGATCTTTGTCACAGAGGTATGCGGAAACCAAATGTCTCACTGTGGACCGAAATGTCTGAATCTTTCTTCTTCTTTCACTGTGTTTCACTGATCTCATTCTAAATTCTGGCTCTCTTTCTGATCAGCATTTTATTCACATGACCTGAGCACGTCCACAGGCTAAAGATTAGCACTTAACCAAAGATCAAAGTGCCAGCTGACTGCGGTGACCTCCATAAAATTGCTCAGGTCTGATTATCAGATCTGATTGCCAATTTGTGGCTTTAATTGGCTTGTTGTGTCGCAAACGCTGCTTCTGTTTGACTTGTTTTAATTATTTAGAAACACTAGGGGGCAATGTTGTCATTCCTTTGAATGTTCAAGTACCTGAAGAAGACTGAAGGTAACTGGACTTGAGCTTGACTTTAAGGTAATATGTTATTCAATATATTCCCTGTTATCTGCAGGTGTACAGTTTTCCTGTGCAGTCATCTTTTACTGAGGATGCCCACCAGTGTCTCTCTAAAGTTCTTACAGACAAGCAGCCGATGATATTGAAGGTAGATGAAATATAATTTGCTTCAAGTTTCCTCCTTTTTTGTGTCGTTAGGGGTGTTCTAACTTTTGTCTTTTTTCCAAACGTTAGTTTCTAGCTCTGCAGGACTTGGCTCTGCTGTCTCAACACTCCCCATCACGGCGCGGCGAGGTCTTCAGTCTAAGTCAGCCAGGTCCGTTATGGCGTCTGACACGGAGACGGCCGTTTTTGTTTATTTTTCTTGATATATTCAGAAGTAGATTACAGCGAAAGCCACATGTTTGTATCTTTTTGTTCTCGTCTTTCTCAGGTGGCCATCCTCACAACTGGAACGCCATCAGTAAGGAGTGTCTGTCTCTGCTGACCGATCTGACCCAGAGGCTCGTCATCTATCATGACACCGTAGCAACCAACGGCAGGGCCAAATCACTGTCTACCGGGAGCGAACGGAAGACTTCGTCTGAGACATCAGGTATGCTGCTCTAAAACACAACTAAACGTAATCGTTTATGAGCAGCCTCCTTTATTCTCTGTCACTTCTTTTCTTCTTCAAAGTAACCTCAGGCACAGACGACCTGATGAGCCCGAGGCCTGCGTTACTGTTGAAAACTCCAGCTTCGGTCTTCGCGCGCTCCATCGTCGGCAGCCCAAAGAGCCCTCTGACGGCACCGTTCACCCCTGACCTGGACAGCCCCTTCGCTTCCCCCGCGCTGCGCCGCCTCACTGCTCCTGTAGAACAATGCTCGCCGTGGTTCGGCACGGTGCAGAGCCCACACGTCATGAGGAGAGTGCCAAAACTCTGGTCCACCTCCACAGGTGGGTCACTCAGATCGTAGAGACGCTTAAAGGTTCCAAGCCAGAACTTCTGGCTCATGTCAGCTAGTCAGTGGATTAGGGTGTCATTACATAAGTTTAGTAGGTAGGTGAATGATGGATATCTATGAATCCGGCTTTCTTGTTGGTTCCAGTTTGTGATTAACGTGCGTCTCGGTGCAGATTCTCAGGTCAACGGCAGTCCCCAGTCATCCCCGGCCTCAGTTCCCAGTCCCAAGCAGGAAGCATCCAAACCAAGTCTCCTGGCTCAGTTCCTCCAGAACCGGAAAGAACAGGTACTTACCGTAACTATATGGATGTTTTTTTTTTGCAGCATTGACAAAAAGGCTTTTCATTCTTAACGTTTATTAACCTCAGGCTAACAATAATAGTCATATCGAGGCTCCGTCTGTCTCGTCTGGTTTCCAAAATCAACAATCCGACAGTCGGCTCTGCTTCGCGCAGATGTGCACAGGTGTGAAAAGAGGACAGAGCTCAGTTTGCTCTGCAGATCCTCTTTTCCCACTTCGCTCATTCACAGCTCAATCGCACCAATTTCTCGCTTTTCCAGAGAGACGTGCTTCTGAGATGAGACCGAGCCAGCGAAATTAGAATCACGTTTCAACGATCGCTCGCTAGATTACTTACGCGCCTTATGTGCAGTCTGCTTGCTGATCTCTTTTTTTACTCGTTATTTCTGCTTTATAAAGTCACATCATGTGCCTGCTGTCGTCTTAGCCAAAGGTTAAGTGTGAAAAGCCGACGTTTCTTCCTTTGTGTTTGTATTTCCGTGTGTAGTTCTCGAAAGCAATACAACTTTTACACTTAACTGTCCCATTCAGGTTAAAAATTTCTTGGCAAAGCGGGTGCTGATAATGTATTTGTTTAACAAGGTAAGGACGCGCGGCACGTGCATGCTGTCTTTTTTTTAGACTTCCGAACACTGACGGGGCTCCCTGCATGCTGACACAGTAGATTTTTTTCATTTGGTTTGACCAAATCTAGCAACCTCTCCCTGCGGGCTTCACTAATAACTCCTGGGTTTGGGCTTGATTGTGCAGACATTACTAATGTAACTCTTTTCCATTTCATCATTGTTGTCTCCTGAAGGTAATCCCATCCATGTAGTTAAACCTTATGAATGACTTTAAAAGCTTGAGTGAAAGAGTGCCACAGAAATCAAAGTGTGAGCTAGTTTTAGTCAAATATCATAGTTAGTGGTGACTGTGCTTTGATCATGCATGGGTGCTGTCGTGTAGTCTCACTAAAACATGTCCATCTAACAACTTACTAATCCGTCAGTCTGCTGTAAATGTGCACCTGTGTGTTTGGTACTAGTTAACGTCGTGTCTTACAGCTTCCAGAAGCTTCCAGTCAGGCTCTGTTTGCAGACAGCCAGGCTCACATCTGGGCTTTAGAAGGTACGACGAGACGACGTCTTTAATTTTCATTTGAGACCCGATAAAACATCGACATCGTCTAATATCCTCCTGTTCTTCTTCCAGGACTGTCTTACCTTGTTCAAGCCTCCTTCTCAGAAGACCAGTTTGGAGTGGTACAGACTACATTACCCAGCATTCTCAGCTCCATGCTGGTCTTACAAGAGGTAAGCGCACCGAGAGCACACATTGGCACGGCATCAGCGATTAAAAATAACTGGCTGTTATCAGATTTCATAGCCCAGCTGTATTGTACTGAGCGTGATTTGGCTTTGCATAACACTCTGTGGTTAAATACAAACCGAGCTGAACTTTGTGCCGTGAAAACAAACACATGCAGTGCTTCTTGGAGAAAGTTTAAAAAGGGTCAGTTCATGTAAATTATGAGGAAACATTCCTCATCTGTATGATATTAATCTGTACAGGGCGAGTAGCCAAGTAGGAATCTATTGTTGGAGCGCTTATCAAATGAAATCTCTCATTGTTTTAATCAACACAAGTGAAATATTATTTTTGAAGAAGAAGCAAATGTCAGGCAGGTGTTTGTGTATCTGTGTAGCAATCAGAGCAAGTATTTTTGCATGAAGACTACGAAGCAGAGAGGAAAAACGGGTACACGCAACCGGGACATCGTTACGTACCCCGCAGCGTGGACGGGGGTAAAACAAAATGACCGTTCTTGCTTCACATCGTGTCCTGTGCTTGTCTTCAGGCAGTAGATCGACACTTCAAGCTGCCTCACGCCTCCAGTAAACCCGTCAGGTCGACTGGCAGCATGGGAGACTCCACTCACAAAACGCTGCGCTTCGCCCTCAGGGCCACTCTCAAGACCGCCATCTACAGGATAACGACTACTTTTGGAGATCACTTAAAGTAAGACCCGTCATTCAAATGTACCTCTTCAAATCCTAACAGAACATTTACTAATTCTTCATTTTATATATATTTTCACATCCTCAGAGCTATCCAGATGTCTGCAGAGCACCGGAAGAGATTGCAGCAGTTTCTGGAGTACAAGGAATAAAACACCCGACGCTCGGCTCTCTGTGCCTTCAGATTCTTATCGGTGTGATTTGTGTGTACGCGTGCACATTAGCATGAATAAGGCAACAAGTGAAAGCCCATGATAGTGCCTCTTTTAATATTTATATCTGCACTATGTCATGGTGGATTGTATTTGATAGGCTAGATCACATCTCCTACACGCTTGAGGTGGAGAGGGGGGCAGGAGGACGCCCGGCCGATAAACTGAGACGTGTTGGAAGAGCTTCACCGCCTGCGTTTGGGAGATCGAGATTGAGCTTACTGTATAAAATAAGCGACTCATTCCAAATATGTTTGTTTCATTTGTATCACAAGAAAATCAAGTTTTACTTGGGATGAGTTGTAAAGGGCTATTCATGCTGCGTCTGGACTAAATTCTTCTGGTTTCATATTTCATCTGCTGTCCTCTTGAATTACAACTTTGTGATTTCTTTGGTGCAATGAGCGAGATGGCACGATATGTCAGAGCAGTGAGAAAGAGGCTGTGTTTTGTCTTGTTTATGAGATGTCTTCAGTTTCTCGGGTGTCCTGGGATGTGTTCTGAAATGTATTTTCATAGATCTGGTTTTGTTCTAGACACCAGCTTGGAGAGCCAGCGGACAGCTGTGCACATCGGTTCAGGCTCTCTAACTAGAAAATACACCATAATCAGATTTGCGGAGCAGACACCTCTGTTTGTACATGTCAAGTATTTGTTTTGTTTTTGTTTGACAGTGTTGTTCATGTCAGATAAAGAATGGAGATGTTGTGACTGGTAACAAGTGCAGATAAAAGGTTTGGACTGCCAAAATGTTTAAATTCCCACTCAAAGACCTGTCAAATAAAAATATTTTGTAAAGATATTTTGTCAGATCTTTGTCCTTTTCAGTTTGAACATTTTTGGCACATCAAAGTGAGTTCCTGATGTTTACAGGATGCAGACAGATGAGGAATAGTGGAAACTGATTTTAAAAATGATATTTGGAAAAATCATGAATCAATGCACTCACTTCTAGAAGAGTACTGAGTGTTCAAACTGGTAGCCAAAGAACTCCAAATCATCAATCGGACACTCAGACGTTTTGGACAGATTCCCTTCCCTCACTTTGCACGCTGGAAACAGCCAGGAGGAAGAAGGAAGTGTGTCTGCTCAAGACATCCATTAATACAATAGACCTTTTCCACAACAGCACATCGAGTGCTGCTAATGGCTGTAACAATGGCTCAGTTTTATTCAAGTATTTCAGTAATCCATGACACTGAGCCAACATGCACAATGCAGCAGTCTACACCCAACGTGTTCACATGCTTTTCACGTCGTGACAAAACCTGGTTACATGCTTCAACTAACACATACTATAGACCTGTGAAGATCTGTAAAGCTAGTGAGCCCATTATAAATGGATTATTCAGGAGTCACTACAATCTATGGAGCTCTAATCCTGAGATATTACAGTTCTATTGTGTGCATTCCTTGATAGAGTGATATTCAGAGCACTTGGTTCAACTTGTGGCATCAAAATGAGACAGATTTAATCACTTTACAGATGAAGTATAGTTTAATAAGTCTACAATTCAATTGTAAAATGTAACGGATGTAGAATGTTTCCTGTGGCTCCTGAGATTTCCGAGTTTGAGAAAATTTCAGTTTGGGCTGGGAGCTGATCGTGTATGAAGTTTGCATCATCAACATCTTTTGTTTGTAGTCGTTCATCACGGTTTATTGTTCATTTGGTTTTCCATGAAAACACCTCTAGATTAGCAGGTTAGGATCTTTAAGATCTTAAAAGAAGAACTTTTGATACTCTACTTGATATTCTTATTGTATATAATATGATATAGAAATAGCTATATCTCAAAAACTATAAAGGAGTTCTATCAAATGCTTGATTAAGAATATTACCATGTCAAATGAATCTACTGTTTCTGTCATTTTTGCATTTTTTTTTTACTTTGTCCACCAATTTAGTATATCATAATATGTGAAATTAACATTTTTGTTTTCATCATGTGCACCCAAATGTCTTGATAGTTTCCAATTTTATGTTTCCACCTCTTACAGAAAGAAATCTGTAAACATAATATAGTTGTCAGTCATTACAGTTTCTGTATTTTGGTGCTTGAAACTTGACATTAAAAGTCAGGGCATTTTTTTAGACTCTACAGATTTTGATTCATTTCTCCCCCAAAATGAATGAAAGTTAAATAAGAAATAGCTTTAAAAAATGACCAAATATCGGTACAGAATATCTCTTTAGAAAGACTACGAGTCATTGCTGGTGTGAGCTTTCAGAAACCAATACTTCTCAAATTCTGATATGTGTGAATGTTTGTGGCAGCATCATGCAAAAAGTCCCCACAGATAAGGAATATGACCTCTTATCATCATAAAAGAATTAATAAGTACAGTAAAACATAGAACGAGTCCATAAAATGACGACATCAAGAGCACTGTCTTTTTGTTTATTGCACGAATCGTACAGATTTCCAACTGACCTGGTAGAACGCAATATTAGGCAGTGGTGGAAAAGAAATTGTTCATCAAAAGCCTTATTATGTATACAAGATGCCAAAAATAGCCAGTGGGAAAATCTGGATACAACTGTCTCAAATGATGGATTAAGATCTAGAAAGGAAACACTGTTTTGTTTTTTTAATCTTCTTGAACAAGAAAGAGAATCAAAACTTTAATACTTGAAATGACAGCGGTTCTGTTCATAACAGAGATGTCATTCAGAAAAGGAAAAAGTGAACAAAAATGGTGTCTCAAGTCAACGTTGTTTTTTTTCCTCTGGATTTTAAAAGTCCTCATATAGAATATAAACCTCTGCATCAATACCAATCAAATGTTTTGACATCTTTTTTTTTTTTTTTTTGAAGTCAAACAGCATTTTCTAAAGTTGTTTTTTTTAATTTTTTTTTACAGTTTTAATATATATTTATATATGTACATATAAATTCATCTAACTAGAGTTCTCATAGAAAATGAGAAAAGCTGGACTTTATCGCTCTCACACAAACAAATGACTGGCAAGCATATTGACCCTACTGCTCCCTCTGTCCTCCACCGTGAGTCACTGTTGACGCAGCACAGACAGACGTTTCCTCACGAAGCGTGAGCGCGCTGGCTGCCAACACACGACCTGGTTCAAAAATCCAGGAATTGATTTGAGACTGTCAGCATCACAGAAGGATTTTTTTTTAAAAAAGGAACCACATGGACGAGTGGAGTCCTATTTTAGTCCAACCTCGATTGGCACATTGGCAGTCTCTCTCAATTCTGATTTGATCCAGGTCGGTTCTGGCTCTTTGTGATTACAGTTCCCCAACAGAGCCTGACGTCAGTCCCTATATCCTACGCACATACTGAACACCATCTACCTCTGTGTTTTCATGTTCGATGAGAGAGGTCAAGTGAAGATTTCCTGTCAAAGGTGGATGTCAGGGTGAAGAGTGAGGGAGGAAGAAGAAGAGGAAGAAGGAGGAGGAGGAAAGGCTGGTGGAAGCAAACAGAAACCTCCTCTTCCTTTGTCAAAAACAAAAAAAACACTCAAGTGCAAAAATATCCCCCCACTCAAAAGATGCAAAGAAAGAAACCAAACTTCACTGTGGGTTTTCCAAGTTGAGATACAAGACACAACAACAGCTCTTGCCCTCCCCCTGAAATCACACACTCAGTGCACGTTTTGTCTGTGTCTCAAACTAAAGCATCCCTGATTCAAAGTGCACTCAGTAGTGAGGGGAGGAGGAGGAGGAGGAGGAGATGATGGAAAGAGGAGGGGAGGGAGTAGCTGAGGGCAGCATGTAGGGTGATGCAGCATGTAGGGATTTTTAGTAGTCCTCAGAGAGAGAAAAAAAAAAAACACGTGTGATAAATGCGACTAGCTGCACAAGCTCACGGCCAGAAATCAGTATGAGATTGGGGGCGATACAGTGAGGGGGGGGGGCACTGGGGCTTCCCCTCTACAGGTTCAGGTCTTCAAATAAAGTCACATTCAGGGGATAGTTTGAGGGTACCATACTACACCCCTTCCTCCCTGCTGAACCCCTCTTTCATCAGAAAGCTTGAGAGCAAGAAGTGTGTTACTAAAAGAGAGAGAGAGGGGGAGGGTGGGGGTGTGTGCTGGTGCTGTATAGCTTCCTACGGGGCGACTAAAGAGGATCTGCTTGTTGCCATACATGCACAGTACGTTGTTCTGGGGGGGAGAGGGGTTAGGCAGCGCATATAGATAATGTATGGACAAGCAGGGGGCCCTCCGAGTGGTTTATAGGGATGTAAGCACTCACTAAACCTCTTTGTACAATTCTCGAAAAAGAAAAATCAGGATTCTGGAAGTGTGTATGCAGTCTGTAGTCGCCATTTTGCACACTCACAACTGCTGGGAAACCGGGCGATAAGCATCTCTGTCACTCTGCTTCAAAAACTATGTTTAAGTAAATGTGTGTGTTTATCTGTTTCAGTTTGTATGTGTATGTAGAAAAAACTAAATGAAAAGAAAAAACAAGTCTGTGGCTCGTCAGTGTTTTGCCAGTGTGTCAATAGTGCTTGCCTATGTGCATCAATTCAAGGGCAATAAAGTGTATGTATGTATGCATGTATGGTGTGTGTGTGTGTGTCTAAATATGTATGTGTGGCTCAGGAGGACATGCACTGGACGTGGTCTGGACCTCCTTCCTCTTCGTCAGAGGAATCTGGAGAGCTCCAGGATTCATCTGTGTCTGCCTCTCCGCCCTCACGGCGGGCCTGCATGGAGACAGAGAAGAGCAGAGCAGAGAACAGTAAGAAAGAGTCTGAAGTAGTGTGCAAACATCCACAACCTGCTGCTTAATGTTAGAAAGTTCAGGGCAAAATTCCAAGTGAATCTTTATTGGAATATTACATTTCCTTCCAGGAACATTTTCATGTTTCCTTCTTTACCAAACAAAAGTTCTGTACATTTAGTGTTTCTCACAAAAACATCATAATAAAATCTTTTTTTTTTTTTTTTGCATTGTTTACATCCATGTTTGTCTGCTTGCAGTATTCCACTTTCCTACACATTACATCATCCTGTCAATCAGTGGAACAGCACAACTCGTAGTCGCCCGTAATCAGTAACACCTTCCTGTGACCTCCAATTTTCAGTGGTCAGTGACGCAAAAGACTGTAACCCGAGTGTAATACCAACTTCATCCTACATGCTGTTTATTTCAGGCCCAGTGTGTCAGATTTGGGAGAGACTCACGACCTTTAGTCACTTTCAAGCTCTGATAAAGCTGGACACTACATTTCCCAAAATGCAACTGATAGAATCTTTTTGTACGGCTCTGCCTACCTGGTAAATGCCCACATCTTTTTCAACTCCACCCCCCCCCCCTCCAAAAAAACCCCAAAACATTATTAATATTGTGTCGTTTGAAAGCTCACCCTCGGGGGCCGTCTGTTCCTCATGTGTCTCATCAGGAACCACAGCAGCTGGGTGTCGTACTGATCGCCGTGGCGCACGCTGTCCTCGTCGCGCTCTCGCTTGTTTTTCTTCATCACCTTCATAAACAAATTGAGGTGTGAACGTGGGGAACAAGAGAATACACACACACAGCAAATATGTTCACTGATACAGATGTTATTACTTTCCCAGGACTTCTTATTAAGTTTTTAGAAACCTAAAGACTCACCATAAGTTAGTAACAGCCATTCATTACAAAGAAAATGTAATAAAATATCACTTGTTTCATGTCCTGGTCATTATCTTTTGTACTTTTTGATCATCGTCATCATTATTGTACTAAATGATGTCACTAAAACTGCACACAAAAACAAATGTGACAATTAAAATAACCCCAAATAGCCATCTATTCCAATACAGAGCTGCTGTAGTACTGTACTAGTGTTTTGCAGTGCAATGGACAATTATAATATTCGATTCAGGCGCAGTCACCTTCATTTTGACTTTCAAATAAGCGGATGAGACAAATGTCTATTTTTAGAGGTGTCACTGCTTCCCTATATGTCTTGCATGAAGTGAACAAAGTGGTAGAAGTGAACTACACGCGACAGAATGATTACCCAAACTGTTTAAAGTAGAAGGGAATAGAACAGAGCAGAACAGAATACCTCTTTTAGACCCTTCAGTCCTGTGGGGCTCTCAGCTGTGGGGGCCCACAGTTTGATGTCGTGGTCCAGCCCGCTGGTGGCCATACCCGGCAGATGAGGATGTGGCTCCAAACAGTTCACCTGCAGAGAAAATGACATGAGGTCACAATAGAAGGATGGTGGGAGATTTTTACAGAGAACAGTCGTGGGATGGAAGTCTGCAGCAGCCAAAAAGCTAACTCATACACCATGTGCCATGTGTAGCGTTACCTTTTGCAGCAACTGAAGACACTCCTAACGTACAGTGTGTTTGTACAGTCATCAAACATACACTGTTCTCTCTCCCTCTTTGACTCACCACTCCTCCTCTGTCTCCCTCCATGAACTGAACGATGCGGGCGGAGTACTTGTCCCACAGGTAGATGTGTCCGCAGTCGCTGCCGCTGACCACAAACTCACTGCACGGTCCGTAGAAGTTCACCCCCTTCACTGTGAGAAAGAGGTGAGAGAGGACAATACAGCGTCAGCCTGCGTGCTGAGCAGAAACTCTTTACAGTCCTGCAGATGATGACCTCATAAATCCAAGAGATTTCGTCTGCCAAACTGTAACAGCAAGTTGGACTTTAGCTGATAAGTTGAATTATTAAAACTGGGGTTAGATCCAAAGGGCACCAGTGATTACTGTAATTAATGACTGAATTTAACACCTGTGGCATTATTGCGGTGTCCCTTGTATCTCCTGCGATAGTCGGCCCCATCGCTGTGGTTGGAGTCAAACAGGTAGATGTCCTCATCGTTGTAACTGGCCAGGAGCTCTGCACACACAAAATGAGTTTCCTTTAATGTCACAAAGGCAGAGGAGTGTCTCTGCTTTTAATGATGCAAAGATGATTCAGACAAGCTCAGCCAAGTTGTTGAGAAAAATAGATATTCATCAGACGCGAGTACATTCCTGCGACTGGCACTGAACCTGACCCCTGACTGCTGCTCTGCGAAGATGAGAGCACGCTAATGCTTTTTATTCACTGAGAATATGCCTCATTCTGTTTGAGCCGGCTGTTATTGCATTGTGATTGCATCAGGAAGGCAAGGAAAGGCAAAAAGTTTTGAGACAGTGAGCCAAGACCAAGTGTAGGGATCATTATTTTCAATATTTCTAAAATATGTTCATAACAGAATGACAAATTAAGATAATCAAATTGATTTTAAATTTAAATTTTGCAAGAAAAATAAATCATGCCATAGGTTTTGAACTATTTCCATACATACTGCTTATGAGATGTAACTGTTGTTATTCCTTTCAAACTTTATATTTTATGTTTTCATTTGTTTTACCTGTGCCATCATGACTATACACAAGGCAGGTTATGTTGGTTTTGGACTCGCTGGATACCAGATGTGAAGGGCAAAACTTTTTCAGCACCCCGTTGTTATCATTCTCATTAATCTTCCTCTGGTCATAGATCCTGCAGAGAGGAGAGAAGGAAGAATTAAGAAGAGACATCAGAGAGTTAGTAAGCGAGCATATTTCTATTGCATTACATTACTGAAGTAATCAGCAACGTGGTTCATACCTCACATACTGATCTCTTCCACCCACAGCAAAGTGTTGTGTCTTTGCCGGGTTGACAAAGATGGTGTACAGCCCTACTTTTTTATCACCTTCCTTTACAACCACCAGTTTACTGCCAGACAAACACATGGAGACACAAAGGGAAAAGATGCATTAGCTGTGGTGAAGGTTAAAGTTTAAAAAATTATGACCGACATGTGGCAAAGCATAAGAAAACTGCCAAAGAGGAACGTGATTAAAAGTGGACGTTCAACAGCGCTGACTGACAGACAGGATATTTGCGTAACAACAAAGCACAGAGTTGTATATTGCGCTGTAGCTTGTGAGATTTTGCCCATCTGTTGCACAAACTCAATTCAATTCCTGACTGTGTTTACACTTGGTAAACTTTAATAACGGGATAACTCACTTGGCGGGACGGTCTAAACGCAGGTCAATACCAAACACCACAGCGTCCTCTCCAGCAGACAGAAAGGAGCAGGGGGAATCTGGCTCAAGAGCCAGCTGGAACAAAAACACACACTTCATCATCAGGCTGTCAGAGTCTTTACCGTTGATTCAGAATCAGATTTGTTGCCAAGTAGGTTTTAAGATGTAAAGGAATTCGCTTTGGTGAATTGGTGCATGACAACAATAATAAACATAGATAAATATAAATAAAGATGAGAGAAAGTAGTCCAAAGTAATAATAATACAAAGGCAATAAAAAGACAGTATGTGCAGTAGTTATTTAAATTAAAAAGGTCTGCAGTTGTGCAGAAATGTGCAAAATATTACTCATGAAATGGTCAAAGTTCACAGTATAAAGTATAAAGAATATTTGCGTGTGCATTCATTTAATACATAGATTATGGTGCGTGAATTTGCATTCAGGTGGAGTGTGTCGGAGGGTATAAGAAGACAGGACAAAGGCAAAACAAAGTGCGCTAACACGCGGAGGCAGCCATCTGGCTGCACCATCCTGGAGTAGCTGGAATTTATAGCACAAAGCAACTCAACTCTTACGTTCACACTCACCTTGTGTGCAGCCCCTTTATGCTGTGCTACCCGCTTGGTGTTCTTGCAGCGCTGTGTGGCAGAGAGCTCAGCCACCCTGATCTGACCATCTCGAGCACACATGGCCAAGGTGGAGTCTCCACTGTGAGGCAGGAACTTTGCCTGTGTGTAACCAGGGCGAGGAGAAGACTTGTTTTAGGTTTCTAGTCCTGAATCCATCTGTGTCTTTGTTCTCAAGGAGTACAGATTTTTGTTTTGCCTTACCTGAAAGACATTGCTCTTGTGGCCGCTGTCAAACTCCAGCTCAGCGCGGCGAACAGCCCAGTCCCAGATCACCACTCGCAGGTCATCGCTGCCTGAAGCCAGACGTGTGCCTGAGGGGTTGAAGTGCAATGTGTTGACGCAGCCCGTGTGCCTCTCCAGCCGCCCCTGGAGCTCCAGCCTCTGCACGAGACCACGGGCCCCACACACGCGCCTCACAAACTGGTGCGAGTCCCTGCCGATCTCCCTGGAGCGCAGCGAGGGCACCGCCCGCCACTCGGGGCCACGCAGGTCGCGGAGCTCCGCTCCGAGCCACGCCTCCATAGCCTCGTCATCGTCTTCGTCGTCATCCTTCTGCTCCTCTTCCTCGTCCTCATCGTCATCCTCGTCTGAGCTGGTGGAGTGATTAGTGCCGCCGCCTGGTCTATTCCTCTTCCTAGCTGCCCTTTTCCCACCATCTTTATCCTTCGCTCTCTCCCGTCTGCCTCCCTCGCTCTCTCTTTCGCCATCCTCGGTCAGGGAGTAAAGACCGCTGCCATCCATGCTGTCTGTGTCTTCTTCCTCCTCCTCCTCCTCCTCCTCCTCCCCATCTCTGTTTGCCTCCGTGTCTGCTTCCACATCCGGCATAGGCTTGTCTCCGGACGTCTCTCCAGTTTCTTTGGGTGCTACAGAAAGTTGGAGACATGAGGTGAAGACATCGCTGTCTCATTGGACAACTCCTGATAGTAAAGACATATAAAATCTAAAACATAAATAAAAATGCATTCAAGTTTCTACCACACTACATCAATGGGGGTTACCATCTTGAGAGGAAGACTGTGTTTGTTCCTCTTTGCTTCCAGAGGCATCAGCCTCCTCGTGATGATCTTCTCCGGGTTCTTTCTCTTCAGAGCCACCTATTAAAAACAAACAAACACTGATTAACTGCCAGCGTCCAGGAGCATAACAGCTCGAGTAGCTATGGTCAATATGAATGATCCTTCACCGTTAAGCACAGTGGATTTGCCGTCAGCCTCTGCCATCCTGTCTCCTTTGTCCTGCGTCGACCCGAGGGAGAACCTCTGCATGTCACACAAACACAATATTTAAGTTACAAAAAAAGGGGGGGGCTCAAACTAACAACATACAACTTGCATGCATGAGTAAACCGACACCATTGCTTGCACTCGCTGAACTGTTGTCAACCAGCGACGCCACACCACACCACACCACCAGCAGCAGCACCGTGTGCAGTGGGACTAAGTTACCTGTTAGCTCCAGCCTGGCTAAATGTTGTCACCTACGACATTAAAACAGACTAACTCCACTGATAGCTGTCCTCACAGGGCCTGATTAATGCCTTTTTTTTTTTGGCTTTGTTATGTTTAACAGTGCATTGTCCTCTGCAGTGCCTGTCAACCTGTCGTGAGCTAACGCCAGCTAAGCTACGTGAGGCTAAACAAATATCGAAAGTAAAAACGCAGCTGTCGCTCCGACGTGACAACCAAACCAACCCCCCCCCCCAAAAAAAAATAAAAATAAATAAAAAGGCGAGCATGCAAGCAAGCTGACGTTTGCTTGTAGCTGCTAACTAGCACAGCTAGCGTTAACGTTACCTCTACTCGAAGGCCCGACGAGGCGTACTTCTCAGCTCAGTCCTAATCTTTACTGCAGATTTATTCTCTTCCACCTCACTCGCTTAGCAAACTGAGCTAAGTGCCTCGACTGGGAGTTCTCTGGTGGTGAACACGAGACATGAGGAGCGCGTGCATAAAGCTGCTTTTGTTGTTGTTGTTGTTGTTGTTGTTGCTGTAAAAAAAAAAAAGACAGACTTGTGTGAAGCAAGCTAGCTGCGTCCACACAAGGCTGACTGCTCTGTTTATGTTTTGACGCTTCAGCCTCTTTCCTTTTTTTTTTTTTTTTTTTTTGGTGGCTTCACTTCCGGCGTCGTGCTCACGTCGTTTCTTTTCACCGGAAGTCCAATAAGCATAACAATAACAGCAATGCTAATGCTAATATTAATGCTATTAATAATAATAATAATAATACGTTGAATAACACAGAAACAGAAACATGTAATCATTTTTTAAAAATGTGTCATATTTTAAGCCTGGCCTTATAATAACTTTTATATTTACTTTATTCACCTTTTATTTCACCTTATTGGTGTTTATTAGCCTATATGTGTTTATGATTGATAAAAAAAAAAAATTCATGCATAATGGAATAATCTATTTTGTAAATAGTTTTTGTCTAAAGTAGCTTATTGTTGCTTATTAATGCTTACAGTTTACTCAATATCATTTTGGTTATATTTTTTTTAATTCTCGCAAATTATTTTGGGGAAAATTGTCAATTATTATGACAAAAATTGGCGGACCTCCTGCAGTACCTCTGCGGGTCCCCTAGGGGTCACGGACCCCTGGTTGAAGACCCCTGCTATAGATAGATACACATGTCCATATATATCTATATTCTATAGTTTAATGTTGTTTTATGTAATTTATCATTATGTTGTTTTTTTTATGCATTACTTAACTGTTTTTTACATTTTTAATTGGTTTATGCATGTTGAGTATCTTGTTCGTGACTGACTGTCAAAGCACTTTGTTAACGCTGTTTTTAAAAGCTGCTATATAAATAAAGTGATTATTATTATTATTATTATTATATTTATTCAAATATATAAACCTTTCAAATATGTATATAGTTATTTTTTATGTCTATGTTTATGTTTATGTTTCATGTTTTTATGTTTGTTTGTTTTTTTGCGTCCACCTGTCATGTCCCTTGTCGATACGATAAGACTTTAATGATCCAACAGTGAGGAAATTCACTTGTCACAGTAGCTTATATACACAAGGTTAATAAGAAATTACTCATAAATAAGAAATATATAAAAGAAAGTCATGCTGGTGTTAAACAGTCTGACAGTTGTTGGAATGAAGGACCTGCGGTAGCGCTTCTTCTTATATGGTGGGAGCCAAGCGGCCAACATCCGTGGCTGGGGAATTAACCCTATGCAGAAGTGCTAAAAACTGTAATATCTCAAGTGGCCTCTTGAGGCTGGCTGCAGAAATGAGTCAATCGCCATAGGTGCCCATATTAAAATGTCCAACTTCACAGCAGAAAGATGTTTGCAGCCTGGTTCAAAAAATGTTTTTTGTCTCTAATTTTCCTGTTTGTCCTGATTTTTTTTTTTTAACTCACGTGTTTAAATGACCACTTAATTAACAGTGTGGCCGCTTTGATTGACAGGTAAGTGCTGTTACAGAGGCTTGTTTGAGCACCCAGGCGTCATTAAGCCCGCCTCAGGTCTGCTGATGATCCATGTCTGGAAGAGGCAGGACTGCCAAGATGGCGGAGGCCAGCACCATATATTTCCAGCTTCAAAATGGCACTTTGAAAACCTATGGGCGATGTGACGTGACTCAACGTCACTTGGGTGAGAGTAGACTGTTGCTGAAGGAGCAGCTTAAGGCCCCCACAGTCTGATGCAGGTGGTGAGAGGAGTTGTTGCTAACATCCTCCTCTCCACACTTCCTCTATGGAGTCTAGGGGGCAGCCCAGGGTCATAGAAAGTTTTTAACAGAGTCCTGCACACTCCAAAGGACCTCAGTAAGTGGAGATGACCTTGAATCTTCTTGTACAGGATGTCTGTGTTGTCCGACCAGTCCAGTTTGTTGTTGAGGTAAACACCCAGGTATCTGTACGCTCCCACTATCTCGATATGCAGTCCCTGGATGTTCACTGGTATGTTCATCAGCTAGCCGTTAACTGTGCTGATGTGTTGATGAGAGGTGAGACTGAACAAAAACTGGGGCGCTACAGGCCACATGTATGCATTATGTAATTACTGTGTCACTTCACAGGCCAGATTAACCTGCTTGGCGGCCCTGTGGTAAAATTCAGACTGACCCAGAAAGACTTTTATACCTTTATTGCAAATGTTGTTGTTGTAAGAGTGCATTAACCTGTTCACTTCAATAGAGACTGACTAATTATGAATATGGGTTGTTCTTCCAAATTTATTTTCTGGGAAACTATCTGATACTGTAGACTGTTTTGGATGTGTGCTATTGAGTGGGTATTTATATTTATATTATATTTAATTTTTTGTATTTAACAAATCAAGTTTTCATGCCTAACCTACTTATTCTTATACGTGCTGAATTTTATGAACAACTCAGTGTCTAAGGAAACATCTGTCTCTCTTACTCGGGGTAAAACAAGATGGGATCCCTCAGCTTCCTTCCTGTGTTTATGTCATGGGTTTAATGACAGTGATCTACAGTAAATCCCATGGCAGGACGATGTCCTCCTGTCTGCCTCTGTTAGATTCTTTTCTATCTGGTTTAACTTATGACTATACTGAAGAACAGAGATCACAGCTATACACGCAACAAAGAACTCAGATTATAGTCACCTGTCAAAGCTGTATATACGTATATATATAATCCACTTGGAATGTCAGCTGAGAGTTGGAGACTGTGAGGGGAAAGGATTATTCTGCAGCACACATACTTTTTCATTGACTTTAAAGATAAACTGTGTGTGAATGATAAAATATGCGTAAGAACTTTAATAATTAATTGATCATTTATCAAGCAAATTGTCGGATATTTGCTGGTTACAGCTCTCCAAATGAGAGGATTTACTAGTTTTATCCTCTTTTATGTTAGAAATAACCATATTTGCTTTACGTATTTATATATCTATATCTATATATAGATATACATAAACATAATTTAAAGATGCCACTCAGGGCTCAGGAAAATGAGATATTGTGTATGTATTTTCTTTCTATTTCAATTTTCTGACTTTATGTTGTTAAAAAAATAATTGAAATAATAATACTTATATAGTAATAATAATGATATTATTAATAATTATTATAATAATAATAATACAGATTAATTAATAAACTGAAGGTGGATGTGAAATTATAGTTTTATTTGCTGCCACCAGCTGAAGCTCCATAAAGTTTAAAAACTATGTCAAAAACTTGCATGCATACAAATGGTGGTGGACGCGTCACCTCAGAGTACAACCTCAGAAATAACCATCGTTGATTTAATATATTTCAGTCAAGTTTATTCAGTTAGAAGCTCCATAAAGGCAGGAGTGTGCAGGGTTTGTTTCATTTGATTCTGCAGGTGTAAACCGGCAACTCATTTCAGAAATAAGAGGATAAATAAAGAAAAAAAAAAATACGACCACCTCTGTGGAAATTTGACAGAAGACGGAAGGGGAAGTTCACCCTGACAGAGGGGGTTTCACGACAGCCTTCCCCAGCTGTGCTGTGCTCATAAGTTGCAGCAGCTCTCTCTGTCCTCCAGAGGCGATGCCGGAGTTTGGAGAGACTAACAGACAGCGCAGAGCGCATCTATCATGCCTCGCACGGGCTTAAGATAGGGACAAAGTTTGAACATTTTAGCATTAACCTGCTATTTTTCACAACATGGAATACTGGAGGCAATGTGCGATGTGGCTGATCAGCTGCAACGTGCTGCCCGAGAACCACCGGGTGACCGCGGACACGGCGCAGGTGTTTGACCTGGCACAAACCCTGCGGGACGGGGTGCTACTGTGCCAGCTGCTCAACAACTTGAGACCTCAGACCATCAACCTGAAAGAGATTAATCTCAGGCCACAGATGTCACAGGTAGACCACTCATTTCTGCTTGCTTTCAGAGCAACTTATGGTTGTGACGTGCAAGGAACTGCAAACCTGCCATGAAAGAATGTGTCCAAATGAGTGTAGCCAGACATTATTGAGATTTTAAAGCATGCCATAAAAGTAAACCTGTAGTTATATGTCAACGATAAGCGAGTCCAGTCCATGCTTGTCAATTTATCAGATGCTGCAGAGTTTCATTATTAGTTAATGATTGTCACTTGTGCTTCTGACAACTGACTGTAAAGTGTGTTGTGGTATGCATGAAGTATTTAGACAAGTCAAGAGATGACTGTTGGTGTAGGTGATCCTCATCAGGTCTTTAAACACACCACCACAGAAAAAGTAGAATCTACTATATGTTGATGCATTATGTTTTATTTTGTTAAGACACCTGCAGGCAAATAATCACTAGTTCAGATACAGAAGACTCCAGATGTATGGGAGCAGTTGTTTACCCTTGTAGTTATTCCATGATTTCAAAACAAACCACTGCATGGTCGTTTTCCAACATTGTATTCTAGTTCAGAATCTGGGAACACAAATTCTCCCCTCGCACTGTGTCACTGTAACTATTTTAGAAAATAGTGCCACAGAGTGACCTTTGACCGACTTATTTGGAGATTATCGACTGATGTGGACATGTCTTCATCCTCTAAATATGAAAAATAATCGAAACAGATTCATTTTAAATCTTCCTACATGTCTGTAGTTTTTTAAAAATCTAACTCTAAACAAACTCTTTTTGGCTAACCAGGGGAGTGCCAATGAAACCCAGAGGAATGGTCTGAGGCTTGACCTTTCTTTACCCATAATTCTTCCCTCTGCCACTGGAGAGCCCTGATAAAATCCTGGCTTTGATCCACCCATTAGTTAGGGAACTTTTATTATGTGTGCAGAAGCGTGTAGTTTGCTTTGCCTTGAAACACTAGTTATCCATTAGTAGACTTAGAACATATATTTTATACTACAAAACACTATTTTGGCCAGGACGCTCTCGAGGAAGACATTTTTTTTTTTTAAATTTCAGAATAAAACAAAATAAAACATAATAACTTAATGTGGTGAAAAGCAAATTTCACTTGAAATGGTGACAGACATTTGCAACATATCTCTGTTAGGCGCCATTTTTTTCATGCCATTTTTTTCATGCCTTTTTGTAATATGTAACACTTTCCGCGCAACATAATAGATGATGAGATCTTTATCAGGCTTTCTTAAAAGCATGAGACATATCATATGACAAATATGTCATTGAATCACACCCTTTGATTCCAAGAAACCTCCAACAGACGTGACCTATTTTATCTTATTAAATCTTAAGGTTAAATGACTCATTAATAAAACGATACTATGATATGAAGCTTTTAAAAAGTTTTAACATTTAGGTCTAACTTTTTTTTTTTTGCAAGATGAGATTAAAAGATTACATTTTTTAGCTGTTGTAATAAATGCATGATTGAAACGCTGCGCCACCGCAGAATCCTTAAGAATAATTAAATCAAATAAACAGTTTAATTTTATTGGCCACAAACTGCCATAAATAAATGTCGGCATCTAGTCAAAATGACTGATTTTGCCTTCAAATATCTCTGCTTTCATAATAAATAAAAGCCCGTTTCCTTGCCAGGCATGAGAGTAAGCCAGAGCAGGGCTTACAAACTGCAGTCTTGTGTATGTTCTCTGCCGGTGCGCAGCCTCTTCTTTTATATCTTCGATAGACAGTGAAAGAAAATGTGCAGAACAATGGTTAGCCTGCAGCTGTAGGCCATCTCAGTATGGTCGAGAAAAAGCATGTATGTCAGTGGGCTCGAGATTTTAAATGGCCCTTTCATTGTGCCCTGCTGACCTATGATCTTGAAAATGGAAACAAGGGCACGAAGGTAATGGATTGGAGGACGAGAGTGCAGCGTACTGTGATGAAAATGCACCCAGAAGTGCTATTTATATCACACTGTATGTTGCAGACTTTGATGCAAATGCAACATATGTATGACAGGAAATAAATAAATAGATGCTCAATATCATATCTGTTTGGGTCACTTATTTTTTTTCATAGAGAAAGTAAGAGAACAACTGACATTCAAAGAAGAGATTTTAGCATCAATGTATACAGATCAGCACAAAAAAGTTACAAAATAAAAGCTCAATAGTTAGACCAATATCAAATCAGCATGAACAGGACGACTACTACTGCTACTGCTACTAAATAAAGCACCAAGAAAAATCTAAAGACCTTCACCTTTACTTCAGATTTACTTCACACTTTTACATCTGTGAAGCTGTGGTGTGTATTCTAAGTTAGCATTTAAGTATACGTGAAGAAAGTGAACATGCACCAGAGCTGTGACTGTAATCAGGAGCGTGAGGCTCGTGGTGGTGCAAAGCCATCATGTGTATGCACTTCCTCCGCAGACAAACAGGGCCCCGAGGTGGGGGGCGGTGGAGTGATTACAGGCGTCTCCACGATGAGCTGATGTGATAAAAAGGAGCCTATCTGCTCTCAAGAATCATGCTGCAGTCCTGTTTTTACTGTAGATCATCACACATGCATTCCCTAGTTTAGTCATCACTTAATAGGGCAAATTAAGTCGGTACACTTGTTTACACTTGTTGTTGTGTACTGTTCGAATACTTCACTGGGTGAATTTAGTATAAGCAGCCCAAACTGGACTCAAGACACCAACCCAAACCCAAACCTGTAACCATAAGGAAGATGTCTTAGAAAGTGGTTTGACTGCAGTCTTCCCACTGAGACACAGATCCTTTTAGGAAGTGACACCAAAAAAGCACATGCTTTGTGGTTTCATTCAGCACCGTGAGACTTTCACTTTTTATTTTCATTTTGCGGTGTATGTGTTGTTCACCTTCGCATTTATATTTGCATATATACACTTTCAAGTTCACTGTGTTCTTATCATGCATGATAATATAAGTTTATTAAGGTCCAAAGGGTTGAAAAAAAGCTTTTACCTCAGTTGTATCTAGCCATCAGAGAAATCCATCATAGATTTCTGCAAAGGAGGCGCATGCACCTGTCCTTACTTTTATACTCAAAGTATGAAAAATCCTATTTAAATCACTTACGAGCAGATAGTTCAAGGACCAGCTGCTGTTAACAGTTCATAGGGACTGTTTCTCTGGGAAAAAGTCAAAAATATTGGCACTAAAATATTGTTGTTGTTTTTTGTGTGAGGACCGATGATTTCTAGAATTCTGAATAATCCAATGAACATTTTGTACCTGACACAATTCTAAAATGAAAAACTTTATGGCTTTATGGAAACAAGCAAAACTAAATTGAATTTTTGCCCTTGGCAGTTCTTGTGCCTGAAGAACATCCGCACATTCCTGACGTCATGCAACACGGTGTTCGCGATGAAGAAAAGCAATTTATTCGAACCCTTCGATCTGTTCGATGTCCGAGACTTTGGAAAGGTAACACCCACGTCCATCCTTGTCTTTTAACGTAGAATGATGTTCTCCAACCACACTTCTGCTCTCTTCTGTTCTTTCCTGCTCTCATTCTGTCTTATACATGCCTGCTTTTCTTATTACGATGATTTATGAAAGTCTTTAAGCTTTTCAGGATCTTGCACCTTTACAAGCTGTTTTACAAGGAAATCACTTCAAGCGAACGTGTTGTCTGTTAGATTTGTGTGACATCTATTACAGCTGAGTGATGATGATGACTGTGCTGGCTGTAAGTGTAATAAATAGTGCATTTTACAGATGTTATACTTGTAAATAATGGAGGGAAATAACATCAAAAACAGCAAATGAGTGTTCTTTGCTAAAACTCTTCTTACACTAAGCAGATCACATGATGGTGCCGAAAAAGGAAATGCTGAAAAAACACTAAAGTACATCATGTTCTTGGTTCGTGGTTACAATTACAGAGAGTTGATAAAAAACAATGAAATTATCAAAATATTCAATTTCATTGAGAAAAAACGGTGCTCAGTACGTGCACTCTTGTTAAATATTTTTGCAAACTATTCTTTAGTCTGTAAGTCAAATAGTCACTAGAAATCATTAAAGTGCATCACTGCATTTGCAGGCTATCTGCCTGTACATCCAGTCACACATTCAGATTATTATATGCAGTGTAACATTATAAGACTCAGGTGTTATACAGCCAATTAATGGTGTGATGTCTTTCCCTCTCATGGAGGCGTGACGTGTCTGCGTGCACGTGGGTTTAAGAGCTGTTGAAGGGTCTGGTCTTGAATTTTCTGTTGGACTTCTGAAGGGATTGCTTGACTTCTTATTTTTGTGTTATTGTGGGAGCTGGTTTACCAGGTCAGTGGGTTTGTAGTGTGCTCCTCCTAGCTACTCAGCGGGCTCTCGCTCGCAGCGCAGCAGCCTTATTTCACTTCTCTGAAGAAAGCACGCTCACGCTGACCAACCTTATTCCCACATTTTCTTAGTTCAGTGCATTCTGTGCCTAACTTTGCCTTGGAGCATCTCCGGGTTAACCATGAGGAAATACATTATTATTTGGGTCTAAACCATTTAACTGTTGAAATGTATGTTCTTTGTATTCATCTGCACTGAATATATTTTATGATTCAGTACAATTAAAATACGTAAGAAAAGCCCTTAATTTGGATAAAGTACTATACCTCATGTACAATATTTAATTTTTTTATACATCCATTATTTTGTCAGAGCAGATATTTTATCTATTTTAAATATTTTATTAATTTAGTATTACATAAGCTTTTAGAACTCCAGGTATACTTCCTCTATGTGTGTGCAAATTCTAATTAAAAGAAATGTTCAAGGCAAAAGGTACATCAAAAGTTCTTAAGCCAGACATTTTATGCATGATTCAATTTTTAATTCACTTCCCTGCAGAGAATAGACAGTGGTCTTTGGTGTGAAGTGTCAAGGATTGCATATTGAGCTTTGCGTGCAGTTTCCCACACAG
Source organism: Argyrosomus regius (assembly GCA_946959425.1). Taxonomy (NCBI): domain Eukaryota; kingdom Metazoa; phylum Chordata; class Actinopteri; family Sciaenidae; genus Argyrosomus; species Argyrosomus regius. The sequence goes on along the minus strand of OX336892.1, from coordinate 21,406,335 downwards.
ACTCTTTTCTTTCGGTTCAGTGTGTGGTGTTCTAAAGAAGCTTCCAGTTAATCTGGCTGCTCGTAATCCCACAGGGGAGGTGCCGCCTGCAAATATGTATAGTACATCCAAGCCGGGCTGCATAATCTCAGTCATGTTCAAGGGTTGTCCATCAAAAAGACAAGCCTCTGAAGGGGGAAGATTTTGTTGCATCATTCCTGTTTTTTTTCCCATCATTAGTTAAAAATACGGGTGTCTGCAGGTTACAGCGATTGGGTTGGATTGCTTCCAGGAAGTGTTGTACGGCCGAATAAGAAATGCTCAATCTCTTCCTTATTTTCCAGAAAACATTCAAAAGAGAACATTTCAAATCTCAGCCAGTCTAATCCACTCGGGTTGACTTGTGCCAACTCTGGCCGCAGACTGAGCATTAGTCCGCTGAATATCTAATGAGAGCTCTCTAACCTACATTCCTCTGCTGGGTGACTGCAGGCTTCACCCGGGGCAGCCGCGCTGCAGCCTGGAGGCCAGAGAGATGAAGGGAAGATGCACAAAATGTGTTTGTGCTTGGTAAATTGAACAGAGAATGGGATTTTGCATTGAAGGAATTGCTAAAGAAATAGTTAAATTCAATTTTTTTTGGTTAGCTTAGCATAAAGACTGGAAACAGAGGGAAACAGCTAGCGTGGCTCTGTCTAAATGTAACAAAATCCACCTGTCCTCTGAAGCTCACTAGTTAAAACTTTAAGACTTGTTTGTGTGATCTGCTAAAGTCTCTGTTGACTGGAAATTACTTCACTTGTTCAAGAAATATATGCTGTTTTTACATTTTTTATGTTTTTTTTTTCAAGACAGCTTTAACTCTCGGACCCTATATAATTTATTGTAAATATTCTTGTCTATATTTTAGATAACAAGATACTTTCTGTTTTGCTTGGTGCTCTGGGGATTTAAGATACATTTTGTAAATAGGCCACACTTACATGGCGGTTGGACTTCAGCACAGTTTGTGGCTTTGCTTCTGAAGCCACACGTGGTTTGAGACTGTGGCAGTACGTCAGACAAGTCAGGCCTGAAAACGACTTGTTTTTAAGACAACTTGGGATTTATAATTCATCACACAAAGTAAACAAATGTTTAATTTTTCTGGCGTACTTATACTGGTTCTTCCTTTTCTCTTTAAGAACTGATATTCTACGTCTTTCTCTTAAGTTATTCTTCCTACGTAGCACTACAATAAACTGATTAGTCAGCTATCGACTGATGAATCAGTTATCATTAGCATTAAATCAGTTGTGACGGATGTGACGTGTGTTTTGGGTGTGTACTTGTGAAATGAGAATACACAACTCTATATTAGGGCAACAGATATAGAACATCACATTTCAAATGATCACACTTGAAAGGCAGATCTTTTTGGTTTTGTTTCAGGAAAGACATTACTTTGACTGCTGTAAATAGCTTGTGAAGACGCAGAGGCCCTTTGCTGTTTTAAAGCTGGTCTCTGACACGACAGTCACATGCACACCTGTGTTCAGCCAAAGCCACAGCACTCATTCATACAGGAAGAGGCAATAAACTGCAGATAGACAGACTGATATATCTAACAGCCATCAGCTTCATGCTTTGAACCTTGCCTGCATATCCAAATCCTGAGAATACAGTAATTTGCACTTGAAGAGAAGAAATTATTAAGTGAGAGAGTTAAGTGGCAGATGAATCGCTGACCTCTGCTAATCTGGGGATTTTTTTTTTTTTGGGGGGGGGGGGCAGACGCATACTTCCTTTCACTGTTTCTCCTGTACACTGACTGCACAGTGTTAACTGTCAATACTGTATGTCCAAACATCGACTAGGTGGCTTTTCCTGTAGTGCAGGATCAGTTTGGTCAGTAAAAATATCATAACTGAGTGGCTAAAACTGATGTTCAGGGTTCATAGGCTAAAGAAACTAAAGGTTAATTATAGCACAGAATTTGAATAATTTCTGCTCTTTAGTTTCATTTGTGATTGCAGACGTCAGAAACTATGGGGTGTACTTTTTCACATGCATCGTATTGTGTTTATTTACTTAAAATGTGACAAAAAAAAGCAACTTTCAATCAGTGGAAGGGAGGGAACAAACACCCCCGCCCACATGGTACAAACACACACACAAACAGAGAGCCTGACTCAAAGGTGTGAGATTCCAAGGTAGCATGACCATTTCCTGCAGACCATGCTTGTTTTTATCACTCTCCTTTTGACTGTTTATTATCTGTCTCTTGCTGTTTTAATTTGATTTTGGCATGATCATAATTCAGCATGAGCTTTTCTCCTACATGCTACACTGATGTTATATATTTGAGTTACGTTATCCCAAATGTTTCCAACAATGTTCAAACCCAAAGAAATCCGTAAATGTACTTACCTCTAGTTGTTATAATTCTGGGATATGTCAGATACGTCAGAGAGTGAGGAAGAAACTTGGCGAGCATAACCAAACATATCATGAATACAACTTAAATACATTACCTCATCCATGCTCAGACTCAAATATGATGTCTATTCAGGCCAGCGAGAAAATGCCTCCCTGGTGCATACACCTCAAAAACTTTTCCAGCTTGTGGGTTTAATTCAAAACATTTTAACCGCTTTTCTCAGTTGGAGGAACATTTTAAAATTTTAAAACCTCCATGTATCAATTCATCACAGAGACAATTCAGAATTGAACTTGTTTGCAGTTCGAGGTGTCAACAGGCATCAAAATATTTCATGGTATGAAAGTGAGTCAAATTAGCCGTACTTTTTCATGAAGAAATCTGTTGTTGCTACCTTGTTAGACAATGAGAGATGACAAGAAAATAAGGGAATAAAGGAGATGCTAAAGTAGCAAATGTCCCCAGCTAGATTCAAACAGCCAAAGCTCAAGATCATGGCCAATATCTCTGCAACTTAGTGTTTTCATAGCTAATGTTGCTAATGTGGTGTCTAGCAGATAACTAGATAGTAGTTCCTACGCGATAGCTTAGTCATTACTAGCCGGTTGTTAAGTTAGTTAGTTCGTTAGTTAGTTAATATTTAGATAGTTAATTGGCCTGCTACATGGTATCTGAGGCAATTGTGAGCTTCAGGCGGTTGCTAAGTAGTTGCTAAGATGCTAAACGTTTCCTATGCGATAGCTCACTGGTTGTTAAGTTAGTTAGTTAGTTAGTTAGTTAGTTAGTAAATTAGTTAGCGTTGTTTATTGCTTGTTGCTACAAGGTTTCTGAGGTATTTGAGGCAGTTACAAGAACTTTATGTGGCTGCTAAATACTTGCTAAGAGGTAGCTAATTGGTTACTAAGTGTTAGGCATGGTGTTACTCGGTGGTAGGCCAGATATGATTTTCACAGTGCTGGATGATTGCAGTGGTTGTTAATGTATTCTGAAGGTGGCTTTGCTTTTTAGAGACAGGAAAGATTCCCACATGACTTATCATGTATATTTATGTCATCAGACAACTCTAATATACAATACTGTGCACCGAAAGGGGGTTAATCGTATTGAATGATGGACTTTGGCTCTTGTGAGGCATCAATATTTGTTTGCTTTCACTCTATGATTAAGTAGCAAGTCAGTCAGTCAGTCAGTCAGTCGTAATTAAAGCTGGGATGTTAATGCAAATGCTATTTACACCTCAGAACCTCAGAACCGATAATTATAATAACTTCAATATGGCATTAACATAGTAAGTCTCTCTCTTCTCTCTTCTCTAAATCTGTCTCTGAGCCATCCAAAAACATGAATCAACACACTTTTTTCCCCCACCAGGTCATGGACACTCTATCCAAGCTCTCTTACACAGCAATTGCACAGCAAGGAGGATTCAAGTAAGTCACATTTGTATGTCAGCAAATACACTCGTCAAAATCTGTTTCACAAAATGTGCTCTCCAAACACGGAGTACCTGCACTTCACCTCCACCTTGTCATCCCCTTACTGACACTGCAGCCACACTTAGTCATGTCTCACTCACTAGTTTTCAGTTTCACCAGATGTTTTACCTTATTACTAGAAATGAGAAACACCTGCTGTTTTCCAAATGCTGAGTTTATTTTTTTTAAACAATATGTTTATTGAAGCATATGCAGTAAACAAAGCAAAATCACCAACAGCAGCAAAATGGCAAATATGACAGAAATACAAGACAGAAAAGAAATAAATGACAAAGTTGTCCATCTGTCTCTGGCTTTTTTTGTATGTATGCATTATATGGATTTTTCTTTTATTATTTTGGCATCTTTAATACATTTTAGGCAATGTGAGCATAGGGGAGCTGCAGATCTCCATCCCAATAAAATTGGGCCCAGGCCCCATGTACTGGTTTTCAAGCTGTGCTGATAAATGAGTACATTTGTCCAAACTAGTTGCTATACAAAAGCATTTTAGGCTGTAGTAGATAACTGAATACAACAAAAGTTAGCTTCCTGCCCTAAGTCACTCATTAATTAGAGTTTTTTCCATGGTGATTTTTATGTTAAACACTGAGCTTCACACTGCTTTGCTGTCATTTCCAGGCCGTTCCCAACCGAGGAGAGCCTAAAAGACGAGGACATTTACAATAATCTGGAAGACTTGATTGAGTATGTATGAGGCTCCCTCTCTGCGGGACCATTACTGGTGTTGATAGAAACATGATTATGCTCAGTAGCAGAACCAGCTATGCTCATCATCCATGCTCTCCAGGGGTCTGGACACCCACATGTTTTGGTAAAAGGCTTGGCTCGGTTTCTCTGTTACTGTCAGAGGGAACGAATGAGTAATTCTGCATGTTTTTGCTGAGTGCTTGCATACCACCCACATCGAGCCTCTGAATGGGTGCTGCTGACAGTTTGATTAATAGATAAAGATGAATAAGAGTAAAGTAGAGAACATATTTAAAGAACAGATACAACATGTATATTATTTTCATATCACATTAGAGGTTCAGAGCATGTTCTCTTTGAGTTGTGCATTACGCCTTTCTAAAGTTTTTCATTCTCTAATACATGCAGTGATTAGAAGTTAATTATGAATTCATGAATATGAGAAAAGGAGCAGCCAATCTTAATTTTCCATGTATTATTTGATTATTTTTATAATGATATTAAACAGTTTGTAATGACATATACACTGTCCAGGAAATGTGTTGTTTTTTTTGTTTATCTGTGTACATCTCTTACAGTACATTTAATATTTGTTGACCCACAATGCAAGAAGTAGTTTGTGATTGATAATCAACACATTTTAGAGATGTTAATGTGTGTGTGTATGTGTGTGTGTGTGTGTGCACATCTGTGTGTGTGTGTGTTATAGTGAGAATGCCCTTGAGGACGAGGACGACTTGTATGCGGCGGTCTATGGGCCAGAAGACGACGATGAAGGTGGTGAGATCTATGAAGACCTCATGAGGACTGAGCAGCATCCCCCATTGGTACTGCGATGAGTCACACACACTTAGTTACTCACTCACTCACTCACTCACTCACTCACTCACTCACTCACGTTTGGGCAGAATACTTCCAGAATACCTCATCTTTGATATTGGCAGATTATAACCCACAAAAATGTTACATTGTTGGATTATAACCCACAAAGACCTAATTTGCTAAAATTTCCCATTTGAACTTCTCACCTGTAATTCAGCATCAGGATATCTTAAAGGACCAGTATGTAGGATTTAGTAGCATCAAGGGGTGTAGTTGCTGATTGCAAGCCTCGCCTCACTATCTACTTCATAATGTGAAGGACAGAAATCCCTACCTAAAGCCAGTGGCTGTCTCCATAGAAGAGACCCCTAAGCATCTGTTCATATAAAGGCCTCATTCTAAGGTATCAAAAACATAACAATTATTATTATTATTATTATTATTATTATTAGTAGTAGTAGTAGTCGTAGTAGTAGCATATTTTAACAACACTTATTTATTATGCACAAAGAAAAACACAATTATGTATATATATATATATGTATATGAATGTATATATGTATGTATATATATATATGTATATTATATTCAATTTCTGCCATAGACTGTAAATAGAGCTCCCCCTAAATCTTACACTCTGGAACTTTAAAGTACTGAGATTCTTTCCTAAATGAATAATAAAGTACCAATACATGAAATGAAAAATACTCAATTATAATAAAAAGTCCTGCATTCAAAATGATATATATAAGTACAGAATTATCAGAAAAATATACTAAAGTGCACATAAGTCAAAATTACCCCTCTCAGAGTGCTATGGTATTACATATTATATGCCATATATTATTCATTTATTTGCGTGTTAATAGCATTTTAGTAGTGTAACTATTTTTTGTTCTGTTAGGTAGTTTAATCAATCATAATTTATAAGCTAATCATGTGTTTGTATTTAGAATTCAGATCTGGAAAAGTGACAACAAGATGTCAGATAAATTGACTGGATATAGAACAATATTTTCCTGAAATGTAATGGAGTAGAAGTATTAAGATCAAATGGAATTAAAGTACAAGAAGCTGAAAACTGTATTTAAATTAATGGGGGTTTTTTTTAGCTAAAGGTGCTTTATTTGGAGTACCACATGGGTCTATTTTGGGCCCACTGACAGTTCTAGCCATTCTTCCATTTGCATGATTCCCAATGAACTGAAAAGCAAAGTAAAAATATTAGAGTACTTTTCCTACTAATCTTGATGTGCATGAATTCACAGTTATGGATTGGACAGTATGAAAGACCAAATCACTGAAAATGTATGAATCTCATTTTTTCCCATAGTTATCTTTGATTGATTAGCCAGCATAAAATGAGATAATAGATCTGAAACTAGGATTATACTACTAAACTATACGACAAATGCAAACAGTTCTAGCAATAAGCATAATAAATATGGTCAGTTCACATGTGGTAAACATTTTACACGTGGGCTTTGTCTGTGATTCGCACAGGAGGAAGTGTGCATATGTTTGTTAAAAAAAAAAAAAAAAGAAGAAGCAAAAAACAAAAACCTTTCTGATATTTCTGATGTGAACTGAATACAGATGTTTCATGTCTGCATTCTGAGTACATATTCTGAATACACCCATACACTTTCTTGTCTGTACATGAGAAAAAGAAAGAAAATCAAAATTTTGTCCATTGGGTAGTAATATTTAAGCAACATTTTCTAAGGTGCGTGTCTTTCTAGAAGCAGGCTGAGGTAGACGTCCGGAGCTGCTGTCTTACAGAGATCAAACAGACGGAGGAGAAATATACAGAGACCCTGGAGTCCATTGAGAAGGTACTGAACCTCCTTTAATAAGCTCCACTCTGAGATCACAAGTCACAGTCTGACCTAGTATTTTATCATCACAGAAGTTATCAAACTTAAAAACAGGAAATAAAGCTAATTAAAATGTGACACTTCTGACACATTTAGGGGCATTTTTCTTATCTAATGTTAAGTCTGTTATTAGTTTCAGTCTGAGTGCATGCCAGCTGTTGCGGACATGTCACTGCTTGTTATAAATTAAGATCAGGATTGTTTCTAGTTAATGGTAGTTATTTATAAATGTTCTTTCCCCAGTATTTCCTGAATCCGCTGAAGAAATTTTTCTCTGCGGCTGAAATTGACAAAGTTTTTGTCAACATACCAGTAAGTCCCACAAGTTCCCCCTTCTTGTCACATGACATGATCGTGAAATGTTTATTTCCAGGTTCCTAATGTCTTAATTCTCTAATGCAGGACCTGGTCAAAGTTCACAAGAGTCTGATGGTTGATGTGCAGGACTCCATCCTCAACAAAAATGCCTTAAATCTCTACCAGATTTTCATCAGCTACAAGGAGAGGTATTCATGAACACCATTCATTTACATTTATAACTGGGTTCCAGGGAAAGTGCTTTTATTATGCTAATTTCTTACACTCTCCTTTGTCTGAGTTCCATGAGGTATTTTTAGCATTTAAATGGCTATCCATAATTAGCTTTAGGTGTACAGAAGGTTCGGTGCCAATACACACAATACTGACACAGACATGTTTACTTAATTTGCCGGTGTCATAAATGCTCAGATTTGATGCAGTTTGTTTCATTTCAGTTCTCCATAAAGTTCTGGGTCAATTTGATTGACACTTGCTTTTTGAAAAATAATCTTCCTATATCAGAGGAAGGATTTCCGTGTCACTTATGTATCACGATGTAGTGTGGATAACTGTTTTGCAACAGATTCTGTATCAGAGAATCACTTGAAAGCATCTTTACTGTGAGCAAAATGATTGCAACATGAGTTACGCTGTCATAGTGTCTTGTGGACAATACACACACTCATCAGTGGCTAAACTGTCTCTCCTCTGAATTGCAGACTGCTCATTTATGGGATTTATTGCAGTCGGGTGGAGATCGCTGTCGCTGTGTTAGACCTCATTTGCAAAGAGAAAGAGGATGTTCGTCTAAAGCTAGAGGTGAGACACCTGAAGAGGCCGGTTTGTCAATAACACACACACACACCCACAAAAAACAGAACCAGTTCTCCAGTGGCCCCTAGTGTTTAATTTGTGCACCACACACACAATAAGATATAGTTTTTTTTTTATTGCATTATGTAAGATAAGCTTTAATTGATCCCAAAAGGAGAAACTTAATGTTAATGCAGCACAAGAACAGGAGTAAGTACAGATAAGAAATAGAGAGAGAATAAGAATAAATACAGAAACTATTCTAGAGTAATTCAGATGAAATTACAAGGTGGAAGTGACAGGGGTGTGATGATTCTATGAATTGATTAAAATAGCTTCTTTCAGAAGATTTAGTTGGTAGATTTTCAAAATAAAAAGTCAAGGTAAACCAAGATAGCTTAAAACATAGCTCTAAACAGAATAAGATACAAAAATATTTCATACTCAATTTCACATGACAGTTTGGTTTGTGAAGTTTTAGTCATAAAAGAAACAAGAACAGATAAGTATAACCTCTGGCAAACACATTGTTTTGCGTCTCGGTTGACCCATCCATGTGAAAAGAATCTAATGTATCAGTGTAAGGATGCATTGTAATTCATGCTGTTATAAATATGTGTCTTGTATTTGTTCCAGGAGTGCTCTAAGAGAGCCAACAATGGAAAGTTTAGATTGAGGGACCTGCTGGTTGTCCCGATGCAGAGAGTCCTCAAGTACCATCTACTTCTTCAGGTAGGGGAGATTTGACTCAACCAATATGAAGCTAGAGTGTCAAACCACAAAGATATAGTATGATAGGTATGATAAGTTTAAAAAAAGATTAAGATTTGCTCTTTCTGATGAGATAAAGGTCTGTTAATCACCAAAATCACCAACTAGACGTGCCAAATCTACCCAACCTTACAGCTGTCACTTGATTTTATGCGAGTAGTACTTATTGCTGCACGAACATGTCCTTGTTGCACTGTACACTGGTTCCCCTTTTTTTGGAAGTCACTTTGGATAAAAGGTGCAGCTAAAGGACTAAATGTAAATGTTTAGATGTACTGGAGCATGGAGCTTATTGCTTTACTTCAGGACACCACAGCAGTCGTTGCTGAGGCAGTGCAATTTTATTAGAGGGATTCAAACCTGCAGACTTCTCAAAAGATATTTGTTTTCTGAGTGAGTTGAGTGCTGGGAGGCTTTGTCAATGTTATTTCAGTTGACTCCACTGTGTGATGTGTTTCTGTCAGTATGGAAGTGGCCACTTGAGGGCGACGTTCTCCACATTTTTTGCCTCACTTCACAGCGTCTCAGCAGATTCATCCTGCAAGAAAAACCATATGTCTGTTTTGACAAGTCATTTTGGTCATGCATTTAGTATTTCTATCTCACACCTCTCAAAGAAAGTACAGTGAATGAATGAATGAACGAACACATTTTCAATCTGTCTCAACTCATTTCAGTTTACAGGATTTCCAGAATTTGACTCAAACAAGATGGCATGATTTACATGATTGCAGTTCTTAAACAACAACTGTCTTTAGACATGTCTTGCAGTGTAGTTACACTCTTGCTTCTTGCAGAAACCAGACACGCAGCCTTTCAAACGCCTCAGAGGTCAGACGATAGCTGGCAGCGCAGATGAGGACAATGACTAGAGAGCTGTTTTGAATTGTTGTGGGGGGTAAAGACCTCCGTGGTAAATGGCGGTGATCCCAGGTGTTCTCAGCCGCCCTCTGAGGAGACACTTTGGGAAGTGGATAAAAAGGGAATAGTTAATCTCTTCACTCTGTAATCACATTAAAGAGGTATTAAAGAGCTAATGAAGTGTAAACAGGCCTAAAGTGATTTCACCACCTTTTATATTAGATATTAAACATAATGCACCTTGATTGTTGATGATATAATTTTATACTATACACATCACATGTTATGCAACAAATAAAGTGTTGGCAGCACAAAATCAAGTTTTGAATTAAGCAAAATGTAAATTTTAAGCGTGCTAGCTTTAACAAAATAAAAGCATGATGCTGCAATAGACTGGCCATGATAAAATGGTGAAACTGCTGCCACACTTAGAGAAAATAGTATCTATTAACTGCCGCAGAATAGTTATGTCATTGTGTTCGTTGTGGAAATGACTCAGTCTGGACTAGTATAAAGTTCTTTGTCTCATGTCTTCTTTGCTGTTTGACTGGTGTTGTGATGGCAGTGAAACCAAAGTCTTTCAGAGGAGACTCTGGGCAGATTTCATCGTGCCTCTGTGCCTCTGCCTCCACCAACAATAACTTCCATGTGTTGAGTAATCAAATAAACATGTGTGTGGGTGTTGGCAGGGTGATGCCAGACCATCCACTTTATTCCTATTCCTGTCAGTAAAATTACATTTGACAATATTTGTATAAATATAAAGAAAGGATCCTATTTATCTGTCTATTTAGCTTTATTTCTCAGTTTATTACAAATTAATACTGAAGCACATGTGCCAGTCTTTGCCTAAAGTCCATTTTCTGCCCTCAAATAAGTTCATTTATGAAAACCCACTTGAAGGCACAGTGGTGGAAGAAGTTTTCAGATGTGTTACTTAAAAGTAAAAGCAATACCACGCTGTGAAAAACATTAAAAGACAGAAAAGTACCTGCATTGAGAACATTGCTGAAAGGAAATTAAATGACATCATTGGATTATTCATACTGATCCATGAATGTGGGAGCAACATTTTCATGTTGTAAAGGGTTGAAACAAAGCCAATTTTAACTACCTTCTATGTTATCAGGTAGTTTATTCATGCTATATCATATTTTCCGAACTGCTCATATGTTTTGCAAAATAACTGGTAAGTATAGCTGTCAAATAATGTACTGTATTAGTACAAAACCGGGGTAAATTTCCTTAGATTTCATCACAGCTGAATGATTTTGTATATTCCTTTACATCAGTTTGTCTGTCAATTTAGCTTCACTGTGTATTAATATATATTATGCAACAAGTAGTCCCCACCGAGCAATCTGATTTGTCAACTCGATATTTAGAATGTGCTTAAATCAGCATGACAGCACACCTACATTTTGGAGTTATTGGAGATGTTTGGATCACATCTTCCCATCAGCTGTGCGTTGAGTCACAAATACAGCGCTACTACCTTAAAAATAAATGTGAAGTTCACTTAGTAACTAAATCTGTCCATGGGGGAAAAAAAAAAAGTCACTACTCTTAGTCACTTAGTCACTACAAGACTGAGCTACCAAGGAAGTTTTCTTTTTATATGTGTGGTTCTTATTCAGTTTGGGAAACTCCACAAATGTGATTTGGCGGGGACTAGAAAGAGTCTCTGCTGCAGGTCGTTACTAAGGCTCGGACCACTTGCTGGAGTAGTAAACTGGGTTCTATTACATATAGGGGTCTACTGCTGTGACTGATTGTTTTCCAGGTTTTAGCCAGACCCCATGTATCTCCATGGAAACGGAGATCAGGACATTTGATTATATATTTTATTTAAGTTGGTAATTCTTGTATAATCGCAATATTACATTTGTGGGTGAGCTATAACTTATTATCGGCACTTAAGTGACACTTACGGACCGCTGACCTGACAGCATCACTGTCAATAATGATGTTAAAGCATTCCCTCTTATGTAATACTGCTTAAATGTTAATGTATAATTGGTATTGACTGTCAGTCTTTTCCTTAAAAACACAATTTCTTGCCATCAAATGGGAATAATTGAAGAATTTATTTCCCGTCTTCCAGTTACTAGAGTTAAAAAAAAGCCTTTCTTGTGTTGACAACTACACGGTGCGTGTGAGTTTTGTGTGTGAACACTGAGCATCATTTCTGTTTTATCCTCCTCTAACAGGAGCTAGTCAAACACACTCACGATGAGGCTGACAAGAGCAACTTGAAGATCGCTCTTGATGCAATGAAAGTAAGTGCAGTGCATATGGTAAATAGACTATAATCATTGCCATTTCAGCTTGTTACCGAACGTGGGCTGATTTAGGGCATAATTCCAAACAGTCTTAGCCGCTCAACTATCAACTATAGTATTTTGAATCCTAGAGGGAGCCAGAGGTTGATAGGCAGCTGATGTCGAGGACTCAACAACAAACAAATTTCAGAGTTCAGAATAATGGTGTTAATCGTTCCCTTTTGCATAAAGTGTAAAAATTACAAGTTGCAGATTTATTAGGGGTTATTTTGTCACCAAGACCATAACTTGCAATTTTTATACTTTGGTTTTTGTTTTTATGCAAAGCTAAGCTAAGCTAGCTCCACCATCTCCTGGCTCCAGCTTCATACTGAATGGTCAGATAAGAGAGTGTGATATCAATCCTCTCATCAAACTAATACATTCGTTTTGAATAAGTGTATTTCACAAAATGTACAAGCTATTTCTCTAAATGTACAGTACAGAATATCAGCCTTTTTCCCACTTGTCTTTACAAATAAATCCACTGTGAAATTTCTGACACATTTCACAACCTGCAGACTGAACTAACCGAACAAAAATGTGTGTATTTGTGTATCTGTGCTGCCCAGGACCTGGCTCAGTATGTCAACGAGGTGAAGAGAGATAATGAGACTCTGAGGGAGATCGACCAGTACCAGAGGTCTATTGAAAACCTGGTAAACCAAGAGTCTTTTTCCACAACTATCAGCAGCTGTTAGTGTACACTCTATAAAAGTGTAAGACATGTTGTTTCCTTTTTGTCGACGGTAAGCTTTGCAAGCCAACTAGTCTGTCTTCCTTCAGATTTGGGATAGTCTGAGGGATTCAGCCAGAAACAAAGGATACAACTTAGACACCTACATAAATAAGTAACTAACTCTTTACTGCCTTTAGTGATTTAAAGAGTTAATGCAGGCAAATATTAACATACTTCACCTGAATTAATGTAATTAATTACTGTTACTGTGTGCATTTCTGTTACATTTTCTTTTGATTTGGGATTTTTCCTCTTTTAGAAGTCTCTTCTTAATGATAATAAAGATAAAGTAAAAAAAAAGCGAGCTTAAATTAATCAGTTGACTGAGAGGAAAAAAAATACAGAATATTTCCTGATTTCAACTCACCCGATGTGAAAAATTGTTGCTTCTGTTCATTGCAACTGCATGTTAATGAGCAATTATTACTGTCATTAAAATATATAATTAAACAGCTTTTGTTTCTGTGAGAGATGCACAAGTAATTTAAGAGAATTTACATTTCAGCATGGAGCACAATAAACCCCCATCATCCCAGGGGCCGTGCAGAGCACGCCACAGGCATATCATATGTGAGGTAGACCATATGGAATACACCTCATACATAAGGCAAGAGACGCCATCACCGAGTGTGGTAATAAGAAAGCAGATCAGGATGAGATAAGGTGGCGAAGGAAAGAAATCGGTTGACAGAACCACTGTTAAAGAGAAGAAAGCGTAACCAGCAGCAGCACAGGCATTATGAGTGAGAGTGCATGAGAGCTTGTCAGGTTATAAAGATCTTCTCCTTGACTTGATTGAACAAAATTGGTGACTTGAGTGAATGTCGTTGGTGATAACAAGAGTCAGCTGTTACTGCTCAGCTGATGGTGCCAGAACTTTTGTGATGTGCACCGCAATGTGCATCAGTTTGGACGAACCAGTCATGGGTTACTGTTGAATATCTATAGATATTACAATAATATCATTATCGTGAAAATCTGATATCATGACAGCTCTAATTGCGGATTCATGTAGCAATATTGTTCAAGTCAAATTTCCCTGCGGGGGAACAATTAAGCATATCTAATCTAATCTAATGTTAATTTTAACCCCTCTCTTATTATATTTTCAGAATCAGCCTCTAATCAGCTATGGTCGCCCAAAAGGTGATGGTGAAGTGCGCATGGTCTCCAGTGTTGACAAGAGGAAACAAGACAGGTCACTTTACTGTACATTACATCGAGCGTTGACGGACAAGAGTTCATTTTTATAACTTAGATTCATCACTTTTCATTCATTTCGTACGCATTACATGCGGCGATAAATACAATGTAGCAATATAACATTCTGCCTTCTTATTTCACAGACACATCTTTTTATTCGACGTGGCTGTCATCGTTTGCAAGAGAAGAGGAGACAACTATGAGATGAAGGACATACTCGACCTCAACTTCTTCAAGATCACAAACAACCCCACGTGTGACAGAGAGGCCAAAAAGGTCAGTTGGGGGGAAAAAAAACACAAAAAATACTTTTATGCATAAATAAATAGATGCTGCACTTGTATATTGGTATTTGTGCACCTTGCATTGCTGTGAATATTGTCCCCCTATCTGCATCTACCTCACATTTTGATTAGTTTACGGTTCATACCAATACATTACACCACTGTATGGACATGTTGCTGTCCAACGTGTGTTTGGCTGCTGATTTTATTGGGAAAATAAATGTCAGACGCCTAATAAGAGTAATCTAGAATCATATTCTCTCCCTGCTTGGTGGAGAGTGTTTGTCCTTTTCTGAAAAATACTTTAATAACCTGGAATGAACGCCTTTCACAGTTTATACAGTATGCTATTTTTCACCTTGTGGGAACATTCGCAGGGCGTATTGTAGTGGAGGTGACTTGTTGATGTCTTGTTGATGAATGCCACAGATGGTGTCTTCTCACGCCGGTGCTGATTGCTAATGTGAAACTGACAGCTTGCCAGGATGGGATGGTTCTGTGGGTTTTATCAAAGGGACTCCATTATCATCCTCATTTACGCTATTGTGCAATCAGGATGCGTTTGGTACGTGCGAGACATGTCTGTGTGTATGCCCGTGGTTGGTATTTAACACGTATGCACTATGGGTTTATGGGTTTATGCGTGTGTTTGCCATTACTCATCTTTAAATGAACAATCTTGTAAGAAACGTGTAATGACAAATGACAAAGACATAAGTCATTACCCTTTATTTTTATCCCATCCACCTTCCAACAGCTGCACAAAAAGACACAGACGCTGCTACACAAGTACACAGAAAAAGACAAATATGCAGAGTCAAACAGATACTGTGTACCTACATGCATCACAACACACACACCCCCAAACACACACACCGCAGGACAGAGATGCTAATATCAGGTGATGAATGTGTGCAGTCCTCCAAGGCTGCTTATAGCTATATATCATTTTCTGCTAAATGAAACTTCAGAGTGTGAATGTGGTGCCACCGAGCACCCACACAGTCATCAATGATTTAACACTCAGCAAAGCTCTAAAACACTCAGGACTTTGCTTTGGCCCGGCCAATCACTGGAGAGTAAACCCTCACCACTTTTTTCTGTTATTACACATGACACAACAAGCTGTTATAGATGAAGGTGGCAAGGGTGGTGTGGGAATTGATTGAAAATTGTTCCCAAATATGCACATGGGCAAAGCATTTAACCTGTAAGTGCTGTAGTGGTAGCTAGCTGTGAGAGAAAACAGCCAAGTGAAAGTTAGATTTTTACACTCGATTCAACAACAAAGCTGAGGTCTTTGGCAGCTGTGACTTAGAGGTTTTGGTGGTCATTCCAAATTTAGGATGTTTTTGGAAAAGAAAGATCGAACGCTGTCCTCGGTTCCTCCGAGGCAGATTAGCAGACTCTGCCTCACTGTCATCACAGCTTAAATCCTATTTGGGAAAGAACTCTTGTTAAACCCCAACACACTCTGGTTGGTCTGTGAGCTTGGTGGCACCAAAACACATGAACTAAAGCCAATGAGGATCGATGACAGCGTTACTGGTTGTATGTCAGAGAGTGAGGCATCTGATGAAGTCATCTTTGCCTATGTTGTCATCGTAGGAACTGAAAAAAGTGGACCATTAGTATGTTTAGGGTTAACTTAATTGAACTAGAATCATTACATTACATTACATTTAGTCATTTAGCTGACGCCTTTATCCAAAGCCAGGTACAATCAAGGTACAGTGTGACAAAGACATGTTAGTGCAGCAAAGTACTACTCTCATAGAATTAAGTGACAGTTGTAGAAGGGGGGTAGATATATCATGTCCAGTTGCTGGTAGTGTTGGAGAGGAGGTCCTCTCTGAAGAGCTGGATCTTCAGGAGTTTTCGATGGTAGAGAGGGACGCCCCTGATCTGGTAGGAACTGGTAGCGTGTTCTACCAACCGGGGACAACAGACGAGAAGGTTTGATTTGTCCTGGTCAAGAGGTAACATACATCTGTATAACGGCATTCCAGCAGGGGGGGTGCAGAATCTGACTACTTTGTAAGCATTATGAATTTGAATTTAATGCAGCCTGCTACAGGTAGCCAGTGGAGCGAGCCTGCAGAATCAGGCTTCACAATATTTTTTAATTGTTTTGAGATCGCCATAAATCAGACTAGACACTTTAATTAATGTGCCTTGGTCTGATTAGACACAATTCACAATATGGTGGAGATAGAGATCGAGGAAGGAGGCAGGAGGGGGAAGATAACAACAACGAGGGATGGCAAACAACATCCCAAAAAATTCTGAAATGCTCACTTCTGAGTCAGCTTGTTTTTTTGTTTTTTTTTTCTGTCACGTCTGTCAAAACAAAATAATACAACTGTCAAATATGTCAGTGAAATGTTTGGAAATGTGGAAGCTTGAAACTGCAAAAGAACTACTACAATATAATTTATCATGTTACTCTCATGTTTGCACAGTAAACATGCTAGTTAGCTTAGCACAAAGACTGGAAACATGGGGAAACAGCTAGCCTGGCTCTGTCCAAAGGCAACAAAATCTGCCTTCCAAAGCTTACTAATTATGATGTTATATTGTTGTTTGTTTAAACACTGCAAAAAAAACAAAGTATAAAGTCCCTTCTTGGAGTTTTGTTGCCAACATGATGTTTTCAGGCCACCAGCAGTGTTTTCCCCTGCTGTCTGTCTGGCTTTGTGCCAAGCTAAACTCCTGGCTGTAGCTTCATATTTATTGTACAGATATAAGAGTTGTATCAGTCTTCTTATCTAACTCCTGCCAGAGAGTGAATAAGTGTATGCAGAAATGTAGAACTATTCCTCTGACAGTATGTGACCTGGGGAACAAAACTGCGGACAAATGCGACCTTGTGGGTGGTCCGTATTTCTTCTGTCCAAAGCTGTAATCAATAATAACTAGCTAGTCAGACCAGCCATCTTTAGTTATAAAACCAGTGAATCAACCTGCAATCACACACAGGTTTCTTGGGTATGTTATTTTCTTTTCAGCACAAACAGCATTTAGTTCGGTAGCCATTCTATTCGAAACACTTACAAACTATCATGCACTATTTACACTTAAACCTATAAAAAACATATATTTATTGGAGATTCATGACACAAATGGACATTAAAACAAACTATAAAATGAGAGACCATCCAGTTTTTCTTGCTGTGAAGTTACAGCGCTAACCTCTTAACTACTTTGCCACCCACCACTGAAAATACAGCGTGCATTCAAAGTAAGATAATCATTACAGTGTAAGTTTTGCTGTGGTAGATTCTTTTCTATACACATAAATATGCAAAGGTACATTTGCATTCAAGAGAAAATACATTCGGTTTGATTGCTGTCTTCTTGCTGACCTCCAACAGTGGTGCTACGGGTTCTACGTGACTCACCAGCAGGGGCACAACGGCTTCGAATTCTTTTTTAAGACCAGAGAGCTGAAGAAGAAGTGGCTGGATCAGTTTGAAATGGCCATGTAAGTACACAGATACATGAACGCCGCAGTCATGACGGTTTGTAATCAACACAGAAAGGCCAGTTTGTGTATCATAGGAAAAACAAACTGTGCACATGTGTGTATATGTTTGTGTATGTGTGTGTGTGTGTGTGTGTGTGTGTGTGTGGTATTTATTTGTCTGTGTTTACATGCATGTTATTCCAACGCCGACAGAGGTGTTGACTCTTTCATGTGCACTGTTTGATCAGGCCTCTGCTATAATCAAGCACACACTGCTGAAAACAGTACGATAACACACACACACACACACACACCTATAAAAGCACACACACGCCTAGACACACAAACATAAACTGTTCCAAAGAGCTGCAAAACTACAAAGAAGTCACTGCCTCGATGTTTCTTCAAATCGGTCCTTTATGGAGGTATATCTTTTGTATTATTTTGTAACAGTGGGAGGTTTTTCTTAGGCAGATACCCCGTCTGCATTCTTTGTTATGTTGATTTCGGGAGAATACAGTGTTGTTTTGACATTACTCTCTGATTGACTGAACAAATGCTTTTGTGTTTGGGCTGGATATGTAAAAACATCCCTGATAAGCATGCTGACTACTTGCTATGGCCTTCGTGAATATATTTTAACTTCTCAAAGTGTGCTGGATTATTCCTGTGTACATGTATATATATCCACTGTAGCAAAAACAATGCAGTATTTGGGGATGTACATTAAATAATGTGCAATTTAAGTACTTCCCTTTCTCTCGACTTGAACTGAAAGTTCACCTATGTATGAAATCATGAACCCACATGGACCACTAGCCCCCTTGACACCCACTCAAAATCTCATGGGTAAGAAACAGCCATTTTTCACACCCGTCTTGAAGCTGTTTCTTTCCACGGATGCAGGATTTGTGTCTGAAAACAGTTATGTGTGCCTCTGTGCATTGGGTAATGACACCAGAAGGGGCCCATTCAGAAAGTGAAAATTGTACCTGTAAAGAGGATGTGGGCTCCTGATGAAGGACTCACTTATGGGAGCACTCAGTTTAAGTGGCTACTGGATGCTGTGTTCAATACAAAAAAAATCAGTGTGTCTGTGGTGTTTGTTCACGTTCCAGAAAGGCTGCTTATTTCTCCTATGCATGTTTCCGCTCTCATGTTTGAACACATGCAGCTCAAGATATGTCTGGGCTGATTCAAGTCCTCTTCATTTACACACACACACACACACACACATGCACTGGGGATAAAATTGCTTTTATTACAGTGAATTGAAGGAACGGATTGCATATTGTTTTTGCCACGACAACGTTATTTTATTCAGTTGTTGTTGATTTAAGAAACGATTAGGAATGTTTTGTATAACATTAGCAATGTGTCACATATAATCACACAATCATAGAGTAATGTAGTAAATGGAGCTAAATAAGGAATACTAGTGAATAAGTGATAATAGTAATAATTAGTACTGTGAGCATGCTGATGCTATAAATTAGCTCAAAGCACAGCGATGGCTGTAGACTCCTGTTTTCATTTTTGGTTTCATTTCCTCAGATCAAACATCCGACCAGAGAAAGCCAGCCACCTCTCCCACCAGTTCAAGATGAACACCTTTGAAAGGATCACTTCCTGTAGTTTCTGTCACCTCTTGCTCAGGTAATATTCACAATGAACCATCTCTTCTATTTTGGATAATGATGGAGAACTGATGAAATCCCGGGAGAGTAAAGTTGTTCGTACGTGGGACTCAATCCCACATCTGAGACAGGGTGAGCTACACACATTGTTCTAGGATGGCAAATCATCATGTGTCATTACGTTGATAGTGTTTTTCTGTTCTCATGAAAATACATAATCTTTTTCATATTGAAGGTTTGAAAGGAACACCATGACATTTCACATTTTTCTCAGGCACATAGGAAAAAGGAAGTTAACTGCGTTCTCTCAATTAGCTGGAAATGGCTTATTAGCACTGGTTTAAGTGAAATAAATAGAGACAGCAGACTGCTAGCTGTCTCAGTCTCCGGCAGACAGCATCAGGTTTATGTTCTCGGAAAGCTAAAGGACATTTCTTGTGTCATTTTTCTTATCTTGAAACTGCGACAGAAGCCTGAAATTTCAAAATGTCAAGGTATTTCTCTTAAAGAGGCTGTTCTACATGAAATATGTCCTGTGGTTTATTGTGTCCAGGGGCATCTTTAACCAGGGTTATCGCTGTCTAAAATGTGGGCTGGGGGCTCATAAGGAGTGTCTGGGTCGACTGGGAGTCTGTGGGAGAACAGGTGAGATGGAAGCTTCCCGGACTGACTGTGTTTCACTTTACCTTGAACTACAACTACCTTGAAAACTAAAAGGCATCATTTCCATAATAATATTCACTGTGCATATTTAAGTCCCTTAGAGTATATACATATATATCCTAATGTTTTGATGACCTTTCCTTTGGCGCCACCACCAGGCCACAATTTCCAATGTGGAAAATATCAAAATCTAAAAGGCAGATTTAGCCTGAAATTTACTGAGCACATTTCATGTTCCCGAGAGGAAGACCTCTTTACATTTGGGGCCCTGCATGAGCTTTCCTCTATAGCACCTCACACCTATGCCAGGTTACCAACCTTGTACAAATGATATGTAACAGCCGGCATACGATGAAATATGAAATATTTATGGTATGTAGTAACCTTTTGACCTTTCCTTACTTGTTAAGAAGAAAGAAAATCCAAGCATCCATGTATTATTTGCTACACATTTCTAATGTTTAGACTTTCTTTTAGCAGCTGTTTAAATTAAAGCTAAACTAGGCCATATAGATATTTGAAGCTTTAGCTCTTTGTCACCAGTCTGAGGCTGTAGTTCAGGTACATTACCCTCCCTGAATACACAGACAGCTAAAGGCAGCTCAGGCCTTTGACAAGCCTTCTTAGCAGAAGCGCTGTGGTCTTTATGCATTCTGAGGCGTGATGAGGGCCAGCAGAGGTTGACAGTTGAGGTTGTATGTCAGGAAGCCACCACGCACTGATATTGTATTCCTCTCACCGTGTCTGTCTCTCACTCGACTGCAGATTCTGCCAAGCCGAAGCCCAAGGTAAGACCTGAACTCTTTCTCTTCTTTGACTTAGACACCAAAGCTAACACAATTAGTGAAGCATAATACAGCAGCAGCTATCACAGAGCACACATACTTATTACCCACATCATCACCCACATTAGGTCAACAATTGGACGGTGAACGGTTTGAGGAAGGACTTTAATTATAATAAATTAATGTGTTTTAGATTAAAAACACGAAGAACAAATAAGTGATAATAAAATCCCATCTCACGCGTACAATTTGTGTTAACCTGAAGGCAGCACTCTTTGATTTAATGATGTGTGAACTCGCCGTCGCCTAAAAATTTACTGAAGGCCGACCCACTGAGCAGCAGCAGGAGTTCTGATTGGCCAGATTCGTGACAACTGGCCATTCAGAGCTCCTGCTGACATCTTTCATTTCTCTGGCAGCGTACACATCTTTAATTGGAGTCGGTCATGGACTATAAATTATAGTACGACTCCAAAGTATAATTAAACACTTTAAAAGTCTATATATTCTGATTCCTGACCTGACAAAGAAGTTCAAGTTTGATACAAAGAGCCAGTATTTATTTTAGTATTACTATTATTGAAGAGACCATGCATCTACAGAATATAACACCCACAGGTATTAGGAATCTGACTCATTCTTCAGGTCAGGCTGAACCTGCACAAGCAGTAAGAACGACCTCTCCATTCCACTAGGTCTCTTCCTCTCTCCACAATTCTTTCTTCCTAGCTCGTTTTCTTGTGTTTCTCTCCGTCTTGCTCATGTTCTCTTCTCTATCCACAGGAAAGCACAACACCACCGGACCCAGGTCAGTATGGCTTGACCACTTTCCAGCTTTTGTGAACTTGCTAAGGGCTTTATGTGGTACCTCTTAAGCCGCTTTCATCTCGGTTCTGTAACAAAACAGAGACACAGGCAGGATGAAAAAGGAGACGGTTAGTCAGAGGCCAGAGTGAGACCTGGAGCAGATAGATAGGTGTTTGAAAGCTAACCTTCAGATGTTATCATAACGCTCTCATTTTTGATCAAATATTACTCAGCTCTTTCTTTTTTTTTTCATTCCCCCCCGAAAAAACCCTGAAGATGTTTTCTTAGAAACGCACTGACACGACTCTCTCTTGCTCACACAAAGGGTTCAAAGAAAGAAATGAGCAACAACAGTTTCCTCTTGACAAATATATTTGAGTAAGAATAACCAATGAATAATAGGATGCAGAAGGAATCCTTATCCAAAGCACCAAAAAAAAAAAAAGCCCTTTTCTCTCTGTATGCTGTGAAGCCTAAACCCAAGACGGCATTGAGATGAATTGGAGTGGGTGGAATCATTATGAGGATGGCGGCAGGAGAAATGCTGGCGGAAAAGCACTTCCAGCAGTCTATATGCCTCAGACTCAACTGCTGAGCTGTGCCTTTGTGATAAATCAATTTCCATAAGGGGCTTTATGAGAAAGACATCCGTGCTTATTGTTCTTATTAAAAACATGAATGTGAGATATTCCATTCATCTGAGGTCACCGTCAGCTAATAGTTTCCTCGGGCTGGTTTGCAGGGGAGCCGTGGCTGGAAGGGAGATGTGTCTGAGAGGGGCTAGATGTGTGAGTCTGGGGAGAGTAAGTGGCTGTGTCTTTTAAGTTGGCAGGGGTGTTTAGTCTTAGCCTTAGCTGGATGCTTGTGGCTGTATTTGTCTGCCACGCTGAGGAAAGATTGGAGCTGCGGCGTACAGGAATCGAAGAGATGAATTTCCTGCAAGAGTAAATTGCTGCCTTTTAGGACGGTGCCATTCTGTTGGTTTAGATCTCAATCAAAAAGACTGTCAAGGGCACCCACGTGTATGTACATGTTAAAGATGAAATGTGCTGGAACTATTAGGACAGTGACGGAAAGTCACCTCTCGTGATATTTACATAGTTTTGATTTAATTGCACATTTAAATATGAGATTTCTGCTGTCAACTCAAGACGATGGAGAATTTTGTTTGTCGTGCTCAGAGCTTGCTGCAGCGATGCAGAAGTGTACTCCAGGGTGTGTCAGTACAACGTGACATTGCTGTCGGCTGTCAGCTTCTGACCACACCCATTAATAGCCACTGCTGTTGTAATTATTAGGAGCTGGTTTGTTGAGATAAACAGCTGGTGGAACTAATTCTTCAGTCAAGTTCAACTGAACCATTGAAGAAGAAGAGGCCGCCACAACACGTAACTGAATAAGCCAGTCAAACCTCAAACGAAAAACAAAAAAACGGACGGAAATGTGGCGTTTCTTTTAGTTTCATTGATTACTTTGAGTCTCCTTATTGCTCTCCACACAAACCTGATGTTTCCGATGCACTTTTTGCTTTCTTCAATACACCAGCGATCCAAAACTTCTCATTTTCTGCACTTGTATAGATGCTGGTTGTGGTGAGAGGTACATTTCTAATTATAAACTTAAAGTCAGAGGGGGGCACTGATACACTGCTTCTAACTCAAAGCAAAATAACAGAAAAAGCATCAAATCATATCGTTGTGTATGTAGTCTAGGTTCCAGTTAGCTCTAATGAGAGTAAGAGGCCCCCTGTGGAAAAAAAGCATCAGAATCACAAATTTTATTCTGCTTCACCTAGGCTTCAACTGGGCAGATTTTTGATTGATCAGATGTTTCAACATGTAATCTACACAACTAGCAGAAAAATTTACGCTTTACAATTTAGTCTGAGCATAATAGCCCCTTGTGATTCTTATTTGTGCCTCCTATTTTTTCAGTAGTTCCCTCTTTCTTATGCCATTTTTAAAATGTCTCTCCATCATACGCAATAACAGTATTTATAATCTATTACCCAGAATCGATCAGGCTACACAAGGTCTGACTGCTCCTACACTGCCGTATGATTCTGATGAATGTCTAACAATTTGAGCATAACTGTATTTGTATTCCTTGTCTGCTAGGTTTACCCAGGATGGTTGTGATCAGAGGCTACAGTGGCATCCCCTCTCCCCACTATGGGCCCCCACTAAGCATGCATGCGGGGGATATCATTGAACTGATGTTTGCAGACCTGCACAGCTCCTGGTGGCAGGTGCGTGTCACTCAGCTCATCCTCGTTTCATCTCAACATCTGTGACTCTATGAAAAAATAACATGTCGCGGCTCACGCGGCTGGCTCGGTGCACGCGATGTCTTTGCAGTGTCATCGGTTTGAATCCGTGCTGCGTGTCACCTCTTCTCTCTTTCCTGCTAGCTCTTCCACTATTTGACAAAGAAAAAGGCTTTCAAGAATATATAGAAGAGGGGACATCGACAATTCGTCTCCCTTTGGCTATTATTGGTTATCACAAATTACATTGTGGGTGTTTCACATCCTGTGTCAGGTAAGGCAGACATATGACATTATGATGAGGTCAGTGATAATTAGAAATATCAGTCAAAAATCTGTACATTACAAAAGGGGTATCTGTTCTCTCACTCCTCGGATTGACTCACAGCCCACATCAGATGATCTAACCAATTAGTGGCTTCAGTTGATTAATTGAGTGCCACGGCAAGACAATAAAACAGCAGACACTTCAGCCTCTGGAGGATGTTTTAATGGTGGTGCACAACCTCATGTACAGGCACATTTAGCAACCATCTCACGAGGTCAGCCAATGGTTGACAGTGTTTGACCTTATCTATTTTTGAAAGGATGGCGATTTATCTGGGGTCTTCCGGCAGCCTCCCTAGCTGTTTCTCACACTGCTTTACGGCGGCATTAAAGCCTCATCCTCCTTCTGGTGCCGCTCCAATCAGACAGCAGTCTTTGCCAACGGCACGGCTGGGAGTTGGCCGTTAGCCTGATTTCCTATGCTCCATGTTTCTCTCTGTTGTGACAGAGCACAAGGTGGAGGGTGAGGGCATGAATGCCAGGAGACTTCTTGTAAGCTGATAGAACAGCTAGCAGAATGTCACCTGATGGCACTGCATTGTTTGCTACCATGGTAACCATGCATGCTGGCAGGGGATAATTAAATGATAATACACATCTGTGTGTATTCCTGTCCTGTGCATAATGGTGCTGTAATAGGACTCCTATCCTGTTCCAACATTGTTTGTATTACGTGTCCTCTCGGTGCACATGAGAAGATTGACAAAATGCAGATTTCTGAGATTTATGGAGGCAGTGAAGTTTAGAAAAAGGGAATACGAGGAGGGAAATACCACCAACAAACAAAATGTGTTCTTTTAGCTTAGCTCATTTTAATTTGGTGAAGAAAATTAACTTCACAGTCCATAGTTCATGGTAATCTGTCTCTCTGTTTCCTATCACTCAAGTATGTGATTAAAAGCAAGCTTAAACACACCAAATCACATGAACTCCACTCGAGTCAGAATAAGAGATGGCAGTGTATGATACTCTGTTAAGCTAGTTCTTCTAGCAGGACTAGCTTTCATTTGATACAGCTCACTTGTTGGAGCTGTCTATTTGACTTGTGACAAAGTCAAGTAAATATAGCTTAATATTAAGGTTTTTTTATAATTAGTACCACATTTTTACATTTCTAAATTATTTATTTATCTGACACAATCATCTAAATATAGTGTATATGTATTTATATGTTGATACAATCACCAAAACTCAGATTCCAGTTAGCGAATTATACTTTAGCTTTGCAGGGCAGTGAGTGAGTTCACACTACAAATTTATGAATAGAGACTGTGTCAGTCATGGTCAAAATGTTGTCTGTTTAAATATTTATTTACCGATTCCAGTCTGTCAGGTGCTACAGTTTCAATCCAATTACATTTTATCTATAGCGGCAAATCATAACAGAAGTTATTTCATGACACTTTCCACAGGTTTCCACAGATCTAGACTGTACTCTTTAAAAAATTATTTAGAGACCTAACAGTTCCCACCATGAGCAAACACTTGGCGACAGTGGCAAGGAAAAACTTCCTTTAAGAAGCAGAAACCTTAAAGCAGAACCCAGCTCACTTTCAAAGATTTACACTTTTGTGAAAAAGCTGAGGGATGTTAAAACATATCAACGACTGGCGGCTGTAGTGAGCTTTAATCATGGACTGTATATGACTAGTAGATTGAGCTTCCTGGTCTGAAAAGTGAAGTTAATGCAGAACTGTCTCAAACCTGCATTCTTTCTCATAGCCAGCGAAGGGCGGCTCTACTGTGTAGAGTATAACAGACAATGAAGCAAGGTTTGCTGTAGGATGTGCTTTTAATCATTACCACAGGTCTCAGTCACGTACAATCAGGATAGAGGCAGCTCCATGCACGATCACTTCTGACTCCAAGAAAAAAACAAGATGGCAACAGCCTCAAAGCCAAAGTCAAGGCTTCAAAATCAATGGGTGACGTCACGGTCGGTTTACACTTGGCTTTAACATGTAGGATGAAGTGATGAAGAAGATTAAAATTAAGAAGACTACAATCTGATAGAAATAATACAAGTTTCAGAGCATGAGAAATAAGTCTTTTCAACAAGTTTGTCGAGTCACACGATGCATTTTGGTGAAAAACACTGAATCTAAACAAAACCATTTGTTTACAATGAAAACTCCACAGGGTACCTTTAATCTTCAGCGTCCCCAGTGGCGCCAGAGGATGGAATTACAGAACATTGAGAATTCATATCCCCTGTTACCCAGGAGGCGATTATCCCCCATCCCACTGGCAGAACAATACAATCAATCACCGTAATTTCATTTGATCCTTTGGCTGCTGCCTGTTTATGCCAACAGAGTAATAAGTTTAATCTTTATCATACGCTTATCGAAGGCATAACAAATAGAGAGGGGCTCTCAAAAAACCTTTGATGAAATGTTATTACACAGAATGAATCATAGAGATGGGTAAAGATGCGCTTTCCAATCTAGTTACTGCCGGAGCTTGCACGGTCCCAAAAAGCATTTCATACTCTAATAAAGAGGAGTGAGGAGGAAAGCATAAACAGGGCAGGAAGCTGAATGAAGAGCTCCACATGCCCTCAACACTCACTGTCTTCTCAGATTGACTCGATGGACTTCAAATTGACCTCCAACTCAGAACTGGAAACTCAAATTATCTGGAGCTTAATGCTGATATACTGTATGTGCACATTACTGTCTAGAAGATAATGTACATGATGGAGAATTAAGGTTCTAAAATAAACTGAACTAGATCTAGGAGCAAGTTTGTATTAAAATTAAGTAATTTGTTTAATCAATTTGGTTTATTTAGCCAGAGAAAAAAAAAAACTATGTCTACACTATGTTTGTTCAAGAATTAATGGTTTTCATATAAAGCTTGTGTTTGCTCGAGGCGGGCTAGCTAAAATGCAATTGTTAGTCTTTAGTGCAAGCAAGGGAGCTCACGCTGTTTGGGTATTCAAAGACCAGAATAAGATCCATTATTTAGTGTTAAACGAGGCTCTTGTTTTGATGCAGTACAAATCTAACTGCCGGCAGAGTTTGAACCATAATTAACTTGGGCTGTAAATTAGATGCACTGCTTGTTGTGTGCTAATTGCTGAGGATTTATTGAAGCAAGTGTGGGAGGGGAAGAGAAAAGGAAGTGAGAGAGAGAGAGAGAGAGAGAGAGAGAGAGAGAGATAAGAGAGAGCGAGGTGTAGTTGCTTCCAGACATAATGCGATTAACAGCCAGTTACCATTGCAGGGCAGAATTCGTGGGACAAGCAAGACTGGCTTCTTTCCAAGTGACGCTGTGAGGCCTTGCCCATGTGTAAGTGTGCATATTTTTCGTAATCAATAAGACACATTTAGTGTGATTACAATGCATTCAGTGGATAATGGCTACTATTGATGTTTTAGCAAAGGAGTGTTGTGCTTTTCAATTGCACTTTTTCGCTGTAGAAGACTGATTTTAGCCATTAGATGTGGCTTGAATATCACATTACCACAAATGACCTCCACCCCCTCTGTATCGACTCCATTAAGACACAAAATAACCACAATTCTTTTCTGTGCCAGGTTCCAAAACCTGTCGATTACTCTGCCCAGCTCTGGTAAGTGATGAAAACAAATGACTGTAGATTGTTAACAATAACCACAAGTCATTCTTACTCCATTTTATTGATTGTATTGACCATCCTCATGTTCAGAATGATTGATTGCAGTTTAAGTGCAGTAGTTGTTCTTGGGTGGTTCAGGTTTGCAGGGCCTATGGAGAGATACCAGGCTGAGGTGGAGCTCCTGGACCGAGGAAACAGCACCTATCTGGTTCGACACAGGAGTAAAGAGTGCACGGAATACGCCATCAGTATAAAGTAAGTGACATGACAGCTTATTTTCCATTTATTTCCATACTGAATGTCAAATTTACGCTCACTGCAGTTTATCGAGAGCGGTGGAATAAACCAAGCACATGCAGTCAGCAGCAGCCTGGTGGGCAAAAACACCTTATTGAGTGAGAGGCGAGAGTGGCAAGACTCATTCAAGCTAACAAAATGCCCACATGCAAATAACAGCTCTGTATAACAATGGTGCAGTATCTGAAAACAAACAGCTTATCAGATGTTGAAGTGGAAGGGCCGCAGCAGAAGGAGATCACGCTGTGTTCCACTCATGTCAGTGAAAAACAAGAGGTTATGTCGACTATATAATCACATAACAGCCGCAGCTGAAGAATGGAAAAAGTTAGAAGAGAGGTCTGATGAATCACAGCTGACACTGAAATGCAGATGGCGGGGGACAGAATTTAGTTTAAAGGGTTGTTTCACTCAAATTGCGAGGAAAAACATTTTCTCACTTACTCCCTCGTGGCGTCAAGCAAATTGTTTTGGCCAGGTGTTGAGATATCTGTCTCGGAGCTTTCAGGGCTTTTCAGCCTCTAAAGTATCAAACCCAGTGTTAAATTTCATCATATTCCATTCAATAAACATTAATGGATTATGGACCACTGTTGTTCATCAAACACGGGGCTTATAAAAATCTCAAGGCTTTGCAGAAATCATGTTATGACTTTCATTCAAAGTGAGCAATGGGCATTGTTTGAAAAATGGCATTTGGGTTCGTTGAAGAAGGTGCGATAGTAGTTCACATGCAGATCCTTATTCTAAACAGTAGGTTTAACCAATGTTTTTGTCACTGAACTCATATATTTATTTACATTATTTAAATTTTTTTTATATAAAGCCTGCAGCAGGATGTTGCCAGAACGAATTATGTTAGCTAAATAAGAAAAAGATGGGATTTGTGTGGGATAAGCCAAGTTGAAACAGATATATCCGCACACCCAGTAGCTCCTTTTAGAAGGATTTGGCTCTTTCTCAAGCTTAATATCTATAACTCTTTCTAATGGAAGCTACTTGGTGTTAGGATCTGTCATGGTTTTGACTTTCCTGTTTAGTGTTTCCTGTTTTATTTTGTCTCCCCTCTCCATTCACTTACCTCCTCTTCTGCATTTAAGTTCATTTCCTGTCCTCCAAGTGGACAGAGAATGAAAATCATACATAGGTTAATAACTGATCACAATGAATCAGACATTGTGGATACACATTGCTTCCGTCCTTCAATATGGCCCTTGAAAAAATCTTATGTTCCCCGGCCCTGGTTTTAATCACAGTATGAATCATACAAAAAAATAGTCTCCATGAAAACTGTTGACAGTGAGGTCTGTTTTTATTTCTGGAAAGAGATGTTGTTGTTGATGCCTTATTTCCATGCTCAGAGTGTCGGTTATATTGAGGTGCAGGTAAAAAAGATATATATTACTAAACCTGCCATTTCTGTGTCAATGGTAGAGGCTAAGTTTGGACCTTACATCACAATTTATCTTTGTTGCCATTAATTTGTGTTTACTCTGACAGTCGGAGCTGATACATCTCAACTGAATGCGGCATGGGAGAAGAGGTGGAATTGGATGATCTTTTTTACCATCTATCAATTGTCCGTCACTTCTCCACAGACATATGTTCAAGAGGAGCCTGTTAGCTTTTCATCATACTATTTGCTGCTCTTTTTTGCTATCGGTCTTTAAAAAAATGTATTTCAAAAGAGCGCTAGCAACGCACTTGAATTGTAGATAAAGCATCCATTCCTTTAGGCCTTAATAAATGGCTGCTTTATCTGCAAGTTGAGTGCCTCAGTACCCCTCTTTTGAAATAGAACACTGTCCATTTCACAAGTGAATATCTTTCAGGCTACATCAAAGCCCGTTGAGTCTTTTCAAAAAAGAAAAGGACTATCGAGTCCTCCCGACCTGGCGTGACGGCTCCAAGAGATTATAACGATTGAGGGTGCACTCTGAAAAAGTGTTTGGATGTTAAGACTATTTAGCCGGTGACACACCATTCCAGCCCATTTGGTTTTGGTGGACTCATACCGTCTCTCATTCAAAGCTTTGATGTACAGGGCCACTTTCTGAACAGTCCAATCCTAATTGCCTGTCTTACTGCTTAAGATCATTATCAGGATGGCCGTTTGAGATAATGGCACTTTATACAGAGAGCTGCTGCTAATCAACTGGAACTGTCTAATGTCAAACACTACAAGTCATCAGTTTGCGCGCGTGTGTTGAATGTTTGCGTGTTTGTGTGTGCATGTGCAGCCATGGGAGCCTAGAAAGACTCACCAAACAGGGCTCATCTGTCTCCATGTGTTATGCACCATATAACTCAACGCACATCAATAATGTATTATTCACCATATATTCATAATGTATCAGTGAATTTGCAGCATGGCCATAGTCTTCTCATCCGTTGTACACTGCAGTGGGAGATTTACAATGCGGATCTATCTCCAGTGTAACTTGCACGTCACCGTATGGGAGACATGCAATATACAGCACTGTGCTTGCAATTGACTTGACAGGACATCCCCACTTGTGCCTGTAATATGTATGTGCTGAACAGTGTGTACGTGTTTTCAAGGTTGGCCTGCATTACTTTTGAGCAAAGTACTCAGTCTGAGCTATAATTCTCACGTGGCATGTTTATTTAATCATTTAATTATTGAATCAGACCTACAGCTTACCCTCTAAAGTACTGTATCGTATATTTTTCAGTTATTTTTGTATCTTCGATTAAGTGAGCAAACTAAATTACATCGTCCATCTTCAGAATCAACTGCAACATTTATTATTAAAAAAACAAGCTGAATGTGTTACGTTATAGAGTCTTCAAAATGTCAAATGCTTGAGTAATAAACGCACACGGTCTTTTGCCTGTTTGTGATTAGAGTTGTGTCGAGTTGTGGAGGACAACTTATTAAACAAAAAAGATATAATGAATTTAATTAATAAGCATCAGATTACTTTTTTAATACCTGCATTGTGTCCCAATATTCCATATGACATACTAATTCTAATGTGGTTTTCAATATACAGTGTGTTCAAAAGAAGAAAGATACTAAATTAAGCATATTGTGTCACTAGGTGTTGTCAGTTTAGTAGTTTCAGAGCCCTGTCACTAAGCTGGCTCACTGACACGCTTCTATCGTTAATGTTATTAACTGAACCTGTGCTTTTCCTGCTATTAGTCAGATGACGTGCTGTGAAAAAGGCCCATTGTATACGGTGGTGACAGCACCAAAAAAAGTGCAGAAAAAAAAATCCGCATTCAGTCTTGAAACACACGTTTTGTTGTTGTCTGCTGGCACAACTTTGTGTATCATTTCCTGTTCCTGCACAAAAGGACAATAGAGCTTTTTCACAGCAGCCAGTTTGACATGAGATAATAGGGTAAACACAGGTATTAGCAGTGATACTAATTAAGGTTCAGTTCCATTCAGGTTAAACAGAGGCAGGGTGCTGCTGCGGTGCATGTTGGCTCACTGGAAAGGCTCTGCTGTAACAAAAGGAATGTAACCTTAGTTAGTATGACTGGAAACGCCTGCGTTGACCCTACTATGTCATGTCAAAATGGCTGCTGTGAAAAAGGTCTATTCTTAGTAGATGATGCTGTAGAATAAGTACATAGTATGGAAGTGGGCCTGTCTTACAGAGCTGTAGTAAGTAGCTCTCCACACCTGATGCTAGTCAGCCACTCAGTGAAGGTTGTTTGTCCACGTTACTCAAACAAACCATGAAACTTGGATTTAAATGATAAATTAGTTATTTTATATAAAGTTGATTTGGGGGACTTTTTAGTGTTTCTTTTGTGGGGCATTTTTTTTAATACTTTTATTTTTTAATACTTACTTTTAATACTAAGTTATGCTTGAAACTTGACTGTTTTAATAGTTGAACGGGTTTCTCAGAGTCAGTGTGGCACTTTCTCTCTCACATAAGAAGATACAGCCGTGGTTTCCGATCTGGGTAGCGTGTCCGAGAGAAATATAACCTTGTGATGACAAGAGAAAGGTATCCCTGATGATTAAAGGGGGGGAAAAAGGGAAGGCAGTTTTGCTTTCTTGCTTTTCTCTTTAAATACTGGATACTTTAATGCTCACAACTCATATCCACTTGTGATGAAGGGACACGAGTAGACATTGCTTCATTTTAAGGGTTGACAAGCCAAAACTGTTGGAATCCACTGATGTACAGTATGAATTGATTTCTTTTTTTCACCCAAATTGGGTAATAATAGGGTGCCGCTATAATTATCTGACGTGAGTGAAATTGATCTGATTTTCTCAGGCAGCTCAGACGGACCTTCGTGACGGTTCGCCACAGAGACTGGATTGATGTGGAAGCATGCATAGTTGATTATCCACCCATGTCTGATTCATCCTCCACAGGTTCAACGATAAAGTCAAGCACATCAAAATTCTGACCAAGGATGGCTGCTTTTACATCGCTGAGAGCCGGCTGTTCAAGACTGTGCTGGTAAAGGTTTTAACTTTTTATGGATTTTTGTGCCCTATGAACTACTGTAGCATTGATGAGCACAATCATTTTGACATCACACTACTTTTGCAGCACTTTTTTGAGATAAGCCCCTGCATGCAAGTGGAATTTTTACATTTCTTTTGAACAATGATAAAAATATGTCTCCTAGATGTTTATTTCTACATTTATGTACACACTCACAAAACCGCAAGGGGATGTTGTAAGCAACTGCTCGGGGTATTGTATGGCAGTAGCTAATATTAGATGATTTCCAGTACCTGCACTTGAAATAGGCAGATAGAAAGATATATTGTGGTTAGTGTCTCTGCTCAGGAGCACTCGCACTCAGTATTGTTTGCTGTTGTATTGTCAAGATTAAACAAGCAGCTCCTCCCTAACCAACCACATGCGTTTGCTTTCATTCCCACATTAGTACACAATGCCACCTAGATTCATCCTGTTTTGTTTTATTGTGCTTGATTTACACAGGAGTTGGTTGAATACTACAAGCAGTACTCTCTGAAGGAGGGTTTCAGCAGTCTTGACACCACTCTGCAGGTTCCCTATAGGGAAAATTCCAATGGAAACATGCCCAGGGCCATTACCAAGCCTGGCAGTGGTGAGTCTGCTTCACAAACATCCAGGTTTTCTCACTGACACTATCTGTCTGACAGGTGAAAATGCTACCAGTTCTGATCAGATCATGAAGTCAAAAGTAATAGATGAGAGTATTGGTGGGTTTTTGCTACAACAGTCCAGTACAGATAAAGCTTGTAAAGCCTCTCTGTGTGACGAAAAAAAGTCAATGGAAACTTAGATTCAAGTCCTCAAACAGAAAAAACAGTTTGAGGACTAACAATATTTTATTATTATTATTATTATTATTATTACTAATGTACCGTATGCCGTCGCCTCAAAGAACAGTAGAAAAACGTCGTAGTTTACATTGCAAAATTATGCTGACACGGCATTTGTTTTAGGTTTGGTTATTAGATGCACGTCTTGATACTCGAGGCAGTACTATCTTTGACATGTGAGACATGCTGGAATTATTTAGCACACCATAATGAGCTAACACGATTCCCTGTGGAACAGCTAGCAGTGTTTTTTTTTTTTTCTTTGGGAGGCATCCCTCTTTAGTTTTGCTTGGTTGATTCTCTTTTGTCATTGTAATAATAAAGTAAAACATAACATAGATTTGACCACATACAGACCTTTTCTCTTTATGACATGGGATTTAGGTCTTGGTCAGAGAGTGTGGATATGATGTAAGATATCAAACATCAAAAAATGTATTCATTCTAAGTGATATGATGAATCAAAAGGTGCAGAAATGCATCATAGATGCATCATAGATGATGCACTCTATGTGTGGATATTTTAGGTTATCTAATGGAGTTTAAGCATATTATATGGCAGGCCTCCATGTGGGTCAAACTAAAACTGGACTGAAACACGATGGGATAAAGCAGGATTTAAAGCAGGCAAAAGCAGGAAGAAGAGGAGAGGCAGGAAAGGATGACATGCAGACACAAGACTGGTATCAGTCTTGGCAAGAAAACAAATGAGCATTTTCCCCAAAATGTTGAACTATTTCCTTGAAAATGTGGTCAAACTGCACAGACTACATTTACACCTGGCTGAGATCCAATGCAAGCCAGGCCAGCTCTAGATGTGCTCAACTGATCCAATCATATTCCGCATTTGCAGCCTGAAATAACATATTTCCTTACGCAAATAAAATATCCAAATACAAATGATACATACAAATGTTATTACCGGGTGTAAATGAGGTAAAAGAGAGACACGAGGTATAAAGGGACGGCATGGGGTAAGGGAGAGCAAAAGACAAAAGAGGGAGTGGGAGAGACAGTGAGTGAAAGAAATAGAAAGGAGGCTCTGCGGCTCGCCAAGCTTGGCAGAGAGGTCCCAGTTAGGGCCCAATGCCCCAGGCAAGCACCAGGAGCCTGCTACTCCAAACGTCACACTCCGCATGCTGCTCAACTCCGAGATGGCTTCACAATTTTCCTGACAGGACATGACATTTCACTTGGGCTGGCAGCGGAGAAAACTGTATGACAGCCGCCTGCTGACATACACCTGGGGGATACCCCTGGTCCAATCGAGGGACTGCGCCTGTTTCCACAAAACTGGGAAAAGTTTGCAAATATGATCTGATGTAAAAGAGCAGAAAGCAGCTGGAGGTAAACTGTCTTAACTTAAAGAGAAGAGTATGTGTAAACACCCACAGCCGCTGCAACAGCAGCCTAGGAAAGCAGCCGAACGCTGGAACAAAGTCAAAGTTAGCCCTTTGTGTCTGTTCGGATGTAAAATTCTGCTACATCCTTGTCCCTCTGCCTCCTTTTGCAGCGTCGGTCTCACAGCGCATCAGGCTTCAAAGCAGCTCTGCAAGAGGTGTGTTTGTGCATCGCTGCCATTCACCGCACTTCCTTCTGTGAGAAAGCCTTGACAGACCCGTCGTTGCCTCAGTGCATTCTGGGATAGATTATTATTGCCTTAAGTCGTCCACCCCCGTAGACAGACTTAGTGTGGGCAACGCGTTCTCTGTCTGGTAAACAGCCTCCATGGAAAGACAGATGTCATGCCAAAACAAAAAAACAAAAAAAGACACACACACACACACACACACAAAATGGTTTGAATCTCAAAGCAGACACCTCATAGCAAAGAAAACAGAATGCAAGTCTGAGTAAACAATCACAAGATGCACAACTGCTGAAATACCATCAAAACTCTGGAGTAATCTGTTTGGAAAAAAAAAAAGCCAGCTAGCATCTTTAATTAAAGTTAGAGTGTTTGGACTGGGAAATAATTAAAAATATCTTTTATTGTCTGTCAAGCGGGTCATTTTGTAGTTAAGTATCAGTGTTTTCGGGATATATAATTCTGTTGCCTTAAATTAATGATTATAAGTGAAAACTATTCACAGTTTCTGTCAGGATGAGATATTACTAGAGAAATATTGAAAACAGGATATTTTGTTTGATAATTCTAAGCTATCAACTTCTAGTATCAAATCCTACTTCTAGTACACATACAGTATGTGCCCCTTTCTATATATATACTTCCTGCAGACATGTGTAGTTGCGCTCTGGTCAGACAAACAGTTGACACACATTGGCCTGCGTTTACTTATCCCTGTGGGGGAGACGAAGAAGGCATGAAACCATATTGTTGTCATGACAGGAGGTGGTTTTCTCGTTGTGAGGGTCTGCTGGCTCAGATGGGATTTCATATGGAAGCAGAAGTCGTTGGCTGTGCAGCTTGGATTCCCAGCCGTTGCCTTGTCAGGGCACCGTGCTGTGCCCAGACGTATACTTACCCCCATGCTGCTGCTTTGACTCACTTGGTCTGAAGCTCAAAAGGTTGTTAGTGCTAATTATTATGCAGCAGGACCTGGGGAAGGTTGTAAAAGCTACACTACACATGGGGAAAAAGTATGTTGACGGTTGAACACCTGATCTTTACAACCATATGCGATTCTCGAACACCTCATTCAAAAAACATGGAGCAACAATATGCTGCTACAACAGACCCAACTATTCTGGGAAAGCTCTCCACAAGATTCTGAATCTTGGCTGCAGGGATTTGCTCCCATTCAGCCACAAGAGCATCAGCGGCGAGGCCTGCTACTGCTGTTGAGTGATAAGTCAGACCGTTAACAATTACTGTATGCGTAAACACAACATAAATGAGCTGTGCAGGCCAGTCATATTCTTCCTAATCTCAATAAACAGATATCTGCACATGAATGCAGAAGCTGTAGGCAAACGAAGCATTCTAGTTTCCATTTGTAATGTGAGTGGTATTGACCACTCACGTTTGAGCGGGCTTTGGTTGCATGCAGGTATGCATACGTGTGGAGAGCAAAAGAGGCGCAAAAAGCAGCGATTAAGCTTTTTATTAGCTTTTCATATGTAGATATCTGTTTATAGAGGTCATCAAAATGTCTTTCTTCTCATTCTCTCGTATGAAGTTGCTAATTTGACTGCAAAGAAAGTATTTGCAACACTGGCTGTTGCCCCAGAGCCTAAATTACTGTCTGTCTGACAATAGCTGAGTTCTTCCACACCAACTACTACCAACAACTCTGGGAAAATCATTTCTTTATGGGCTGTATGTATGTAGGTTTTCTATAGGGAGGCATTGTCATATTGAAACAAGTAATAGCCCTCTCCAAGCTGTCCCTAAAAAGTTGGAAGCAAGCTATTGTTTAAAATATCATTGTATGTTGGAGCATTAAGATTTAGCTTAATTGGAAATTATGGGTCTACTCCAAATAATGAAAAAAACCTGTGGTATGTGACCAGCATATTTATAAGTATGTAAAAAATAGAAGATAGATGATAGAAGTATGTTAAGTATGGTTTTTATTTATACAATACACACCTTCTATTGGTAAAAAAATGAATATAAATAATATAAAATATATAAAAATCACATTTGCAATGACAAATTGTCACTTTCACTGTTTTGCCCTCCGCTGTCACTCTTATCTCCCACCTGTCCTCACTTGCTTATTCTTTGACTTTGTCAACTTTTCCTCTCTCTCGCTCTCACCCTCTCTCTCTCTCTCTCTCTCTTTCTCTTTTACCATCTCTCACTCTCTTTCTGTCAAACTCGTGTTTACTTTGCTTATGTTCTCTCTTTGCTCCCACTACGGCCTGAACCCCCCCATCACTCACCCCGTTTCTCTGTAGTTCCTCCTGGCGGCTGCAGCTTTGTTCCTCCCTCCTCCTCGCCTTTCTGGTCAGGTACAGGTACAGCTTTTTCTACTCTCTTCGTCTCTCCCTTGCCGCATTTTCTTTTTCCGCACATTTTTAGGTTTCCAAAGACAAACTGTCTTTTTTTTCTCCCCCCTCTGTGTTAAATAATGTAGTCTAATGATGACGCTTTTACGTCATATAGCACAGTCTGTACGAGATGCCATGTGGGGGAAAAAAAACATTCGTATAAGCCTTCTGTGATTCCATATCGGAAATACTGGGAATTTCTGACAGCAATTCTCGGCCAGAATAACTGCAGAATTGTCAACAAACAAGTAACAAAGAGCTGCAAAGCCATTAATGTTTATATTTTACAATGACAGTATCATTTCAGCTAATTAAAAAGAGGACGTACACTTTGTGTTTGTATGGTTTCACTTCCTAATGAACCACAGGAAATATGTATGCCAATAAAAATGTTAATTAAGGTTTAATATGATTTTTTTTTTTTAGGTGTGACTACAAGGCTACTATCTTGGAATAATAATTTTCTAATTCTGCCAACACGGCATGAATGCAGCACAATAGCCTATTCAGATTACTTTGCGTCTGCGTGTATGTGTGGGCTTGAACGTCTGTGTTGGGTTGGCCTGTGTGAGCATGAAGGAGTAGATCTAGTGTATGCTCCCGGTCGTGTCACCTGTACCTCCACAGATAAGATAAACAAACCTACACATAGCTGTGTTCACAGCTGACACGAACCCTGACCCGCATGTGTAGGAATAACCTTTTACAACCCGCAGTGCTGATGCAATGCATGAGCTGTGTTGAACAACTTTGTAGTAACATCAACACGTGACTGTGATAAGCCATGACCTGTCAGCTCTACTCTGTGTTTGGCACCTCCGAAGCTGAACAGCTGTATATATTTCTCACACTAGTTAAAATGATTTATTCTCTCATTGTGTCTGCGGTTTTTGCTTCTACACTTAGTATGACTCAGGCCCATGAGACATGGCTCTTCGCTGCCTTATCATCTTTATAATATAGCTCTAGTCATTTTAATACCTGTGAGAGATGTGTTTGTAAACCTTGTAGAAACTACAAAAGCTCGAAGAGATGTGCCACTGTGTATTAAGGTAGATAAATTGAGTTTAGTGAACTGAGTTTGCCCTCTCATTGTCCCGAGCTTGTAGTACATAGAGTTGCCAAACCTACATTTGATCAGAGTGGACCTCGAGCTAACATTTTCAAAGTTTCATTCCAATTTAAAAATATGATTAATTCGCTGTGAGGGCAAAAGTTAGTCACCAAATGTCTTCACCCTTACGAGTGTTCCCAAGTTGGCAAACTTAAGAGTTAAGGGGATAACTTTTAGAAAGCCCAGGATTTCTCGATGCAGAGGAGAAAAGTGGCTTCAAGAGGGTGACACAGGTGAGAAGTTCTCCAAATGCTGAATGACAGATTAGATTGTGCAGAATGAGAAAGAGTTTTTTTTTTTACTTCAAAGTTTGTTAGTATTCAAGTTTGTGAAATAGTTAGTTTGCACTACTCAGAGGGAACATCTGTAATCTATACTTTTTGATTAGATCCTAATTAAATTGTTGAATGGAGTGGGACACTCTTAGTGATATTTTAAGTGTGACAGTGACAGCAGAGAGCTTCATGACCACAGTGCCTGAGATAATCCTTTCTTGGAGTTTCTCCAAGGACTTAACTAAATCACTCTGAATCTCCGAGAGTACTGAATATATGTGAAATCTAGTGAACAAGATCTCTTTGTCTCAGTGTTTTCTCCCAGAGTGGTCGCTATTGCAGTGGCTCGCTATGACTTCTGCGCCAGAGACACACGAGAGCTCTCCCTGCTGCAAGGAGACGTTATCAGGATCTTCACCAAGATGTCCAATGGGTGGTGGAAGGGAGAGGTTGACGGCAGGGTAGGTGTGCTGTCATCATGACGCATTTTTATTTCATCTTTACCTCAGTGTTTTTGTGTCATCTGTGCTCTCATCATATACAACTAAAGCTCAATCAGCAATGTTTTGACCCCAACAAATTCGGGTATTTGGGTGCCTGGGTGTTGCAAGGGGTAAAAGAATTGTCCAACATAATTGAGAGCACTTTGTAGTGGGAAGTCAGTGAGGAATCACATTGTTGGTTGGCCATGGCAACTGCACGGACGTTGTTTTGATCTTGGCAGGAAGAAAAGGAGTGTGAAACTCTTTGTGTAGATTACAAAACCTTGGTGAAGGTCCTCACTGTTAGCGCCACGTGTAGGAGAGTTGGTGGAGGTGACAAGGACTGCAGTCAGTATTGGCAGAAAGAGAGGATAAATACCACAAAAATATCACATGAAAAATATATATAATATTTGTGCTGCTGCCTGAGTTGTGTCCCGTTGTTTTGCTTCTCAGGTGGGCTGGTTTCCTTCTACCTACGTGGAAGAGGAGTACTGACTTTGCTGGATGAATGACGTCTATTCAGCTGACCACCTCCAGGTAGCACCATGCTGCTCAGCCACTCTCTGCGCCCTGCGAGTCAGATCTCTTTGATAAAACCCAGAGACTCGGACTTAAGAGGAAGCAGCGGTGCCCTCAAAAACCTTCTCCTGCCCTCTGACAGATTCACACACAGAGCAGATGTCATATCAAAGATTCCAGGAGCGTCACACCATATCTTGCCTCTGCGGCCCTGTCTGCCCCCGCGGCCCACTGGGAAGTGCATGTGCTGTGCCCAGATAACCCTCTCTCCTTCCTCGCTGCTCACCTTGTCTTATTATTGATGACTCCATTGGCTGGTGTGAGACTTGCCTTCACTGTCATCATGTTTCAATACCAGGAAGGCTCAGTCACCCAACTGGAACACAGATCCTGCTGACAGCGCACCACCCAGGTAGTCCACCAAATTGAAATGCAGGAGCTGAGGAGGAGCAGCGGCTGTTGTTGGAACACTATAGCCCTCTGGGCTGTTTAGACTTTTGTGTTCAACTTTCTGTCTGGGGCACATTTTATTTTTCAGAATTTGAATCATTGGACTGACGTAAACAATGAGATATTTAAGTGCAGTTGCTGAAATGTGGTTTGATGCCGTTTTCAGCTCCACAGTGTGAAGCACTGATCTATCATTCACATGTGGTGTTTGTGTTGACTGCAAGTCAACGGGAAATCACATCCACCGCTGATAAAGCTATGTCTATAAGCTTTGATTCCTATTCTGTTATCATTACTTTTAAATATTTGTTTATTGGAATCATCACCTCAACTTTAAGGACTATCTTCACAAGGTACTGGATTGGCGAAAAAAATGTAAAAAATAGTTTACGCTTTCATTTTTCCCGCCCAAATTTGAAGTAATATTTGTCGCTGTCAAAAAAATATTTAATATGCAGCTACAGCCTGCAGCCGGTTAGCTTAGCTTATCATAAAGACAGGTGGAAACCAGCTAGCCTGGCTCTCTCTGGAAGTAATGAAATCTGCTTACAAGCTCACTAATTAACATGTCAAATCTTGTGAGTTTAAAACAACAATTTGTGGTTTTTATGAGGGGTTGTGTGTGTGAGAGAGACTATTTCTTGTCCAGGAGCTGTGATTTCCTGGAGTCTCCGAGTCGCCTGGCAACCCCACAGCGATAAAAAAAAGACTCCAGGGATTAGCATGCTTAAAGGAATCTACCGACCAGGGTGGATTTTGTTATGTTGTTTTGTTATGTTCCCTAACTTTCCCCCCCTTGTTTTCCAGTCAGCGTGCTAAAGCTAAACTAACCGGCTGCTTCGTATTTAAGCGACAAACACGAGAGCGGTATCAGACTTCTGATGTAACTTTCGTCATGAAAGCGAATAAGTGTATTTCTCAAAATGATGATCTAAGCCAGAACTGACTAGTTAAGACTTTCCCCCGTGAGGCGTGAGTGATTCTGGTGAATCATCAGAAGGATGAAGACACATTTGGACAATGTTTAAGGGGGGAAAAAGAGTTTTCAGTGTCCTTCTGTTTGGCTTCAGACATATGAAGTCATCAAAGAGAAAAAATATGCACAAAAGGAATTACAAAGGCAAATAAGTTTGAAAAGTGCAAGTTATAGGTCTATATTTCACTGTGCGCTCTTTCATCTTTTTGATCATTCACTGTGGAAACCGGAGAGCCCTTTTACATTCCACAGATTTTGTGTTTACCTCAACTCTTTTTGGTTTCAGAATGATTCAAGGGTGATGTAACAGCTGTTCACTGTAGAGCAAGGTAGCACAAGGGCGTTAAGCGATGCTGCTTTCCCTTCAAACGTTAACATCCCGCTAAACCATGTGTGTGACATCAATATTTAATAAAAGCATACTCTTTGAATTGTATTTCTGAAATTTGATGGGCTATTTTTCCCTTCTCAGACAAATGTTACTTTGCAGGAACAAAGCCTTTGCAGTTGCATCACAAATCACAGTCGTGTCTGACACGATTGTGGAGGTGCAGTGGAGTGCTGCCAGCGTTTGAATAATGGCTAAACAAAAAGAACAGAAACAAAACAACGAAACAGTTGTGGTATAGGAACATGTAATTTCAATTAAGTTACTGAACAGGGGGAATCAGCAACTTTCGATCTTTCCTCCTGTTAATTTGACACATTTCACAAATTAAAACAAACACCTTACCTGTGAGTCAACGATGAGCACATGAGCGCCCTCCAGAACTCCCGAAATAATCTCCCATTTGCAGGCAAGAGTCATTTGTGAAATGCACCATTTGTAGTCTGAATCCAAGCCCACAACAAGCCATTGGTCTTTAGCTCTTTCCCACTGATCCTCTGCCATAGCTTGAGAAAAATCTCACCACATGCCAGATATCTAGTTATTTTTTCTCAGGTAAGAGAGTGTTTTGATGCATTTGTTGCATACACTGTTCACTACAAAAACTCTTCCACCAGAGTGAATTGTTCTGTACTGTATGGAAGGAATCTTAAGCTGTTAAGAAGTAAACAAAAAAATCAGGGCTGAACAAATTAAAACACGTCATTCCTTCAAACACAACACATACAGGTCTGTTCATTTATGGTGCGCCAAGTTAGCGTTACTGTTACTGTACGAACATGCCTCGTAATTCATATTCAATGAGAGGCAGGCAGGCAGGGACACACTGGAGTTTTAAATTCGAAGAAATCATTATAGATCGGAGAGTTAATTGTTGATGCCGAGCCAAAAAAACATTGAGTGATATGATATTAATAAATTAGCTTCTGGACTTCTGAGCAGTGTCCACAATGACTGATCTTTACATTTGTTGGCCAGTTTTTAATCTCTACTTTTTAGGATTTTTGGCCTTTATTTTATTTAGCTTTATTTGACAGAGACAGCTGGAGAGTGACAGGAATGTGGGGGAGAGAGAGAGATGGGGAATGACATGCAGGAAAGAGCCACAGGTCGGATTCGAACCCTGGGCCGCGGCGGCAAGGACTGAGCCATCGTACATGGGGCGGATGCTCTACCAACTGAGCTAAACGACACCCCCTTTTTAGGATTTTTAAATATAAGATTCAACAGATGCTTTTATACAGCAGAGTCTTACAATATCAGTATTCCTGTCATGTAAACACTCCCGCAGGCTTACTTTTCCCCCCTCTGCTCTGCAGCCTCTCTAATGACCAAACTCAGCAGAGGGAGGGCTCTGCTGTGCTAACAGTAACCCTCCCGTCACAGAGAGGGAGAAAGAATGGCTCCCCTAATACTCTTCCTTTCCTTAATCTGCTTCTTCCTGTCTTAGCCAAAGAGATGAAAGGCGACGACACAGAAGTTGGACAGCAGCCAGAGAAAGAGAGAAATGAGTGTACAAGGTTGCATGGAGTAGATAAAGTACAGGGAAAAAAGAGGGTGGTGTGCTAGAGTATGTGTGTGCATCTGAGAGAGAAAGGGAGACAAAAGGCAGACACAGAGAGAAGGAAGCCATGCATCATCTTCATCTGTCTGAATGATCTCCTTAACCCTCGGTCTTTGCCAGTCAGCCCCTCTGGATCTCTATATGGGGTTAAACAGGGATTTAGCAAAAGCTGAAGCTGCCCTCAAATACGGTGAGCCCTTGGTTCCTCTCAAAAGAGCCCGACTCTCCACAAGACCTTATCTGTAAGATTTATATTCAACTGCTGACTTGTGACCATCAACCCCCTCCTCAGAAAATCATAAAACTACAACTACAGAGTTTTCCTGCATTCAGACGAGACATAAAAAGGCGCCCTGTAAGAAAAAAGAAGAATCTGGTAAAGAAAGTCCAGTCCTGTTACAAAATCCATAGAAGCTGTTGAAGCTGACATTTTCTTTTTAATGGCGAGGATGACATCATGCCATAAAGATCGGGATTTGAGTTGATGAAAGGTGACTCAACCAAATAGTTAGCCAATAAATAAAGATTCCTGTGTTTAAAATGTGTAGATCATCGATTTTGTTGCGCACACTGAAGAAAGTAAGACTTTCCTCGTCAGAAAAACATTGATTGTTAAACAACTTGAAGCGACTCGCATTTTCAGCTGTTCACTCCTGAAAAACTAGTCGTTCAGAAATATAGGCAGAAGTGGCTCGATGCTGGGACTTTAATAGTGGATGTTCGTGTTTGGCTCCCATCAATGGCAAAGATTTTGTTAATTCGTGAAGATGATCTTTTGTAACCAGGACCACTGTGTTTCTTGAAGCAATCCCTCTATGAGGAGAGATCAATTCAAAGACTATCAATCATGGTCAAAATGTTGTCTGTTTAAATATCTATTTATCATTTCCAGTCTGTCAGGTGCTACTGTTTCAATCCAATTCCATTTTATTTATAAAGTCAATCATAACAGAAGTTGTCTCATGAACAACATTTTCCATATAGAGCAGATTTAGACCTCTATAATATTAATTCCAGAGACTCAACAAATCCTACAATGAGCAAGCACTTGGCGATGGTGGCAAGGAAAAACTTCCTTTTAACAGACAGAAGCCTCGAGCAGAATCCAGCATATTGTTGGCTAGCAAGCAGCAACCTTGAAGTGCCAATAACTGTAATACCTCGAGTGGCCACTTGAGGCTGGCTCCAGAAGTGAGTCAGTCTCCATAAGTCCCCATGTTAAAATGTCCAGCTTCACAGCAGAAGTAAACATGTTTACAGCCTGGTACAAAAAACAGTTTTGGTCTCTATAGCTAATTTCCCCGTTCATGACAACAGTACGGTTGAGTTAGAGAGGTTAGCTATATTGAAGTATAAGGGCTTTGATCTAGTGCAAACAGCAGGCCAAATGTATCCACACCTGCTTAGATGGATAGACAATTTGGAATTTTTCCAATACTTTGGTTTATAATGAGTAAAACCTGCAAAACTAACTGCATTCGCATTTTGT
The DNA here is from genome assembly GCA_946959425.1 of Argyrosomus regius. NCBI lineage: Eukaryota > Metazoa > Chordata > Actinopteri > Sciaenidae > Argyrosomus > Argyrosomus regius. The sequence continues at coordinate 21,361,395 of OX336892.1, read as the reverse complement.
GTTCGGTGCAATTATTAGCATGCTAACACAAGAAACAAAAATGGTAAAACTGCTGAATATCAGCATAGTAGCATGCACCACGAATTTGACCAATTCACTCAAATCTGTGTAAGTACATCCTCTGAGAACTCCCAACGTGGATGAGGACGCTTATTCTGCCTAATTATTAATAGAAATACAATTAAACAAGAACACCCAGGAATTGAGATGAGTTTATCCTGAGAAGGAAGGAATAAGGAGAAGTAGTTAAGGACACGACCACCCTCCTCCCACCCTCGTCTGGATAGTGTTGTTAAGTCTCTGTGAGGACTCTATCAGCGCTACCCAGCAATTAAGATCTCACAGATCAAAGCAGTCTAAATGAGCTAATCCTCCGAGAGCCGCCGCTCTCTCCTCTGTCTATCTCTCTCCTTCCCTTTCTATCTCTCCCTCACCCTAGTTACTTCCTCTTGACTCATGGCTCCATGTGCTGACTGCGCTTTGATGCTTGACAGCGGTGGGTTTCCTAAATTTAAAATGGTGAATAAATGTGCATTAATGGGTAACACTTTCATATCCTTAATGCCAATTTGCACAGGCTGGGGAGCGTGTTTTCAAAGGTCTGAAGACATAATTGGTGATCATGAATTTGTAGCTACTCTATCTGATGCCCACATGCAGTGCAGCCAAGTGCAGAAGCCTAACATAAACTTACGAAGACCATAATCAGCAGAAAGACATTATATACAATGTTTAATAACGAGCGATCTTAATACATCTAGGCCTGCTTTAAAACTTATGGCGCAACAAGCCCCTTCTGAGTGTTGCCGAGCTGGAACCGGCACTGGTGTGAAACCAAGTGACAGCTTCGAGGTCAATAGTTGTTCAAAGGAGCGTGGCGCCGCCAACCGCTTAGCAGGTCGGTCATTATAATAGGAAAAGCAGAGCATCTGCCTGTGACTCCTGCGGACAGATTTAACGAGGTGGCGCTGGCCGTCATTGGGGGCCGCTTTGGCAGGGCCAGTCTGTCTCTCGCGCCTCCTGCTCCTTCTCTCTCACCCTCCTCCGTCTCCTTCTTTTTCCCCAATCCCTTCCTCCGGGCCTGCCAAAGAAGGGAGTTTGTGTTTACTGCTGCCTCTTTTCATCAGGGAACTATTGTTTCATGGTTGGCTTTTGTGATGCCGTCTTCCCTCCCATATTTCTCCCCACTGTAACTTGAATCGTTTTGTTTTTCGTCTGCCCGTCGTCTGCCTCTAAACTACCTCTCCTTGTGTCCCTGCCAGTCTGTCTCTCTGACTTGTCTGTCTGTGTGTGTTTCCTCTCTAACTGCATCTTTGTAGCAGCTCTTTGTTTTGGGATTTTCTGTCACCGCCACCACCTGTGTCTCTCCTTTCGCCAGTACACGAGACAGCAGTCCTCGGATTAATCGATGCCATTGTCAACACTGGTTTGTAACATGTGGAGCAAATCATTTAACAGATTTTGTTAAAACAATGTCAGACGTTGCTAGCGGCTGGAGATCGGCAACAATTACCGCAATTGCACACAGTACACAGTTCATTTATTTTGGTAGTTTAAGGATGAGGCGTCAATAACAAAACATTATCAGATGATGAAGTTCAGTTCGCCCAAATTACAAAAACAAAAACGCTGGTCTGGTGTGGCATGTAGCGGTGTAGTTGCAGATTGCAACCACCTCCTTTCGTCCTCTCTCATCCACCTAGCATTGAAGGAGCAACTAAAGTCGCCACAAAAAATGTTAGAGCCAGTGTTCAGCACCCGCCGCATCTGGAGGTATGACTTGTTTTTACCAAAGAAATAGCCCTTTTGAAAACTGACAGTCAGGTCTATGAATTAACCATATGAACTGGACATTGCTTCTAAAAGAAGGTTGTGCTTTGAATTTTGCGTAAAGGGCAGCTCACACTGTATGACAGCCATCAAAGCACTTGTACTCATTGTTATCTCCGTGTGTAAGCCTGCACAGTGGCGGCATCTCGACCCATGCCAATTTGGGCTGACGCGAGCAAACACATCAGGATGCATCACTGACCTATTTCCCAGCTTTGATGCGTGTTGACTCACGTTGAAAAGCAGCAACTGTGTCACACGTATTACTCCATTCTATCTACTGTACCTTGACAGCTGCTTCTGTCCTCACGATGTTGTTGTGAGCATCACTACTTAAATTTCATTTCACCTCCGAGGTGGATGAAGATATCTCACAGATGTCTCAAAACCTGGTCGAATAAAACCAAGACTATGTGCATGATTGGTGCCACTAGATAAAGAGAGATGAACAAAAGGGTAAAATCAACATTCGTTGATTGTTACGTCCATTTGCAAAATATGTGCATGCTTTCCATAGCTCAACAACCTTTGAGCAAAAACATATACAGTATGCTTTCTGGCACTCAGGGTGCCTAACCCTAACTCTGTTCCTATTTAAGTATGGTAGAGCTAAAATACCAAATGTTAACATTGGCCTGGGTATGATTTTTTAAAAATTGATATCAGTCTTTGTGTGCAATGTGATTCGGGGATAATTTCTTACACATTCTACTACATGTTATTTTTGTTTTCCCAGGCAGTGGTGTTTATATGAAACCAGGGGACCAACACAACACCCCACATCCCTCCCAGTACTTAAAAAAAGAAAAAAAAAACAAGGATAAACCGTTTTCCTCGAAGCTCCGGGATCTCTGGAACAGGCTGTGAATCGTATCTTTTATTTATGGACGGATTCGGTGTGATACATAAATAATTTCTTCAACAGGGCGTCGGGGGGGGGGGGGGGGATTGCATTGCCAATCCCAGCCGGGCTTGATTTGCAAGTTAGGTGTGGTACTGAAGGCCAGAAGTGCAGGATTTGGCATTGAGAAAAAATAGACAAGAGTTGTGATCGTGTGTGACACCGAATAGGATTACCATCTGTAGCCGAAGAGCCGATTGCTGCCCTAGATTGTATTGAAATGAGGGGACATCAGATTGGTTTGTGGTCGTGACAAGAAAGCAGATTTTTTTCTTATAGCTCTTGCTTGGAGCACGAATTTAAACAGTCCTGCTTAGCTGCCTATACATTTCAAATAAATAATATTAATTCCATATTTTAGCGCACGATTTAACACTTATATTGACTGCATCATACCCCTCACACAGTGTATAATATAGTCTTCATGACCTGTGTTGTATGTAGCATTTTTCTTGAACTAATGGATGAAGGCAGAGTGGCTTGTTCCCTGTTTAGTCACTTTCAAACACTGAAAGAGCAGTAGGCAGAAAGGTATTTCCATTATGATCCAGCTGAGGCAGTTTAACTTCCTCTTTGTTCTGTCTATTGATTCTAGTGTACTAGTGATTCTAGTGGCTCTGTGCGCCAAGCCTGCGAACCACCCACCAGCTGTCCTTGCGATGTCAGGGATGTGAATAGGAGTTTGATAAAGCCACAGATGGGATGCTGTTCCCACCCCTCCATAAGTGCCATTCCTGATGTGTTGCCACATAAATGGAGTCGATACAATTTCTGCCACTGGAAGCTGAAAAATTGATTACACTGGAGAGGCCTGGAAAGTCCTATGGATGTTAGTGAGTCACTGTGCCACAAATGTACACATGAAAGCACACAAGGTGCATTTTTTACACGGGTGTTTCAACCTCTTTTTATGGGTTCAAAGAAAACTTCTCTAATGCACGTCTAATAAAAGTTGAATCAGTATCCCCCGCTCACAAACATCATCATTGCCTGTTCTATTCCTGTCTTTGTACATCGTAATTAAAATAACACATGACCCATGTGATGACATGTAAAAGGTGGATACATAAAATTCTACCCTCTATCACTGATTTCTCTTTGTGGAGATTCTTTGCAGTTGCACACCTTTTTAATATAAGTTTGTTGTTTCTTGAGGGAAGAAATCTGATTAAATTTTGCAGGTTACAAAGGTTTGGTCTGTTGTCCAAGTGACTTCATATCCCAACAGGAGCATTTCAGAGGGGAGCATTTTGCCTCCCAGACTTTGTTAACTTGCTCAGATTTGGTTATTTTTACTTGGTTTAAGTGCCTTTGACCATAAGTAAGTAGACTGCACGGTTAAATAGTTTTCCTTTTGCCTGTCTGCACAGGGTGTTTTATTTTGAAAATTGACCTGACTCTTTATACCGATTCTGTGTCTGACTTCCGGCCAGCTCGATCTGCTCTGAACTGCTCGATGCGGCTGGTCGCGGCATCCGTCAAGAAGAGAACAGTTGCCAGAACGTGATGGTGGGACTGAGCTGTAAGGCCATGTCACATCAGAATTTTTAAGGGATACAATTTTGTAGTGAAATCAGTTCATTTCAACAGAATTGACAATGTACATCAGCACACATTTTTTGTGTTGAGTTTAGCTTTGGCGTGTTTTGACACACAAATGAGCGCCATTGTTCAAGAGCAAGCTGTCTGGACAGTTGTGTGTGGAGGTGGAGAGGTAGCTTCATCCACTTTTATTTAACATCCCCTCTGCTGGAGTTTTCACTGCTGCAGTAAAGGAACGCTTTGCAGACAGTTATGAGACAGGAGTCGATGGCATGAATATTTTAAATTAAATGAACTTATTAGTCAGTAAACAAGCTAACAGACAGTTAATGCTGGTTAACTGACAGTTAGCAAGCTTGCTAGCACAGTGAACTCTAAAATGCTTGGAGAGCTAGTTTGTCAGAATAGCATGGTCACATGTGCCACAGCCCTGCGAGTAGTACCTATGCAACTATCTCACGAAGATGAGCAGATTGATTTAATTGTGCCACTTTGTGATGTGACCAGACCTTTAAAGTTGAAGCAATTCACATTGCTCAGACATGGATTATAGACTGTGACAATCAGAAAATAAAAATAGAATTAAATCAACATGTCAAACTGCACAATACAGTAATTAGTTTTAATCCGGTGCTTGCAATCATTTTTCAGGGCAAGGTGTAACATTTTTTTTTTTTTTCAAATCTATTCTTATATCTCTTCTCTTTGAACAAACAAAAACATACTGACAAGCAAATAAATAAATAGAATAACTTCCATTGTGTGGCTGCCTTTGCTCTAAGAGAACAGTGCTGCTGCTAAATGGAAGAGAATGCCTTTGTAGGAAACTGCAGCTGATGGAGCCGCACTTTCTTTTGTTACAGCGATGATCGAGCCAGCAGCTGAAACTTGCTCAGTGAGTGGTCAAGGACGACTTATTGATACAAACGCAGAAGTAGACTGGTGCAAAGTGGACCTGCGACCTCTAACTTTGTGAGCTGTAAATTACAGTAAACATTCTTCTAAACATTCCTAAAATAAAATACAAGCTGAACTTTCTTCATAACCTTTCATTTCTGAGCAGTTGGTGGGAGAAACTTGAACTCTGCGTCCCCATGAGAATTAGCAATATTTAAATTGTTTGGAAAAAAGCGCCGACTCTCTATATAGCACTGCTCATTTTGTATGCATTCATTTTGTGTTTTGAGTTCGACTGCTGTGCATTTCAAAGAGTGTCATTGATGAACTGAATATGGATATTGGATTGCTCATAAGCTGAGTGCACCAGTCATGTTGCTGAGCCCTCTTCTTTCCCAGATACTGAATACCCCTTGTCTTATGTTATGTAACGTTCTGTTGGTGCCACCACTGCTGACAGTGGCAGAACACAAGGACTCCTCGTGTCTAAAAATGTCCTCCTAATACCCCCTCCTGAGTCTTAGATGTGAAAGGAGGAAGGACAAGGCATGCTGTGACATGGAACCGAGGGGAACATAACCAGCGTATAATATCCTCAGGTCTTTTCATCGCGCGCTGAATTCTGACCCCTGACGCACTTTAAAATTGTACCAAGAAGTTATTATCATAATGTTCTAGTGCTGCAATATGTAGGTTTATATTGTTTTTCTATTCACGATAGTATTAGAAAATATATTCATGCATATGTTGTAGTTACCACTCCTTCTTAGGTCTTTAAATGTGGTGTAGAAAAAGAGAAAGTTGCTTTAAATATTCCCGTGCCCACACTTTAACAGTAAGCGAGCCATGTGGAGGAATTATGGTGCTCATTTTCCCTCCGTAGCTGAAGTGTTAGCAGGGTGTTGCACTTGAGGCAGAGCAATGGTCTCCATCCAGTAGTTCATCAACTGTTTGTGCCATAATCTGCATTTAAGAGACAAGAGACTTGGATTTAACCTTAAAACTTTTTTGTGCTAATAGCTAAATATAGCCTAAAGCCAGGAGCAAGTGTCATGAAGCACCAATTTTATTGCACTAACATGTCATAAAGGTAATTGTCTTTCACATACACACTCTGGCCATTAAACACCGCTCAAAAGATCCTTTTTCTCCAACTGTCGCCTCAAATGGTCTCAAGTGTGCCACTTCACATACTGCAAAGGCAGTTCAGAGCGAGGAACCTTGAAGAAAACTATTAAATCACAAAAGAAGATACAGATGCTGTTCCTGTATTTGGGATATAAGCATACTTATTTGTGAGTTTTAGTCACAGCTGCAAGCTTGAAACAGTAATTGACCTTTCGCTAAACCCGGTTCCCATTGTTGCTGTTGCTGCGCCCTTCAAGCTTTCTTTTCTTGCATGGCATGAATGAAGTTTACAATGATAACCAAAACAGATTTACCATTGAAATTCTTTAATTCTTCAAATTCTTTAATTCTTTCAAATGAATCCTTGATTTCAGATACATGGACATAATGAGACTTTCCCATTTCTAGTTGGCAACTTCTTTAGCCGGCTATAATAAACACTGTCACTGGTGATTTTATCTGCTGTAGCCAACTAGCTATTAAGGCCAACTTTAGCTTCATTAGTTGGTTAAAAAACTGCAGTTGACAGCTTACTATTTCCAACCGAGTTGTTTTAAAAGGAGCTCTGTAAAAAAAGATCCAAGTCGATGGTTACATAATATTGTGCAAAAAAAAAAGACAGGTTAAAGGTGGGAGTCTCTGGCAAAAAAAAGTTAGCTTCTCTACCAGTTCATCCACATGGAAAACATGAAAATTAAGAAACAGCATTGTTCTTGTACTGCAGTGTAGAGCTAGACTAGTTAGTCCTGCGATTATTCGCTGTTTGATGCTTAGCTTACATACTTTGACAAGCAAGACAGAGGTTAGATGCTTTATTTTTTTTGTATTTTCCAACAGTATGTTTCACTTTAAATGTTACAAGAGATATTTCTTTTAGGATAAGGACTAAACAATGTGTTTTGGCGAACGTAACATTATCTTTGATTAGCTAGGTTGAGTGTAAACTTCCCCACATCCAGTAGAGAACGGGAAAGAGGCGCCGATACGCAATAGTCACTTGTGGCCTCTGTAGTGGGAAAGCAGTATGGTGGATGTGCTATCATGGACATTTCTTCTCTCCCTTCTAACCTGTAACGCCACTAAATATGAAATGCTTCTTGGCCTTGGTGTAATTTGGAATGGAGTTTAATCCATTTCTTAGATATTTACTCTTGTATTTTTGGTTTGGAAAGGTTTAAAAACTCTTTATACTGTATATTTGCTCTTAATTAAAGCCCAATGATCACTACTTCCAACATATATGGAGAAATCCAAAACCTGACCTGCTGCGCCTTGTGAACCCATGATAGGACAATTGCTGTTTGGGTCAGTTCTTCTATGATACTGATTTATTTTCTATTTAAAATGAATTGACAGTCATACTATAGTTGCTTCCTGTGTTTTCTCCAACAGATCATCCCTCTTCAGTTATTTTACACATTGTATCATCCCATTTTAAATAATCTTAGTTTTCCAAAAGATGCTTCCCCAGCCAAGCGTCTGTCAAAAAAGGCATTCGCTACTCTTTTCATCAACAGTGTCATTTAATGAGAGGCACTTACAGTAGACTCTAACACAATTAGGTGTTTCATGACAACCTCGGGAGGAAAATTAATCTCTCAAATGAAATTGGTCTCGGTGCTCAATATGTCACCCAGTGGGATGCGACTTCATTTCTATTCATTGACCCTCCATGAATTAAAGCTCATTTCCTGAACGTGTCGCTTCTCGGAGGCTCCCGCAGCAGGATGCAGGCTTTCAACCGTACCAGCTCAGAAAACCTTCCCCTCTTCCCATTTGATTCAAGGATTAGATCTGATTAAAGATTTGAGCTGGACAACCTCTGCGTCAGCCCTGCAATCTCCTCGCCCCCCCCAAGTCTTCTTGTTAAATTTACATAAAGCTGATGGGATTTTGGCTTGAGATTTGTCTGATTCTCCCACATTTCATGAGCACAACAAGGACGGGTTACAGCACATCGGAAAAAACAACCTTAGACCTGGGAGGTCATTTGCTGACTCATATATTGTTACCAGCAACTGTTGCTTCAGTGAATAGGTCAATAATTGGCATCGATAGTGTTCGAAAATCCTTTAAAATGACATTCAGCTATTGTCATCGGCTTGTGTCTATCTACAAACAATACACTTCTATACTCCACACATCTTGTCTCAAATGTTATATTACTACTTAATAAAATTACTACTGTTCAACAACAAGACAAAGACATGTTTTTTCTTTTTCCCTTTGGTGGAAGTGTATTGTGTAAGTGTGTATGTAAACATAGTTTTGACAGCAGCTCTCAAATGAAGAGAACCATGCCACACAAGCAAAGAAATAATAATACAACCAAACTCCTCACGCTCATAGTCCACATCTAGGGCGCGTCGGCAGCAATAGAAAACAAGTAATACATCTTTCTGTTTTGCGTAGTCATGAAAATATCTGTTTTATACAAAAATTAAATACAGTTACAGTATGTTACAACTTTTTTTTTTCCCCCATACAGGTGAGCTCAAGCATGACTACAAAGCCTCTGAAAAAGAAAGCAAAAGTACTAGATCGGTACTTGGCAAGGGGCTTGATAATAATACATGTGCAGCATTTGGCAAAAACAACAGACACCCTTCAGCAAAGGAAAATCACCAGAGTCACCAAAGCACAGGGAAGGAGGAGAAAGTGAGGGAACGAGGGAAGAGTGAGGGAAAGGAGGAGAGAGGAAGAAGGTAACACGTAAGGAAGGAGGCAGTGAGGCAAGATGTTTAAAGATGTCCCCGTCCACATTATTATTTTTTAATAACTTCAGATGATACTTAGAAATCATGTGTCTAGTTTTGTACAGTTTGCAGATTGTGGGTAGCTCTATCCGAGTCTCCAGTCTGTCTTTAATGAAGTATCAGCCAATGACATAATCAGACAGCAAGGGCTCCAACCGTTTCCTCTGTGACATACGACAGCAGTGACTTCACCAAGCCTTTCATAAATCCATCTAGTACTCAGTATAACACATCAGTGCGCATCAGTTGCACTAGTTAACACCCGCCACTGTAGCTTGGAGATACAAAAGAGTTGCTTATATTGTATTCTTAGCACATCGTCCAGACATCCTTTGTCCTTCATGTCCTTACGGTTGAGAGTTCAGTCTCAACATATGTGGTCTTAGGGTTTTGGTTGAGGGTGGGAGGCCGTCCAGGTCTCTCAGCAAAGGGAAACAATCAATAGCGGGAGCACTACGAGGGTAAGAGCGAGCTGGAGGCCGACGGGGGGATGATTGAAGGAGGCCCGTCCAGACAATTGGTCATCGCACTCCCCGGGGCCCTGGCAGCGAGCTCTCTCGCACAGGACGCCCGTGAAACCGGGGGAACAATGGCACCGCTGATGGTGGTGGCACGTGCCACCGTTCTGACAGCGCAGCATCGCGTTGTCACACACCCGAGCTGCAGAGACAAAGCAAAAAGGGCAGAGGAGACAGAAAGGGGTGATTAATAGATCACTCAGTGATAGGGCGGCAGAGAACATCAACAGGCAAGTTCACAGGGCACAAGCTGCCTCTTCTTGTCCTGTCTGCATCGCTCTGTGTCCTTAGAGCACAGCTGACACATTAGGGAGGGTGAAACCAAGGACTTTTGTGTGGTGTGCAGACGACGGAGGAGACAGATAACCAGGGCACATACTGTATGAAGAATGCAGCCCACAGCCTGTGAAAACCCTTCCCTTGAATGATTGTTTATGACAAAAGAACATAGACAGACATTTTATGGATTTATGGATATTTTTAGGAGCACCAAAGGGACTTTGGAGCAAATAATCCTGGCAAAACAAAAGAGCAAACAAACCATGGCAGTGATGAGGTGAAATGAATGATTAGTGAATCAAAGGATGCCAGCGTATTGTGAAACAGCCACTCTCTGCAGGACAGGAGAATTAATTTTTGCTTCCCTCTGGCACAATGACACTCAAAGAAGGAGAAAGAAGAGAAGACATGGGACAGATACCTGGCTCCACCTACACCACCACTCCCTTTGATATGCAAATAAGCATTTCGAGGTAATTCAAGAATTGCTTTAATTTTCTTCTCTGCGGTTAACTTTAACAACAAACAATACGACGTTAGAAGAAAAGGACGGAATATCCGGGACTGCCGCCAAACTTTTTTTTTGTTTTGATATAGATTGATTAAGACTACATAAGCTGATATTCACATTTCCAGACAAAAACCCTCACGACTCAATTATCCCAGGAAGCCCGTCTGCTGGCAGAGGTGAAATCCTGGAAGAGGTAATATTTGCCAAGAGATTTCTGTGTAATTGGATATCTCTCCCTGCATAAATAGTAATCACATTTTTTGGTTTTCAGTAATGTGGCTCATGCATCAGAATAAACCTAACAAATAATCATCGCTCTTGCCAAAACTGATTAAAAAGGCATCGGTATTGCGATTAATTTAATAATATTCCCATCCCTTTCACGCCGCCACCAGTGTTGTTATGTGCTTTAAATAGAAATCCCGCCTGTGGATATTTGGCTTTATTGTCAATATGAGATTGTGAGTGTTGTAAATGACTCTCTATTTTCAAAAATCCTGAGAGATTTGGTGCGACAGCCTTTAACTGTTTTTATGCATTTATGTAAAGACTGATAGTGATCGCATTGTGAGAGCAAATGTTGCAGTTCTTGTAGTCAGTCAGATGCAGCAGGTCTTAGATTTCTCCTTGTATGATCGTTGAACAAGAAGCCACTTTAAAGATGAGATTAAAAAAAATCAGCCACTAAACTTTAAATCTCTTTGAATCAATTCTGTGAATATGACATCGTGATGTCTATATTTAGATGAAACACACATGCACAGACACAGCAGGCCCTGATCTGCAAATCACATCATGAATAAGCTGTTTGTTTACATTCATTTTCTTTCAAAGGGCAAATCAATACCAAATTATGGTGCAGACACATGTGAGCGCGAGGAACACATTTTCATAATTGGAGGCGGTAGTGCCGCTTTAAAAGCAGTTGGATTAGAGTTACTATAATATTATTGGGTGTAATAAAGGCCAAAATCAATCAGCTCCTCTCATTCCCTTTAAAAACATTGTCCTCCCTGCCATGGCCACCTGGTAATTCAAATGTAAGGATGTAATACTTTAATCACCTGAAAATAATAATTGTTGCGTTTCCGTTGACTCATAATTAAGCCTTTATATCTACAGAGAGAGCGGGTCCTCTTCCACGGAGTCCGCCATGTTGAACTGGCATTTTGCTACGGTAGCCCTGAACAGACAAACTAAACACTGATCTAGATATGGCCTTTTGCTTTTTCCTACATGCTTGGAAGGAGAGGGTGAGACGTTAGAGAGTATTCATTTGGTCGGATTTGCAACCTCACCGCTAGGTGGCACTCAATCCTACACACTGGACCTTTAAGTGGCTATAATCAATATTTTTTAACACTGGATCAACATACTATATGTAAAGTGAATTCTGTAGTCCTCCATCAGCTAATTTTTTTTATTTTTACGTCCTGAAAAGTTACTGTTTTGGTTCACTCTCAGCAGCAGGTGCCTGTTTTTAGCAAAAAGGTATTTAGCAAAGCTAACAGACAGGGAATATTGTACGTACATTCATCATTCAGAGAAAATTAATTCTCTGAACACTTATTGCAGGTTTAATTATACTTGCAATCTTTACTTGCAATTTAGGCTTGAGCCCAGCCCAAATATATCTCAGGCCCTGACAGCGTTGGTCTGGACAGGATCAAGACCTCGAGTAAAATGAACACCTTACGAGTGCAAAAGTGTCTGTACTTAAACTTGCATGCACGAAAATGGACTCCTAAATCTCTGAGTGCTGCTGCCGTGTCCTCAGCGGGTTTAAGCATTAATGGCCTTCTGGCTACACCCCAATCAGTAATGTCAGCTTTCTAATTTTACAGCTAATCGAAAACACCTGCTCTGTGTGTTTTGGTAAAAATTTCCATGGGATTAGCTGAGTCTCCGTCGTCTAGTCTACACATTAACTTTGTTGCCTGTGGCCAAAGGATAATCTGTGTGTCCTCCAGCAGACCCATAGGACCATTGTCTTTCTAAAAGCATCTGTAACCCAATTAGTTTTCTTTTCCAGAGGCTTAAGCCTGCGGTGTCTTTGTGGAGCCACAGGGCTCTGCTGTCAGGACAAAATATAGTGTAAAATAAGTCAATTATCTCGTGTCACTCATAAAAAAACGCTCCTATAGTGACTGCCTGTGTGTGAAATAAGAAAAAGTTCTTTAGCATCTCGATTGTTCCTATCTATTAGAGATAATATGAACATGTCAGTGACACTTTGTCTTTGTTAACACAACACAGTGAGACAAAAAACAGTTAGATGCATTTACACACGCACAGTGATCATCAACATAACTAATTTAAACCAAAACATTTGATCTAAATTCAAATATCAAACATAAATTATGTCAAAAGAATGTTTAAATCGGCAAAACTAAAGCTACAAATCCTGAAATATCGTCACATTTAGTCTACTAAGCATTGGTCAAGCCCCCTAAACACTGGATCCTACATCTCCCATAATGCAACTCAGTAATGTATTACTTATTAGACACTCCCTGGCAAGTGTGGCAATATTTTCACACTCCATACCTCCAGTTTGTAACACAGGCCCAACTATGTCGAAATAACCCTGATGACATCTGTTTCACAGACATTCAAACTTTTTGAAGTGTCCCTTTAATAAAAGATAAAACACAATATCGCGATTTTTTTTTATGATACAACCTTGTCTCATGTAGGGGACCTGACAAATTTGCCCTTTGTGACATCACTCACCCTCACGCTTGTGCTGGCAGCAAGTGAGAACACAAAGACATTCGAAACCCGGCTAAGCACCGGCGTACTCTCTCTGAGACATATGTGCACCTCACACCTCTGTCAGATGTGTGACATTTTAGCAGTATAACTGTTATGACAGATCCATCCTCGGGCCTTGGTGTTGCACGAAGCAACATGGAGAAATTCACCACAGCAACAGCACAACAGTGTTACATAGGAAAGATAAAGAGATGAATAAAATGTATCTTGCACTGCTCAAGACTGTATAGACTGAATTATTTTGTCAATTATGACACATTTTATGCTCTACAATGCTCTAATAACGGATATATTGTTCATTTTATTGTGACTTTTTCAGAGGCTCTGGCAATCTGTTTATTTCCTTGACATATTCAGGCAGCTCACTAATCCTCTCATCTCAGTGAATTCTTGATGTCCTCAGACGCTGTGTGACTCAAGACTCCGAGATATAGCAAATCACAGCGTTATAACAGGGTAAAAGTCACAAATCGATGGACCGTAGCTCCCGTCACTCCTTTTTTGTGAGAGATCTAGATATTATGTGGTAGAAATAAGTCCCATTGAACCTTTTTAAATGTGTCATTTCACATTAACAGATCTGATATTACATGAATCGCTGAGTTTTGTTGCTGTCGAGCGAAGCCTAAAAGGGAGTGAGTATTAAAGATTCCCCTTTTCTTTCTTTACAAGAAAGACCCTGGAGAGACAGCACGCCTCTATTTAATTACATCAGGGAAGAAAAATCATATTCAAAATGATTAATTTGATAGTTTTAAAAAGCATTTATAACTATAGATTCACCAGTGCAATTAACTATAAATGGAGACAGTTTTCAGATACAGGATCTGCTAATTATATGCTCGGAGACTGAATAGTGTTGCTTCAATTACACCGAATCAATATCTTTTGCCATGATGTCAGGGTAAGCTGAAACCTGCGTTCAGCTATGCCTCCTGTTATCATATTAACATGAAGCCTTCATCATTAGTCATGACTCCAGGCTCTGAAGTTCAGTATAAATTGTCAGCTGCATAGTAACACTTGACAGTGACAGGGACACAATCCTGCATCTGAGCAAAGACAGAATGTGCCGGATGTTCCTTTTACTAAAGTACATGTCCTGTGTTAGTAAAGGCTTGTCAGTTCAGAAGAAATGGAAGATTACAGTTATATTGAAAGAATAGTTCAAAATTATGGTAAATAGACAGCTGAGGACATCGATACTAAACTCTTGTATGTTAACCATCTAGACAATAGAAGAATTGAAGAATATTGCTGAGAACATTCACTCAAATGAGCATTTTTCCTACTCAATCAACAGACAGCTCTATCTTAAAAACAGAAAGAAATTGACAATGAAGTTGAAGTTATGAAGTTGTTTTCATAAAAATACAAAACTTCCTCTTTAATTTGATACCAAATATGCAGAATTTAAACACTTAAAAAAATCAGAAAGAAAAACGAAATGGCACTAAAACTGCTATAAATAGCTATTTTTATTATTTATTATAATAATAATAATATAATATAATATGTACTGTATATATAGCTATAGCCAACAGTTTGTTAGCTTAGCACAAAGGATGGAAGCAAACTAACCCAAGATAATGTGGCTTCACCAACCCTCCATCCTTTACCAACCACCTCATGATATTTTCCATATAGATTACTCTTTTTAATATTATTTACAGAGACACAACAATCCCCACCATGAGCAAGCACATGGCGACACTGACAAGGACAAACAGGCAGAAACCTTGAGCACATGCTGTGTATGCAACTATTCGCCGAGTTACATGCTGCGTATGTCATTATTTCTTGGAATGCAGTGGCTGGATGTTTTTAATGAAGAAATAGTTACAGCATGTAGCAAGATATGTTTTTTTAGTCATCTTTAGAGGTGATGTCAGGCATATTATGAACAGGGTCTCTCCCTCCCTATACGTCCAGTGCTAAGCTTGACAAAAAGGGAAAAAATATTTACATGCTGGTTTACTATAAATGTTACCAGGTAGCATGTTAACACAAGTGGCAATGTACTGTATGGGATTAGTATGGATGTCATCAAGAGTTATTTCACCCTTCCTGCAATCACATTTGCAATCAAACCTTGTTCAGGCTGAGATTTAAGCACATTGTTATTTAGCCATAGTACAGCAGATGAAACAAAGAGTCGATTAATCGCTGCCAAACAACAGAAAATTGTCATCTATCTGAGTAATCGATTCGATAATCAAACATTCTCCGACTGCAGCTCTCTGTCACTGTCACAGACTGTCAAATGAAACAAGACATTTGAAGATGTCTGGAAATTAGAGATGTTTTTGTTCTATGAGGTTTGATCTTCCAAACTATTCATTGATTAATCAGTAAAATGTGTAGATGAATTAATAATGAAAACAGCCTAACATGTTATTGCAAATGCTAAATAACTTCCTTGTTGTTCCTTCAAGACACTGCTGCTGCACTATAAAATGTCACCTCTCCGCTAAAGAAAATGTCACCCGCCCTAGCACTGAAGTATTTCTCCTATATGAAAACACCTACTGACACGGGGCGTTTAGAACTACTAACATAAGTGCAACAAATGCAGTACACCTACATGTAAAAGCTTTTTGTTGAAATTGCCATATATGTTTGATTGATTCTGTGTTCCGACACTTTATATGGTAATGATGCAGATTACACAGGAAAGCAGAATTGTTTGTAATCCACTCCAGAGCAGTAACAGGTTTCTTTTCACCCCTGACTGCAGTGACACTGTATTATTTTCATAGATACATCTCAGTCCCAGCTTTGTGAGTCCGGACCAGAGAGACGGAGACACCTTCCCCTTTGATTTTGGAAATCCTCTTTTAATTTTTTTCCCCTCTCTTCTGGCTGTGAGAGCAGTCGTGCAGATGCAACTTAACACACACCACACAGGCTATCTGGGCCTGAGGATTAGCTGGAGATAGCTTGAGATCAATCTACATAAACCCCCCTGGAGCTTCTTCTCTCCTTCTCTCTCCTTCTCCTCTTTCCTTCCTTTTTTTTCCTCGTGAGCATGGCAGAAAGGGTGCACCCCAAGAGAGCATTCTGGGTATTTAAAAAGAGGGCATGATCAAAGGGGTTATGAGGCTGTGGACATGTGGTCCATTCCCTGCAGTGTTCTCACAACAAAAGGTCTGCCTTGTAAGGACCAGCGTGTGTTTCTGTGCTTTGCAGGATGAAAGCATTTGGGCTTTGGGAAAACAATCTACTGCATACTGCTGTCTGCATATTTTACATTACACTTTTTTTCCCTCAAATTGTCAGTCAATAAGCAATCAATTCTTCTTTTGTATTGTTGATGTCATGCTGAAGTTACAAAGCCTATAAGCCTACCTTGGTTACGATTTGCAACACCAAGAGATGAAGCATTTGCTCGATCTGTGTAAAAATGGGAAAGGATATATATTAAACTGAGTTGTCATATAATTCATGCTGTTAAAGCACAGGGACAGCATGCATAGAGTCTTGCTTTTTACAATAATTTGCTATCTGGGCTAAGTTGCCTATGAATGATTGCAAAATTTCTGCCACTTGTTTGGAGTAATAAATGTAGAATAGTGTGCATGCAACTTAAATTGAGTGAATGTTTCACAAGACAAAGGCAGAGACATGTACATATGGTAGCTGCTTTTGTTATCCAGTATGAGGAGTCACCTTCAGGCATCAACATGCGCTGGGATGCATGGTGAGAAACACGTCTTTATAAAAAAAAATGTTTTTCTTTTCTCTGGCTTTGGGCAAATATCTGTCTGTATGCTTAGAGCAAATATTCTGGAGTGCAGAGAAAAGGATTCTCAATAGTGCCGGCTGATACACTGGCCCAAACATGCAGGACTCATATAGTATTTCATGAACTAGCAAGTCATTTAATCTTAAAGCACATTAATGTTTTAGCTCGTTAACTGCAAATCATATACTCAAAATTAGTGCGGACCATTTTGCAAACAATGATTCAGAGTTTTACATTATTTCTTCTTTAAAACAATGGATGTCTGCAGGGTAGGAAACCTTTAAGGCACGCATTGATTTCCATTCATTTTTGTACAATATGAAAATCAAAGAGCCTCTTAAAATCTGCTTCTGGTGTGTAATTCAACACAAAATCTACAAAGCTTAAATTAAACAGAAATTAGCCATTGGTTTCCATTCATCTCCCAGACAGATAGGATTTCAAAAAATATTTCCAAAATATGAAACAGGAAAGCATGGTTTGCAAAACTGTCAGCAGAAATGGGAAGTATGTATGACTCGTTGGCTAAAACATGAAAAAATTGATAATTTTTTGAAAAAAATTATATAGATTTTGTCACTGGGATGAGAAAATTCTGTTTGTTTCAAATGTTGTTTCTTTCATTTCAAGAATTTTGAATTGTCACTATTAAAACTACATTGAAGAGAAGCAATGCTTTCTCAAAATATGAATTTGGTCAGTTCTATTCAAAAAAGGAGTTTTTTTCACTGTGGAAAACATACTGATGAACGATAATGGTAACGTATGGCACAAACTCGCACACCAACATAATCAGTCAAACAAGAGTTAGTCATCAGCGAGGGAGGAAACCATTAGTCAGCATGCCAGTTTAAAAAAAAATAAAGTTTGATCAACTTACGCACTGGTCCATGATTACTAGGAATACCTGCAGAGAGAGAGAGCAAAGAAACATTTAATTAAAGTCTGTCTCATGTTATTTTACTCTTGAAACTTTATTCATGAAACTACAAGACGAAACTGTTTTGTGTGTGTTGTTTGCCTTGAATAATTCAAAGCCCATCAACACTTTGGTCTCCAATTGGTCCCCACTGTGTCAGGAGCAGCAGCAGCCATGGCTCTGCAGAAAACCTGACCACTGCCTCGGTCCAAGAACCACCCTCTTCTGATGATAATAACAGGTCTGCTAGTGATGAAATGTCAACAGAATCAAAACTCTAAATACAGGAAAATTCTTTTCATCTGAATAAATAAGCGTGTGATCCGCAGCTTGTTGGCTCTTGGCTTTTCTCTGTGGTTTGGTGGATAGTTTCTGTATCATTTCTGAATCAGTGAATCTCTGAATGACCTGCAGGTGCTGTTTGACTGATTTGATTCAAACTGTCGGTCATAATCTTCACTGATTGTCAGGTTAGTGGGATTTCCAGTATATAAAACACAAGATGAAGCCAATCAAAAACCCTAAGAACAACTAAAATACTACTCTTGGCGATGTACCACAAGGAAAACATCATGTGTCCCTAAATGAAAGGCAGTAGGCTGGAGCTGACTTTGGCAACCCTGATTCACCCTTTCTCTGGAGCATGTGTTACCAGTGTCTGGCTGCGCCTTCACTATCTTTGTGTTTCGTTAATGTAATCAGCGGACAAATCCTACCCCGCAATTAGTGCAATTTCGGATCCTTTTTTCAATTTTCACCGCTTTGTCCTTCTGCGATTATGTTTCAGTGGGATTTTCATATTGTTTGCACCTCATTCATCACTTCATTACCAGTCTGGAGCCGCCACAACAACTGTTGGCAAGTACACAACACTGCAGCAGAAGGAAAAGCACAAATTTTGAGGTCCAATTTGCAAGAAAGCAAGCAAGCTGCAATCCCTAACCAATAGCCGCTCCGTGCGAGAAATGGAGGGCAAACAATATTGCCCTTTGAAACCAAAACACATTCTACAGTCTGATCAAACTCTCAGGCCCCAACCCCTCTTTAACCTGTGAACCTGCTTTGGAACACAAGATGAGTTGACGCTCCCTGTAAAGTGGACTGTCAACATAATTCTCCAAGTGATTCCTCTTCGGCTCTGCGGGCAACTTACAGATTTTTCTCCTCCGTCTTTTTAGGGAAGCCGTGGATTTGAGTCACTCTCAGTCACTCTCTGCCACTGACAGCTATGGTCCATAGCAACACAGGGCTCCATTTTGGGCTCTCTCTAATTTATTAGATGAAGGGTCACGTATGTCCATATATCTGCACGTGCGGGGATTTGAATATGTAATAGACCTCGCCTTGTTCCTACCTGTGAGATAAATGACTTCTATGATTAAAGAGGAAGACTTGATGACAGATGAAAGCTATTAAACCATAATTACATTTTGCACGTTCAGCATATTTGTCTTGAAACGAGGGCTGTATGTTTAATATCCTCATAGGAAATATGAGCTTCACATAATGAATAAAGGCATGTTACAGGGCCTTGGCTTTACTTATGAGAGAAATAAGAATAATTTAAGACAAAAGTGTGTCCATTCAACACCTGAGGGACCAATATTGCTACGTCACTTCCATGTGCAACATTATTGCATTTTATGCCACTGCCAAACAAGTGCTAATATTGCTTTTGATATGGCTAGACCTTGGTTTCATCAGTTCAGTGCAGATGCGGCCAAGTGTTGGATTTTTTAATAACGGCCTGTCAATCTGACAGTGAGCACCACATTGCAGGGAGACTCATAACACAGAAGAGGTGCAGGGGTAAATCCAGCAATATCTCCTTAGAGTTCACAAGCGTTCCTACAAAAACAACAAAAACAAAAAAAAAACAACTCCCATGTGCAATCAAATGTGTGGCATGTGCATGCATGGACACACACGTACATACACACAGTTTGCGCACAGGACACACGCTCATACAAACAACTGTGTAATCCTCCAATTCATCATCAAGAAAGAGCAAGAAATTACTGCACCAATGTGCTCACACCAAATCAGCGGATCAATAGCAATATAATATCTATGTACAAATCTAATCATAGCGCCATGTCTGAGAATTCAAGTCAGACAATCAAACTGAGCATCTGAAAAACCTGCTGTCAGTCCCAACAGACTGCTGCCATGAGTGTTTCTGACTGTAAGGCTGAATCAGTGTGAACGGAGGACCAGAGGGTTAGATCTTCCACCATCTGGCCTCGCCTGGCCGTCCACCACCACATCCCTGAGTGGCTGTATTAGATTTATTGAGGCAATGAGCCCCCTGCCTCAGGCATGGGATTTGATAAATGTGACTCAACTCCCGTCCAAGATTATAATGGGGATAATGCAAAAGAGCACCTTCTGCCTCAGAGTTACCACGTGAACAGGCAGAAAAATATCCAGCGTTAGTTCCCACTTGTCATGAGGTTGAGGTGGGGATACTGAATTCAGTGTTAAAGTATTGGAGGAATATTAAAAGAATGAAACATGCTATGGCGTTATCAATCAAATATTCAAGAAGTGGAAATACTCAACAAGTGCTCAGTAAGAAAATGAGTCATTTGGTATCATTGCGTTCCAAACGACCCATATGACTCTTTAAAATGTTGTCCTTATGTTTAAAGTATACTGTATGTTATGTTATAACTTAAACTACCTATTTATATATATATATATATATATATAGACACTTCCACATTGGCTTCACTTTTCAGACCCAGAAACTCAATCCTCTATTTATTATACAGAGGCAAAGTCAATGGGAAGACGTGACTAGACACACATTCACCCAGAGTGCCACAAACGAATGCAATAACACACACAAAGACACACTCCAACAGACACTTTCAGTGCGTCTGTTGCTAGCTGTGTATCAGCTGTAACGTTTGTACAGTTGGTAAATTGGCTGTTTGGGGCAAATAAACATCCAGTCCAGCAGTCAAATTCAGGCAAATGACACAAGACAAAATTTAGGATTTTGTCAGTAGAATGATGTTCTGCTGTACTTCTGTCTTTGCTTCTCACAGAGTGCAGTCATTATCCACACGATAAAAGACAGTGTGTCTGTAGGAAGTCAGTTTACTGTACATACTCAGGAGATCTGAGCACAAAACATCATTTTGGAGAGGTGCAGCCCAGAAGCAAAGGAACAATGAAGGTGCAACAATCTCTCAAGGGCAATAAGTAAAACTTTTGTTACCACCAACACCAACCGTATCACTAGTAAATTAGCACCTTAGCTAGTCTATATCTACAGAACATTGGATATACTTACATATATTTGCCGTTCCTTTGGGTATAGGGAGGTAGGAGCCCACACTCCAGGCTCTTCCATGGTAGTGCTTCTTACAGCGGCTGCAGTCTGACCCTGTGGTGTTGTGTTCACACTCGCAGCCCAGCTTCCCTTTGTCGAACACACAGCTGTTGGCATGCAGGTTGCACTTGCACCTGAGACAGAAAGATAACAACAAAAGAAAGACACATGAATTGGCATCACTCTGCGTCCCATTGAATCAATATGCTCTGGAGGGAATGCACAAAGTCTGCCCTTGCTGCGGCGTTTATTTGTGCTTTTTAAATTTTTTGACAGGGGTAAATTGAAATCCTGGTGGGTTATCTGACTTGGATCGCGCCTCCTCAAAGCTTCATTATGCTCTCCTTTAAAAAACACAAGGCCTCATTTGTTGCTGCCCCTGCGGAGAGAACAGCGATGCGAATAAGGTCACTTTTGCCACTCTGAGAGCGAAATGAAAGGCACTCTGTAAGATTTACTAATTGAGCACAAAACAGGGATCTGATAGAGAGACGATAGCATAAAGAGAAGCTGCGTAGTCTGAGAATTCTCTTTATTCTTTCTCTTCAAAGTTTTCTCTTCAAACTGTGTTATTTGGCATGGGAGCCTTCAGGCAGGAAACCCTACCGATCGACGGAGCTGGTTTATTAGACAGAACTGTGGCAGAGTTGACAGATGCTCCTGACAGGAGAGGAGAGAAGGCCCGACGGCTTTCAACTCTCAACCAAATCCAACTCCGTTCTGACCGCATGGATCAAGCGTGCTTGTATTTCCAAGCGTGTGGAAAATATTCGGTTGCAGTTTGAGTTTGTGTGTTTCTAACATCCTGGATGAGCGCAGAGTAAATTGCAGGTTTTCTGAATATAACCTTGTTTCGTGAGAGTTGTGTTTACCGCCAGTGAAGAGCTCTATCAGAGGCTGTGTTTGTTGTCACGTTGAGATATTAAAGTTTCATGTACGACATGTATTCTAAATATAACTCTCCGTATTTGATTTAACTCCTAAGAGGGTAAAAGGTTACAACTAGTGACCTCAGCTTCTCGGGAGGTTAGGGGTTTGATGCAGAAACAGTTAGGGAGGGGAGACAATCGAGTGGATCTGACACTCTACCCGTCTCCAGGGGTTGGGGCGGCTCATGGTTTCACATCATGACTATGTTTGTTTTTACAAAGTGCTTCCGAGGGAAGATTTCTCCCATTTGAGACCGAGGAGCCGGGTATCTGTTGCCTACAATCGCCAGTGAACATGAGACAGAGAAATGACAGCAGCAGTCAGAAATACATCCATTCTAATTGACTTCCTGGCCTTACTGTGACATCTCGCATTAATGATAGATAACTGCGGGAAACAAGTGAAACTATAGCCTGTTCTGTAGAGCTGATAAGCAGCAGGGAAAAAGTCAGTGGAAAAGCTCAAAAGTCTGGTAACAGCCACATATGAGTAACACTATTTTTATATAACACACAGTTGAGAGTGTAAGGTGCTTGGTTGGAACTGAATGGTTCAAAATGTATTCTATGAAACATATACTTATAGTAACTCACATCAATTTTATAGTGTGTAACAAGTGAGATTACAAATTATTTATAATTACCAACAGCTATAGATATTCATATATTAGCTTATAACCCTTTTACAGTGTGTTATAAAGCATTTATTGTATGTTTGTGTACTAAAACAGTTAACTGTGTTATCAATCACTTCATTAACTGTTCATACATTAGTTATGTGAGTAAAAACTGTTACATATACATTCATATACAAAAAGGATATATCAGTTTTATATTAGTTTATAATTATTTGTGTAAACTTTATTTATTTATAGCACCTTTCATGCAAACATGCAGCCCAAAGTGCTTCACAGAGCAAAAAGTAAAAACAAAGCTAGACAATGAATAGAAGTGAGCAAAAATAGATAGATACATGACCACACAAATAATAAAAAGTTATAAGAAATATAATCCTATAAGAAAAGAATAAAAAGAAATTAACATAAAAAGCAGAAATAAATAAACGCATGGGGGAAAAAAAAGATTAAGAACCACTGCATAGAAACCAAAGACCAGTTTGCAGTTTGACCTAAAAACTGTAACAATAAAAACAATAAAATTTTGTTTTCATTTTGTTTGGTTGTTATAGACAGATATATGTATGACAGTATGTTATAAACATTTATTAACATCTGGTACAGCCTATAAATAGGGAGGGGGATTAAAAATTAAGCTGCATTGTGAGTAATATAGAAATATCTGGGATGAGGTGCTCAAAGTGCCCAAAATAGCACAACCATTAGTGATACCAGAATCAGTCTATAAAGGTCTCACTGCATTTTACAGCAGGAGTTTGACTATTTTCAATGATGTAAAGATAATAAAACTCTTGATCATGCAGGACTTCATGTGCAAATATAGTCAGCATTATTTGCAGTTACATGATTTCCACAGCTACAGCAACGTTAAGGTTGGAAATAACTTCTGAAGTCAATCTGTACAAGAAAGCCACAGTCTTTCCTCAGGTTACGTCTTGTCTCACAATATTAGCAACCATAATGGATGCGACTGAATATCGGGCCACATTCGCAGCAACTAAACGCTACTGTCTCTTACCGCGCATTCCCCACAGTCCTTAACTTTTTAATCAATTAAAGTCCCTGCTCCATAAAATTAATGACTGGGTGTAGCTCTTCTGCCATGCAGACAGCAGCAGCTCCCTGAAGAAAAGAGCGATGAGATTTGACCTTCCACTTAATTAAAAACCAGCAAAATTTGGATCATCGGGCCCAACCGGTGCGGGTAGCACGCTGATAGAGTGGAGGATGTGGACTCAGGGGAGCTCCGGGATGAGATGCTTTTGCCGCCGGCATTGTCATATTGAAATCAGAGAGCTTTTCTGTCCCCGGTTTGGGTCGCAAGAGGGAAGAGATCCCCTGTATGTCCAGCTATTTGAACCTGCACCATTACAAAGACACATTTCATAAAGTTTTAATGACCTTTTATACCATGCAGAGCCCACTAGCAATTGGTATTATCCATTACCCAAACAAGTGACCCTCCCCTAGGAGACACTGGAGATCTAGCGTCTCTGTCCCTCCCATCAATTGCATTTCTTCAGCTGGGGGTACAAATGCTCTTAGAAAGGATGAAATGAACACTGTTATAGATGAAGTGTGTGCCTGATATTGTTGTGCATGTGTGCAGGAAAGAGGTAGAGGCAGTCATTACTGGACACTGCTTAAAGGTTCAGTTCATCAAAATCACATAACGGCATTTTCTCCCTGGCGGTATCCAACTATAAAGATAATTTCTATTTTATTTTTTCAGGTTTTGAGATATCTGTGTCTCAGATTCCTGCAACTGCCTCCTGCAGAAACTACGGCCCAGTAATTATTGTTGTCAATTGTTTTTATTAAGGACCGAGCAGGAACCTGCAAGGTCCTTATTGTATTTGGTCCGTTTCTTATTATTTCCGTTCTGCGCTTTGGGGACTGTTTTGGGTGCCTGAACGCGCACTTTTCGTGATTTTTATTTGGCAAATTCGCCAGGTGTGGTGAAAAATTACATATTCTATGCGTCACATTCAACTTGCTCACTAGGAACACCACTAGGTGGCGCTATATATAGTCAAATTTTCAGGGGCCCATAAGTCCCACATAGTATGTCGCACATTCATAAACCTCATATCCACGCGTTCGGGGGATCTAGCTGACTCTCCCTAGGTAGGCCACGCCCACTTCCGCCTAAACTTTTTTTTTTCGCTAGGGGGCGATATATACAAAACACACCGTTTACCCACTCACCCATACACGTTTGTCCGATTTGCACGAAACTTTACACGCACACTCTGGAGACCGTGCTGACAAAGTCACTAATGTGCACTATGTTGACATTTTGAAAGATAAGCGCGTTATGACGTTAGCACTTCCTGTCGATTTCGCATCAAAACAAGAACTGGATTGTTTCGTCACAATGGTCTGCCCGATTCGCACCAAATTCGTACCAATAGTTTATCATGTCTTCCTTGCACATCCTGCACAATTTTGCACAATTTCAACCAACCGCCACACGGTGGCGCTCTTTCAAAGTTTACAGCTTATATCTCAGCATCAGAATGTGCGATTCAAACGTAACTTGGCACGCTGATTGCCCATGGTGCCCTGAGCCTCCCCTAAAAAGGGCCACAAAATTCGGACACTAGGTGGCGCTCTCACAGAAAAAAACTCATTCTGCGCAAACCGTAATACTTATAAATATGAGATTCACAGGACACGTGTAGACTGCTGTCTAGAGCTCACGTACCAAATATCGCGTTTCTACCGCGTATAGCGCCCCCTACAGGAACTTTAATAAACAGCCCCGGAACAACGTTTCACCGATTTTTACCAAACTTGGTGGACTCATAATACGTGCCCAGACGCACCAAAAAGCCTCTTGGACCCATGTCCCAAATCCCACAGGAAGTCAGATTTTTTCGTTTCAATTTTTGGATTTTTTGCACTTTTGAGCTTTAACTCCTCCTACAGGATTTCTCCGATCGCCGTCAAACTTGGTCAGTACACTCATAAGAACGTCCTCTATCTAAATTGTGCTCTGTGTAACTGTACATCGAAAGGCGTGGCCGTACCATGACCTCAAACTTGACCGAGTCGCATATTTCCATTTCAAATTTTGGATTTTTACCACTTTTCAGCTTTAACTCCTCCAAGGGCATTTCTCATATCGGCTTCAAACTTGGTCAGTACACTCATGAGGAGGTGTTTAATCTAAATTGTGCTCTGCGTAACTCTACGTCGAACGGCTTGGCCATACCATGACCTCAAAGTCGGCCATTTTGACCGAATGTCAAACTCTGCTGTCATTTTAGGATTCGATTTTAATTAACTCGTCATACAGCTTTTATCAGATCTCCTTCACATTTGGTCAATACAGTCATAACGTTGTGCTGAAATTAAATTGTGCTCTGTGTGACTCTACATTTAATGGCGTGGCCGTACCATGCCCTCAAAGTCGGCCATTTTGACCGAATTTTATGCTGCCTCCATGTGCTGCTGGCTCCATGTTCTGGCACCCAATGCTGGCACTTTTGAACTTTAACTCCTGCTACAGGCTTTCTCGGATCGACTTCAAACTTGGTCAGTACACTCATAAGTGGGTGATGAATCTAAATTGTGCTCTGTGTGACTGTACATCACAACGCGTGGCCGTGTCATGGCCTCAAACTCGGCCGTTTTGACCGAATTTTATGCTGCCTCCATATGCTGCTGGCTCCATATACTGACACAATGCTGGCAATCACACACTGCTATCACACAACTTCTGAACATGAAAGCTTGGGTCTACAATAATGTCGCCTTGGGAGTGCACTGACGTCACAGTTTAGTTACGTCATCCACACGTGTTTCACAACGGCACGTGTTACGACGGCACATGTTACGACGGCACATGTTAACGACGGCACGTGTTACGACGGGACATGTTACGACAGCCCGGGACGCGGTTGCACCACAGCCCGAGTTACGTCAGAGCGAGGTCCGCCTCAACGCTGCTCGCAGCTTTAATTGGGATTATTTCTTGAATTGTCCAGACTAACTAGCACATTGCCTCTGTTGAACTCAATAAATGATCTTTTTGAATGCTGGTCATAAATAATATTCTCTTTAACTTCTTTGACCTGGTGTGGACGAATAAATATCAGAGACGATATCTCATAAAGACTGTCTGCAGGATTAAATCCCATTCTAAGTAAGAAAATATAAAGTGTGTACCATTTTTTGCACTTTGAATAGAGCAACGTTTTTACATTTAACAAGCTAGACTCGAGGCTTCACCTGATTATGAATGTTGTCATGACCTTCTCAGTTGTACATTACCTTCTTTAATCCTCACATTGAAAAAAGAACACCTTGTGAATAATGTGATACAGATTCTGGTCTTTATTCTGACTAAATACATTTGCATGCTAAATGAAACAAAGAGCAAATCTCTACAGTGAGGTAAGGTGAGGTGAGGGTCTGGTTTATGTTCATATTCTGGAGTAGACAGCCGCAGTGCCCTGTGTCTTCTCGTCCGGCTGCTGCCTAACCTTGGTTTCTCCTGGCTGTTTGGCACTGTGGTGACAGGCTCACCATGTCTAACACAGCTTTTCTTCCTCGTGACAGCTTCTAGCGTCTCTGATTCAAGACAAGAGAGGAGGCACAGAACTCGTTAAATAAGAACCTCAAAGTGAGAGAGCCTGAACTGACAGGGGAAACTTTCATTTTTGTTGCTCATTTTCAAGTCGAACCTTACAGACACTTCCAAGGAAAGTAACATTAAAGCCACTGATTTCATAAAGTGTAAGTTTTCTTTAAGGTAATCAACTGGGAATAAATGTTCCCGGTCTTGACCACACAAGAACTTAATATAACTGAAGTTACTGGTAAGTAATGTCCACCTTACTCCTATTTCCATGATACTTTGCCTCAATTATGGGATCACTGAACCAGTGTCCGGTTCATACAGTGACATATTTATCTACTTTATTGATTTCATTGCTGCTGATGGTGAAGTGATGCATCTGCAGACTGTGCAGCTTGTCCCTGTTTGCTAATGCTAAGTTAGCTTAGTTTGTTAGTGCTACCTGAGAACACTTAGATTATTCACCCGTGCAGAGCAGAGGGCAGAGGTATGATTGCATTACCCCATTTAAGGCGTGTCAGGTTGTTCCCACATCAGTCATGCCCATAATTCATGCAAGGTATCATGGGGCTCGGGAAAAAGGTGAATTGATTTTAGCAAATATATCCCTTCAGGTTTTGTCCACCCACACAGATGTTTTTACTTATTTGCCTAATTAGGCCGCTCAAGACAATGTGGGTGTGTACAGACTGAGCTTGATTGACATCTCCCCTGTTCTCCTGTTGTGTAAGGTGGGTCAAATTTTCATTTGCTGTATATCTGCCTTTTTTTTTTTCGCAGGAGAGATTTCGACATGTCGCAGTTAGAGAATCGCAGGTGTAAATAATAAACTTAATGATGGCTGAATTTTTTTGGTTTCCAGGTATTGTGCATGGTCCCATCTGTTTTTATGTGTTTTCATTAAGCACAAACAAAAAAGTGGAAACAACAGAAGTTCAGAAATCTCAAATTTGCAGTACATCTGCTGTCATGGCTCACTGAGCCATGGGGTCATCGTTAATGTTATGAGTAACACCTATAACTTTCCTTCCATGTCGAATCAGAATAAGTGAAAACACCCGTGTGGGTGTGCAGGGTCTTTACTAAATGTGTGCAAACCAGTGGCATTAAAGATGAACATAAGGCTTGATAGACGTGTCAGTTCATGGGCTAAGTTTATATAAAAAGCTGATTCAACATCTTGGCTAACCATCGTTCCAATGGCACTTCAGTGACTATATATCAGTGCAGCAGGTTCTGCCTACACGTTGAAATATAATCCTTGAATTGTAGCTGGAACAATGTGAGCACGCAACTTAGATGCCCCCTAAAAAGTTTACTTTTCAATCAGTATTTAAATACCTTGACATCTTTTGACCTGCAATACACCAAGTGCTTCTAAAGACTGCACTATTTACAGCACTGTGTCTGTTTCATGTTGGACCCTATGGTTCAACTTGGGTTCTCTTTCCTTTTTTTGTGGAGGCAATGATGTTTTTGACCTAATTGATTGTTTGCAGCTGCGGTGGTAGGGTATAATTTCCTGAGGCTCACAGGGCCAGGTCGTACACTGATGAAGAGCTGGTAGCTACAATGTCTGCGCATTGGTCACCACTAGTATGATGATAAGGAAAATAAATTACATATTATCTACCTTTGGGGGGAAAAAATAAAACAAACAGTGGCAGCAAATGTTCTCAGATAAAAACCTGAGACAGTTTTCTAAAACCTGCAAATGTTTATGCAGGCGTTACATGTTACATAAAATGGCTGTACAGTATTTTAGAATGGGAAGTTCTTTTTTTTCTTCTTCTTTTTTCCATTAGAGATTTAACCCATGACTGCCACTCTGACTGATAAGACTGACTGAGCAAACCAGCCTCCCTCAGCTCTATATCTCACCTGTTCCCTCACACAAGTCGCCCATGGTCAGAACCTGTAATGCGCCTCCATGCTGTATAAATACATACTGAAGTTTCCTGAAACTTTCCTCGACAAGACACTTGGAAAGTCTCACATATCCTGACTAGTGATAGCTCTGACAGATATGGAGAGATCAAGGCTGTTGAGTGAAACTTTGGCCTTGCTGAAAGTTTTAGATGAATGTCAATGTGTTACCTGGATAAACTAGAATAACCTGCCCAACACCTTACAGGGAATGGTAGGCTGTTTGATGTCTTATACATGAGAGGAAGCAACACTGTGATACTGAGCTGCACAGGGAGCAAAACGGGAAAATTTAATTTTAAAGTCAGGAATTCGATCCTGTTTCTATTATGATTATTAGTTGTGGGATCCTCTGTCCTTCACTGAAACAGAATCTCAAACAAAAATGATAGATTATACAATGTTTTACAATCTTTCTCATTCTGTTATTGGAAAATTATGTCAATGAGTTCATGAAAGTGCTAATATTATAGATCCCTAAAAAACGAAATTTCCACCAGTTAAAGAAAGAACATTATAAATAAAATCCGTTTTTGGAGTTAAAGAAGAATGATTTAGAGGTCGGTGGTCAGCTTCATGTCAAAGACCACAAATAAACCAGAAATCTTGGTGTAGTCATTGGCTCAGACGTACATTTTGATACAACATCACCCTACTACCTTCTTAAAAATGATTAAGCATTAAATTATTTACTACTGCAATGGTGTCTTTACAAGTCATTCTCTTATGTCAATCAGACAGCTGCAGTTGATTCAGAGTCCTCACAAGAAGGTGGACCGCATCACTCCAGTTCTCAAATACTTCCTGTGTCAAAACATCCATCCATCCATCCATCCATCCATCCATCTTCTGTAACAGCTTATCCTCATCAGGGTCACGGTGGGGCTGGAGCCTATCCCAGCTGACTGGACAAGTCGCCAGTTCATCACAGGGCTGTGTTGAAACATTTATTTTAAAATGCTGCGATTGGTTTATGAAGCACTGATTTGTTTACTTCTGATCTGCTGCTCTCTTATTTATTGTCCAGACCTCTCAGATCTTTAAAATCTTTGCTTACCACTGGCTTTGGTTAAATTAAATTTAAGACTGCTCACTTTGTATCTTGCCCCTCACTGTGACAGTACTGTAATCACTATTTAATCTGTTTATTCAATTTAGCTTATTTTTTATCTTCTATTTTATTTTGCTCTTTTATACACTGACCTACAAATAAAGTATTGGATAAAGGTTTGACCTCCATGTTGTTGGGAAATACACGATTTAAAAAAAAAAAAAAACTGTTAACTGAATGAAAGGGATATGAATGTTAGGGCACTTGGACTTGAAAGGTGCTATAGAAATTTCATGTGAGAAAACATATTCAACGTTATCTTGAAAATAATTTATTCAAATATTGTTTATTCATTTATCATTATATGCAACATAGTTTGCATAATGGCATCTAAAAATAAACATGGAGTTTATACTGTTGAATGTTGAAATGGGCATAAATGTGCAACCTAACTTGAATTTTTAGTTTCATATCAACAAATTAGCATAAGGCAAACGTTAGACTGCCTTTAGCAAAAGAACGAAGAAAAGGAAAATGTGTCTTATGTCAACAAAAGTAATTTCATCAGGAACACGGAAAAAATCCAGCTGACATAATGAGTTTGACAGCATCACTTTACAATGACTTCTTCCTTTTTTACATTTTTTGAATGGCATTGAACTTTTTCACAAGGAGAGGAGGGGAGTCACAGAGTCACCTCATTACACCGGGCTGTGTCACCGTGAAATTGAAGAGTCCGATTAGGCTTGTTTTTTGGCGCTCTGTGCTGTGGCCAATTTTGTCATTCTTCGGGGGTGGAATGTAATACATCTCAAGCAAATTGTTTGCGTCCCCCATTGAAATATAAAGTAGCCCCGCCAGGGCTCCCCAAATTGTTGGAGAAATATTAGGAATGGATCACAAGTTAATTCCCCCTGCTTCAATTTTCTGCTGAGGCGAAATGAAATTTGAATTTGCGTAGCTTGGCCCACTGCCACTGAAAGACTGTGATTTGTTTCAATGACAGGGCCTATTATTGAAGTTGTGCATTGATGTAGGCATACAGTATGGTAATGTCTAACCCCCCCTCATCCCACCCTAGCCCTCATGGTTGAGGGCCGTCTCATTCATGTGATGTAAGCCACTGAGACAAGGAGGAAGCTGCGAAGAAATCGGCATACATATTGGAATATGGAAATCGGAGGCAAGCTGAATGGTCTGTGTGTGTGTGTGTGTTTGAGCACAGAAGCATGCAAGTGTTGCTTACTGCATGCACTCACCTACTACAGTATGAAGGATGAGAGTATAAATCTATTTTCAGAAAGGTAGTACGTTAATGTAATGAGAAAAAAAACATGTTTTGGTACTGCATTACACACACATGAACCTATACTGTATGTATATATATATATATACATACATATACACACACACACAACATGCACAACATGCACTCATGAAGCCACAACAACCATGTCTCCTCCACTGCTAGTAAAGCTTGATCATAGAATAACTGTAGCAAAAACGACATGTTGATGCTTTCACTATTCATGGCTGCTGTCCCACCAGAGACAGCTTATGTTGATGTACTCTCTCCATATATTATTTACAAAGAAAGCCCGGGCCTTAATGAGCACTAATTAAACGCTGGAGACTGGGAGATGACTGGCAGAAAACATCGCAGCATGTGACAGGCATCTGGTGGAAGATAAGTGAACAGGCGTTGGCAGAGCTGGTGAAAACCTTACGGTGGTAGCGAACTAACGCTGGGGGTCGTGTGAACCTGCACTTGAACCTGACTTTCAAACTCTGTCAATCAAGCTGGCTACAGCTGTCACGGTTCACAGGGCACGGGCTTGGAGGATTGGAAGCATGTGTGTGTGTACAGTATGTGCGAGACTGGATAAAAGCCAGAGGGTTTGTGTGTTGGCTTGTTTGGATATGTGAAGGGCAAGACTGCAGTGTAGCCACTTAAAGGGGCAACGAGATTCCAGTCCGGTACTGCTATGTCCATGTCTATGTTTACTTTCACTTTCAGCCACGTAAATGTCTCCAAACACATTTTCAACTGCTAAATAATGGTCAGTAAACACCTCTGTTGGCTCTTTGCTCTTAATAGCAGGGCTGTATATTTTTAAATGCCTCTTCATCAGCACCACACCTCATACAGAAGTTGTTTATTATAGCCACTGAAAAACATCCTTTTTGAATTACTTTATTCTGGTGATTTCTTCTCTCACTAAATGATAGTCTAAAAGCTATTCCAAAGGCTGTCATTACTGGGGAGACATACTGAATCCTTTTAAGAGATCTAATATAGAAAATATCAAATCACCATTATTTGTGGAACTTAGACGTCCCCAGGTTGTTAAAACTCAACATTTCATAAACCAAACCACAAGTCCTTAATGATGGCTACCGCTTTGCTCATTAGCTACTCACAGATCTCTTTAACTCCAGAGGATAAGATGCCATGTTTAGGTCGCCTAATAGAGGCTGACAATGGTGAAAGGTGAATCAATTAAAGCCCCTTTTGCTGGGGTCAGAACAATGACAGTAAAAAGAATGGACAGCACATGAGTTACATCACCGATATTCTGTTTTGAAGCTTAAAATATGCAGCGTTGGCCGCTGCCATGTTGCATGTGCTGCCTCTTTCGCCTCCCGGCTAATCTAAATATCAGCAAAGACGTGGAACATCTGTGGACCTGAGTCGGGCCAAATGATGCCTGGGGTGCTCTAATAAGCCATCTGTAACGGCACCTAACTGTCAATCTAAGCAGCCACGCTGTTAATTAAACATAACTTTAAGCCTTAATATAATTTGAATGGTTGAGTTAAAAAAAAATTCAGACTCAGTACAGTTGTCATGAACGGAGAAATTAGCTATAGAGACCAAAACTGGTTTTTGTACCAGGCTGTAAACATGTTTATTTCTGCTGTGAAGTTGGACATTTTAACATGGGGACTTATGGAGGAATGTTCTATAGCCAGCCTCAAGTGGTCACTTGAGGAATTACAGTTTTTGGCTTAATTTCCCAGACACAGAAGTTGCCGCTTGGGTCAGACTACACAATATCAGTACGATTTGGATCTGTATCATACATGATGCCACTATTTTTTATATTGTTGTTAAGAGAAGTTGGTCCCGAGCACCTTCTTCTCAGTGACATCATGCAAGGCATGAAAGACAACAAGCAATGATTGGTCAGGAGGCATCGTCTAATCTGTCGGCAACAACACAATTTACCTAGTCTGACACAGTGACAATCTTAACAGACACAAATATTGTGTAGTCTGACCCCGGCATGACTTCGCTGCACTACTTAACCATGTAGTATATATCCTGTCAACTGTCTGGGGATGATATAAAATGCACACAGTGGATCAAGAACTGAACTTTGGCAATGGGTGATTCAAATAAACAGCAGGCTTTGACACAGTCTTCAGCAGACATGAAAAGAAAATACATCCATCTGAGGCAGCGAACGTCCCAAAAGGGAGAGAAACAGAAATTGCTCAAAGATGAGGGTGAATTTGGGTTCAGGAATCTTTTGCATGTAAAAATACTGAAGGAGGGAAAAGTATAAAAACATGGGCTGGGTTAAGAGCCAGCTACAAAGCTAGTCATTCACTGTGGGACTGCAGTGCTCTGCCATCTTTGCAATAGTTGAAACATCATCCTATTATGAGTCAACCTTTTTAGAGAACAAGAAACTATAGAAACTTACGGATTTACTTGTGTAATAGTATAGAATCTGCACAAATTACCATCTTGCAGATTGCATTAGTCAGACAAAAGTGCACTCAGGACTCAGAAAGGATGTTACAGGTTTAATTTGGGTAATAAATGAAAATTGAGCAGAGCGATCATAGACTGTAAACGGTGTATGCCAACGATATGGTAAGATTGTTCAAATCGATGTGATGGCACACAGCGAGGATAATGACTTCATGTTTCAAACAGAGTTCCTGCATGTCCCTGCACTCCTTTATCTGAGGAATGATCATGGAATGTGTTAGTTTTTTAACATAACATACTTAATTAACAATCCATCAAGATGCACAACAACATCTTTCACTCAAACACTCCAGAGGGAATATTCAATTATTCCCTCATGATACAAACTGTCCTGCCTTATGAAGCTACATGGGGGAGAGACACAAAAATACTGAGATGGCTATTTTTTTAGGATAAAAAGATATTGAAATGTCAGTAGTTTAAATGAGGCATATTAGACAGTAGATGACATGGTGTAATATCATTTCACTGCTTTTCCTGGAATTTCTATATGCAGCCATTGGAAGCACACTCCGTATCCTCGGGGTTTAGATCTCCTGTATGTGGTACAGCGGGGTGCGATGCCCGTCATATGAATGCACCGTGGAGGAGTTACAAATTTAGACTCTTTTAAAGTGCAAGATACATTTGAAGTGTGCGTGATACGGTACTTTTATGAGTTCAGGATTCCCACCGGGAGAGGGAGATACGGAGTTTGTCTATAGCTCGAGGGGAACATTGGGGAGCATATAATAACAGTAAAATGTCTCATCTTATCTTTTCTTTTGTATCCAATTTGCCTTTGAAATAATGCTCTTGTATACCTTAGAGGGAAGGTTCAGGATAAAATTTGCTTTTGTTTAACATTTGTCAGCGTAGAAAGCCCGTTTGGGGAATAAAACATCCCTCTTTTTAATTCCTATAAACCTGCAGACATGGTTAACATTCGATATTCTCACATCCTTACAGCATTTTCAGTTTTGAGACCTGCTGGTAAACAAAATGGCATATTGTCCTAAATGAAACTGATTAGATCTTGCCTCCTGAAACAGTTATTTTTGGCAGTTATGTGAGCTAGTGAGATATTTCCCATCAACGTATGCATTGCTTTAAGTCTTTACTAGCTATGGCATTTCTTATGTCTTAATGGTGCAAGGCAATTTTGTAAATTACTCGTTTCAAACTAGCTAGTCAGAGCTAGCAAATGCTAAAATAAAACTGAATTTCTCTTGCATAGAAAACAAATGACAGACTTGCATTTGCATTCACTAGGATTGGGATTTTAAGGTCACATGTACAGTATTCAAAGTTAATTTATCAACTAATTAGTCTCCGCTGCTTCATATCTTTTATGGTAAATGAGGTTTTAGCATTTATAATGTGTGAATGAATAATTTTTCAATCTTCTTTGATGTTTTTATTTTGTCTGGGATCTGCATTTTTCTCTTTGTCTACATTAAATTAAACTGAACTAAATCTTGACGTAAAACCTGTGACCCTGCTGAAAAGTGATTTTCTCTTATGATGTACTTTTGACAGCATGTTTGTATACTAAGTAAATAAGAGAAAGGAGCAGTGAAGTAAGAAAGAGAAAAAAAAAACATGAGAAAAGGTTCAGGAAAAATAGAGAATGACATGGGGGGGTGAGAGAAATAGCACATTAGCACTTATGGATTAGCTGCCTCTCATTCCCAGGCCCTGCTGCAGCCCTGTAGACGTGCAGCTCTGACCGCGCGGCCAGCCGGTAGCGGTCATGTCTTAATTAACGAGCAGACATCTGATCAATAAGTGAGGAACGATGGAGAGGGAGACGTGAAAGGTGGGACAGCCTGCACGGTTCAAGGTTTTTGTTTTCCGTTGATGTGGAATAACATTAAAAATCAATAGCACGGCTAGCCCCGCCAGGTGAAAAAAATAATCCCCCTTCTACCTTTTTTTTTTCTTATGTCTGCCCATCACCCATCACTGTTCTATCACACAAGATCCTCGTACAAGATGGTTTTGTCCCAGTATTTCCAGTGCAATGTGATTCTGAGCCTTGTAAATCCAGTTTTATAAACATGTTCTCTGTAACAATTCTTAGATTATTAGAGAGAAATCTGACTCTTTTATGCTGTCATGGGTGGATTCTGAAGCTTCGCAGGATCATAGATCTGACTGATACGTCATCGTGTTTTATTGGTGTGCCTGTTTTGCTTCAACCTGCCTCGGGCGTTTAAGTTTGGGATTTGTTCTCGTAATTACTTCTGAGGAGCTGTAGATAATGAGCTGATGTTCATTAAAGATTTGTACTCACAACTTGTGCAAAACCACAAATGAACCATGCTGATGCTGTTTTATTTACTAATTTAGTTAGGTCAAGTATTTTGGTTGCTTGACTCCTTCTTCAAATTGCAAATATTACTATACAACTTTCTTTTCGCTTTAGTTCAATTTAAAATTAAAAGTTTCATGTGAGCATGAAAAAAATCAACACTGTAAGATGTTACAACCACAAGTTCATGGATCAAATGCCTTGTATTTCCCTCAGGTGTAATATTTAACCCTACTCCAGACAAGTTAATAGTGGATGATTCTGCAAAACCTTGCATTAAGTTCGACGACAAATGCCAGCATTTTAAATTCTTGCCTTTTACAATATCTATATTTGACATTTAAAGTGTGATTAGGTAGAGAAAGATTGTGATTATGGCAAATAAACCATGCTTAATAGGGTTAATCTAATTTAATATTGTTTATGCAAGGGGTTAATAGGAGTTCAGCGTAAGTTCAGGGTTGGATTTCTATCAGTGATAGCACTTTCGCACCATAGACTGATGTAACATGTGATCAATCTGTATATTTATGCTACTTTATTCACTGCGATAGAGAGTGGGCGTCACAGTGAGCAGAAGGTTTGCAGTGGAAATGGATGTGTGTAACTTTAAAAGGAGAAGATAACTTATTCAGCATGTTCACGTTATCTTCACTCTTTTTAATAGCTTTTTTTCTCAGATGTTGATCCAACTTGCAGGCCTCCACCCAAGATTCCACGCAGCAATCATAGTCCTGTTCCGTTTATGACCTCTCCAATCAATGATAATTTTCATTTCTTAGCAGAAGATGAGGTTTGGGAGATCTTAATCAATTTAAAAGATTCTTCTCCACTCTATGATAACTATGACAGTAAACTACTAATATCTATACATGAGTTCATTGCGAGAGCTCTCACGTTTTCCATTCCTCATTGGAAATTGGAATTGTTCCACTTGAACTAAAAATAGCCAAGATCATCTGTGTTCATAACGATGATGAGCCAGCTGTTTTCACCCATGATAGACCCATCTCCGTTTTTGGCCTTCTATATCAGAAGTAGTTGAAAAGCTCGTCTATCAAAGATCAATCAAAAACATCTTGATAAATAAACGAGGCAGAACCATTCACTGATCATTGTGGAAGCACAATTTGATTTGATTGTTTTTAAAGCATGGCAGGATGTCTCCATGCATTCAGAGCTCTGACATTTGTGGACATATCCACAGGTTACCTGACACTGCAAATATTCAGCTGTGCATGAGTGAAAGTTTATCAGCGTTTGTGGAGTATTCTGGGAATTCTCAGATAGGATGGCCATTCTGTGATAACGCTTTCACATTTTGGTTGTAGCCAGAAGGCTGCTGAGACTGGTGGGAACTCTAATCAGTCTCTCCCCACCCGCCTCCATCACCCTCTTTCAAGTGAGTTACTGATCCACCTCTGGACAGAAATCGTATGTTTATTTTCTTTTCTTTCTCACTGCAAACTTTTGGTGGAAAATTGAATTTGATGCCCAGGGGCAGGATGGAAAATTGGGCAAAATAGCTTATTTCCCCCCTACCCAACCTTTTGCTGCTATTTGTAATGAATGGCAAAATAAGATATCTGTGGGATATGCTATTCTCTGCTGGGTAGCAGGCCTTGCAATTTAGAACTCATCAATTCATGTTTACAGTACGAGTGTGGATATTGGAGGACTGTGTCTGACTGCAGAACATGTATATCTCTGTGATAGGGCTGAATTGGAAAAATCACATGCCACCATTATGAAAAACCTGTTGTGGCATGTGATCAAACACTATCAAGCATCATGAAGTGTTTTTTTTGCCAGTTATGGCAGCTCATGTTCAGTGACTGATGTGCTTGTTATTAGCAGTCAAAGATGATTAAAGATAGAAATATGTGAAAATGTGTGTTATTTAAAGCAAAAACTGTAGCTTGGTCATAGATTAAACCATAAATCTACTCATTATTAAAGAGGGCAAGGCTAAATTTGGAACCACAGCTTGGCAATTCTAAATGTCTTCACGTTTCGCTGATATGTCTCTGATGATTACCATTTAATCAGCTGCAAATGCTCTTAATTACAAGATTAGTCTCCTACCAATTAGCCAACGTGCTAATGGTTCTAATCTGCCATTGAAGTCGACTGAATTCTAATTAGGGACTAACTGTTTCAATTCACCCAGGGCCCATCTAATGGGTCATTACCAACCTAGTTATCCTCATATAAACCAACTGCAGCAAGCAACACAGGTCCCATTTGGAGAGCAGCTGTAGAGGCTTTTATGACCAACATGTGGGCCATTTCCATGCGTCATGAAACGACAATGTTTCCATTCCCTGAAAACCACAGAGGCATTCTGATGACTCACTGATGAAAATATTATACACAGAAGCGTCGCAAGCTGTGTTAATGACATATGCACTCAAAGTCTTTTTAATGTCGCAAAAAAATTGGAAAATGAGTCAACCAGAAACTCGCCTTCACCACAACAAGTGTTTAAAATCAAACATTCTAATATGACGAGTGGCTGTTATCTGTTATTAAATATAAGTCAGTCTCCAAAATCATACTATCATCATCCTCGTTTCCAGTAATAAAATCTGATAAATGCACTGAACGCTACCCGCTCAGCACCAAATAGCAGACAGACAATGTTAGCGACAAGTTGGTGAACATAGTGGAGCATTCAGGAGCAGGTTGGTAGGTGGAGACCAGACCAGAGCTAAAAGAAGAGTGAAAATTGCACCTACATTAACAAGATGGCCATGAACAAGACTCTATATGAATGCTAACATTGCTAACAAGTTTGGCATATGGACTTTATAATAATAATATGTCCATGTTGTGTTTACAGCTTGCCCCCAAGTTTCATATAATTATTCATCAAGAAGAATTCATCAGAACTGTTGAACACTTTAGAGAGCAGCCCTTAAATCATTATAACATCATATAATGAACAGTAAAATAAGAAATC
Organism: Argyrosomus regius; assembly: GCA_946959425.1. Taxonomy (NCBI): domain Eukaryota; kingdom Metazoa; phylum Chordata; class Actinopteri; family Sciaenidae; genus Argyrosomus; species Argyrosomus regius. The sequence goes on along the minus strand of OX336892.1, from coordinate 21,322,089 downwards.
AGATTTGTCTTCAGTCTCTTCTCTTCGGGGAGACCAGTAAACCTTCCTATTTATGTAGACGATGGTAATGAGCCCGAACGTACTGTACACACACAGATCTTTGACTTCTGGCTAAAGTCTGCTTCAATAAGGCTGTAGTTGTTTTTCATCAGACAATAAAAATGCCACTCAAACATTTCTATATTGTCCATGTATTGTATCTTTTATTAGCTTTTCCCTGCTGCCATATAGCCAATGTCCTCTCTGTACCCTGTATTGCATGAAAGTCAATAATAAACTTAACTGAACTTGTTTCATTTGGACTAAAAAGTACGATATTAAACAGGTTCAGAAGACCATTGTATATGGTGATAGGCAATGTGTGTTTGAACTGTGGATGTCAATATTTGTAGACTGAATACACCCTGGAATAGTTTGAATTGTAAAAAGAAACTTTGTGTGATTATACAAAGTTTTGTGATGATGTAAAAACATTCATATTCATCAAATGTCATAGTTAGAGAAAAACAGGACAACAATGTTGTACAGCAAAACATTTAAACACGTACGTTTATGTGCTACCTGACCCGATAATTGTAATATCGTATTACGGCATTATGAGATGTCTGTGGAATCTTGATGTGTGTCTGCAATAAAAAATTAAAGAGAGACACGTATTAAAACTCCTCTCTTCGCCACGGCTCACAGGAGGCAATCTCAGCCCTCTGTCCTTGTCAAGTTAGGGTTATAATAAGTAATTTAGGAGTCTAGAGTTCAGTATCTGTGCAGGCTTTTTCCTGATTCCAGACTTATTTTAGGAACTGAATTTTGGGCTCCGTTGAACTCATTCTACTGCTACCTAAGAACTTTGTGCTTGTAAACACTGAGCAGTTGTGCAAGACTTACAGAAAGGATGAGGAGGCACTGGAGCTTGTTTCGACCAGGTGTAATCAGTGTGTAATGTGTCAGTTCACTTAATCCTCCTTATCAAGGTGCTGTGGACTGTGGCAGTTCACTTCACTGGTCTTTCTAAAATCAATCATCATCATGTCCATTTGTGGAAATTGGGTAACAAGATATGTTGGATTTTACACCAAATACTTCATACAAAGTATTTTCACAGAAAAAGGTAGGTTCGTTTATACCAGGGGTGGTCAACCATGTATCAGTATGTAGTCTTTGATTCCACCTGATCACCTCAGCAGGTGATCTCACTGAAGAGTTCTCCCCCTCTACTTGAAGTGGTGCTAATTAGTGTGTGGTGTCTTTGTTTGGAATGAAAACCTGCAAACTGCTGGCTCTCAGTAGCACAGAGTTGGCTACCCCAGTTAATACTGGCAGTCTGTGATAATTATAATGTCATAAAGTCTATCAATTCATCCAAAGATCCAAAGATATTTATCCGGCTTTATCAAATGCTGTGGATTAAGATGTATAAAACTCTGCCACGACTGAAACTGTAGAACTGTGTGTACGTGCACTGTTCAGTCATTGCGGAAATGGGTGCACTCCCACAATCATCAATAAATGGATGAAAAAAACGCTTGTAAACATCAGTTTGAATATTGATACTTATGCCCGCTCCACCTCTCATTACCTCTGTCAATGTAAAGACTGGCAAAGAATAACAAGTGTAATTTCACCGATTTTGTTTCATATGCAAAGTTCTCCAACATCAGAATGGCTGCAGTTATTTATCACGTATGTGCCATTAATTCAGCACATGCATCTGTAAAGCATCATCACAGTGATATCTCAACTATTAATGATTATTTGATATATCTGATACTGAAACTGGCTTCACAAAGTGTTGAACAGTGTTTCAAATCCATCACTTGATGTACCATTTATGCATCTGTATGTTGTTTGAAAATGTTTCCTTGGACAAAGGCCAGTTTTAATTTACAGAAAATTTGAGGCTCTTATTGTGAAAAAAACTGTGACAAAGATTCACGTTATTCCACTAAGTGACAGTTGAAGGCAATAAATTGCAAAGGCGCGCTGCGGTACACCAACAAAGGTAATGAAGAAGACTCCCACGAGTAAACACAGACGTAAACCATGCACAATTTTTAAATAAAATATCTATCTTTTATCAGGAAGGAATTAAACTCAATATGTTTCATTAGACCTTAAGGAGACACACGATGCTTTTTGGGGAGAAACACTGAGTGGAAACATAACTTTTGTTTACCATCATTAATTTAAATTTGGTTGTGAAACTAGAATATAATTCAAAATCCACTACTACAATCTATTCACCTATAACTATATATAACTAGTAACTATAGTCTCCAAAAGTAGAATGGGAGCCGGAGCCTTCAGCTATCAAGCTCCTCTCCTCTGAAACCAGCTGCCAGTATGTGTTCTGGAGGCAGATACCCTCTCCACATTTAAGGGCAGGCTTAAAGGCAGTTTGCTGGTGGGTTCAGTGGATAAAGTTCAACCTGGTTGGAATGTGCTGTGTAAGCCAATGGAAATAATAGGTTTCAGAGCACAGTGCTTCCATTGCTGCATTGTGTCTGAAAGGGCCATAAGACTGTCCTTTCTGATGGAGCTTATAGTTAGAGCTGGCTCAGGTGAGCCCTGAACCATCCCATAGTTATGCTGCTATAGGCCTTCGCTGCCGGGGGGACTTTCCATGATGCACTGAGCTCTTCTCTTCTTCTCTCCCTCTAACTCTCCCTCTACACACATTCATGTCCCAGTAATGCATGTTACTAACTTTGCTTCTTCCCTGGAGTTTTTCTGCTCTCTCATCTCACATGTCATGGATGGTGTAGATGCTGCAGTGGTCCCGCTTGATTGCCACTGCCAATACTATTGATATTATTATTGTTATAAATATTGGTCACATTTCTGTAATAATTATAGTTGTAGTCACCCCCCCCCCCCTCCCTAAACCTAACCGGTCATGGCAAATCGCAACTAACATGAGGTTCTGCCTCTCAAAAGGAAGTTTTTGTTGCCACTATCACTGTGCTTGTTCATGGTGGGAATTATTGGGTCTCTGTAAATATCACAAAGAGTGTGATCTATATATCTGTTATGATTTGGAGCTATATAAATGAGGAAATACGAGTGAGAAATATGAATGGGTCTTACCTGCCCTGCACCTTGATGTCAGAAATGGCATAGAAATATCTGGACAGGTTATTCTCATCCACCATGGTGGCTCCAGTGGCTGGCTTCAGCAGCTTAATCCTCAGATCAGTGATGGTGAAGAAGTCCCTCAGGTTCTTGGTGGTATCCAGCTGGCCGTACAGCGAGGCCATGTTGTGTAGCCGAGGCCCGGCAAAGAGGGCAAAGCGGTCTTTTATCTCAAAACGTACAGTCTTGTCATTCTTCCACACATAGCCTCGGGAGTAGTCCTCAGTGCAGATGATATCCAGCAGGGTGCGCTGGGTGAGGTCATTGACTGTCTTGGGTTCCATGGTGAAGGCGTCCAGGCAGTCAGTGGCATAGAACTGGTATGGGGTCCAGGTCCGACCGTAGTCGAGCGACTTTTCCAGGACCATCTGCTCCGGTCGGCCTGACTCAAAGGTCAATATGATGTCGTCAGTCAGCTCGATGGTTTTGTTCCACGAAAGCGTGATGTTAACCTGGAGCGGCTTTGGGTATTTCTTCCATGAGGTGGACTGCCAAAACGTTGTGGGGTTGCGACCCTCAAAGTCAAACATCAACTCTGGAGGATGAGCCAGCTCCTCAGTGGTGGCGTCACATTCATTGTTGCACATATAAGGATTCTCCTATAACAAAGAAAAGACAAATAGATACACACATGTAAGTTTACATGGAAATCAAGGTGCTGACATTTTCATAGTTAGGAGCAGATTTATATTATGCACAGAAGAAGTTGTCAACTGTGGATTTATTAGTGTATATTGAGAAATAAGAGATAACATAAGAACAATCCCTGGCAGTATCTGTAACAATTCAAGAAATACACAAAAGGCAGACCCATTGAGAATAAAACAAAACGCCTACAGTACATGAGAGGCAGATCATAAAATTAATTTTTCACAATTTGCTGACAAGTGGTTTAGAGAATGACTTAATTGCTTTTTGTGTTAGACTGTGTGAGTTTCCTGTTGTCTCCTTTGGATTGGACCAGAGAGCAGCTTTCCCTGCTAGCTGAGCAGTAAGTAACCCTACAGCAAACTAACTGATAAAAGTTTGATCACAACGGTGGTGAAAAATGAGATATGAAAGCCCGGGCTGCAAATATCTAAAAATTTTAACACGCCGGTTCACTTTTGTGCAGGAGGAATTTTGTACAACAAATTGGACAAATGGTGGAAAAAGTCTGGATAAGCTACGCTCTGTAATTTATATAAGGGAAGTTATATTATATTATATTATATAATATAAAGGTGCTTTAATATTTACTTTTTAAATAAAATATCCAGAAGAAAACCCTAGAACAGTTGTTAGTTATGAAGCAGCTCGCTGTAAAAGTCCCACCCTCACAATTACAAGTCCTGAAGCATCTCCCAGGTCAGCTGTTGGTCCACTTTGCCTCGAAAGGTTATTTGTTTTCATAATGCCTCATTGGCTCTCCATCCTATCACGATTCCACCGCCGTATTCAATAGCATTTCTATCACATTCAGGCCAATGTGTATTTTATAATCTGAGCAAGCAATGCTGGCCCCATAGCTGGAGGAGACAGTGACCCTCTCATTAAGATGACACTGTGGATCCCATATTCTCGTTCAGCGCCATTCCTGCCTCCACTGCCACCCAAATTGCCAGTGTAATTGATATTCCTGTGTGGTATTTCAGCTGAGATGGGAATGGAATCCCGATGAGTGTTTCTTATGAAACACGCAAAGGGACATGCATTTTTCATGGGCCTGTGTCTGCTCTGTACCATAGGCATCCACCGAGTCTGGATGTTTGTGTAAAGCGTGTTAGTGGTGAGAAAGAGGAGCTCTTGATGTGTTTGTGTTTATTTGGGAGAGGGATCGAGAGCTCTGAATGTGTTTGCTTGTGTGTGCACATGCAGTCTGTATATGTGTGTGTGTGTGTGTGTGTGTGTGTGTGAGTGAATGGCAAATAGAGAGAGAGAGAGAGAGAGAGAGAGAGAGAGAGAGAGAGAGGCTGAAACAGAGCCAGAGAGCACAAGACACACTCCAATTGACATTCCTCTCACCTCTGCTCCAGGAACAATGAGGTTAAGTGCAGATGAGATTCAGATCAACTGTAAAGCGGTTCGATAATCAGCAATCATCCGACACTCTACACGCAAAATTATCTAAAGGTGAGAACAGTGCTATCTGAAACATTACCCGCTTATCTCTGCGGTATTGCAGTGCATTCAACACACACTGCCACTTTGTGAAGCGAAGATCACTGGCAGGAATACTGATAAGCAGACGCCATTATATTTTATTTGAAAAGACCAATGGCTGCTTTTTGTTTTCGAGTAAAGACCCTAAGTTTCTCTCGCCCCAAAGAAAAACATGATTTGATGCTTTATCTTCCTCACTGGAAGATGTATGCATGACTTGCCGTTTTTTTTTTTAGATACACATCTTCTCAGTCCGTTTTATTTCCTGTGGGATTGTGATACGCTATCAGAGACCTGCTCCTCAGCTATAAGTGATAACTACACGATGAGGCAGAACAAGACTGAGGGATTGTGGGTCACTAGGCCTGCTCAGCTGACTCAAGTGTGTTGCATGATCCAATTAGGAGGGTAATAAGGGTTATGCTGCTAAAACAGAGTAAGAGAGTGGGAGAGCGAGAGAGAGATTGCAAGAGTAGACCTTTTTTTTTTGCCATTTTTTCAAGGAAGATCTCACTTGCTAAAAGCATTCTACTTTTATGCCCATGCACACCCACACACCAGTGCAGAGAGCCAACACAAAGCTTGAAAGGCCACGCTGTAGCCTGAAAACAGAAGCACAGAGAAAGGGAGATCTGAAAGAGAGAGTTAAGGGGTAATAGGGAAGACGTTGGCTGCCTGAGTTTGGCCACAGGGACGATAAATTGTACTAGTGTCAACTGTTTGCCAATGATGTGTGCTCAGGCTCGTTATATTCCCTACTTGTGCTTGAACAGCCTTGGAGGTCTGCAGAGCTCAGACCTTGACGGTACATGGAGAGCGAGGGAGGGAGGGAGAAAAAGAGACACAGACAGTGCAAGAGAGAGTGATTTCCCTGTTGTCGTTCAAGAGCATAAATTTTCACTTATATTTGTTTCATTTGTTGTCACAGTTAGGTTTCGAGGGAACAGCGGGGGGTGGCTGCCTTTGCATCTTCCAAAATGGCAGCCCTATTCACAGACGATATAGAGAACTCAGACCGAGGCTAATGAGAAAAACAATTTCCCAGCAGAACAGTGAGAAGCAGAGTAAATAGAAGCTTTAAAGAGAGCGAAATTTGCTTCATCACGCCGGCAGAAGTGTTCAGAGACCAGTGGAGAGTAGTCATAAATTCAGTCCGTAATGATTCTCTCACTGCTTGCCTCGACTTCAGGCCTTCAGGGAAGTGATCATTCTAGCCAAGGAGCCTGCTCACATATGGAAGATGGCTGGGGACAAACGTTTCATAAAACCCCTTTCATCATTAAACATTCAATAATGCAAAGGCACTTTTTCAATATAACATTAAGTGGCATGTACAGTATTTACTGTCTCCCAGTAATCCGCTGCATACTGGAATGCTTTGACACAGCCCAGTGACGGCGGAGTGATAGACTTGGAGAAAGGTCAGGACCTTTCATCGGATTTCCTGTGGTGGTTATTTAACAACAAAAACAGTGCATTATGAAGATCAATACCTTCTGTGGTCATTTAAGACCCAGGGCTTCAGTACTATGCCGGTGGGCAGCTATTGAAAAACAATAAGCCCTCTCAGCTTGATCTTTTACCTCTGATCATGGCTATGTTAGAGGGAAATAGTCAGCAGAGAATCAGAAAGAAACAAGACATTTGTACCAAAATGAGATATCGACCAGATGAAAAATGTGACCTGTCCTTAAAAAAGAATTGCTGTCAGAGAGTATAATTTAACGTGGATTAATATTAAAGTTAGTGTAGTGTCACTTTTAACCACTATGTGTTGATGATGTAATTAGATTACAGAGAAATACATTTATTTCTGTTTGAAATATTTTAAATGTGCTATTAAAAGCAGCTTGCTGATACTCACTCATACATTTAATTATTATAATTAATGCTAGTCATATCTCACTTTTATAACTGAATAATAATAAATGTCAAAAAAAAGTTGTGATTCCAATGCCATTTATTTAGTTATATTGTGTTATAGCATATTTGAGCATACTGTGAGGTGACGCTAATGCACAAGTGCCAAAAACTGCAGTTCCTTGAATGGCCACTTGAGGCTGGATACAGAACATGTTAATCTCCATAAATCCCCATGTTAAAATGTCCAACTTCACAGCAGCAATAAACATGTTTACAGCCTGGTACAAACTGTACTGAGGGTGAATTTTTATAGAACTCATCCATTCAAATACAATTAAGGCTTACAATTATGCATAATTAATAGCCTGGTCGTTTTGAATGACAGGTAGGTGCCTAGTGCCTACAGGTGGCTAGTTTGAGCACCCAGGAGTCATTCAGCCCACCTCAGGTCCACCTACGATCCACTTCTTTGCCCATTTTTGGATTGGCTGTGAGGAGGCAGAGACAGGACTGCCAAGATGCCATAACCACCACATTTTGAGCTCCACAATGGCTCTTCGGAAACCTATGAGTGATGTCACTTTATGTCTATGATAAAGACCAGTTTATTTGTTAGAAGGAGTGCCACTCAGCCTTCAAAAACAGTTCTTGTCATGGTGATGTCATCAGGATTATCTCAGGGCTTGAAGACTTTAAAGTTATAACAGAACTTTTATGTTGCAAACCTCTCCAATAACCTTTTATTTAACCCCATATTCAACGTCTTTTTATTTTATTCCATGCGTGTTTAAAGGATCCCCATTATCTCATGTCATAGTAGTCAGAGACTCTTCCTAAATCCACACCTATTGACATTACATACAGTGTCGCAATGGCTTCTAATGGCCTGTCTCTTCTTGGTATTGCTGACATCTCTATTGCCACCCTGGCTACTGTGTAACTGAGCCCAACTGGTTTTTATCAACGCTATATGATCCGTCCAGTGGCAGTGGCTTAATGCAGGAGGCCTGAGCAGTGAGTCTGCGGCTGGTCGCAGCTAATGATGTCCCGATCCCTGCAGCCTATAAGGTCAATCCAATATCAGGGTGTCACACAGTAGGATAACAAGAGAACAAGGGAGAGAGGGAGAGAAAGAGGGAGAGAGAGACTTGAAGCTGGGAATGTGAATCCAAATGGCGTTCACTGGAATATAAAGCAGTTCTTTAGACTGTTGTGAAGGCTCTGTGGATATTTAGATGTAATTTCATGGTTGTGTTCGGTGGTTTATTGTGGTTTCTATTAAAGGAATCAACCAACCGTGACAGAGCAAACAACTCGGCACAGAATGTATTTCTTTCACATCAATTCTATCAAAATCTTTTGAAATATTATAATAAGAATTGACACAAAAATGTGCTCAGAGTACAACAATTGATGTCTCCTCACATACAGAAAACATCCAAAAGTGTGGAAATACACACATCATACAAAAATCCATCAGGCACGTGATGTGAGGCAGATGTTAAGTGACATACGGCCTGTGAGACTGACAATGCCCAACCTGTTGATGCGCCTTTTGACACAAGATGTGGTTCAGCAGATAAATTCTCTGGCCAGTGACAGCTGCTGTTGAAGGATTGGTGCAGGCAATCCACCCAATCAGTTCACTTGACAGATTTCTGGACTTTAAAGCTCAGATCAGAGATTGAACTAACCACAGTTTTCTACTGAGGCCGTCTCCCTCAAGGCGAGCTTGTTATTTTACCATTGTGACAAGCTTGAGATGTGCTCACCGCTTTGTTTCTCAGGAAATCACTCTGAGACAGTTTTGCTTAGTAAATGGTTCCTAAATTAATTTGCCTTTGCTTTTTTTACATTTGACTGATGTACCCTTTTCAGGAAAAAAAAGAACAAATACTGTGCCATCAGTCATCAAACAGTCCTGGGGGAAATTTACTTTTGGTATAAATGGAGGCCCACAGCATTTCAGTACATAAATTTCGCAGCGGTTCAGCCAGACGCCACAATACTGGAAGGGTGTAATGATAATTATAAAACACAGTTTGATAGTTAGTTGCAGCAATTACAATTAATCAAATTATGTGTCAATCAAATCATGACTCATTCAATTTTGATTAGTGCCAGTTTCAACCAACCTTTCCGAAATATATTCATACTGCACACCTACACTGATACTATACATGCATACATACAATAACAACAATACAATGAGATGTTTGTTTAAAATTAGAATTGATGACAGTGCACTTCCAATGCAGGGGTGGTTTTTAGTCATTTAAAGTTGATGATGATAATAAGGTATGCTTTGACTAAAGACTATAGACTTTGCAGGATCCTATTTTTTTAATGACTTGGGTCTTAATTGGACATTACCAGAGCAACTGCTTAAACATCAACATTGGTACATAAAATTTGAGGGGGTACATAAACACAAGTGGTCCAAAAATCAAGAAAACAATTGGATAAGCCAACAGAACATGTCCGTTTGCAGTTAATGAACAAGGACGTAAGAATCCCACAAGAGATTCTGTTGAGTTATAACCAGACAGCAACCTTTGTGGCTGTGAAGTGAAGCCAATGCAGAAGTACCAAAAACTGCAGTTCCTTGAACGGCCACTTGAAGCTGGCTACTGAGTCAGTCTCCATAAGTTCCCATATTAAAATGGCCAACTTCATGGCAGAAATAAACATGTTTACAGCCTGGTACAGAAAGTGGTTTTGGTCTCTATAGCTAAGTTACCCGTTCATGAGGCTGATTTGTTTGTTTTTTTTAATGTGTGTATATACTGTATAACTCACCCATTCAAATTATATTAAGGCTTAAGAACATGGCCGCTATGATTGACAGATGGGTGCCGTCACAGGTGACTTGTCTTCAAGCATTCAGGCTTCATTCAGCCCACCACAGCTTCACCCACCCTCCACCTCTTTGCCCATTTTTGGATTAGTCGGGAGCCGTAAAAGACAGGACAGCCAAGATGGTGGTGCCCAGAGCCACTAGACTGAAACCTATGGGTGACATCACGGATAATGCACCCATGTTTTATTCAGTCTATTGTTATAACTATAACAGACAAAAGGAATACACAAGGAAACTAAGTTCACTTTAATTTTCTGGCTGAGCTGAATGATGATCACCTCAACGTGAACTAGTTCATTTTAATCTTAAAGATTTTTCAGTGTGAACTTGCACAACACTGGTTACTATTACCAACAGCTAGAACGCCTCACTTACACATACTATTTGAAGTTAAGTTACAGTGTGAATCATAGATATATATATATGCTTGTGACCTGTGTATAATGTAATAGTTTACCTACAGTAACCTCCTTGCTACAGAGCCTCTGTGGCCGTGAGAGAAGTCTCTCCCACTGGACCTGAGGTGTTGCTGGATTAATCAGCCCATCATCCGGCTCGGCCTTACACCTCCTAACCTGCCACATTACACCTGCAGACCTGTCGCTGGCCCAAACCCCCTTTATCACACCTCCTCATTCACAGGGCGCACCAGAGGAGGAGAATTTGACAAATGACAGCTTGGTGGTCACTCGCCTGTGATTCAGTGTTCAGGGAGTTGATCCAGGACAACAAAAATGACGATGATTCAAGCTGAAGCACTACTTGACAAAATCACAAGATGCCCATCAGTGCAAAATGGCAAGCTCTCTTTTTGCTGCACTCACACGGTACCTCGATATAACTGAGGATGATTCGTCTGCAGTGATACACAGAGGACGGGCCAAAAAAGGATGATATCAAGGTAGATCTAGGTCTGCTTCTTAAAAGAGGGAATGCTCAAGTGTAAAGCGAACACAGAGACTGGGTGTTGATCCTTTCAGGACTTGGTATAAGCCCTGACGGAAGAGACAGCTGAGATGAGCCATGGTGAGATATTGGGAGAGTCAGAGCTTTGGCAGAAACTCAATAGAGCTTTAATGACCTGCAGTCAGGGCCAGCAGTAGCTCACAACAGAGCCAGGCTTTTCATTCTTCTGACCTTCAGAGGAATGAAGGACAGGAGGATTGCCCATCTGACCTGTGAGTGTTCCATCATATCATATCTGAGATTGGAGGGTTGTGAATGTCTGAGAACTGATAACAGATAATGGCAATTCAATAGCATGCATGTAAAGGAAACACTATCTCACACGATAGTTTGACAGCCTAAACGGTCAGGACATGTGAAGGATTGCCTAAAAAGAAATCCCGACATTCCAGCGTGTTCAAGCTCATTTATTAGAAATCACATACGCCTTACATCAAAGCTATAGATCAGAGCATTGCTTAGAAGTTTAATGTATTCTCTATACCATTTAAAGCAACCATTATTTCTGTATACCTGCTTGTGTAATCTAAGCCAGCCTGGGTAACTTTGAAGGATCACAAGATGATTTTAGGAATAAGACATGAATAACACAAAATTATGTTTCTATTTTTTGGGAGATGTTGGATACTTTTTCTTAGCTTTTTATTACAAATTAAAATGATCAAAGAAGGAAAAAGCACTTGTTAAACTGGCCAACAGCTGTGACTTTTGATCATTAGATATTGTTTAATTCAAGGTGCCACAAGCCAAAAAGACTTGGAACCACTATTATGTGGTATATGTAATGTATTTGCTTTGCAATGTTTTGTTTCGGCTGTCAGATGACAAATTATCTTATAGTTAAAGAGGTAAAACTTGCAGAGACACATCAGCACGTTCCTTTAAGCGTCACGTGTGAGGCTGCACATGGCAGACAAAATGAAAACATAAGCATCAAGTGGTTCGGCAGACAGCACATCAGATGGTGCAGAGGTGACGGCTGTAACTTGCTAACAGTGCAGACGTCTGATCAAAACAAAAACACAAACTTCTCCCGGCGCTCTTGTTTCGATTTGCCACATGCCAAGAACTCCGCCCTTTGGAACGTAGCCCTCGCCAAAGCAGTCCCTTTGAGGACTGCAGCACAGCCAGTCTGGCCTTTTGAAGTACACTGCTTGGCAAATCAACCGCGCCGCCATCCAAGGCCGCAGCCTTGATTGGGATTCACGGGGCGTCGGCAAACGAGGGGAAACACACTCCACATTAATTAACACCTGGCCTCATTATCTGTCTCATGTGGCAGAGTCCCACTGGGGTAAAATTAACACCGCCTTATTATCATGGGGGATGGTATGGTGGGCTGTCATGTGTATGTGAATTTTCATGTATATATGAAGTCATTTGTATACATGTGCGTATGTTTATCTGTATGTGAGCCTACCTTTATATATTCCTGTGTATTAGTGTGTGCGGCTGGATGTTTCTACGTGTGTGAGCTTGGTTTTGTGAGGGATTAGACTCCCTCTGATGTCAGGATTCAATAAAAAGCTTTAACATTGCTATAATGAGAGGATCTTTAATTCTCTTTTGCCTGATCTCCCCCTCTCTTTGTGGTGCTCTGTATTCCAAAGCACGGGATGAAACGCCGCATGCTTGTGTGGTAAAAATTGATATCGCTCTCGTCAAGACACTTTAGACAGAATACTTAACACGGGCAGATATGTGCGTAAAATAAACACATCACATGACTTTACAAGCATTTCGTTTGATCACGTAAAGATAGAGCATGGTTGTGTGTTTGTACTAAAATATATATGTGCTCATCATTCAGAAAGGAACTGTGGATAAAGACCCAACAAGATTTATATGATGATTTATACCCAACACGATTTATATGTCAAAACATGTCAAGTTCAAGAGTATTTGGTTCAACATACAGTAGTTACATATTTCAAACAGCAGTATTTGTGCGTATATTTTTGTATCTGTCAGTTTAGTCGCCCCATTTATATAAATGGTTTATCCAGCTAGGACTTGGTTTTCTCTGCTCCCTCAATATTAAAGCAAAAGTTCAACACTTTTAATACGCTAATTTGCTTTCGTTCCAAGAGTTAGAGGGGCAGATCAATATCAATCTCATGTCTGTGCATTAAGTATGGAGCTAGAGTCAGGAGGCAATTAGCTTAGCTCGGTTTAAGGACTGGAAGTAGAGAGAAACAGCTAGTCTGAGTCTCTACAAAGTTACCATAAAAAAACTTTTTAAACTCACTAATTGTATGTATGTTTTACTTCTTTGACACTTTTCTTAATTGGAAGAAAAAAAAAACACATGGTCATGGTTGGTTGAATCAAAGTTTGACCCATATTAAGTTGTGCTTAAAATGTCCTTTTTTGTGTGTTTACGTGCAATGTGTATAATGTATTTGCTATTCAGAGTTAATAATTGTTTAGGTGGAGGAGTCATTAAGTGAGCCTGGGTGTGCTGAATAAGCTGCTCCCATAAGTTTTACTTTAACCGCCATCCTGACATTAACTGTAATACACTAAATGATAGTTAAGATTAATCAGCGTGCCATAATTTTCAAGAGTCTGCCAATAGATCTTCATATTGTACAGAAATGAATGGAAAGCAATGGAAGTAGCTAGTCTGAGTCTCTACAAAGTTACCAAACAACTCACTATTTGTTGTATGTATGTATGTAAGTATGTATGTATGTATGTTTTACTCCTTTGACGGTTTGCAATTAGTCAATTCCACAAATTTACATGTCAGTGTTCATCTATCGATGAATTTAGCTGACTTCGCTGTACCACCAGACTTCTGTGTCTGCTACGTCTTGATTGTCATTGATTGTAGACTACTCTGAAGTTGTTGCATTATTAATTTTGACTCTTGCTAGCTTCATATAAACAGCTTTAAAACACATGGAAATCTTCCACTGAGAGATTCCAAGTGCTCTCTCATTGGGAAGAAATTCAGAGGACACAGACATTTTACAATGAGATGCAGGGGTCATCACAGAGAAATTGATAGAAATGGGGATGAAATTGAGAGAGTGAAAGAAAGAACGAGAGACAGTGAGAGTGAAATTGCTGCATTGTTCAGTGTGTTAGCTCATTGTGTGTCAACTCATCCTCCATCTTTTCAATCTGCATAGTTATTAGAGTCTTTTATTAATTTGAAATGCCAAAGTGAGGAATAAAGCGTTACTGAAATGTCACCCTTTCACTGAGCATGATAAAATCACACCAGCCACTTTTGGAAACGAACATTATTCCCCTCTGTACTTTCATCCCTACCTCTCTCTCTCTCTCTCTCTCTCTCTCTCTCTCTCTCTCTCTCTCTGTACAGCACAGTCTTTTCACTCTTTCTCAGAGATCGATATGGCCTGACAACATGATGGCTGGGTTTCCTAAGGGGAAGTGGGTCGCAACAGTTGCCTGTCATCTCACCATTATTTCTCTTTTCACCCCAGTTCATGATTTCACAAAATCAAAAATAAAAATGTATACAAAAACATAAAACTCTGTCCTGTAATGCTTGACCTTTTCAAAAACAAAACAAAACAAAACAAAAAAACACAGTCAGTGTTTTGACTTCTGGGAGATTTTAAAGGTAACACAATGCAATGTTGATGTGCTGCACATATTTAAAGGTCCAGAGTGTAACATTCAGGAGTGTCCATTGACAGAAATAGAATATAATATTCAAATGTATGTTTTCATTAGTGTATAATCCCCTAAAAATAAGGATAGTTTTTGTTACCTGTGTTTAACAGCCACTGTAGTTTCTCTTACATGCTACGTGAGCGGTATTCAGTTCATTGCAGTCTGCAACTTCATCGCTACATGCCACTAAATCCTCTGTGGCTGTGAAATGTAGCAAATGTGGAAGTGCCAAAAATTGCAGTTCCTTGAATGGCCACTTGAAGCTGGCTACAGAATGTCTCCATAGGCCCCTATATTAAAATGTCCAACTTCACAGCAGAAATAAACATGTTTACAGCCTGGTACAAAAAACAGTTTTGGTCTCTATAGCTGATTTCCTCATTCACGACAACTTTACTGAGGCTAAATTTCTATGTAACTGACCCATTCAAATTATATTAAGGCTTAAAGTTATGCATAATCAACAGCGTAGCTGATTTGATTGACAGGTAGGTGCCGTTACAGGTAGCTGTCACAATTAAGTTCATTGTAGTATTTCCAATTTAACTTCATACATGCTGATCTCTCCTGCTGAGATCTATTTCCAGAACATACAAGAGATACTACATGTTTATGTTACTCTGCAATAAGCAATAATAAATATACTCCTGTATTATACCGAAGAAGAGATTATCTGCCGTGTTTCACATAAAAAAGTCACATGTGGCCTTTTATAAAAGAAAAGCTGGCACACAGCTAACACAGCTGTATTCCCACCACCTCACTTTTGAGGTTAAAGCTTTCAAAGTGTTCCTCTCCCATGAGAGCGCTGCTTGATTGCCTGACACTCCTCAGTCTGGCCAAAATTATAGACAGTGTCTTGAGGGAGGGGAAGTCCTTCACATGCACATGCACTTGCAACGAAAAAAAAAAAAAAAAAAGACCTCTGGCAGATGTGTGAGCCAAGTTGAGTTTTTTTGGGCAGCAACGGGGAGCCATGCTTGCCAAATAGCTTTGGAGTAATTCAATTACTGTATCTTTTACAAGAATCCCATTGAGCTTGTCAAGCATAAAGGGTTGTTGAATGGGCGTACACGCACTGAAGACTAGGAGAGTGAAAAGAATTTGATTTAATGGTGTAAAGAATTCCTTTTATTTCTAAGATTACAGTGCAGACGGTCACCACCTTAACCTCTTATTTCTTTATCGAGAAGGTAAAGGAGCTGAAATGGACACGGCAAAACAGGAGAGACAAGAAGCTCTGTGAGAGTGGAGAGTGGAGATCTCAAAGTAGGCCCATGGGTCACCACGACATCGTCATCCCTCCGAAAGTACTTCATTCAAAGCCCTGAATTACCATCTCTCTCTAAGAGCTCCTGTTTCAATGGTATTGACAGCACACACTCTGAAATACCTAATTGTTTCTGGTGTACTGAGGCGTAAGATAAACACTGTGATTCACAGATGAAACATTCATGGCTGTATTGCCTGTATGCCTTTGCCAGGCAAGCGTCAAAAATGCGTTGGCAAGTGGTGTCTGCAGCAAATTGGTTAAATGTAGTATGGGAGGAAAGGAAGCTGAGTCATATTGTGAGGTAAGAGGATTTCCTTTGAATCACTTCAAAAATACCATCTTATCTTCTGCAATTTGGGTCCTCAAGCAGCAATTTCAAATGAGATTAGTCTTTGTCTCCCTGTATCAAAATTCATACCTAAAGGCAACAAAAAATATTTTCATATCTTATGTAAAGTTTGTTGACAAAGAATTTGGAAAGGGATGAAAAGTAGAGATGCAGTCAATTCACTTTCAGTTTACTTATTTAAAACACAAACCTACTCTAAAGAGAAGCTCACGAATAATAACATATGACCTCAGTCTGCTCTACTGGTTATCTGAAAACATTTCAATCAGGTACATCTCATGCAGTGGCTAAAAGTAGCTGAGAGTACATTTACGATTTTTAGGTATTTGCACTTCTACTGCACTAGAACACCAGCAATAAGATAATGAACAAATGAATGCATGTAGTATTATAATCGAATAATGTAATATTCATTATGGTCTGCCCCATATTCTGAAATATGTACAGCTGGTTCAGTAAAAATGTTACCACGTGACAGACAGCTACTTAAAGGACCAGTATGTAGGTTTTAGTGGCGTCTTGCACCTCTGCTGATTGCAACTGCCTCGCCTCACCCTGTCCTTCCTAGCATTAAGTAGAAACTACAATAGCTGTGTTTATTTTGTCCATTCTGGGATGCTGTAGAAACATGGTGGTTCAACATGCCAGACTCCAGCGAAAAGGACTCCCAGTGTTTGCAGATATAGAAAGGGCTCATTTCTAATAAAACCCCAGTGATGATTCAGGACATTACACACTAATGAAAACATAGTTATGCATATTATATTTAAACTCTGCCTTATTCTGTAAATAGAGAATAAATCTCACACACTGGACCTTTTTATTTAAAGATCTGAGCTCTTCTTCCACCGCTGGTTTCATAAAAGCGCCAAAAGACTAAATCTGCAAATCTGCATTTTCTGCTAAATTCACAAGATGCCATGTTTTTCTCATGGCTGCACCCTTACAGCTGAAATACATGGGACACAGACACGATGCATCTCATAGGTGGGGCTATTTATAGGATTTTTTTTTTAACCTGCTACAGAGACTCCATCTTTGTAGTGTGTGGTTGCTTCATTGTGTAATAATGCAGTTGTTTTTACAGGGTTAACTGGGACTTAATTAAGTAAGTATTTGTACTACTTTAACTACAGGATCATAGACACACATTGCTTTGATCAACTGACTTTAATGTGAAATGTAAAAATACCCAAGAGGTTTCTCTTCTGTGTCACATTGCCTCTGGTACAATGAGGTAATTATTTTATTCATTTTTAAAGATATTGTCCTCCACGGTTCTTTGTAGTTCACCTGTAGTTGTTCACCTGTTGGAGGATTGCATAGCCACGTGCACAGGAAAAAAGCCACACAAACATAGAGAAGAACTCCAGCAGGTGATTATCAAACTTTAGCCTTTCAGTGCCCTTCAGTGCAGCTGTGATTTTTTTTCTTTCTTTCTACCCATCACCATCTAATTGTAACTAATTGGGCTGTTTGTCTCTACTTGTCCCAAAAACAGCACTGAAACATGCTCCAATTAACCACAACGAAGTGAATGAACGATGTGATTAATCAATCAGTCACCTGCTGAGCTGAATCAGACGGATCCTGACGCATCATGGTGTCATCAATGTAGCTATGAATGTAGTTTCTAGATGATCACTCATATGTAATATATGATATTTCTACTGAATCTACTTTCTGCATTGCATGAATTAAACGCGCCTCAACCCCAGCTGTGCTAAGTGGAAACGTGTCATATCAAACACGGTGGACAAACATAATGTCAAAGTACATCAAGGTTTGACAGCCTGTCATGGCGGGATGGTTCCATCTCATATGTCAGTGAAAGTAGCAGAGTGTGAAATACAATATAAGAACTGTACAATCTGTTTCAGTCAATCATAACTGCTTAGAAAACTTGATTTGATAAAGAATATATATGGATATCAGACAACATTTGTAGTCGTGAAAGACAGTCTGATGTTCTTGTAAGTTGTTTACAGCTACAAAAGGAAACCTGCAATTATTATCTTTTGTGCTGAGAAAGCAATAATCCTGCATACACCTGCAGAAAATATTCCAGAGTGGCTTTCAACTTCCTACAAGTATTACGTCTGCTTTATAGAAAAAAAGAAAAAAAGAATTAAGCACTTATGCATATGATTACAGGCACACGTTTCAGATAGCAAACATGCATTCAAATGTAAAGCTGTCCAGAAGACTCTGTCTAGTTGAACCACAAAGCCCATCACTTTCTTTTATATCTCCATGCATAATTCATATGTCTTTGTATTTACAACCCTCTAAGAATTAACCTGTCACATATCCCGGGGAATAATGCCGACATATCTCTATCTGTCAAGTGCTTCACCTCATATGGAGCATCCAACCTCCACGTGTTCAAACAAGGCATGGATATTATGCATCATCAGCTGACAGAAAACAAGGGACAGGGAAATTAAAAAGCCAGGAGACAAAAGATGTGGCAGGCGACTGAAAGAATAAATGATGAGTCCCCCCCCTCCTCCCTCTGAGTCAGGGGACATGTTGCATGTCATCTCGGTGTCTTGGTACGCAGTGGTGCGGTGATGATGTGCTGGGCAGGGCCAGTTCAGAACAGAGTCAAGGGCACAGGGGTTGACAGGAAGCTAAACGCTCCAACTGTTCCCTGTCCCCAAACAAATATATGGATGAGTGAGCCCACCCCCCACCCTGAGAAGGAAGGGTACAGGGATCAAAGAGGGGCAATGGCAGTTTCTGGTGTGACCTCTGAACTGCTGTTATTTTAGCAAACAGAGACACTCTATTCATGATACTGATGCTCAAGCTGACAGGCTGTGTCTAAAAATCACTATTTACTGTATAGTGAACTATATATAATAACTGTGTTAATTGAGAATTATAATGTCTATAGGGAGTAGTGAGGTTTGGATGAAGATGTGATCAATCCTCACTTTTACTCTATTCAGGGCGCTCAATTCTGCCTCCTAAAAAAAATTCTGTTCTTAGGCAACTAGTTTGCAATAGCAAATACATTTTGTAGGATACTGAATATCACCCAGAATGCAATTTTATCAATGTAACAAGGAGATTTTATAGCGCCGTCAGGTTCCAGGTTCAAACTGTGTGGAGTTTGGATGTTTTTCTCCGTGCCTGCGTGAAGTTTCTTCAGACACTCCGGCTTCCCCCTCCCTCTAATTGGTGCCTCTAAATTGCCTGCAGGTGTGAATGTGAGCTTGAATGGTTGTCTGCTTCTATGTGTTTGCCCTGTTATTGACTGATGTCCCCGCAACCCTCGAAAGGAGAAGTGGTTATAGTTAATAGATGGATGGACATATGCAAGCTGTTCACTGTCAACCTTTTGCCGAAAACGATTAAGCGTGTTTGCATGTTTATGTTTAGACAATTGGAAGCTGATTAAACCTGCATTCATTGATTCTTTGGCCCCTTGGAGTCAGAGAAAAAACACAACATTGACAAATTATTACCATATGAAGATGAAGACATAAACACATGCATAACAAGCATGGCAGAAATAATTATCAGACAGTATACAGTATATATATGCACACGCATCCTGCAAACAATCAGTTAACATATATTTGCAGTTGTGTTTCTGACTATCCACTGAATGTAAGTCCAATATTCACTATCCTTTTTTTTTGCTCCACCAGCTCCTGAGGGAAATATATGGCTCTTTCACTGCTAAACATTCCACTATCTTCACCAGCTAGCATCTAATTTTGTTTGAGCTCTTTTACTGAAAACATCTGCCTGCTGCAACTGAAAATGAGAATGATGACAGCGCTAGGAGTAAGCAAGTAGTAGTGATTTCTATTTATTATTAATTTATATATATTATTAGAGCAGCTTTAAGGTTAAGGAAAGATTGTGATCCTGGTTGAACGGTTTCATTTTCTTTTTCAGGATTATCCTAAACCACAACATTTATCTAACAAAGTGTTTTACTAGCTATATTTATAAAAAAAAATCTCACCACTAGCCATGAAACAGCCCTTTTCGACAGATAATTAAACAAATTAGATAAATATATCTCTAAAGCCACCGTTATCCTTTGATAAAAAACGTTGTAGCACACAGGAGTTGCTGGTCTACTGCTGCCTCAATCCACAACAACAAACCAGTTTTGAAGTAACATGTTAAAACAGCAAAATCACACACTGGCACAAATAAACTAACCAATTGTGGTGGTGGTGAATGACTCTGGTGGCTTTGAAGAAAGCATAGGTCGATATAAACGCTTCAGTTTCTGGACAGAAAAGCTGTCTGACGGCTAGGTAAAGTTGTGAAAATGTTTCTAAATGTAGCTTTCACTTCAAGGAAAATGACGTAAGTAACACATTTTAACCACTTGCCAGTGAACTTAATCAAGGCAGCAATTAATGTACATGCCCTCCAAAATGTAACGACAAAGTTAGGAGATGGAGTTGGTGCACTTGCCTTTCTGCAGATGCACTATTTCTGTCAATGACCTCCCGGAGTCAGTACAAAGCAAAGGTTACTTCTCTTTCTCTAGTCTACAATCTATTTCTCTTTCTAGAGTCCATTACGTCAGTTCTAGTGGGCATGTAAGACACTGATTGAAAGTTCACAATGAGTCTCGTCATTGCCAACAAAGATAAGTCTGCTGCATTGACTGTCAATAACGTCAGTCTCCGAGCAGCTTAGTGGGAGCTCTCGTCTCGTCTTTCCTTTCTAAGCCTCAGAGGGGGCCGTGTGGTGAACTGGCAGCCACAACTCCTTTCATCCATTCGTAGAGGACTGAATAAAGTTCAGAGGAATTACAAGAATCCACCCAGTTAGACTCAGAGAAGCTGGAATAAGCATCGCTGAATGAGTCTCACAAATGTTTATACACTGCCACTGTGGCATGGATGAATCAGCATGGCTGCAGATATTGGTGGAGCATGTGGGCCGATGACATCTAACTCAAAGCTCACATTCATTCATTCATTCATTTAGATCAACTGCCAGATCACTGTAGATGCTGTGGGAGAACAGAATGGCTTTCAACTGCTTCCTCCAAGATTTTTTGCCCAGCAGATTCAGATTGTGAACGTTTTAAGACGTTGTGGCAGCCATCTGCGACAATGCCTTTTTATGTTTTGTGGAACAAACATGTCCATGCCCATTACTTAGCAACTACAAAGGATTTGGTTTAACTCTGAATTGCATGAAAATTAAACCTCCTCTCTCAATGAAGTCAAAGTAATGGCCTGCCACTTTAGTAAATTGCCATTAAATCCACCAAAGCCAACTTGATTTGGACTTAAGAGAGGCAGAAAATTGCTGTAATTAAAAACACTCTCATGTCTGTTAACCATATAAAAAAAATGATTCCGAGAGGTTTGGGATGCAGATGCCTTTTAGCGGGCGTACTTAGGCATTAACAGATGTTGTTCATTAGGGCTCATGTGGTATAATAGTGTAATAAAAATGGTCTCACCTATGACCATTCAAATTCATCTAATTAAATCATGTGTTCATATTAATGTATGAAAAAGGCTGAATATCAAAAATGTAATTTTATTTTAATTAGTCACAACAGAAAGCATGACTAAGAAATATTACGCAAATGAGGAGAAGTGATGGCGCAGTGCAATATATCAATGAATCCAACCTCCTCTATCTTTCATAAATAACTGCGTATGTATTTCAGTGTTGCCTGTGACTGTAGAGTGTTAAAAAAAAACATAAACTGGTGTTGGATGATAGTGAGTGACAGTGCCACAGCGCACCACGGGAGAACAGCCTTAATACCAACACATTTTGAAGAACCCCTGAAGGTCTGCAGCTAAAAATAAAAACAGGGCTAACTCCCTGATGCAGAACACCTGTCCTAGACACTGTTTATCGTGGACTCTCTTTATTACTTGTCCTAAACATTTAAGAGAAAGCAAGCCTGGAATTAGAACTAAAACCAAAAGTTAAGGTCAAACCTTAAGCTGTAAAAGATCCACTCTTGAATGATTAATGTCCTTTTCGTGAGCACAGACTCTGTCATAACTGTTTAGTTTAGTTTGGACAAAAAAAAACAACAACAAAAAAAAAACATCCTTAAGCGACAGAGATGGGAATCATAAGCAAAAGGCAGGAGGCGGGGGGAAAAGGGAGGAGGCAGGATGAACCATGTAGGATTTTTTTGGACCATCCGCTATGAGGCAAACCAACTCCTGGGGAAAGTGATTAGACTTAGGCTCACAACTGCAGGCAACTTGGTGACTGGCTAAAAGAGCTCATTTGCATGCTCCTCTCATCTCCAACAAACGCTCAGGAAGCACCGGTGGATAAGGTCACCGGTGTCAGTCTGCCTGTGTGCCAGCCGAGAATGTAAACAGATCAAACGCACAACAGCAGTTTAGGCGAGTGCAGGACGAGCCCGTGTTCCTGATCATCTAGACAATGATGACCTGAAATTCATATCAGAGGTGATAGACATCCTGGCCGTCAGATGTAAGGACAACTGACATGTCACATAACAAAACAACACAAAGATCATTTATGTGTCGTTATGGAAGGTGGATAATTTTTTGCATTTATCATCTGTTCTACCAGTCTTGACTATTTGTACTATTTGGTCTGGTGAAAAATGCACCTATAATCTTCATAAACAGATCTGCAATTGAATGGAAATTAATCTGTAGGTAAGGGATCAAGATTTTAGTAGTATTGAACAATCATATTTGAGCCTGCTTTGGTTGCATGCAGGTAAACGGAATCTGAATGGAGAGTAAAAGAGGCGGAACGCACTGGCCAAAATGCAATCCTGGAACCTAACGGCTATCGTCTGACAATGATTTAGCTTTTTATTAGCTTTTTTTCAACATTTATCTGCAGTAAAGTTTGACCTGCTGTTGACACTAGAGGAAAAACCAACAGAACACCGGGTTGTTTCCCTGTTTTTATGGAAACAAACAGTCCTGCGGCACCTAACTTGTGTGTAGCATCAGCTGTTCATGCAATTCCAGTGCTGGGATAATCAGAGGAACCACATCATCCAACAATGTCAAGAAGAACAGATACGTTATTTGGTTATATTAGATCAGCTCTCTTTTAACATCAAAGTAGATGCAGCTTTCATGTATCATTACCATTGTCTAATAATTTTGAATAAATTAAAAATGCCAAGCATCGAACTGTAACTATAGCCACTGTAGTTCCAGTCATCCAGAGTAATACAAGCAATGGGTCAATTTTCAAACATGGACAAGATCATGAGAGGCCATCTTTATATGCCAGGAGTAACTGTACTGGAATGAACCACTTTGACTCTATTTGGCTCTTTGTACTCCCCGTGTTATGTAAATGTTGTGTATTCAGGATAATCTACCGGGCTGATAAAGGTTCCACTGTTCGTCTTGATATAAAGCTTCACAGAATGTCACACACGACTCGAGACCGGCTCCTTTTTTATCCTACAGTGCCATTAAACGTCTCAATGCCATCTGGAGCTGCGAGAATGAAAACTCTCCTTTTTAAAGATGCCCATTTTAATTGGTAAATATTTACTTGCAGGAGCTCTCGGCGGGCACGCTCACGACTTCTAATGAAGCACTTTAAAGCCTATGGGCTCTCGCTGCTTACTTTGAGTATGATTCTAAACAAATTCAACCTGGGTGTGAACTGTTCATAATGTTTGATAAGGGCCAGTGAAACACAATGCTAAACACTGAGGTGAGCATGCAGTGCATAATAACGGCACCAGTACAATTACCAAGTCACTGTTTACACTGATCCTTTCTGTGTGTGTGTGTGCAGTTCTGAGTGTGGTTTGACTGTGTATGTGCAGTCAGTGTATGTGTGTGTCTGTACTTCTGATTGTAGGGCCAGTTGACAAACTCCAATACAACAATATGTTAATGCAGTAATATTAGTATGTACTGTATATTTCTAAAGAGAAGAGACGATGGAAGGCAACGAAGAAACAGTTCTGCAATTCTGGGCAACATTTTGTGAGAGAGCACAAAAAAGAAATACATTTATATATATATGAATAGATATACAAGTATATACGTATACATGTATGTTTGTATATATGTATACATATATACTTATAGTCCACAGATGCCTGTCTGTCCTTGTGGAGCACTTGTTTTATTGTGTATTTGTGTGCATCTGTGTATTTTCACACCTGCCTCTCCAAGATTTGTACATATTTGATGTGTGTCTGCACCTGTGTGTATATATCTTGTGAGTGTGCCGCTGGATGTAAGCACTTGTATCCTAATGCACACCGGCTCTGTGTGTACATCAATCTCTGCTGCAGCGGCAGCAAGTTGCCTTGTATGTACTGCTCTCTATCCCTGACCCAGTATGCTGTGTGATCCTGCCTACAGCCTCATTTGTCTCCATCAGGGGACAGGCGAGGTTACGACTCACCAAAGCGCAGTACGTTTCTGGCGGATCTCCACACGTGATATTTGGGGGGTCGAGGGCCACTCGCAGGTACTTTGTCATGTCGGTGGCTTCTGGCTGACAGGCCATGTAGTCCCATGCCAGGCCCTCCTCCGTATAGATCTGGGACTTGCACACGTCATAGTGTCCCCAGGCTGCCGGGTAATGTTGCATGGCATGTGCCACGCTGCTGCACACAGCTTGCAGAGTGAATAATACTGGCCAAAGCATCGCTGATCTTGTCTTCTGGATGTCTGCTGTGGAACTTTTTGACTTAACAGCTTCTGCTTCGTCACAGAAATGACAATATCGTTGAGAATTTTTTAAAATAAACTGGAGCTTTGAGCATCTGGGAACTGTGGCAGCATCTTGCTACTTTTGTGTGAGCAGCTTCAGACGGCGATCAGCCCCCCCATTCAGTTGTTTCGTCTTTGATTGTTGCCACTTCTGCCTGGCTGATGAGGTGTGTCAACAAGTGAGCGTCTTCACAAGTCCTGATGAAAGGGTCGGGTCAACTAACGGTCAGATGTGATGTACAGAGAGGAGTGACACTCCTCATAAGTCAGCGGCTGTCAGATGTCTTAGCTTGATCTCCTGTCTTTTGTGATTTTCGCCACGGGCAGCATCCTAGAGGACAGAAGAAAAAGACAAGTTTGGTGGATTAAACGGATCGCAGAACAAAACAAAAGCATTTGAAGCACTGGATTAAAATATTAACGGAGGTTCAACATGGTTTAAGGGCACTGAGGTGGATAAGTAGTGCACAAACACACATAATGTACACACTAACACTATTCAAGGTTCCACTGTTTATATGCAACCCTCAATAATAACCTTGCCAAAATCACTGTATACAATTCGAATCGAGCTTGTCCTGCAAGGCCTAATCTCCATTTGATTTTCATACAAAAAGGCTTATTTCCATGTGTCAAGTCACTGCATTTAAGATATTGCTTTTTCCGACTCTTACCCCTTAATAACCAAATGTGGAGTCGTGTTTGTCCCAATGCCTTCAGAGGCATTTGGGAAATATTAAAGCAAAATTGGGAGACAGAAATGGTCTATTTGAGGGATTGTACGTTTCTCCGAGCTATCACAAGCCATCAGTCAGATGGTGTAACTCGTCAGGTAATGGTGCCTGGCAGCAGTCAGTGGAGACCCACACACGATCTCAATGTCTCAGGTAAAAAAAAAAAAAAAAACGTGTGCGGGGAAAATAAAATGGAGCAGCTATATACAGCTGCCTCCAACAGAGTAATGACTCTGTAAATAGGAGTTAAGTTACTGTTGACGGTCAATGTGCTCAGATGGCCTGAGGTTTTACCTTAGTGAAAAGAAGTCTATGTTCCCGGGAGTGTCTCTTTAGAAAAATGTGCTTACATTTCAATTTAACCTTTGCCTACTTCGGGTATAACTCTAAAAAGCATGTACAGTTATTCTCTTTTAAAGCCTCTTACAAGTTTGCAGTGTGACATGACATCATTTATCCTAACGCAGAGTCAGACTTACAAAAACGCCCGGCACAACCAGCTGGCACATGCAGTTGAACCGGTAACTTTCCGGTCAGCAGCTTTATTCTCTCCCCTTCAGGCTACAGCTGCCCCCCTGTGACTGACAGTCACTGCTGAAATTATTTTTTTAGGTACACATGTGGAGAGTCTTTTATGTTCAGCGGAAAGAGCTACTTTTTGATCTGTGTCAAAAGATTACAGATTTTTTTTTTTTTTCAGGAGATTATCAAGTCAAATCAAATCAATTATGGAAAGGGTTTTAATAAAAGCTTCATCATTTGAGACGACAACGATTCAGATCAGATTTGGGCAACAGAAACTTATCTTAATGAGTTGCTGTGCTTCACACACGCAGCCTGGTGTCTGTGCTCCCCGCCGACATATGGAGGCATTAGAATTCAGTAGTTTAACTTGGCCATCTTGTCTATAAATGAAAATTGTGCCAATTTGATTGGGTTTTGACTACGTCTAAGGCAATTACTGCGTTCCGTCTCCCAACCTAATGCCCTTTTTTACAAAATGACTTCAGGCTTGAATACATTCCAACTGTAATGAAAGATGTTCGTCTGAGCCCGAGAAATTATCTGCTATTCAAACTCAAGAGACCCTTCAAAGTGAACCGTGTCAGAAGGTATGGATGGCCAGCTTCATTTGACAGACCTCTGGTGGGAGGTGTGAAAAAAAACGAGTGAGGAAAAAAAAAAAAAAAAACACACGGCGGGAAAGACTTTTTGGCTCTTTAAATGTGTTCATGTCAATCAAGCCGGCTCCCTAAAAAGGAGCCAATTACAAATTTGATAACACGGCTGGAGCTCTGAGTGATGAATAAGCCATTTCTTTCATGAGGATGCGAGTATCAAATTTCATAAATATAAATGTCAGTCCCTGATCAGAGGCGCGTCATGGGATGGCCCACTCTCATCTCACATGCACACACACCTGGATAAACTCCCTTTTCATAATACTGACGTTGACTTTCATTATAAAAACAGTCAAATTAGGTACCAGCGGCAGGGTGGTGGAGGTCGCTTATCTTATTTTTATTTAATAGGGAACATTCAGGGCTAATGAGTGACAGCAAATAGAGCTAACCGTGGGAGTATTGGATTTAATTCATAGATCCCGTGAGTAATTAAATCTATACAGGTGAAAGTAAGATGTCAGGAAGCCCCGTGGACAGATACCATTCAATATCAGAGCACTACTAAGGTGACAGTAAAGAGGGAGAAAAGCTTATAATATTATACATTTCAAATCTGTATTCTCACACTATTTAAGAGACAAATTCATCGCCTATAGAGACTATAGACGTCTGTAACAAATAAATCAGTGTTCAGAATTTTCTTGTTGTCCCACCCTCACTTCACATAACATCAAAATATTTCATTAAAATCTATAAACTAAATTACAATCTTCTTATTGCCTCCTGTCCGTGCATTTATACTTCATACTCAGTGGCACTCAAAATGCACGGAGAATCACGAATGCCGTAATTTCACCGAGAAAAATATGAGGTCAGATTCTATATTAAAAGTCATCAATATTTGAGCAGCTTTCCGTATGCAGGGAGAGAGAGCTTAGAGCTTAGGTTGACCACCTCACCTCTCCCTCTCTCTCTCTTAGTCTCAGTCTCACTCTGTCTCTTTCCCTTCACTTGTTTTTGAAGCCTCTCTGAAACACCCCCTTGTGTCCGCTTGCATTGCATCCCCTGGGCAGCTCAAGCATGGCAGAGTGTTTTAAAAGTCAGCAGGCAGCCATGCCCCGTGGCTTATATTGGTTACAAACTCCCAGCCAGACTCTTAAAAACCATAGAGGATGTATTCCATTCATTTTATAGTAATCCCGCTAAAGTGTGGCTTTGCTCTCAGTCTCTGAGTGTGGCTTTTCTGATCCCCTCTTGGCTCTCAAACACAGCAACGTAGAATTGGGGGAAGCTGTCCATGGTGCTGAAATACAGGACATCAGATCTGCCCCTCCACACTGGAGGCTCAGTAGCTTAAACACTGACATCACTGATTGCACCATGACAGTTTTATTGATTTTAAAATAAAATAAAAAAAACAGCCTAGACAGATGCTCCCTCTGTGGTTTATCCTGCAACAATTGCAATTTTGTTGTCTTTCTGTATCGAGCACCTGGTCAGGATTTTGGATGTGCACACACACACACACACAGACACACACGCACAATACTGCCTCGTTGTGTTTATTGATTTTGTTGACTTCCAACCAATAACTTCTGATCCATAGCCAATCTGAGCAGACTGATGCTTTGTGGCTGGCTGATGAGCGCAACAATAAACGGGTTAATGTGTCCAACGTTCGCCGAGCCAAGAACCAACCCTTCCATATGAGTCACAGTGGGATCGACTGGCAAGACGAAGCATGTTTATACTGGCACGCATTTGTCTTCTTATTGTCTTTCTCTCCTTCGTTTCCTCTCTCTTGGGTCCCTCATTCAAACTCTCAGTCCTGCTTTTACTCTCTCCATTTCCTTGTCTCTCAATAGAATCCCTGCTGCACAAGAGCGGTAAGCACAAAGAAACAAGCAATTAATGACCCAAGGCTCCATTTTTAACCTCTGCAACTGGAGTCATTTTTTTTTTATATTTACAACAAAGATTGGCTCCCGCAAAGAGCTTTTTCTCCTGGCAGGTTGCGGTTGATGTGGTGACAATGTGAGGGGTCCCTCAGTGTGGAGCCCAGCCAGTGTGGAGAGTCATCCAGCCTGCATCACTGCCTCACATGAAATCTGTCTGCCATACATTATTCAAAGTTCCCTTTCTGAGCCACTAACATGCAAAAACGCAGAGCATGTTGGAAACATTTAAAAAAAAAAAAAAAAAAAAAAAAAATCCAGGACATGTAAGATTCATAAAATCAGAAACACACGCAGGGCACAGAGGGCAGAGCAAAAGTCAAATTATTTTCACAGTGAGTGAAATCAAATAAAGACTCAAAGGAAACCACCATTTCTTAGAAATAACCTTTATGTTTACAGTAACTGAAGCTGTGTTCATGATGTTCTGGGTCAGATTTTGCGCAGAGGCGAGGCACACCTAGATCTGACTTTACTGACCTGCTGCGCAACAGGTTAAAGTCACATTATTCCCCTTAATGAACGACTGAGGGGGTGACAGAAATAACGACAGCTTTGGATGACGTGTGCACTACGCGAATCCAGATTTATGGGCACAAACAAACAAATCCTCCTCAGTACAGTGAAACTTCTCAAAGGGGTAAAACGCTGTGGATGTAAACTGCAACGTTTTTTTGTTTTTTTTAATCTCATTTCACACGAGCCTCTCATCCCTTATTCATCAAACCTGATCACTGGTAACGTTCCGCCCATGAAACAGCCCACTGTAATTACCCTATTATTGCCCATTTAGTCACGATTGTCATCATCATACAAGTGACGGCATGCAAAAAGACACAATGTGTGAAAAGCTCAGAACAGAACAATACTCACATTTAAATGCGCTCCTGGGACGAGCTGCTCATTCAACAAGTTATTTACAGCGTAGTTGTAGAAAGATTTTCACACGCCTCTGACCGATTCCTCTTTTTTTCTAATTCACCCCAATTTCGTACCAGATGGATCAATAAAGTATGCGCAGAAAGCGCGCATTTAAGTGCAGAGAGAACCTCTTCCTCTCAACTTTTCTTTAAACTTTTGCGTCTCACTAAAGCAGCTTTTTCATTCCAAATAACATTCCGGGACTCGTTCACACTCAAAATCTCTTTTTTTCTTCTTCTTTCTTTCTTTCACGCTTACAAACCACTGCCGAATATCGTCTGGTGTCCACACACAGGCTGTTTGGCTTTACGCAGCGCTGCTCTCGGCGCAGCATTCGTTGGAATGGCGCACGACAAAATACTTCAAGTAGCCGTTAAGGGGATTCACAGTGGCCGCAAATTCATTAAAGTCCATCAACGCGTATTAAAAAAAAAAGACATCCCAGTGGAGAGAAACTCTTGGGGTCGTTTGGATTGGATAGATTTCTTAACCCAGCCGAGTTGTGGACGGGAGAGGAGGAGAGAGATAAGCAATCTTCCTCAAATGGAGCCACTATGTCCAGTTACATACGAGCGCTCCGCCGGGTCCTAAAGATAATACTGACTGGCTGGTAAATTTCAACTTCAGCTGTTGGTTTTAGGTTGTTAAATTCGAGCAAATGCGCAAAAAAATCTTAAATTCGTGCCATCTAAAAAGTGACTGAGCCTCTGGATCTTAGTTTTTGTGGCACTGGGGCTGATTTTGTGTTTAAAATACAACTCATCGCTTGAATCTAACTAAGCAAGTGACTTCACCCTGCATGGATGCCTTTGAAAATTCCTGAAAACGCATTTTCCCTTCTTCATTTTAAGAAACTACCACCATGATAGAACTGATTGGAAAACGGAGACATATTTGCAGAAGCACAAAGGTGGAATATTCGGTTCAAAGTTGCCCGATAATTGCTCGGCAGTGTGTTGCATCGCATCCACAGCAGCGTGCAACTCTCCCACAGCTGCAAGCTTAAACGCACACAGTTAAAACATTAACCACAGCCGTACAGTAATTACAATGCCCGCCTGAAATAAGGTAGCAAATTAAGTGTTATCTAACACTGTGCAGTAGACTCGTCGAGGTTTTATTATTAGGGCTGCATGTGGAGAGTAAATCCACTGAAACTTAACAGAGGCTCTCAGGGCTGATATTCAAAGTCCAACACAATTAAGATGTAGTCTAAGTTGCAGGAATCTGATCGTTTAAGAGAAAAGAAATCTGTCTGCAGATATAATTCAAATATTATTTGCCTGTGCGCAGGACGTCAGACAAAGAGTATTATCTCTACAACACGGCTTCAGGAATAAAAGGAAACAAAAAACAAACAAAAGATCTTACCTTCCGTGTAGGAATGTGGGGAATTGCGCTTGCACACACACACAAAAAAGGAGAAGGAAAAACTCCCCCTGGTCGGAGTTGTTGGTGTAATTATTCGGTGAATTTTGAAGGCAGAGCTGAAAGAATAACTACAGTTAGGTGCGTCTAGCGGGCTCCCTTGGCGAGGAGTCACAGATGTCACCCTCTCCACTACAGGGTGCCAAGCAGCACGGCAAACAACCGCGGTGACAGGTCGCTTTGAACACGCATTTTAATTGTGGTGTAATGCCAACTGGTGGAGATTGCACGATAAGAACAACCGCGCCCATCTGAAGGTCACCACAGTAATTGAGTAGACCGTATCCCATGTCGGTGTAATAAAGGCTCCAAACTACTACTGAGTTTGTGGGATCTGTAACTGTATCTCTTTATTTTCATCATTCATATTTTTAGAGGTGATTCATCAGAGATGCAGAGCAAACTGGGACTGATTATTAGAGTTGTTTGCAACAATAAAGTTGCTCTTAAGATTGTCTTAACTAACTCATCAGTTTTCTTACTTGAGTCTGTTTTACTGTTATGTTCAGCACCATGGACAGCTCCTCCGCAGTACTCAACTTCACATGTTGGATTTTTTTAATGAAGAAAGTAAAATATCATAGATTAAAATGATGATTTAAAGTTCTCTGTAACAGTTTGTTTAGTAGTTTGTGATTTATTATAATAAAAAAACTAATTTGGAGCTTCTAGTTGGTTCCCTCCTTTCCACCCTTTTTCTTACATTTAGTTATTCAGATGTCTTTCTTTCCTCCCCTCCTTACAGCTATCATCCATTCTATTTCAAAATGTACGAATAAATCCACCGGAGCGAACCATCTCATTTTCAAAGAGGTCCATTTTTTGACCTTCTTTGTTTTTGTCGTTCCATCTCCTCCTTTTAGGATTCTGAATATTCAATTCTAATTTCCACACCTCTCTTCTTTGCTCTTCATCACTCTTTTTTTTTCTTTTTTAAGCAGAGTATACGCAAAGCAGCTAAATGTTTAAAATGCCCCCCAAATAGAACCACGGCCCGTATTGATTTCTCGCAAATTAATATGCAATGAAAGAGCTGTAATCCCATTAAAAAGTGACAATGCCATTTCTGTTCTGATAAAGGCAGATTTTGGTCGAGACCGGAGCTGAATGACAACAAGTCTCTCATCCCCACTGAGGTAAAGTGGCTCACATTGTATCAGAGGGTTCAGCCTTTGCTTGGAGCGACTGCTGCTCTTGACATTTCCATTAAATCATTCCTCCTGGAAATACTACCATACCGCCCTGACAGTCACATACATGACTGTGCTGGTTAATTTTGATTCTTAGAAGTATAGATAGATAGATAGATAGATAGATAGATAGATAGATAGATAGATAGATAGATAGATATATAGATAGATAGATAGATAGATAGATAGTCCAACAGCAAGAAGTCCAGCTCAGCATCTGTCTTTCAGCCTTTTTATTTCATGCAGGAATAAAAGTCAGTCCCAGATTTACTCTTGTCTGGTGGCCTTTGCTCGGTCGCTCTCTATTCTCCTTCTTCTTCTGTCATAGTCCTCTCCTCTGTCTCTTCACCTCTGCCATACTCTGCCTCTGCTGAGACCGATTACGTTGCCTGCTCGCCTGGCTCTGGTTCTGTCGCCCATCCCGGCACTGCTCCCCATCTGCATCCCCTCTGACCTGCTCTTCCTGGTGGCCAGTGAAACACTCTCCCGGTGCTCTGAGCTTACAGTCCGTGCAGCACAGCTAACCAACTGTAGCTAACTACATACGGCAGCTACAGTTAGCAGCAGCTTAGGAAAACCATTGATAGAACAAAATCCAAAGGGGTTCTGAGGACAAAATCGGAGTAAAATGGAATATTGAGGATAAATAGATGAAGTTTGCCTATAATAGACGTGATAGACAGATAGACTTTCCAGATGGTTTTGTGTAGCAAACCATCATTTTACAGGTATTGGGTCAAAGACCAAAGCATTGGGCAAATTAAAACTGTGACCTGATGATGAGAATAGAGGAAAAGTCAGACTAATCTATATCAGATTTCATGGAAATCCATGCAACAGCTGTTCATTTCACTCAAAGCCACAAATGTCAACCTCATTACTGAGGTCAATAAGAGTCATCCTCTGGGGACCGTACAAAATTTCCAGGCAAATTTCAAGTGCCGTAGCGACAGACCGACTAACTGATCATCAGTGTTGTCTTTAGTTGCTGCTAGCCTGGTTAAAAATAAAAGCCCAAAGTTCAAAATAATCCAAATAAGGAATTCAACAACATTTATCTGTCAAAAATGACCTTGTTGGTGTGTGTCTTTGGTTTCTCGTCTTTGATTCTACAAACAGTAGAGCAGAAGCAACTATTAGACCATAGTTCATTGAATATCAATGTTTGCAAACAGTTACAGACAGCCCCCACCCCAGGCCCCTCTGGTCAAAGGCTGCGAGGTCATCTGAGTGAATCCACAAAGCCTGCTTGAAAAATCACTTCAGAGAGTCAGGAATTCCTCCATAGATGCTCTACGGTTTTTGAGCAGCGTGCTACGGTGTACTATGAGGATGCAGAGGTGGAGTCTGCCCTCTCGCCCTCAGCGTGTCCTCTCCCTTGGTGCCACCGAGAGCTCGGGCTGACAGAGATGGAGGGTTTGCTGTTTGATTCAACTCCCGGGGGTCTATTGATAGTTTCAAAGTGGAGTCCACCTGCCACTGCTTTAATCATCCGTGACCCCGGCTGCATGTTGGAAGCCCGCAGAGGGGGACGGGATCAGCAGCCCTGTTCGTGTGTTTGTGTGTGAGCAGTCAAGAGAAAGCAGGAAAAAAAAAAATAAGAAGAAGAAGGAGAGGCAGATACAGAGAGAGGATAACAAAACACTCAGACCTAAAGAGATAGGATGGGGAGAAAGAATCAGCCACTTCTCAATCCTGTTGTCATCGAACCATGTGTGGGTTACGATTTTCTCCAAACTTGGGCTGAGATTTGGAATAACACTGTTTTTTATTCTGTCCAGCTTCGGGCTTCTTTGTCTCATGAAGCATTTCTATCTGGGTTAAATGTATTATTAGTGTATTTAATCAGATTTCTCTCTAGAGGTAGAGTAGAGTGAATCAGCATGCAGGCACAACTTATGGCTGCCAAATTAATTCAATTTATTCCAAAGCCTTTCTTAAGGCCAAGGTTGTAATTATGGCATGCAATTAGAGGGGCTATAAATATTAGATAACTTCCCAGTTCCCTGTGAAAGTTAACCCAAAAGTTGTTTTTTCAGGTATTGGTGATTTACATAAAGATCTCAGAGAGCTCCTGGCTATAATTAAAGTGAAATACACATAGCGCTGACAAACATCACTCATCTGTAGTAGAGTTTGAGAGAGACGGTTGTTCTAACTGTTTACCTTTGCTGATTGCATCACCAGAAGCCTACTGATAATTGGAGTGAAACTTCACCTTTAAAGTGACAACTTGAGCAACCATGTGGTGGCATATGACAGTGTAGCTTTTCACCAAGTGAGACATAGTTGTGAATTTGAGTGGGTTGTTACCACACATAAAAGTCTCTGTGTACACGGAATATGTGACACTTTTCTGGAGAGTATGCCAAAGCCACTGCAGTGCAGCTTAGAACAGGAAGTGATCAGGGTAAGGAAGGAGATGGGAGAGTCAGGAAACATGCTTTTGGAATTAGTTCAAGCACCGCAGTGTGTCCGTATGTGCGTGTGAGTGTTGGGGAAAGTCATGCTCATTTGAGACACTTTTAATTTAATTATTTAATTATTAAGTCTGTAAACATCCTTATTTATTTCTATGGTGAAACTGAAAGAGAGAAAAAAAACTCACTGCAATTACTTCTCTGTCCTAAAACCTCACCTCTATTAATTAAAAATACTATAAGTTAATTGTGTTTAGCACATAGGACAACATAATTATGAAACAAAAACAAACACACCATGGTGATGATGACTGTCTTGTTCAGTCATCATCACCATGTTCAGGTCTGGTGTTATACTCATTGGTGGTAGTTCCAAAAGGGGGAAAAACAATCGACCAATTAGACTTCTGAATGCAGAAAACTAAAAACAAAGTGGAAGATGTCATCTTCCTACAAAACTAGCTGGCTAACTAGCTAAATATGTAACAAATGGAAACAGAAATATGGCCACATAACTGGTAACAATAATGGATGGGACTGACACAGCTGAATTAACAACTTTTATATTTCTCTGCATATTTCTTTGACTTGACTTTCTTCTACCTAAACTTCCTCAAAGTGACTTCACAGAGGCGGGTACTGAAGTTAATGGAGCGACGCCTGCGAGATAGTTCAGGCAGACAACTCGAGCTGCACTGCATATTCACACGTGACACGCCTCCCACTCCACAATCATCCAATCCAAACACACCATCCCAATTTGGCGGTCTATTTAAGTTGCGAAATGTCTCATCTCTCCCTCTGCTCTGCCAAAGCCATAACTGCCTGCATCAGCATCACTGCCTGTTCTTCAGCCCCAGCACCCACCTGCAGGCACCGGGGTGTTTAGGGATATTTGCTCATCACTCCTCAATATCTATGTATACATATCTACGGGGAGTGATGAGGTGGGACTAGACACCAAACTCTAAATGTATTCTGCTGCTGCAATAAGACATTCTAATCACGAGTTGTCCGACTGAACTACTCATTGTTTAGCGTGGAAACAAAGCAACAAGCTTTTCCTCATTTGTTGTTCGTCCGGAGAGAAAATGTTAATTTAGCTACAATTGTAGTGGGAAATCAAGGCAGTGCATACTGTAGCACTCTAACTGGCCAAAAGAGTGCAACCACACTTCCCATAAAATCTTTAATTGTACAGTATCACATTATACTTTTGGTAAAAGCCCAGAAACATGAAAAAAACATGTTCAGCACAAGCTGAATAAATGAAGTGAAAGAAAATTGCACTTCAGTTTGATTACCGAGCTAACACTAGTGGTGTTGCTGGAGCAACTGTTTCTCAAAATGGAGACCATGTTTACTAATGAACCCTGCTGTTTCCTGTTGCAAAGAACATTTCACTTTTTGTTCTCCTCTCAGTACTTGCATCTTTCTAGGTGTTTCCATAGGGGAATCTTCTATACTGGACCTTCGAAAGCCTTAGAATTAATAGTACTGGACCTGTTCTCAATTCATCACTTTTGCATTTTGTTCTGATTAAAGTAACATTTGGTATTTTCTACTAGTACCCAATTTC
Source organism: Argyrosomus regius (assembly GCA_946959425.1). Classification (NCBI taxonomy): domain Eukaryota; kingdom Metazoa; phylum Chordata; class Actinopteri; family Sciaenidae; genus Argyrosomus; species Argyrosomus regius. Next base: position 21,285,812 of record OX336892.1, on the reverse strand, counting down.
AGAGTTTATTGCTACTGATGTAAATTTGGACACCAAAACACACACATTTGTGATGATTACATTACTTTTGACGAAAAATTAGCGCGCTGACAATGTTGCTAACATTACGCAAGTGCAACCACACGATACATAGCAAGCCAGCTTACTAGCCCAACAGTCTCTTCAGCCTTTTTATTTCATGAAGCTCTCACCAATGACTAAAAGTCAGTCCCAAATTTACTCTTGTCTGGTGTCCTTCTCTATTTTTCTCTTCTTTGTTTCTTCCCTCATAGTCCTCTCTTCTGTCTCTTGGCCTCTGCCATGCTCTGCCTCAGCTAAGACCGGTTACATTGCCTGCTGGCCTGGCTCTGGTTCTGCTGCTCACCCCGCTGCTGTTCCCTGTCTGCATCCCCCGCCCCCTCCCCCTGACCTGCTCTTCCTGGTGGCCCAAAGCGCCTGTCCAGCGTATACACTCTGAGCTTACAGTCCAGGCAGCACGGCTAACTAACTGAGCTAACTAACTATGGCAGCTACATTTAGCTTCAGTTTACTCTACTGTCCGTCAAGAAACTCTGTAAATCACTAAGAGTTGAGGTAGAGCACCTGCAGGAACTCAGCGCTTGAACACTGACAGCATTTCCAATCTATACACACCAACCTCCATTAAGATTCATTGATGGAAACTGGACTTGGCTTTGTTAGCAAGAACAGCATAGGAAAACCACAGATAGAACAAAATCCAAAAGGCTTCTGAGGACAAAGTCAGATAGATAGATAGATAGATAGATAGATAGATAGATAGATAGATAGATAGATAGATAGATAGATAGATAGATAGATAGATAGATAGATAGATAGATAGATAGATAGATAGATAGATAGATAGATAGATGTACTCTGTATATGCACTTTTCACACTGGGATATGGAATCAAAAGTCTTGTTGAGTTGAGTTGAGTGGGTGGCACACTTCCATTCTCTGCCAGGTATGCGAGGCAAGCGGGTGGCACCTCAGCTGCACCAAAACCAGGGCATCTAAGCAGCTGGAGGCCGGCATCTCTTGCCTTGAGAGAAGCGGGCAACATGCCAACCTCTCTGGGAGCTGTGCTACATTTCAAAACATGATGGATGGCACGAGTCATTTTTAACCGTAACAACAAATCAGTTCATCAACAGCCCTCCTTAATATTTGAGAGGAGATAAAAGCGTTCTTTTAAAGATAAGGGCTAAATTTTACCTCTAATGAGGTGATAACTGTGAACTACTCCCATCTGAGCGATAGGCCAATTGACACTTTGAGATTATTTCCTGCTCTCTTACATCGAGAGACAGATGAGATGATGCTCTTGAGTGTTTAATTGTGGTTGTACGCACTGTAAATGGCTCACGCTATAGGATTATTGACATTTTAATGAGACGATAACCTTGAATAAAAATTGTATTCATAAGGATACAATCAAAGTGTTTGAGATGTCACAAAACAAGCTTGGAAGTCAGGGAATAAAAGAAAAAAATACTGCTGGTTTTGAGGTGAAAAAGAACATCCCGCTAGCTGATAGACTGAAGGAGCCCTTGCATGTTTTTTTTCTTTTGTGGTAAAGCATTGATTCTGATAGCTCTAAGTTTTGATTCACACATCTACAAACCCATGTGAGCCTCTTGACATTTATTAGGTACGGCATGCCAAAAAGTCCACATATTCCCTGAGGTTCTTTTGCTGTGTCTTGACAAGGTTTAGACTTTTTTTTTTTTTTTTGTGGTGCAGAGGAGAGCTGAGATTTCTTTGCAAGATTTCTGGTGGATTGACATCCTGACAAACAAACTACAGTATTTACGGCGGGTTTATATTTCAGATTACATACTTGAAATCGCTGACCGTAACGCGCTAATTGCGCTGTGGTTTGACCTTTGCCAGGATGGCATTTGGTAATATTTAAACCCTGATTCATGGGTTTCCTGCATATTGCAAAGTTTATTAAATCACATCTTTTTTTGTCAGGGGGAATGAATAAGAAAATCATTAGAAGGAATCAGGCCAAGATAGTATTTCTTGGCCCGACATTCATGTCTTGAAGCTTTTCAGTAGTTGTGTGACCACTTGCCTGCTTCCCAGAAGGCAGACTAAGATGGAATATATCCCAGAATCAATTATCTATAAATTGGATTGTATTACAGGGAACAGTAGTGCTGAATATGTCTCGCAGAGGCACTCAGGAGACATTCAGCAGAGTGTAACCAACTAACGCTGGGCGCATGTTAACACAGTTTAGCACAGACAAACGTTGCAACTGTCATTAATTAAAATTCCAAGCAGCCATTCATTGTTTTTTGCTCGTTACTACGTGCATCTCTATATTTAACAGGCAGTGCAGTGTGGGTGTTGTCCTGCAAACATCAAACTATTAATTGATTGGAGTTTTCTTGTGTTCTGCCTTATTAATCACCTGACTATCAATTAAGTCTGCACGGGCCGTGCTGAGCGTGTTAGTCTCATATATCATGCTATTTGTGTCTGTCATGTTCTGAGCGGTTCATTATTTCCAACATGGACCATTGGCAGCCGACAAGGTAGTCATTGACCTCTACCTAATCTGCTTTTGATTGAGGGTAACACATTTTGATGGTGAGACTACTCGCTAGTGTTTAGGTGCACTTAGAAGAATATTGATTCAGTAGTTTAGCATTACACTGTAAAGTAAGGTCCACTCTGTTGATTTGTGTGTGTGAACGCTTGACTAAACATTCACTCACCCATGCCTAATCTTCTTTTCATTGAGGTTAACATATTGGGATGTTATAAACCACAGAGACCTGTGCTGCTCATAAACTGAACTCAATTGCTAAAGCTGCTGAAGTATCAGGAGGAAAGAGATCACATCTTCAAAAAATCCAGCCAGCTCAATGAATAACAAACCTCTCGCTCCCACTAGCTCCCTTACACTGCAGGTATTTCACTTTGAAATTAGAATGGTGGTGAAACTGGCTGACTGCTGTTTCCGGGAACATTATACAGCTTGTATTCAACCGCTAAACATGGCATGTTATTACTTATAAATAAATTTGAACCAAGAGACATCACCTACTGCGTGTTATATATTAAGAATTACCAAGCATGACTTCTGTAGCCTCATTAATCCAGTCCAGAGTCCAGACAATGTTAGTTGGCAGGTCCATTCTCAGAGCAAATCCAGTTTTTAGGGATGAGACCAGGCCCAGAGACAACTGCAATTCACATTATTTGAAGATATAAAAATACATTCAAGTCTTTATGGATGTAAAAGCACCACTGAAAAAATAGGTTCGCACATTAAACGAGGTTTCGGGTTGCTGCAACTGTTCTTGCTGTCCGTAATGGCCATTAAGTGATTCCTTCTTAGCGTAATTCCACAAAATCCACAGTCGTCATTTTAATGTATCGTGAAGTTAAGCCAAAAGATTATATGAGGCTTCAGGAATCTGAGCCAGTCAAATCAAGCTGAAGATGCCCCTTTCAAAACTAGAGTCTTTTTAGTATGAAATTCCTGATCCTTTAAGGCGTTCCTATAATAAACGTGCCATCTTTCCTTCTGTCACCTATTGTTCGACTTCCAGCTAATCAGAACAGAAGCACTGACCCATCCATTTAGTATGTAGTAGTATGTTGGATGTCAATGACATCTAAATGTTTCTGCGAGTTAAAAAGAATATGGACTGCACTTTACATTGAGTAATATGAGTTTACCCTGTTGTGGGTTGACAGTATCCACTGTAACATGAGACAGTATAAAAAAAGGAGCTGAGAGTTGACTGTAAGAACATTTCATTGATAGTAATAAAATGTAATATTCCACATTGCAGATGACTGCCTAACTTGTGCTAATGACTTATTAGAAAGTAAGACGCCTATGACCCTTTAATGGCCTCCTAACGTTTGCCACTGCAGCCCACAAATATTTCTGAATGGATTAGCAACACTTATAACTGCTTGTGTTTACACATTCAGCGGTTCATTGGTATGCTGCAGTCAGAGAACAGTTGGTTTGTCTTTATTCCAAATATTAACAGGCATTGACATGCCTCCAGCTAAGGTGTTTCATCAGAAACTCAGGTGATTAAAAGTAGAGGGGAAGCAGATTTTCGATTGTTGGAATGTCTCAGCCACAAGTTTTCTGGAGCATTGCTTGAGCAGACTTTTATGTGGAAGATAACTGTCATCACATATTTTTTTCTGCCAATCTTATCTCCCCCCCAAAAAACACGATATTTTTGGAGATAGAGCTACTGTATTTTACAGGCTTACGTATTCACCCATAGAGTTCTCTGTTCTTCCTCTATACTACCCCTGATATGTATGGTGCCTTTATTTATTCCACCCACACAAGCAGGTACATGTGCACACAAGCACGCTAGCATCAACACACACACACACATGCACATCATTCCAACAAGAATACACATATTTGTAAACACCGCCCTCAAACGGCGGCTTCCTCGTCAAACGCTTCCTCTTATTTTCTCATTCGGGTTCGCCGTGCTCCTTGAAGTAACCTTACTCATTCTGAGAATCTGCAATGCAGGCTGTCTTCATTTAAGGTGTTTGTTGGGTGGGCAGGATGCAGGCTGCATTATTTATGATGAGGCGAACCGGCATCAAGTGATAGGCACCAAACAGACACGAGAACAGCCCTTCATACCGGAGTGAAGCAATCAAACAGTCCCTGTGCATTTAGTGATGCCTTGTGACATCTCTTTTCATTTTAAACATAAAACATTTCATCCTCCCCTGCTGAGAGACGTGGAGAGGACAAAAAAAAACGAGAAGCCTCAGAATTGGGGGTCCTAAGGGAGCGTGCCGGGATATATCTCGCCCAAATGTTGGTGAAAAAGTGCTGCAGTTGATTTGTTAGAGAAGAAAAGAGTGCGTAGGAATCATGATAAACATTTCTCCAGATGAACAAGGACACCTCTATCTCCACTGCTCATCTGGAGGAAGCATTTCCGCAGAAACAAAACGTCACATCAGAGCTGAAATAGTCAGCCGTCGTCTCGTGGATATAGACAGATCTAATGAATTCATATTACAATGCAAATAGCACCTATCCATTATCATCCACTACTGAATCCTCTTTGTTTGTCGGGGATTTACATTAATCCTAGAATCCGAAGAGTGGCTGACAGACAGACTTACTTGTGATGTTCATGTTATGGAAAATGAATAAAGCATGAAGGCGAAGTGTTTGGGTGCAGACCAGGCTTTGTGGAGAAGGCAGGGTTGGGTTGAGAGATGTGGTGGTGGGTGGGTGGGTGGGTTTGCGGGTGTTGTGGGATGGAGGGAGGTGTGGAGGCCACAGGGTCTGCAGGCCAGGTCCGCTGAGAAATCCTCAGTTTTTCTTCAGTATGCAAGGCAGGTGCTGGAATCCAGCGAAACCACTTAAATATTAAACGCAGACTACCTGCAGTTTTCTCTCTCTTTCTATTCAATAATAGAGGACGGGCATTGAGGCTGTGATATTTCTGTGTGTGAGAGAGTGATGGTTGCATAACAGTGATGTTATAAAACATGTTTACATCAACACCAAAAGATTGCCATTTAATTGTGTGTATGTTACAAGGAAATAGATCTAATGGATGAATCATGACCATAATTTGCCTCTGCTTGAATAACCAGGTTTCTAATGTCACAAATGTCTCTTGACGAATCAGCTGTCAGGTTGTTCTTTTTGTCTTTTGATGGCTAAAATATGAACAAAATTTCTAGAAATTCCCCCTAGAGACAAGACTACTGTCCAGCAATAGCCTCATTTGTGTACATTTTACTTAATTAGATAACCACAGGCTTTGCATTGGACAAACAGATAGTTTGTTGATCTTTTCATTCCCTGAATTGACTTCAATCCCCAAAATGGATTTGGGGATTTCTCTAGAGGCCCAGTGTTGGCCTCATTTCCTGATCAAAAGAGTTCTCGCGTCCCGTCTGGGACAAATCTGGGATTAAATGGCTATCTTTGATGACTCACTTAGTAAAATTACAACCCTGTCTCCAAAGAGTACCCTCCCTGTTGCTTTCTTTTTTTCCCCCTCTCTTTTCTGCAGTTCGGCCAGTTAAAAGACTTCATTTTTAGATGTCAACTTGAACTCATGTCAACTCATGACTACTTGCTGTACTCATGAGTTAATCTAGACTTCTTAAATCATAATCATTATGTATTTCAATTAGATTGTGACATCTAGGAAAGGTGAAGTACTACATGCTGTTTGACAGTCAGAAAAAAGAATATATTCCATTCAGATCTTAGATACAGATGGTGGTTATATCTGGCTTTAAACAGTTATGGAAATGAATTAAACATGCACAACAAAATGTCCCCATGATGGCAGTGTCAAATGAAAGCAAGAGTTAACAGTTTAAATATTTAAAACTTGGCTACCCAGAGGTCCAACGGAGGAGTATTCAAGATTTCTCTGGAGAGAGAATTCATTTTCTGCTGCTGTTTAAGAAACAGTTTTGGATTTTTCACTTATATTTTGATATTAGCTTAGCTTAGCATAAAGCTAAGTGATCCAGCTAGACTGGCTCTGTAGAAAGTTTGAAAATATGTCCATCAAAGCTCATTAATGACCTTAATTTGTACATAAGCAACGCACGACAGTATTCCCCAACTGGCTCCCCCTGACCTTGGGCATGAAAACCTCCACCTCCTAGCTCCTTTACTTGTTGCATAAATATTACCAACACTCCTCTGGTGCTTTAAGCTCCCAGTCGTATGGACTGAACTAACAGCCATCAAGAAATTCTGTGAATAGTTGAGTAAACAGAAGGTTGAGGCAGAGAACATCAGAGGGAAAACTTGAAAACATATACTCCAAATATGATCCAGTCACCCCATCCCAGAGTCCAAAGTTACACAATGCAAGAACAGAGAGTGGGAATGATAGAGGCAGAATTCATCCTACTACAAGTCAGTGTAGCATCAAAGTGATTAAGCTATTATTTAACGTTAAATAATTAATAACTTAGGCAAATATTATACTCTGTTTGCCCCTCAGGAGTAAAGTGATGTTTGCTTTTGCCGTTTTATGTTTAAGCTATAACATTTACTGCATTATAGAGCACAACAGATTAGACTTGCAAATTACTATATATTCTATGCACTGAGTAATTTCTTCTTTCTTCAAATGACTTATTTAAACAGTTCCTCATGGATACTTCTCTTTGTCTTACTTTGGAGGTAATGGAAGAGCAGATATTAATGGACCTGGGAGGTTTGATGCAACTGAAAGAGAGAATGTCATTTATATGAATGTCAAAGATGTAAGGAAGTATATTTATACCCCTGGTGCAGCTGTAGACAGTGATTATATAGAGTACAGTCTCTCACTACTCTTAGCCAGTGCAGGGACGAGGGGGGCAGCATATGGAAATGAGCTGCCTTCAGGCTTTATTTCTACTCATATTGTGGCTAGCCTAGAATTAGTGCCTGGAAACCAATGGGAATATTGGGTTGCACAAAAAATGAGTGCTTACAAGAACAGCAAATGCAGACTTCCATTAAAGTTGTTTTTTTTTTTTTTCAATCAAGCATTGAATTGTCTCTTAACCCCCTGGGTCGAGGCTAGGTGCTCATGTTGTTAAGTGTGTCCTCTATTTCTTCCTGCTTATGTGTCACAGCAAGTTAAATAATGGATTTTTTACCCATAGATGGATAGGTTCGAACACTTGAAAAAGGAAGGACAAAAACACAGCGGCAGTGTGGGTGGTGGCAGACGCATATAGGTTAGAGAAGCAATTGTGTTACGTTTACGTCACCAGTTTGAATCTAATCTCTGTCCAGTCCCTTCTAAAGCAAGACTCTTTGTGTGCACTTGCAGCAAAGCAATGTCAACATGATGGATAAATACTTTCATTATTTAAACCTTCTGCTGTGTTTGTTTCAAGGTTTCAGTGGTTGCATGTGTTCAAAAATGATGGCCCAAAACTAAAGTGAACACCATTTTTCAGACTTCAACTGACCAAGAGACCAGAGTACAGATTTCTACTGGTCTGATGTCCATTCCTTGTGTTTCTTGGACCAAGCAGTCCTCTTCTTCTTGTTGGTCTCCCTCAGTAGTGGCTTGTTTGACCATGAAGCCTTGATTCATGCAGTATCCTCTGAACAGTTGAGATGTGTCTGCTGTTGAACTCTGTGAAGCTTTTATGTGGGCTGTATTATGAAGCACTGTTAATTGGCGATTTCTGAGACTGGTAACCGTAATGAACTTATCTTCTGCAGCAGAGGTAAGTCTTGGTCTTCCTTTCCTGGGGCGGTCCTCATGAGAGCCAGTTTCATCATCATTGCTTGATGGTTTTTGCGACTGCACTTTCCGGATTGACTGACCTTCATGTTTTAAAGTAATGATGTGATTTCTCCTTACTTAGTTGAGCAGTTCTTGCCATAATATGGTTCAGCACTGTAGTGGAGTAGGGCTATTTACTGTTTGCCAACACTAGAACTGAACAACAAATATGAAGAAGGCAAGAAATCCCACAAATTAACTTCTGACAAGAGACGGCTGTTAACGGAAAATAATTTCAGGTGACTACCTCAGGAGGCTGACTGAAAGAATGCGAAGAATATGCAAAGCTGTAATCAAAGCAAAAGGAAGCTACTTTGAAGAAACATATTTTATGTTATTTCACAGTTTTGACATCTTCAGTGTTAATCTACAATGTAGAAGATAACAAAAATAAAGAAAAAGCCTTGAATGAGACGATGGGTCCAAAACTTTGACTGGTACAGTCTAAAGAATTAAAAGTTCTGCATGAGGTAACACCATTATACATTTTATTTTTCAGCACTTAGAAATGTATTACAAGCCTAATACAAATACTGTAGTCTACAAACACATCCTCTGCCCTCACCTCTTGATTGAAATGTACAAGAATAGTAGATGGATTGGGAGTTTACAAGGAGGAACTGTGACTTTGAGTGGCCTTCCATTCTTTTTTTCTACGAAGAGGGTGGAAAGCTTCGAGTTGTCTAAAACTCAGCATCTCCCCTGTCATTTCTGGTCCTGCCACTCCCTCATGCCCTGCAGTAACCCCCCTTTTCCTGCCATTCCTCATCACCTGACTTCCCCCGCCTACCTGCACACCTGTTTCCACTTTCCCTGTCAGCCTTGCAGTATATATACCGGCCTATTTCCATTCATTCCCTGCCAGATCATCTGTTGTGCCGTAGCGCGCCCCGCCTTAGCGTCCTAGCAATCCATTACTGCCTGCTTGTGTTCTGCCTGCATGACCCCCTGCCTGCCTTTTGGTCTTTCTGCTGCTCATCCTAATCCCTTTATGGATATATTTGCTTGTTTTTCTCTGCCTGCCTGGTTTTGACTTTTGCCTGTCCCTGACTAAGAGTAAATTTGAACTTTTACTTTACCTTGTTGGTCTCTGAGTCATGCTTTTGGGTTTAGACTTGTTCCCACTGAGCTATACAATGCTTCTCCAATCACTCCATTGTGACTCATGTGTTATAAATATCAACCATGAAGTAAAAACACATGAGCCCACAATGGACACTGTGCCTACACTACATTAAAAAAAGTACATTAATGTTTTGTGTCAGCAAAAATAGTCAGCAAAAATAGTTCATATCGGTTGTTGTTATTTTGCTGCATAATAACACACATTCAATGCAGCATTTCTGAACAACATGTGTTTTACTGCACACACATGAGACTAAAATAGTTAAAATCAGTGAGGCGTTGTAGCACTTCGGCCCCAGTCGTGAACAACTCCTGTAAGTTTTGCAAGCCATCACAGAGAACAGGGTAAATACTGCTAAAGATTAGCATGTTACCATTGTCGTTGCATTAGCATGCTGATGTTAGCATTTCGCCCAAAGTACCACTGTGCTTGAGGATGGCCTCATAGAGCTGTTCGTATGGCTATGACTGTTACCCCTGGACCAGGAACAGCTCTATGACGTTGCGTGGCATTGTTTTTGGTCATTTGTTCTTGGTTTATGTCCTTCTACCATGGGTAAGTAGGATATTTAGTTAAATAATTTTGGCTGTTTTTATGATCTGAAGACTGCACAGGGTGTTTTATTTTGAAAATTGTCTGGATTCTCTATGCTGTGTCTGGTCTGCCTTGGCCAGTTTGATCTGCTCTGATCTGCTACTTAACACGGCAGGTTGTGGCATCTGTTTTCCGTGGCCTTTGTCTTGTTTACGTAAAACTGCAAAATAAAAATGAAAAAGGGGGCAGCGTTTAGCTCAGTTGGTAGAGCAGCCGCCCCATGTGCAAAGGCCCAGTCCTTGCTGCGGAAGCCCAGGGTTCGGATCCGACCTGTGGCTCCTTCCCGCATGTCATTCCCCATCTGTCTCTCCCCACATTCCTGTTACTCTTCAGCTGTTTCTATCAAATAAAGCTTGGAAAGGCGAAAAAAAAAAAAAATAAAAAAGAACCACAATTTATTTAAATTGTTTAACTATTTAAATTTAAACTCTTCGTTCACAACAATCACTAAACATATTTACATGTGGACTTTTGGAATATTGCCTTCATAAACATTAGAAACCTTTGGAAACCTCCAGATGTTGCCCATATATTATAATAAATTCTACTTTTCACTATGGTTTTAAAATGAAAATGTGTTCTTAGATATTCTCAAAAATATCAGATCCTTAACAATAAATCCATTGATGTAGCAGTCATGAAGCGTAAGTATAGACAGCTTATTATGAATTCTTATCCAGAGGGAGGGTGGTTGTAAGCATCCTGTGAAAATGTTATGAAATGTTTTTGCTCCATGTGACTTTCACTACCTGTGCATTTCCTCCTTTCCTGAGAGGCAATGAGGTCAGATTTCAGTGCCATTGAACATGTTTTCTGTGCTTGCTGCATTTAATAAATATGAGAGTCTTTTGGGATAACGTGTGGTAGCCTTCAATGTGCATACAGTGCAACAGTGTGGGTGTGCAGTACAAAAACAAGAAAATATTTCCAGTGGGGAGGGACACTTGTATATTGATTTAACTGTCAACAGCAATTCCACATGGAGAAACAGAAAGCAAATACATCCAGATTCAGGTTACAGAAAGATCAAGACGATGGGATTTTTTATTTTATTATATACGTGCTTCAATTTTATTGTTTTATTTTCAGAATTTCTGTTATTTCTGTTTGTTTTGCATACAATGTCTCATATATGTGTACAAGAAATAGTTTTGTGCATTATCAATTATTTTGCAGTTTTGTTAAAAAATAAATGTAAAATACATCCTGGAAAATAAACAACCCTCCATGTCATGCTGACAGCAGTCTAGCTTCCAACCCATTTATGCTTGAACCACCTTTTTCCATCAGCACATAATATCTTAAAAGAAAAGTCAACAACATCCCCTATAATAGAGCAGTCCATCAATTTCCCCTCAAAACTATGTGCTCGAGAGTTAATCCCATTTTAAGGGGCAATTGTGAATGTGGCACACTATAAAGCCTCTTCTTGGGTCGGGGGTGATAGTGGTAACAAGGCCCAACAGGGTACTATCAGGTTGCATTTCAAATGTCACCAACCTGTCATTGTGTTGCCTGACAGCTGTGAATGGCAGAGACAGAGAGGTCATAACGGGGAATTTCATCCGCTCTCTGGCGAGGGGCGAGGCGAGACGTGTGCACCTCTGTCAAGGCAATCCAGAGTTCGGCTGACAGATAACTGATACCTGGGCTTTAAAAGAAATGAGAACGAGAGCAAGTCTAGGGCATCATAATCCCTTTGGAAAGGTTTTCCATCTGTCACAAACGGTGGTGACCGGGCTTGGGTCATTTCCCCCCAGGATTTACAGAGAACATTAAAAAAAAAAAAAAAGAAGAGCCATGTAATATTCCCTCTACCTCAGAGAGGCTGGCAGGTAGGCAGCAGCAGCAGCAGTGCCAGGTGGAGGGATATGAAGATCCACCCTGTTCATTTCACATTAAAAGCCAATGTGTATGTTTGATAGGCTTGCATCTGTGGGTAGGAAATTTAGATATAGATTCAAAGCTGCTGTATGGCTTTCGTTTGATCAGATTTGATTGACAGTGGTCTGGCTACATAAGCAAAGAAAACCCCAACAACTGGCTTCAGATTTTAATACAAATATCACTAATTTCTGATTTGTGCACAGAAGTTCACATCACCTTTTTTCCCACAGAGCTCTGCCTGCTTTAAAACAGTGTGAAGAGCAAAGTGGAATCACCATGTGAAACCACCAAACCTGCTGCTGTATGTTCACGTTTGCTCACAGCGAGACACTGATTGAGAAAATGCCTGCGTAAGCTGGTTTTGTTCTCATTACTCCTTCTCTTCCAATCCTGTTTTCTAGATTCAATTTGCCCCAGCAGGAATCGTAATGACCACATTTTATTTTAACATGAAGAGGAAATGTTCTGTAATGTTGCTGATGCTGAATAGATCAGTAAACATGTCATCTACATCACGATCTCTCTCAAATTTTATCCAAAGCGCTGTTGTTTTTGTCTAAACTACAAATGGGGCGTCGATTGGATGCAAACCTCGGACTCTGGAGTCACACTTCTGACCTTTCTACGCCCACCCTCCTGGTGGAGGACCCACCGGCTGTAAGGTGTTTTGGCAGCACTCTGAGCATTTTGGCTGCCGTGCCCTCAGTGAGCTGCGTGATGATGACAGCGATGACCAGAAGAACAGCAGTAACTTCCTGACAACTCACCACCGTTTCTCTTTTTCTGCATGGAGACATGTGGTCCATGGTGATAAGTATCTCTGGTGTCATCGCGTCTCTGTGCCGTTCCAAATACTGAACATGTGACGTGTGGACTAACGTACACAGCTTGCAGAGATTGTTTGATAGTTATATTCTGGCTTGAAGTAAGAGTCAAACTAAGTGCTTTCATCTGTTAAGAAACCTTATTCTGTTCAAGAAAAAAGTGATTTATAAGAAAGAGACTTTCTTTCAGACATCTAATAATAAAGATCTATCAAAGACGAGGGCAATTAATTAAGGAAATCTGAGCTAAATAGAAATAATATTACACATAATATGAAGTCAAGTCTAAGGATTGTGTTCATAAAGATATAAATTTGATGCCTGACAAAAGTTCATGACTGAAACATTATTTCTCTAATAAAGTCGTTGCTGGCGGTGTGCATAACCAGTGAAAGAAAATGAGCTGAATGTCACAGCCGCAGTGATCTGCAGAGACATTCTGGATATTAAGACATAGGCACAGACAAATCGGCTGTAGGGTCAGAGGTCACTAGAGCTCATTGCCCTTGACAAGCTTCTGCCTTCTATAATTGGATACAGCATCATAAATTGTGTTATTCCACAGATGGAAGGAGACACAGATCTGGCAAAGGATTTGCCTGCGGGTCATATTAATGGGCCATTGCTTTCTTGTGTGCAAAGACAGCTTAACACAGTTCAGAGGCTGTTTTCATTTTTTATATGGCTCCAAAGTACCAAAACAAACAAACAAGAGAGGTCTGTGTGTTCGCTATGATATGCTGCGTATGTATTAGAAGGCTGTGCTTTACTTTACTTTGCAACCAGCTGTCATTTTTCTTAATTTGGAAAAACTTTGTAGAGATTGCATAAGCTAAGTTTGTTTTACGATGTTAATTTCACATACACATATTGTAAGTAACGTTTACAAATGACACTCATCGTCTCTCACTGTGTCCTTACATGGCACCAAGAGGACACCGACGCGCCTATGAGACTGTGGTTTGTGTTTTGAGGTGTTGTTGTACTTCATACACCTGCCTCTTTTGCTTCCCACCACCTATTGTTTGGCAGCTGCGATAGCTGGTGGGTGGCATTTGCTGCCTGAGCGCAGTTGATGTTGGAAAGACCTGTGGACCAAGAAGAGACCTGTGGGTGTGAGAGACAGATGCCGGGGCCTACAGTGCTGCGCACTGAGTCAAACCTTGTGTGATTTACTGTATGTTTGCACCACCTTTGCCGAAGGGAAAACTACGTGGGAAGTGGCATGTCTCCCTGATGGTTGGTGTGTGTCAGGTGCAGTACGCACTGGGGAGAGACCTGTGGGGATGAAAGACTGGCACTTTCGTCCAGTGTCAGCTGGGTTTCCCACCACTTTCAGCATTGTAGTTCTGGCCAACTTCGTGTAAAGTGACAGTTATTGAGCTGTGCGCTTTACACAAAACATTGCTGCCCTTTTGCCCTCTGCTGCGCAGCACTTTGGGTCTTCTTCATGGATGTATTAAGAGAGTTGGGTAATCCACTAGAGCCCAAAAGTGCTATTCCCATACTGTACAAATCCCTTAGAAGATGTAAAGACTGTCAGTCAAGAGCGAGCAGTACAAGACACAAACTTGAACTGCAAATACAGTCAATAATACAAAAACACTAATGCACATACCTAGATGCAGATACATAGATCTGAGGAGTTGCAGAATTATTTTTTACAGACCAACCAATAATATCTTTATTGTGAATTTCTTGTTAAAATGTAAAGCTAAGTAGCATTTCATATTCTTGGTTAAACGGTTCACGACCAATAGGAATATCCTGACGAGGAGTGACAAGTAGACTCAGGGGTAACAAGCCTAAAAGGTTATAGAAACCAGTGGTATAGTGGCAGCCCTATGGGACCACTTATAAGGTGGTCTCTGTGTCAGTATTACAGCATGGGGTACAGGTACAGTATATGTGTAAAAGCAGAGTGATTATTGTACACTGGGATGCAAATTGTCGAGGCAGAGCCCCCTAGAAGCCCTCAGCTTTCCTGCCATGCTAGCACCACTAGCTCAAGACAAATAAGGGAATAGGGAGAGTTATATACTAAGCCAGTTCCCACATGTTCGAGCTCATCAGCATTGGCTGAACAGGTACATGCAAATTCCCAGAATACTGAGCCGTGAAGACAAGAAGTTGAATGGACAGAGCAGCATTATATAGCTCCACCTGACTTCAAAGAGCCACGATTACAAAATGTAGCCATCAATCATTTTGTGTGTTTTTCTTGTATTTGCATGTGTTTTCAGAGAGTCTACTCATTTCCTTCGAAATTCTACAGACATGCCCGGTCAAGTGGAGACTCACAGGTGTGAATGTTTTTTGCCCAATATATACTGGCATATGCTCAGGCCGCTGGACTCTTAAAAAAATGTCAGTGGATCTGAAAAAGATGTTCTCTGTAAATTATTTATTTTGCCGGCCAAAGTAACAGATCATAATTTTAAGGTTTTGATTCAAAAATCTAAAACAAAAGTCCCCGTTGTTAAAATTGATCAGACACTTACCTGTTCACTCTCTCTCCCCTCAGTTAAACAGGTAAATATGGCTCAGGAATAGTAATGAGAGCAACAGTGCATGGCCTTGAAATTATGCCTGTCTGATGCTCACCCTTGAGACACAGTTGAACAGTTCAGTGCTGAACCAGAGCGGAGCAGCGTGAATGAATATGCACTTTGACTGGGTGAGTGGAAACCATAACCTCTTCAGCCCGGCTGTCTGACAGCCTCCTGCTGTTCAGCACTTGACTTGTGGCAGCTTACAAAGTTTTTGTTTTTATTATGGATGGTATGTTTTGGTGGATCAGAAACTAAGCCACACTGAAATGAGATGAGCAAAAGTTTTTTTTTTCTTCCTTTAGATGAAGTCATGAAAGCAACTCAGACTCCTTTATTATTTGCAAGAACTGACGGGGAAGCTATGTCTGCGTGCACTACAAGCACTGGTCGAATCGTTTTTTGACACAACTTTTTTAACCTGTTTATTCCATTTTTAATGCAACCAAGATTTTAGTGATTACCTATCAAGTGACAGGTGGATGCAATTATTGCACTGAGCGGAGACAACCAGCAGTATACTGGGCCCCTGTGGGCTAACAATATGTGTGCAACTGCCATATCAAAAAACTGAGTCCTAGATAAGTTAACACAGAAAAGTGTTAGAGTGTTAGAAGAAGTTAGATCATGTCTAATCTTTTTAATAATTGTATTTATTTTTATTATTTTCCATAATACAGTGCAGAAAACAAAGACACTTAAACAGAAAAGAAACAAAAGACCAAAAGATCAGTGTATTACTGGGCAAGGTGATCCAGAAATCGCTGCCACATATTAACAACATTTATTAAGATTGTGAATCATGCATCTTAAACTGTCGAACTTTCTTTGCAAAAATATTTCCGTGCATTATAGTGATTTGTATGGAAATATTGCAGCTTAGTAGGGAAGGAAGGAGTAAACCCAAATAATGCTATCCCCGGATCAGGTCAGGATCATCAGGTCAGATCATGTCAGAACTACTTGAATATGTCACTCCAAAAAATAATACAGTTTTGGGCATGTCCAGAAAAGGTGGGTCAGAGAGCCTTGTGTGCAGATTTACACTGATCAGAGAGAGACATTTTGGATGCTATTCCCCAATGGCAAAATGCCTTGAGTGGTGATATCAGAATTGAAAGCCTTTCAAGCAGCATCACTCAACAGATGCATCAGCCAATCAGAAATGTGCCCTTTTGGATCGATAACTAATTCCACAGATTTTGATCTAATTTTGTGCATGGTTCTACTACAACTTTATGGGCTTATCCCCTAACTCAAAATGTTTATGTCTGATCTTAAATAGTTGGTTACATACCTGACCAGATAGGGTGGTATTCCTAATTCAATTTAAGAATATTCTATATAGTTGAAGGGCTGAAGAAAGGGATTCATTTGGGATAGTTTAGTTTCATTTTTTAGGAGGCAAAGATTCAAAAGAGTCTGTGTGACCCCTGATCACAACTTTCAAAGTTTCCAAAGAGTAAAGTCTGTGACATCCAAATTGTCATTCATTTCCAGGAAATCAGAAATCTTGACAGAATGATGAGTGAGAGAGCAGTGAAGGATGAAGATCAGGTATATCGCTGCTTTTTATGATTAAGGTCAAGGACCAATGAAGTCGAGAATGCTCGGAAATTAAAACATTGTGATATTTTGGAGCCATCACATTTGATATCAATTTACAGACATGTAAGAAATAATGTATTCTTGAAAAGGACTTGTGCTAAATCATGATTTGGAATGATTGCAGCAACCCATAAAGTGTTTTACTCTGACATGGGAGTCCTGTGTTGAGCTCGATCTGGAAAAAAAAAAAAAAAAGCCAATTTCATTTCATTTTTATTCAGGTATCTACAGTAATCTGCCCATCCTCTTCAGACATCCTCCCAAACCTAGATCTTGAGGATGAAAATGAAATGAATATATTTGACAAGAACCACACACTTTTGGTAGGTATTTGGCAAATCATTTCAAACATACATCTCATGCTCACACATCACTCCACTAGTTACCCTCAAGGTAAGAACGTCAAGTGTGGTATTACGTGATGGGAGGGGGAGTTGGTCACCCGAAATCACACTTGACTGGATAGATGTATGTGTACAGGATGACGGTGCAGTCAGACTAAATTTTGCCTGGGGGAAATTACTCGCTGGATGCAGTGATATGTAGGCAGACAATAGTGTGGTTGTTAACATTGACTGTGGGAGCCAAGTTATACAGCTTCTTATTAAACACTTTGCTGTCATATCATTGCCCATGCTCCCACTGTATCCAATTGGCATCCCTTCTATCTATCTATCTATCTATCTATCTATCTATCTATCTATCTATCTATCTATCTATCTATCTATCTATCTATCTATCTATCTATCTATCTATCTATCTATCTATCTATCTATCTATCTATCTATCTATCTATCTATCTATCTATCTATCTATCTATCTATCTATCTATCTATCTATCTATCTATCTATCTATCTATCTATCTATCTATCGAATGAGTGGTCAATCCCAAACCCCCAAATTAAAACTGGCAGCACATTAGAGATGCTTGCCAAAGTCAAAGTCAGCATAACGACTGGAAGGAAATGCCAAAAGACATATGAATAATAAGTGCAGGATTATATGATAAACTTGAAAATTATTTTTTATTTTACTGTATCTAATATGGAACTTCCTCGAAATTTAGTTCACAGTCTGCATAAGCAATAAAACATATATTGTGAAGTGGTGCTTCGGCTGTATTCATTGCCCCAGAGCGGCACTATATCTTGGAATAAAACCCTTACAGTAAAGAGCAAGTTGACTCACTGTAATGCACTGCACTGTACGGCCTGTCACAAGGAAGAGAAGCTCAGTGGAGCGAGAGGAGAGAGGACCAGAGGGGATGTGGAGAAGTGGACTGGGGCTAAGTGTTATGCGGAGACAGGCGGTGACCTCGTGGGAAAGGTACACACCATCTCAGTTCATGAATTGGCTCCAGAAGGGAACTGGCAAGTGGCAAAACGGAAGAGAATTGTATCGACAAGCTATGCCTGGGCAGGCCCTGAGCAAGGCCATTAGCCATGTTGCCGAGTCACCAGGGAAAGCTCCGTCAGTCTGAGATTTCACTTCACCTGAGTGTTGATGGGAGCTCTCCCCGGCCATCCGGCCCAGCAGCCAAACACGGACGCAGAATTCCAATCAAGGCGCTGATGAGAAAAGAACTGCAAAACTAAAGTAATAAATACCTCTAATGTAGGGAATGGATTGGGATAATGGTCTTGTCCCTGTGCTCATCTCCCTCTTTTTAATGAGATTATTACAAGGTCCTATTACCCAAATGACTTGTTCTGTCCTTCCTTAACTTTTACTAATTCACACCATCTATTGTTAGTACCTGAACATTGGGAGGCTATTATCACCAGCGGGCTCAGCAGGAATGCAGCATGTACTTTGTGAGTTACCTTCTGGCTGTCTTTAGAGAAAGGAGACTTAAATAGCTACAGAAACGGTTGTTTTGAATGATGTAAATTTTAGAGTCTAGTTTACTAAATTAAACCAAAGAAACTAAAATGAAGCGAACAAAGAAACGACTAAAGATGAAAGGTGTTTAAATGGCAACAACCAACTTAAAGCTGGTGTTTTGATCATGATTTTAAATTGCTGATATATCCATCTTATGGTGGACTATTCTTAAACACGTGAGGTATCTGGAGTTCTACTTGGTGCCCGTAAGTCTGGAGTAGATTTGTCATAGGGGCCTAAGGTTAAAGGTTATGTGCCCCATAGGAGAGGTGTTCTTTAGGTTTTGCATTGCTTGAAAGATGAACTCTGTTCCAGCTGGTATACATTAAGTTTTAGACAATAACAGCTCCCCTATATAAGTTGGGGTTTAGGATTGTGATGCTTAGAGCGATTTGCATTGGCACTGAATCCTCTCCAAGCAATCCTGGGTGCTTGTGTTTTTGATGCTGAACTTCTTTGTAATAAACCTTTTTTATATACAAGAAAGACGGTGTCAGCGGAGATTTTTCCTTCATCATCTTCACATCATCACCATCAAATAAACAACACACGCAAGCATTTACCGTGGTTTAATGCACTCGTACTCTGTTACTGACAGATGCTGATTGGCTTGTCAGGTCCTTGTTGTCCTAGTTGACAATTCCAATAAAGTCGGAGCTTGCAAACTGAAAGTAGTTTCTTACCAGTTTTATTTTTAAGGAATTGGAATTAACACCATAAACTAAACCTATTTGTATCAAGCTTTGCATCTTATTGTACATGCAATGATTAACAAAAAGGCTTCCTTACAACATTTCACATAAACCTGCAGTAATCTATCTTGTTCAGCCTGGGAGGTTGGGAGAACGAACATGAAGAATCATACAAGTAGTGTAATCAATTAGCAGAAAATGCTAAAACAGGCAACCACTCTGGAGATGCTACAAGCCAAATAATATGAGCTGAACATGAATTATGTTCTGTATGGACTCTGTATGGATGTTGAGATTATGTTTGACATAATGGGAAATTAACAAAACACGGCACGTTTCAAAGAGAAGTTCAGTGGTAATTTTAGTTGATGTAGTTTTTACAGTGGTTATTTAACTTTTTGGAGTAGAACACGAGACATACAGCAAGTTTGAAAAAGCCATCCCACGCCTACCTCATGGAGCAAACACTGAAAATTATCCGACCAACAGGTATATTATGTATCGAGGTTGTGAGCCTGAACAGAAAACTTTTTATTGAACAAACACTTGGTTGAGAGACTTTAAGTGAGTGCTGTTCTATGTTCAGGGGAAATCTTAAGTAACTATACCTTAATACCTAAAGGCGTAGTGATCATAACTTTTCACTCCACAATAACTAGGAAAGTAATTTCTGTCTGGGTGATTCAGTAAGTAATAAAGCAACGCACAGAGGTATTTGTGTCCAGTTAACTTCTGATGGATGGATATTTGTGTTATTTCTCTGTGCTCTCTATGAGCCTCTTCCCTTTGTTTCTCTCTCTGTCGTTGTCTTTGTCTCGCTCTCTCTCTGCCTCTGTGTATTTGTTCTTTTCTCTTACCTGTTTGAATTGTGTCTTTGAGCTTTGTCTTCTGTGTGTTTGTTTTGTCTTTTCTCTTCCAGGTTTTCATGGTGGAGAGAAGGTCGTGGGGCTCAGGTCTGTCTGTCTGTCTGTCTGTCTGTCTGTCTGTCTGATGATACCTGAAGTTGCTCATCCATTTTTAAAGGACCAGTGCAACCACGTCAGTTTTTAGTTTATCCATTCTGGGCAACTGTAGAAACACAGCGGTTCAACATGTCAAACTTCATGGAACATGACCTACAGCTATGAATATTATGTTCAATTCCTGTCATATTCTTTTAAATAAAGCCCTCTAAATCTTACATACAGGACTCTGACTGTACAGCAGTGTGCAGTAAGGGAGAAAGATGTAGGTGTGCATGCGAATATCAAAATCCCAAAATAGAAAACCAAATACCTACTCAATAAAAAAAATATCCAGATGGATGAATATTTGCATCCAGCCCTAATTCACACTGATCCTGTCCCCAGTTGAACATAGTTTTAATGTGGCTTGTTGACACTGTTGTCTTGGCGAGATTAACTGCTGGAGAGAGAACTGCACTGACATACTGGAGAATTTGCATATACAGAAGTGTTTATAGCTTGTTGTAAATTTTGTTATCACCACCAATCATTCCGGACCTCTGATGTAGGTGGGGATGAATTGAATGTACCTGGGATGAAAATTCACACATACTTCATTGTTTTTGCTGTATTTTCTTTTTGGCAATTTCCACTCCATAATATTATATTCTGTGTCTAACAAGCGCAGACCTATACTTAAAGCGTGGTCTAAGAAAAGAAAAACTGACATATCTGAGAGTTTAACAAGATGTTACAGGCCATTGCCATGTTGCAAAGTGAGCATCCAACTGCAGTCCCCACTTTTTGACAGTGGTGACAGACTGTGATGCGGTGCTCGCCTAGCAGTGCTGAGAGAGGCGTCTATTCTGATCAGCTCCACTTGGAGCAGGATATTTGGAGTGAACACTGTCAAAACCCTCTGCAGTCCTCATGTCAGCTGAAGACAACTTGTGCCACAGCACATCAGTCAAAGACAGGCCTCAATACCTCTGTTGCCATGAGAGAAAATTTGGCGTGAGAGTGTGAATACATAAAAAAAAAGTTTGCAGATGACATTTTTCTTTAACACCGAGCAAATAAGTCTGGGTAGACAAGACTCAATCGATTTTTAATAAACTCCACCATGCTAGAAGTTATGAACGAAAAAACAGCAAGTTGGGTATAAAATATATTTTAGGGGAACATTGAGGATATTTGTAGCATTTTAAATGCTACCGAGATGTCACATTGACAGAGAGGCATTTCTTAACGGTAATAGGAGTGTGTGATTAATAACAAACAGTAAAATATGAATTGCATTTACAGCATATTTGTCTGTGTCTTGTTTACTCCCTATCCATCCATCTGCCAGCCTCTCTCTGCATGTCTGCGTGTCTCTCACCATATACAGTATCTGTGTGAATGTGTTCTTCCCCTTAGTTGTCTATCACCACCTACAGTATGTGTTGGCGTGTGCCTTTGTGTATGCATGTGTTCGCTGTCTGACTCTATAAGCCAGGGGAGTCGAGGGAGTTGTCAGAAGGTGGTTGCCCTGGTTTCCTTAGCAAGAAAGATTAGGGTTGTGCAGGAGATGCAACCTGCTTGACTGTAGCAGAGAAAAAATAACCATCAGAAAAAGCTCCCAAACCGGAGAAATTCACCACTGAAGCCAGACAAAATAGATTTAATCTGATAGTACTGAGACTAATCAACACCTCTCTTTTCTGTCCCTGTTGTGTACCTTCACAATATGCGGCTTTTCAGTCGTATTTGATCAAAAGCAGCCATTGTGACAAAGGTTTAAAACTCTTCCATGCACCCATCTCAGCTTCTTGGAGGCAGTTTGCCCGATGATGGATTTTGCATATCCAGCGCACAGCCTCCTTTGGCTTCGCTAAATGAATTAAGGAGGCCTGAGTAGCTACATTTTTAGCTTCATGGACTAGATGCACATTATCCTGAGCCGCTGAAAGCCTAAATACCTGCTGGGCTTCGCTATGACCGTTCGGCTGCCATCAAGAGCCCGCAGAGAGCTCGGAGAGGAAGAGAGACTGCACAGGATAGAGAGAGTACGCAGGAGAAGAGTGGCTGATGACAGCAAAATCGATTAATTGAATGAGTGGACAACTCTTGCGCGGATTGAGTTGCACTGCTGTGATAAAACAAAGTGCACATTATGTTTTTAAAATGAGTAAAAACCGAGTTAAGCGCCTAGAGGCCGAGCAATGATAGCGACTGCATTCGCTGCTTCACATCTTTTATAGTTGCAGGAGCTCCCTGTGCTTCGCTGTAGCTCAGACAGACGCAGAGGCACCAGAAGACGCCTTTGCTTTCCCTCCCAGGAGATTCACTTCCTCCATCAATATTTAAGTTTGTTTATGTTTAGCTCTTTCTCTTTATTGACCATGCTCAGGATTCTTTTTATATATATTTACATATCTTTGTTTTCATAATGCAACAGCCCTCAGCACTCAGATTTGTGTATTGTTTTGTGCAAAACTCTCTGTTTACACACAGGTTTCCCCCCCAAAAAATAAGACCACAAAACATTGCTGTGTGCTTCTGCTTTTCACTCTGGTATTCAAATAAAGTACACAAGCTAAGCATGATATAATATATAACCCATACTGTGTTGCTACAGTACAGTATATAGTCAAGGTCTTCTCTTTATGTCTCATATAGCGATGTATACATACCAGCACTGTTACCTTGAATTTCTGTCTCTTCTGTGAAAGCGTAACGTTCACTGCATCCATTATCAGCAGCATCATTAAACTCTGCTATGCAATGTTATCCCTAATAAGATCCAGTTTAATGCTCACTTAGCTGAGCACTAGTCAATGATCTATGACCACCCTATAACTCTTACAAGAACCACGCTGGTTTGCTGCCAGCTCTGTCTGAGATCGAGATAGGGCAAGATAACCAGATCACAGGTGCACTACATCAGTCTCTGCTAGTGTCAATGGGATTACCTGTCCTCTGTAGTCCGAGCTGTACAGAGGGAGAGATGGAGCAAAGAAGCTGGGGAAATAGGTCAAGCACACTGATAAGGGCAGGTGTTCTATTGAAGATGTCTCTACCGTCTCCGAGGGACCGAGTACAGCGAAACATTACTACTTCAATAGAAAAGAGAAAGCTTCTGTTAAAATCAGTACAGCGGTTCAAAGGGTTCTCTCCAATAAACGTTCAGGTTAATCTAAAGTAAAAGTACTAATGTTACTTACATGTCTGAGCCTTGTAATTAATGACATTAAAAAGGCACACCGCAGCAACAACACCATCTCCCTTTCCCTCTCTTTCTTGCTCAAGCACACAGATAATGTGATAAATATGAATTACCTATACATCTTTTTGGTGTGCCTTAGATATATATATATATATATTTTTTTTTTTTCCAGTACTACTAAGAGAGTGTCACAAATACATGGGTCCTGAAGGGTTTTATCAGGATCCAGATGAGAGGATTGCAAAGCTGGGATAGCAATCTGGTTAAAAAAAAACTGCTCTGTACTGAAACTGATGCTGCGATACTGAGGGAACAGCAGAGAACAGTAGGGAAGCTGAGGAATATGCAGTCAACACTCACAAACAGGCAACAACAGAAAATGCTATATATTCTAGTGCTGGGAGGGTTGAGTGTTATGCTGCCTCTGTATAATGTAGTTTTTGATTATTGGGTGTTGTGCAACTTTAAGGCCACTAGAGTGTGAGGCACAAAGACATGATATGGGGGTATCAAGTGAAAGTATCCACCCAAAATATTACACTGTAGACATACCTCATATAGATATCATGACAGCATCAGAAATAGGACATGGAGACGTTGAAGGTATTTAAATCAGGACACTAACAGCTTCTAAAGGTTGTTAACTATGAGCCAAACTGTAACTGTGAGTGTTAATCCACATACTAAAAGGCTAACAAACGCTGAGTCCACTGTCCAAAGTTCCCAGAGCGCTCTCTTCGGTATTCTTCTCCAAGCTGCAGATCGGCATATACAGGAAGTGTTGAGTGCTGTGAGGAAGTAGTTGGCATTGGCAGCAGTTGAGTCGAGTCGAGTGTACAGATTTGTAGTACTGAACGGTCTCAAGAGCAATACAGTTACAGTAAGCAGAGGACGAGAAAGCATGTATCAGTCAGTCATCGCCCACACTGCTTAGAGCAAGCTAAACTTTGAGTTTCTAAAACTGTTTAAGACTGTAATGCTCCCATCGACATGACTGGCAATTAGTTCGGTTACACATAAAGTTGGGTAGGTTGGAGAAGGTAAAATCTTTTGTGAGTGTTGGACATTTGAGTGCGAGCATATGGCTATGCCACGCAGTGCAGACCTAGTATGCATTGAAGTTGTGAAAGTACAAGTAGAAAATGATAATTTGTTCATTTTTGTCCAGCACATAAATATTTATAATATATTCCCTGTTGGACAACAATCCATTATTTGTATTTGAAGTAATAATGTCAAATCAATACACCATATCTATTTGCGCAGGTGTTTGCCCTGTGGACTCCAAGTAATAATTATCCGCTCATTTGTACAACAGATGAAAAACGCGTCTCCTTCTGGTTTGTAAATACTGATTATTGACACGCCAACTAATGTGAAAGTAATTTGTGTTCATGGCCAATGGAAGTGCTGAAAAACAAGACTGAATGTCTTCACAAACCCTTTTGAAAATCAAGTCAACATAGAAACATGAACAACTCTACAACCCGGAAACCAGATAACAGCTGAAGGATAATTCCAGTTTATAATAACTTGATAGTGACGCCGCCATGTTTCGTGTTCTCTGGAATTACTTTGGGGAGTACAGTGTTTCCATGGTCCAAAGTATAAAAAGAAAACAGAAGTTCCCTTTAAGATTCAACAAGATCATGCTGTCTGTTGTCAACTTACAGAAGAACTTTGAATAGATAATGGTGCATTTCTGGATCAAAATAAGAATAATAGAATAGAATAAAACTCATTTTAAAGTCAAATTAAACTCCATGTGGGAAGACCAAAACACACATCCTGTCTCCAATTCATTACTGGTGCAGAGGCTTCAGACCCCCTGATGATACCCTAAACCTTTATGTCTAAGCAGGACTTTTGATTGAACTCAAACAACAGGAGTGATATATAGGATTTTTTTTCCTCAATATGCAGCATTTAATTTTAATGAGGCAAGTTCTCAGGTGTAGCCAGAGGGATGATGTCATTGTGATGAAAGGCAAAGTGGTCGTGTCTTTCATGTTGGCAATCCCTCCATTAAATAACAGATGAAAGAGCAGCTAAAGAGAAAAGAGAGCTGGTCATGCCGGATAGAAAAGACAAAGCTAATGCTTAGAACAGGATTTCAAGGACAGGTGGCATTGTATCTCTGAACTGACACTGAATCTGTCGACCCCTCTGTCATCTTGGGAAAGAAGCTTTGACCTCGGTGACGGATTTTGCATTTGGCATCCTTTTGACTTTCCTCCAATGCCAACATGAAATAGAATCAGGATACTTTGAAGTTAGGTGTCAAAACATGAGTCCTCACTTGCTAGTGAATAAGTTATGACAGTACCTCTTGTGGTCAAAGTTTTATATTCTTCAAGGTTTGTTTGGAGAAGTTCAAAACATACTATATATGTGTTCAGTTGGCTTTTACTGCAGAAATGTTACGACACAATTTAAACATCAGAGTGATGTTAACATAAAGGGTGACAAGAAACTGAATTAACGGCTTAGTTTATTTAACGTAAACACTGAAGCTCTTTTTAAAGTACAGTTTTTGGGTCACTTCGACTCCTCTACATTCATTTTTCTTACTTCTATATATTCATTTGACAGCTATAGCTTCTAGTCACTTTGCATATAAGGATTTTACATTAATAAACATAGGATAAGCATATTTAATAGAAAAAAATCAACGCAAGATTTAACAGTGATTCCCAACTTTTTTTTGTCTTGAGACCCCTCAAAACAAATCTGTTCCTGGTTGGAGAACTTTGTTGCCTTTCAAATAGTCTATGAGTTGTTTCACCAAAGTGACATTTAGCCTCGAAACTATCCAGATGGCTTTATTTCATCAACTGTTCAAGGTCGAATTGGAAAAACTGTTGGAGAAAATAGTAAAAAAAAAAGTATAAATTATAAATTCATGCTGCAGATCTTTGTTTTCTCTTCCTTTCTTCCCCTCACTCATTTATTTTCTGACCACTGGACTCTTTTACTCAGTATTGAGCATTAAAAAACAAGCTCCAACTTAACCAACTACAACATTAATATGTTGCTCAACCATTATTATATAATGTCGTATATACTGTAATCATACACATCAGTTGCAGAAGCTATTATTATTTTTATTATTTTTGGTAATTGATAATAGTTCTGCACATTTTCTTAAAGTCTGTTATACATGTTGGCAAATAGTTGCTTTTGGGCGGTCTTAAATCATGTTTCAATGATGCACTGGAGCCATACACACTGTCTAACCCCTCCCCCTAGCACTGTAATGTTCATTAGCATCTGTGGTTCTCCGTTTGTGAGAGAGTACTTTTACTTGTAATTAAGCATTCCTTTTTAATCCAGTAAAGGATCTGAGTACTTCTTCCACCAGTGACTGGGTTATTCCAGAGGTATTTCTCTGTCCAAATATGTATTCTGTGTTGCACATCACTAACTGCAGGGTACTGAGTGGGTAAATCAATCATCATAAATGAGGGACAGCTGCTACACAGATTAATTATTCCACTCACACACCTACTGTTTAGCCTTCTGGAGGCGTCATGAACCAACTTCAACAAGACGTCAGTGACAGGAAGATGCCCACTTGATAACACCATTGTGCTCACCCCTCAGTGTTTCGCTTTAAAATCCAACGCAGCCCTCTACACGAGAGCTCATTCACGAACAGGAGGGGTTATTTCCATCTGTTTCTGTAAAAAAAAAGTGTTACAACACTCTACGTGCAGCTCATTATATTGATTTCAAACAAGCCATCATGATAGTGTACAGCAGTTTAGCTTGCCAAGATCTAATTGTCTTTTTCCCCAATGTCACTGGATGCTGCAAATTCACCACAACCCCCGTCTCCTCATCTCAACATTCCCATCCCGCCCCCTCATTAAGTGAACCATTTCTTGCGATGCACTAATGGCTCCTAGAAATTGTTTATGGGCAATTTAATTTGTGTGTAAGGAATCCTAATAAACACTCTTGGCACACAGACGAGTAATTATACGTTTGGCTAAATAGATAATTGGATGGGCTTGAAGATAGATTAGTGCATCTGTGGAATATTGGTCTTGTTGGGAAATACAGTAACTTTTGAAAGAATGCAAGACATTGAATTTACAGTAATTGCGTTCCATACTCATATTATGAGAATAATTAAAACATTGCTTGATTTGCAAGTTAATGAAACTGGAAGAAATTGCTTTTTTTTGGACAAATGAAACACTTTATTTACAGGTTTAGTGAAATATTGTGTCTTTTTCACATGCTGTCAAGACCAAATATCTAACCACTTTGGGTTGGTGTGTTTGCAATATTATCTTAGCTGCAGTACTATTATACTGTATATCTTCATTCGATAAGGTGATCTCTCTCTGGAAATCTCACATATTGTTTTAGTTCACGGAGGAATACTAACCTCTGACACACTGTAGAAAGGAGTCTTTGACTGTTGAGTTCAAGCACAATATAGCAGCAATATAGTCACAATGAGGCTGTTATGCGTTAGAAACTGAATTACCCATACAGTCATCTATTGATTCAACATATTCATTTTTAAATTATATTGACCAAGCTAATAATCTGCTAAAATTAGATGCATGAATAATTAAATGTGGGAAATTGCAAAGTGTGGTCAGGTCTGCACGATCATACGTGTGCACATTATCTTACATCATCATGGCTCTTTTGATGGTATAGGTTTTATGCTTGAACAACGCTGACCATTTTAGCACATCGGCGGTGGCGCAAGCTTTCCGTCGTCCTCCGGGGAAGTTTTCATCAGCGAAGCCACCAAACAGACTGAGACTGTGTCAAACTGAAATCTCTACGCGGCAGAGCCTGAATGATTTATGCATTTGTCATTTCTCATTTGTTGAAACAAGGTGTCAACGTTTTTGTTCCATTGCACCAGTCAAGCCTGCAGAGACGAAGAGGTAAGGATGAAGCAAATGTCCTTGAAGAGAGAAAGCAAAGTCAACCAGGCAATTTGTCCAAGGCGCGCCTCTTTTTCTCGAGCATTTTGTCGTGAAGGTGCAACGGTGGAAAGACAATCACCTTGTGACTCATTTGTAAATTCTCTCTGTACTTGCTCACTGTCAAAGTGAGAGAAGATTAAATGCAACCGATATTTTAATTGAAATTAAATCAACAGCTTTTGAAACTACCCACCCATGGCAGAAACTCATGTCAACTGCTTTAATCCCTTTTGATGAAGAATCTATTGATCATCTGCGTCATTCTTCCTTTGACTACAACATCTGAATGAAATTGTTGAATGAATGCTGCTGTTTGTGCATTTTTATCCTACCTAACTGCACCTTTGTTCTTTTAGAGCACATTACAATTAAATAAGAAAAAACACAAATAGTTTCCAGAAGAATAAAACTCACAGTAATGACAAACAGGACTCAAACTGAGGAATAAGCAGCTTGTTTTTTATTAGTCATTGTGCTGTCATGTCTGTCCATATAAACCACACTCCTTGAGGACTAACAGATGGAACCTAAATATTTCAGTCACTCAGGCATTCATAAAAAATTGTTACGGAAAGGATATCGAAAATACAAACTCACCACAGCCAATCTGCTTAGTGATTTATAAGAAGATTAAATAAGCTGGAAAACATCAATGTCAGGCCGATGTAAAGTGAGAACAAACATGATGGACTCCGGGAGGGATGATTTCAGTTCAAGTCGATACAAACCTTGTGAAATCAAATATGGCACAGGAGCACCCCCCACGCTCCCTCAGTGCTGCATCTGGTGGACATGATGAAACAACTTTGTATTTACTATTGTATTTGTGCACATGTATTGTTATCACTATGAATTTTATGAATACCTGAGTGAGTGGAATTGGATCCAGGACAGTGATATGTATCCTATATCGGCACTATATTTAGCCAAATACATTGATTGTGAAAAGTGCACTGAAAAATGGACAAAATGGGCAAAGAACTGGAAAAACAACACAACCAGTCATGTAAAATTTTAGTTAACTACAAACACTTCTACTACTACTGTCCGAACAATTTTGACTATTTTACATGCATGTGGTGTTCCAACTACTGCATGTGTTTTGGACTCTTTCCATAAAAACTTGTAGAACTGGATTTGACAGTGAGTAATATGCCCACCGTCGTTTATGTGACATCACATGCATGCAAAAGCATGCAAGTAAGTACTGTATTCACACTTTTGCATACACTCACGTACACCAGCACAACTTTTGGGGAAGCTTGGCCTCATCCTGTCAGTGCAGGAGCTGATAGACAGGCTTTTGCTGTGTGTGTCAAAAGAAGTGGTCCAGTATAGACTTGAGGGATTCACTAACTGAACACTGAACAGGGGAAGAAAGAAGGTGTGAGAGAGAGAGAGAGAGAGAGAGAGAGAGAGAGAGAAGGAGACACTGACAAAGAGAGAGAGAGAGAGAGAGTGACAGACATGGAAAAGGAGAGACAAGAGGGGTGGAAGAGGAGAGAAGTGAATGTGTGTGTATATATATGTGTGTGTATATATATATATATGTGTGTGTGTGTTGTGGAGAGGGTTTAAAGTGCCCCAGGCTAAACCACGTGTGAAGATCCAGGCAGGTCCTGAGAACTCCCTGCTGCTGGGGAAACAAGACAAAACAACAAGCCCAAATGTATAAACTTTAACACTCTGTCCTTCCTTGTAAATGCATGAGCAATACCCAAAGCCCACTTTGACATTTCACTAACTCAGTTTGGGACAGAGCACTTTGAAATCGTGGTTCACATGCAGGTAGGGTACCACTGTACCGAGGTTAAACTGAAATAAATCAGAACATGTGGACTCACACTGAACTAAATGTCTACAATTATGTGTTTGTGTTGGACTGATTGTGACACACAGCTTGCCCCATAATTATAAAAAATAACATTTTTTTTAATATGTGTTCGTTAAACCTGTTCCCCAAACACTAAATGTTCAATCATAGCAGCCCTAATTAGGCATTGCAGGTCTGTCAAGCTTTGGATTTCTCCACAGGGCAAAGCGGTGTGCATGGTGCTGTTGGAAGAGCAATACTTGCCATAAAAAGAGTTTGGGTGGTGGACTTATAGCATTTATAGCATGGCAACATATTAGCATGTTAGTGTCTCTTGGCTGTTGTACTGTTTGAGGAACTCTGGCCAACGTTACCCAAGATAGAGTTGCGTTTGCCAACACACATGTAAGCCATCACCCAAAAAAATTTAGTTCTACTCTGAAAGCAAAAGAAGATGATGAACATAAGATGAACAAATAGGGTTATGTATGAAGGAAATACCAACATGATCTGATTTTTTCTATATCTTACCAGTGTTGTGGAGAAATTACTGGAATCAATGGTCAATGGTGAGGTCAGGAGTGAAGAAGTGTTCAGAAGCCTTTGATGTCTTATGCTGTAGTATTTATTGTCGCTTGATCAAGGAGAATTAGAGACACTCTCATAGTGCATCAGAAGTGACTGAGTCGGTCTCAAATTCTGCCGAACTCGTGCTGGTGGATAGACTTTAAACCTCAAGATAACACCACAAATACTATACGCCCCAAATGAGACAAAGAGAATGTTT
This sequence comes from Argyrosomus regius, assembly GCA_946959425.1. Taxonomy (NCBI): domain Eukaryota; kingdom Metazoa; phylum Chordata; class Actinopteri; family Sciaenidae; genus Argyrosomus; species Argyrosomus regius. Next base: position 21,254,649 of record OX336892.1, on the reverse strand, counting down.
TTACCAAGAGTGGTGTTATCGTCAACATATTCTAGTCTGGAGACACAGATGTCTGTTTACGTCAACGGCAAGCTATCTATTATGTCTAAGCAGGCAGCAAGAGTCTCTTCGACCCTGGCCACCACAGTGTTGAGATAGACTAGCATCTACTGCCCCCAGTCAAAGCCAAACAATTAGTACTGCCGAGGACCTCAAGGCCCACACGTGACCTCGTGTGACCTAAGGATAGAAAATTCCATAACAACTAGTAACAGATATTTTGACTTCTTAAAGCCGGAAAAACACAGTTGGACTCAATAACAGTAGCAGTAACTCCTGCTATGTCAAAATGCCAGCTATGCATCCAATCCATACTAGAGCTAACTAGGTCTACACTGCAATTTCTGGTGAGGATGCAGAATTTTTGCTTGTGACATGTAGTTTTTTACCTTAGTCTTAATCTTTTAGCATTTTACATAGCATAGCAAAACCCCTATTGCAAGATTCACATTTTAAAACAACTCAATAGCTGGAAATATTAAAGAGTTAGCCAGAGGCGGCCTTTTCAACCAAGTCATGGAGCTAATGGCAACTGAATTAGCTTGCTAGCTACAGCTGATTGAATCTGCCAGCGACAGTTATCATTGTAGGCGGAAAAATCAATCAATCGTTGCCAACTAGAAATAAGAACTTTCCTCTGTCTGAAATAAAAGCCCCTTCTTTTTGGTGTAGTGGTGTAAGTTCTAGTGTTAAACCTGTCACTATTATCATTGTAAACAGATTATGTGGCATGCAGGAACAAATTAAGGGAACAGGAACAGTTAATCACTTTGGGGTTTAAGGAATTGTTCTTGGGTAATTTAGATATGAACAGACGTGTAGGCTAGCCAGCAGCACTGTAAAAGAATCACTCAACACACAGTATCAGAGCAATGTCAGGATAGGGAGGACTAGATACTTTGAAAGTCAAAAGGCTAAGGGCAAAGGAAATGACTCGAGCACAATGGTAGTCTGCTCAATGTTCAATTATTGCTGATGAAAGGGACATTTTGTGGGGCGGACATCAGAGAGTGGGATTAGTGAAAGTGATTTCCTTGTCCTGGGTTGTTTGACAAAGTCTGCCTGTAATCCTCTTGAAAACTTTGCCGTCTTGGCTTTTCCTGACTGTTGGCTTTCTGCTGAGCTAAAGATGGCACACAGAGCAGTAAAAAAAAAAAAAAGAAGAAGAAGATGCCCACTTGTGATCAAAGCCGTACACACAAAAAATGTAGAGGGTATAATTTTTTTCAATATTAATGTATTTTCAGGATCAGCTAAAAACTGAAGCGTGACCTAAATTCTAAATCTCCAGTCTGATTTGTTGGTGAGCTCACTGTAGCACATCACTGGCCTCCCTTTTATACAGTGGTTTAAAGACTGGTTAAATTGATTCATTAAGTACCCTATATAGGAAGCATATAATGATACTGAAGCGTAGATGAAATGTATCATCTTGATTGTTCAGTAGCTGCTGATAACAAGTCATTAACTTGAATAGAAAAGCCGGCTCATTTCATGCATAATGATTCATAACTCTTAAAAATAACGATAAGGGCAACAAGCTATACAGTGTGTACAATATATGCATAACATCACTTGGTGTTTTTGTATAAAGAGGCTATGAAACAATGCAAATCATTCCACTATGTTGATGATGATTTTTAAATGTTTAACGTAGAAATGAATAGTTTGGATATTGCTAAAAGCATGCAGTCTTTTCCATAATTATTTACACATTAATATTTTAGTAAAGGCACTTTCTTGTAATTCTTCCCAAACACTTTAACTCCTTGACTATTAAAGATATATTCAGAGACATTAAAGCTTCAAGTCTGAAAATCAAAATAGGAGATTAGCTGAAATTGGTCCGAGTCTAATTCAAGTCTAATTTCAATACGTGTCTGAAAATGTGATTGTTTTTTCGTGGCGGTGTCTCATCCAGTTCCATGATTCAGCCAAGTGGATCCAAAGACATGAGGATTTAATAAAACATACCAATATTTGGCAAACAGTCACCATTTGAATAAGGCAGGATTATAAAGATGGAGCATGGTGATAGCAATGAGATCCTGACTGCCTGAGGCTATCGCAGAGAAAAGATTTACCCCATGGTGTCCTTTCTGACAGGGAATGAAGAAAATAATACCTTCTTTCCATTTCACATTTCCATGTGAATAGCAAACCCAAAGATGGATGGATGGATGGATGGATGGATGGATGGATGGATGGATGGACGGACGGACAGACGGATGGATGGAATCATGTTGCTGCACCAGTCAAGCCCCTGCTGAAATGTGTGTGAGTGAAATCAAACCACCTTCCCGGTTTCAACCATTGTTCTCTGACTGCGAGCCCTAACCTCACTGTGACAGGTACAAGTAAAAAGAGACTTTCCCTACAGTGATCAATACAGTATCACATTTTATGGCTGATATTCTACAGGCAGTACCATCATCACCAGGACAAGTGCTGGTTGGGTACATGTCTAAAGAAACTGTTGGGGAACCTGCCAGACTAGCTAACCTGGGGCGTTCATTTTGGATATCAAAACTCTATTTGGAGGTTCCCTTTGAGGGTCTATGGTGTATTTTTAAAGGAACACTCCATCAAAGCCAACAGTGTAGTGCTCAGTAACCTCCAGGACAAGTTTATCCTAGCTCAGTACAAAGACTAGAAATAGGAAGTTAGCCTAGCTCCATTTGTGACCTTTGCGCTCCGTGCGTTACTCGAAGACTGTTTCAGCACCAACCTCAGGAAGGAAATATAAATGTTAATATTTTAGGGTTGTGTCTAGATGGTTACCCTGGTTTTGCAAACTCTTGCACATGAACGACAAATTGTTTGAAAAAGTAAATTTGCCAAGTCCATGTTAAGGAGAGGTTAGTATCGGATGAATGGATGACACACAGGACTTCACCCAGCAGACCAGGGTTTGTAGCTATGAAGTCTAAAGTCAATGATGATTTTTTTTTTTAAATTTTCAGTCAGTGTTTGGTTCAGTTTAGGCACCAAAACTATACTTGGTTAGGTTTAGGAAAAATGGTTTGGGTTAGTCAGTGCTGACTTGGTTTCATGTGAACACGAACAGCAGATTTCTAGCAGAAAGTCCTGAAAGCAATACTTTCACTCCTACGTGCAGAATCAGTGTGTACAAATCTTGCGAGAGTTTCACAAATGTATGGTTGCCATCTAGACACAATTTTGGTTGTTGTGCAGCAGAGGTTTATGTTTTCAAAGGCATTTTTGTAAAATAGTGTTTATTGTCTTGCCTTCCAACATAAGAACATCTTTGCCTAGAGTGAAACCAACCTTTAAAACCAATATTTCCGCAGGTTGTGCCCAGCTTTTCAGCAACAGCACTAAAAACATTGCCCTGCTCAGTGCAACAATCTGAGTGCCGAGGTCACAAATAGGGCGAGGTGGAAAATAAACTTTTAGACAAACTGTGGTCTCCATGGAAGTCTGACACACCATGCTCATCCATCAAACCAACCTTCACATTCTTACAGTACAGTTTCTGCCTCACTAACCAAGGGACATGCTGCTTCCTACATTGGCACTGAATATTGGCATTGGACCTAAATTGTGTGTAGCAGAATTGTCTAATGTTAATGAAATTGCTGCAATAAAGATCTCCTCCAGACACGTTTTAATAAGTATTAAAGAACTAGTTAAAATTCTTAAAATGACATCTTCAACTTCTTCTCCCTCAAAAATCCAGAATCTATGAATATATGAATATGATATTGTTCATTTAAAAAGTTTAAGTGCTGGACAAAAGATGTTTCCTACTTCACTGAAAAGTCAATTCTCATTTTTTAATTTTTAAAAAAAAAAAAAATCCCCTTTACCCCAAACTTACATACAAAAACAAAAAAAAAGTGGGATTTGTGCAGACAGAGAAACAGTGGACCATGACTATTTAATCTATAACTAAAAGATGCAGCAAAAACCATGAAGAGAGTACCAGCAACACAGCACACAAGACAATGTCACAGCACTAAGTTCAGTAGCAATCTGTGTCACAAGATTTCTAGCAGTTATATACATTGGAAGCAACAGCTGACAGACAGGTCTGTGTTTTACCCCCGGGGGCCAGAAATTGGAGCTCAAAGATCCAAAATGCTTCACTCTAAAACATTTGGTGTCACCCCCCCCCATCTGTGCTGCTGCAAAGTTTGGGTTGATTTTGAACAGTAATAGCACTGGTAAAACTAATGTCTATGTCTGAAATATACCAGCCTTTGTAGATCACTGGCACGATCACGAGATCTCTCATTGAATTTTGAGCTGAAACAATGTCAAAGGTTGGGCAGGACAACCTCTTTTAATCATGAACAAAACCTGACTCTCAATAAAATGACATTAAAGCGTATTATTGCTTAGAAATGGACATTTTGTGCATCTATAGAAATATATATATCTACACAATAGTTTTTAAAACTCCCCAAATTATATGAAGATTGAACCTGCAGACCTTGTGTACAGTATGTGTCAAATTATTCAAAATCAAGGTGGATTACTGCTTTAATCTCCCCACTGGATTAAAATGCCAGAGAGAGAGTCTGGGCAAATCCATAGCTCTCTATTCACAGAGGAGTGTTGGCCTCTACGCATATGTATAATCTGTTTAGTATTCCCAGGCAGGTCCACAGCATTTTCTTCAGACGCTCATCCCCTTTCTCTCCATCTATTGAATTGTAATAGGATATTTAAATCTAAAGAATGATGTTAGACATTAAGGGGTGAAGAAACAGTTCCCTGTGGTGGCCAATACTCCACAGTCTAATAGGGGAGCACCCTGCAGAGATATACAGCACAGTGTTACCTGGTGACAAATGTTTGTTTCATGCATTGTGGTTTTCACACAACGAACACACAAATGGATATTTTATTAAATCATAAGGATTAACTGTCCACATGTGCTATGTAAATGCTTGGAATTCTTACCTTTGCCTGACATTATACATACATTTCCACATCCATGCACTGCTTTATACACTTTATGTAGCAGAATCAAACCAGAGATTAATAAAAGTGCTACTGTAATTACATAAGCCAATTTTTTATCTTTGCTGAATTAATTCTTGAAAAAAACAACTTAATTTTAAGATTTCCACAAAATCCCCAAATGCTTCTGGCTGATTTTCCATTCTCGTGTTTCAGACCATCTCCCTTAATTATCCACCCTTAAAGGAAACCTTCATCAGTCATAGGAGCACAATACATTCCTGTGTTTTCTTTATCACAGCCATTAAAGAGAAATATGCTAAATATAGTAAATCATCTCACACTCATCAGTGAATGATGGAAAAACTACAATGAGAGAAGTTTAGTCTGGTTGTCTTTTGTTGGGAACGTCAGTAAGCAGTATACTATTGACCTTTTTCACAGCAGACATTTTGACATTTAGCAGGAAAACCACACACCAGGTGTAATTAATAACATTATTAATGACCAGATTCAGTTTAGATGTCTAGTTTTAGGGTATTGTGCATTCTGGCTCACTGGAACACTGCATTACTGGGACACTTATTAACACCTGTGTTTTTCATGTCAAGACAAGTCAAAATGTCTGTTTGAGTTGAAAACTGCATTTCCACAGGACATAAGCTCCCAGTATAAAGTATCTACAGTAGAAATTATGGATTGCTGTAACATTCAGAAAACGCTTGTTAATAATAACACCTTTGCCCATTAAGTGGACTGCAGTCAGCACCCTGTTGCTCGTGCTCATGCTCCATAAGCGCAAGCAAGCATTATCCTGGGCATTGGCCAGAAATTACATAGATTGAACGCTGAAATGAACACTGAACCTCCCTCCATATTTTTACTATGTCATGTACTATGTTTACGATGTCAGAAAATGCCACCATGTGAATATGGTGAATGAGAGAAGCCAGATCTTCTAGGAACACAATGCAGCTCAGCAACAATCATCAAACATAATTTTCTTGCCAAGGTGGTAGTATACACGGCGACCATCGATTCTGTTCATCTATTTCCCCAACTCACTCTTCTCCCAAGCACATGCCCTTCCTCTTTTGACTTTGACTTGAACTTAATTGACTTAATGGACGTGCTCATTGAACTGCCTCCCTGTGCTGGGGAATGAACTAAGAAACATTAACATTGTGTGATATAGTGGAAGGCTAATCCCAACCTTCATTCCTCTGGTCTGGTGTCCTGAGGTGTTTTGATTGTTAATTTTGGATTGTTGTTTAATCTTTCATGGTTAAAATGGAACAGATATTACAATTTGATACTTAGTAATCCTTAGAGTGGTTCGATTCAATACTAATAACTGTCATTTGGTTAAGTTGAGTGGATATCGAACATGAAACTGAACGTGAACGGAACATGAAATCTCTTTTTGTTTTGTTATTATTTTTGTGCTAAATACATAATACATACATGATGCCTTTTCCAGTGCAGTCACAGTTTACTTCATGCCGTTCGTCTTTTCACTTGTTTATTCTTCTCTTCCCTCTGCTTGTAGCTCCCCTCACACCCCTTTTCTAGCAACATGAAACAGGTTCTGTTCCGGTTCACGCACCTACTTTTGAACCTTTTCAACCAAAAATAAATTGGTTTGGAAAAGGAGACTCTAGCTGGAACCAAAAAATAGCAGGTTTTCCTTGACCTGAAGCGCGAACCGTGACGACATCAGTTGGCATGTCTACAGGTAGGTACAAGAGAGGATGGAGAGGAAGAATGTTTAGTGGCCTGCTGTTGTCGTCGTTGTAACACACGAACAGTCGGCTCCATGTCCGCATGCATCACTGGAACTTCTGATGAACACTCAACAGACCAGAACCATCTTCTTTGTAAGGTCCAATTTATTTCTCTTATGAAGAATCCTCCATTTACCTTTTCGTCTCCCAAAAGTCGTCTCCACAATGCGATGCTTATTCTGGGATAGTTCCTCTGCTGCTGCAGGGTTAGTCTGCCTGTATCAGAGAAATGCTTCATCAGCCAAGTGTTCTGCGTCACGGCCAGAGATATTGACAGTGTGTTGGCTAAAAAACGGTGACTGTTTCAGCACTTGTGCATCATGTACTCGCTTAGGATATCCGCCACACACATCCTTGAATGGACCTTTTCCATCAACAACAGCCTGCATGACGGGATGCCATCCTTTTCTATTGTGATAGGAGTGTGGTTCTGGTGCTATTATGGGAACGTAGCTGCCGTCTATTGCTCCAACACAATGAGGTGGTTTCCATCTGTTGTTAAAAAAAGACATGTTCGGGAAGCAGCACTTTTATAACTGCCCTATAAAAGTCCTAAACACTATGGCAAACAGTCGCAATACCAATGACAAATAGGCGACTCGCTCTGGTGTTGGTGTTGGCTGTTGGTGATGTGTTTATTTACTGGTATAAGCAAAGGGTTGGTGTTTTTTCTTTGCAGAATGGCGGCAACAAATGTAGTTAAAGGACTCCTGCAACACCTGAAAGTTGCTCATGAACAGCTTGTTGTTGAATCCAGGAGCAATCCACCCTTGCTGCACCTGTATGCCTGCAAACAAAAACATTTTATATACCATTTGTCTTGTCATCTTCAACTTCTTTTCATTAATAATGGCCTGTCTTTTGGATAAAAACACATCTGTACTAATAGAAAAATAAAAGCTTGCTACCACCATTTACTTCCGTTGTGTATTATGCACTGTGCAAAGCACTCAGTTGATGACGCATTCTTGATGCTGATGGAAACGTGGGCTGGTTTCTCAGGTTCTAAGAGTCCTGAACAAAAACCGTTCCCGGCACCAGGGCTAATTTGGTTGAAAGACACTGTCAGAGTTCAGCACACTAACCTCAACTGTTGGTTTTGACCTGCCATTCCTCACCTGCTCACCAGCCGTCACCACTGAGTTTCCCTCGCTCCTGCTCATCACCTCCTGACCCGCTCACCTGCTCACCCAGCTGCTCCTCATCAGTAATTAGTCACAGTATTCATAGATGAGAGCTCAGTTGCTGCCAGTTCTGTGTTGCTGACTGGCTATTTTTCCTGAACTTCTCAGCCTTTATTCTGTTGTTTCCACACACCTGTTTCCATGAACATCTGCCTCTAAACAGTTCCTTGTGTTTTTTTTTTTGTTTGTTTGTTTGTTTTCTGGTCGTACACTGCTTCTGCCTCTGGGTTTAATCCTATGAGTCCCTTTTAAACATCTAGCCAGTATGATGAAGATGGAGTTGACAGGTGTTGACAGGCACAGAGCTGGTAGTCTTTATGCTTTAGGGGCCTGCTAATGCCAGCTGAAATCCAGTCAATAGATCTTTTTCACAACAGATATTTTGTGTTGTCATAGCAGGAAAATGATAATGTTAAAAATGAAATATCATTCCATTTAGGTGAGCCAGTTTCAGGGTGCTGGTATTGTGCATGCTGGCTCACTGGCATGGCTCACTGGAACTGGGCCATTGCTAATACAATACTTTCACCTGTGCTTTTTCTGCTATGGCAAGTCAAATGATCTGCTGTGAAACGGGTCTATATGTTGCACCTCACACTACAGGTGTAATTTTAGCAAGTACAGAGGGAATCTTTCCTGAAAAAATGTAGGGAAAGAGTTGACTGATGCCTGCAATGTCTTTTCTGAAACATTAGTTACTAAATGTGGCTATGAGCTAATATGGGAGTTCAGTAGCAGTTGCAAAGGGTGAGTCTGGAGGAGCAATTCTAGACGGAATATGTACAAAGGATTGATTATGATGCAAAAGACTGTCCCTTAATTACTTCTTGGAAAGTAAATTGTTGAATGAATTTTCCACTGCAAAAAGTCAACTACACAGTCCAGTACTACAGCTTGAAGCGTTACCTTTTAATGGGCTCACCTGCTGGTTATTTTATAAGAAAGATGGGAGGAATTTGGTGCTTTAGAGTTGTTGTTGTTTTTTTGTTGTTTTTTTTGTGCCTTTTTTCAACTTTTATTGAAGCCAAAGTGACATTGTGCCATTAATACTAGCACAGAGCAACAGGATGGATTAAAGTGCAGGTGATAGGGCGTTGCACTTACTCTAGATTCTAGGATTTGTTCACTCATTTACTGCATGCAAAATGACCAAAACAATCCTAAAATTTGTCTTTCCAGTGGATTTATGGGACGGGGAAAGGAAGAAAGTACTAGAGAAGTCACCGAAAATACATATTTTCTACTTTTGATGAAGCTTAGTACACAAGCCTCATTCATTCTTCAAGTATATTCCACTCAAATCCTTTTTGTAGAGCTTATTTCTCAACAGCTGTAACCTCATTACCGTAGACAAATATATGATCAGACATGTGATGTTATGAAGAAATTTACTTTTTGAATTGACTAGACCACTTTGGATAATTACCTGAGTGCCTCAGTGTGCTAACAAAAAGCTTATATTACTGTGTGATCACACACAGCTGATCCAGCTTCATATCCACCTTTATTACTGAAGAAGACAGAACAAAATCAGAGGAAAGGTGTTACTTTTATAAAACGTGTAAAGCAGGAGAAGGTCACTCGGTTTGAAAGTACTTTATTTGGCACTGACAAATAAGTTCTAAGCGGAATAAACCAAACCAGAGGACCATGTTTTTCTATTTAAAGCTTTTAAATATGATCCATCAGAGCTCCTTGACGTCACTGAAGGGCTTTTGAATACAATAGGATCGTTCCTGAAACGCACATTTGCCAAAACCTTAATAATTTTAGCCGCTGAATGAAGCTTGACTTCCTGGCAGCAACATTTGATAAAGTAGCACTAGCAGTAACCCATGCCTCCTATGAATTATATTCATAAGTGACTGTTCTTTGGATGATTTCCATTTAATGTTGAGGCTGGTACTGTGATGTGTGACACTGTGAAAATTAAGAGTGCAGAGAACTTAGTGCCAGATGTGTCTGTAAAGAGATTGCTAGTGGCTCAGGTTTGCATCCAGTCTCTCAGTGATTAAGACTGGATTCACAACAGAGATTGTGATTAATATAACAGTGATTAAGATCTGCTACTACCTTTTTTAATCTGTACTAATACATATTTTTATATTAGCAATGGCTCAGTTGCCTGTGTGTAACATTAGAGGGTTCACCTGTACTGACAAAATCACAGAAAATTATCAACCGGCTTTCAATCAGCATTTTAGTGTCTTTTAGCTTTTGGTTTTGGTTTCATCAGCATCATTTCCAGCTGCAGCAGGCAGCTGTTAACAGCTAAAAAGCTGATGAACCCACTGTACTGGCTTGTAACAAATGACAAAGTTAGTGATTAGTTGATCAACATTAAGCAGCATTTAGCAGCGAAAGAGCCGGATGTTGCCCGTGGCTACAGCATATAGCTAATAAATGTGGAGACTAGACTGTAGCTAAAACAACAGTGATTGATTGATTTAGATTTGTCGGCTGGCCACAAACACAACTCTGAATAAATGTTGCTTAATCTCTGCTGGATATATAAATAAACGTTTGCTAACACTTTTAAATGAACAAGTGTATAAGGTGAACACTTACCAGTGTCGTGTTTATTCAACTGCTTCCAAGTGGTAAAAACATCAGCGGTTACTCCTTTATGCATACAGCGGTTTTACTGTGTAACCTCAATCATACTAGATTTAAGTGGCCACAAACAGCATACTAAAGGACTAAACTCTAATAGATTTGAAGTAAGATGATGAGAGATACAATACTGTATGTTATGTTTGAATATTATTTCTGCTGCTCATGTCCAAAACATAGATTGCTAATTGCACAAAAGCATTCATAGGAGATAATGATGCAAGTTGAGAGAGTGACAGCAACAGTGATGCACAATCTAAACCAAGTTAGTGGACAGTGTGCACTAGAGGTAAAACAGCTTGTGTTATCTTGCATAGCAACACAACACGCAAAATGCATTGTGGGCTATAATTATCGCTGGAGATAAACAGCAGATAAACAGATGCACATTCAGCATTAAACCACCATTTCCATTTATCTATGCCCTGGGTCAACTTCAGACATTCTTTATTTGCAGATTCAAGTGTTTTAAGTTTGTTTTATATATATATATATATATATATATATATATAATTTGTTTTCCTTTTGAGTTATTTGTTTTAAATATAGCGTTTGTTAAAATATAAGGCTGGATGTATTATGGTTACAAGTGTGTTCCTGTAATAATGCAACAATGCAGAAACCCCCAAAAAACTGTAACCTCATGATCTACATCACAAGTAATTTTTTGTAATCAAGTTTAAAATTAACAGTGTACTTGCTAATCGACTCTGTGACCTAAACTGTTGAGTCACTGTCAAGCTGCTAAAATGTATAAATTCAGAGTTCACCAATCTCCACATCTCTTGCGCTCCAAATATGTCACAACCAAAACATCAGGGAGTCTTCGTCACATCCATCTCCCACACAAGAGTCAACCGAGCTACAGGGAGGCTTTGTAAATTTGTCAATCTGCGAGAGACAGAGGCAGAATATTTCACTGGAAAAATACATGATGATAAATGATTGTATGAAAGATAAACCGTCTTTCACGAAATGATCACAAAGGTTTGTGTGGAAAAGGAGAGCCTTGAAAACTGTCGATCTGTACTTTAGCAGAAAACATTTGTGGCCATGTCTGACACTCGAGATTCTCAAATAAAAGATCCAATACATTCGGGCTAAGACAAGTCAACTGTGCAGCACTGCCACGATACAGCCTTCAGTTTGTAATAAAAGATGCAAAATAGATCCAAAAATGACATGTACAGTACATAAACATGTTGTAGCACTGTAATTTAAATTTGTTTTGACAGAACAAGACAGAAATTACAAATATGCAACCGCTATTTATGTTAGAAACAGTATATATGTACAGTATATTTGTCTGCATATGTTAAGGTGTGTTATGTACACAGCAGGTTTGTCTCAGCGCACTAAAATCTATACAGCATACAACATCCTGTGTTGTTGGTTCCCTGATTTAGAAAAACTGCACACAAACACAAAAAAATAAATAGTAGGTAGAAAAAGCAGCAGAGTACAGATCCTACTTCCAGGAAAAAATATGCAATAGGCACCACATGTACAGAGTAGACAGAAGTACGGTTATAATTATGTGAAATACAGTACATACAACAATATACAAAGTATTATTAGCGTTCAAGTGTGGGTCATGTTGACTGTGAAGTATAGAGCAGCCAAATCTGCTCTGTCTACACATACAAACATGTCCATCATCCATAACCTTCATTCAGTACAAAAAGATAGTTTGAAATAAAATAGATCGCTCCACTGGATATTTTTAGGATGACAGTAAAAATCAAATATCTGTTTATATTTCATTCATGGGGTTTGTTTTTCTTTTTGTTAACTGTTTTTATTTTGTATATTTATTTATTTATTTTATACAGTGTCTTTTAATATCTCCTGAGTCCCTGCAATCGAAAATCTACTTGTAGACTGTTTTCTTCCTTTAATGAGAACCTCAGTCATAAAAAAAAGAGAAACACAATGCCAACTAGCAGTAGGCTCTAGTTTCATAAAAAGCTGTTTTTTTTTTTTTTTTTTGGTGACAGCCCCACTTTAATCCTCTGGCGCTATCATACACAGCCTACATAAAACCACATATGAATATCACATATCTTTTTTCTGTTTTTTCTCCTCAAGCTAACATTTTAAACATTTGTTTACAACCTGAATGATTTCTTGTTAAATGCACAACAGTTTTACATTTCCTTGACCTCCTCCTTCTGTATGTTTGATAATCTGTTGCCTATCGACATTTATCCAATATTAGTCTGAAGCCGTAAGAAGTCACATCCAGTGGCTCAACGTTTGGAATCAAACGCACAAATCTTCTTATCATAATATTTAGCCAGGTTTAAAGGAAATATGGCAAATCTTTCTACAGCAATGCGGCATCCAAACAACAGAAGGTGACTAGAAATGAGAATTGGTGCACTATTTGCTAGACTCTCAAAATCTTAATGGTGATTGACAGCTATAAACACCTACATACATAAAGTGGAGTTCAAAGGGGGTTCATTTGCATCCACAACAAGATGGTTTTTGACAATTTCCCAGCTGCTCACTGTAGGAAACTTTCTAGAGATAATGATCCTCCCTGACAGATTTGGTGCAATCAAACTTGTTTCTGCAGGTTCTTTTCATTGCGCATACTCCACCCTAACAAGGACATTTTCAAAGCTAGGAAGTAAGAACTTGTACAGCTCGGAGAAAACTTGCATGTCCAAGAGAAAGTTTAAAAAGATGATAAAACTGTGAAATTAGAGGCTCTAAAATGCCTACAGCTTCTGAAAGGAACTATAAAATGTCTGGCTATGTCGCCATTTCTCCACTTAAGCAACTGCATTACGGTAAAGACATTTCAATTTTGTCTTTTTTCTTTTATTTAGAATACGTTTACCTTTACCATTTTCTGATGACCAGCACCTCAAAGACAGATGTAGCTGTCAAAAGGAGCTGGTATGTTTGAAGTTGTCCAAAGGAAGAGAGAAACCCAGGCAGGGAAAGATAGAAACAGAGACAGGTTGACAGATGGAATGAGAGACGCCAGTGATTCATAGGATGTCAAAGAGCCTTGTGATGGTGAGGCAGGGGGGGGAAAAAAAAAAAAGAGAGAACCTCAACCTCACCCCAAGAACAGTGGCATTGTTGTTCTCTTGATCATTATTCCAACCACATGTAGTCTGCATGTTGATGTGATGTGGTGTTAATGTTTGAACTAGTGCACCTTACACCTCAATTTGCAAACAACAAAGGGGAGTGGCATGGGAATTATACTGGATAGATCACTGTCGAGCAAATAACTGCGGAAAAAAGGAGAACTGTGCTTACTGAGTGCATGTCGAGGTTATCGTGGCATTCTATTTCACTGACAACAATCTAAAAACACAACAGGCTGCTAATATTTTATTAATGTGTGGTGCAAATAAATACAGTGAAACAACTTCAGCTTCATTCTACAAAAACACTTGTTCTCTTGGTTGTCATTTATTGGATGACAAACAGTATGTACTGAAACAAATACTGTAATTAGCCCGGTGTTGTGTTTGTATTTTTCTTAGTGTCAACATTAATAGTCATTCAGACTTGCAATTATTGGCTGTGTTGGTGGGGGCATGTTGCTTCAGTTACTGGTGAGACAATGAAACAAACACTGCAGAGTGGTTTATAACGTTAGATTATAACATAAAAGGAGAAAGGGTTTTTCTGTGCTCTTGAAAAAAAACTGTCAGTGATTGACAGCCATTTTATCACAGTGGTAATTATTTTTTTCTATGTTGTGACAATTACTAAGTAAACAGTAAAAATATGGCTTTCATTTTACAAAGTAATCTACCGGAAAATATGCGCTCGCATATATTTAATTGGCCACCAAAGCGCCCTGCATGTTTTTATGCCTGTGTTCCCACCTTACTCATTACTTCTTTATTTTTCATATCATGTCTGTGGCACTCAGCCCCAAGCCCATTTATCTGTACTAAACCTAACAAAACAAAGTGACCCTAAACCTGTAATAACTGATTATTTTTTGGCCACTTGGGGGCAGGGGAAACAAGTTGATATATCATCACCTTAAAGTTTATAATAGCTAGTGCACATTATCATTAATTTGGAGACGTCCTCCTCTCTACCTGATGAATCAAAGTCTAATGCTCACTCTCCTTTTAGCTTGGTCCAAACCAACTTCTGATGGAAACATCAGCCTCTTTAGCTGCTAATTGCTTGGCTTTTTTTACTAGCTAGTGTCTGACTATGTCTGTTTGTGGTTTGGTCCTAAACAGGTAGTGTACGGTGGGTTTTTGGAGCGTTTTTGCTGACAGCAGCAGTCTACAGTGACTGACGCTATGAGAGAGTGAACTAAGACAATGATACTGCAGGACGGACAACTAAGCAAGGAACTGAACCTTGCTCTGTGAAACTGCAGATTTCGCTTAGGTTCTTAACTTCGAGCGGCACCTTTCACATGGTCATTTGATACATTATTTTAAACATATTTATTATGGCCATTTTAAACATAGTCAATAGTCAAGCTCAACAATTTCCCATAATTTGCAGTGGTCACCTCACAACAAGAAGGTTTCTGGTTTGAATCCCCTAGCTAGCTGGGACCTTCTGTGTGGAGTTTGCATGTTTTCCCCATGTCTGCATTGGTTCTGTCAACATGCTCCAGCTTCCTTCCACAGTCCAATAGGTTAATTGGTGATTTTTTGGTGCCTGTAGGTGTGAATGTGAGCGCGAATGGTTGTGTGTCTCCATGTGTCAGCCCTGTGATGAACTGGCGACCAGGTATAGAAAATAATAAGCGATAAGCGCTTATAGAAAATGGATGGAAATTTCTGAAAACAGTGTGGGCATTGTAGTTTTTAGGGAACATTACTCAAACACCAGCAGTGCAATTGTTGGGGATAGTTTTCAGCCGTGCTCTTGTGAGTATTTACAGCAGCAGGATGGTTTTATAAGGGATTGTCTCAAAATAAACTGTGGCTCACTAATGTGCTTTTAATAGTTCTTGGACAACTTGAAGGTCTATTGCACAGGGGAATAAGCTATATCAGACTTTGGCTACATACTTAGAAGGATTATTTAATTCTTAGTTTTGGTCTTTTCATGGGGTTTGTTGACAACAAGAAAAATATAGATTATCACCTGCCTCACTCTTAAAAAAAAGTGAAACCATGAAGTACAGAAAGCCAATAAATGCTGCCAAACTGATAGTGACCTTTAATCATATGTTCCAGTGCTGTGATATAAGCAGAAAGATATTGGCCAGCAATGCACTTTAGCACCATAACTAATACCATTTCAAATTTCCTACAAATTGGAATATTGCTGTGTAATTTCAGAATAAGTAGCTTCTCACTCCAATCCAACTCTTCAGATTGCAATCCTTTTCCAAACACAGCCAGGCCAATCGACAGCTCAATTGATTTCCTGATTAATGTCCTGGCCCACCTACTAACATCGAAGCCTAGAGACATAATTTCCTTGTGAGCATGATCAATAGCTGCATCAACATAAATGAACGCTGGAAGAAAAGAAATTTTGTTTAGTTGGGGCACTGAGGCCAAAAACCTAAGTAATAGCTTTTTACCTGTTTGCAGCCATCTGGAGATAAATTTAAGATCACAAATGGTTTTCTGTCTTAATACTTTCATAGAATTAAGTTACAGAGTGTGCAGTGGGAAAACAAAACAAACAAAAGTATCAATGCAGACAAAATAGGTAGAATTAACCCAAACAATCAGAACAGCAGTTCCGCATGTGCTAAATGATCTCTTGCTGCTGTTTTGTGTTAAATTAACAAAAGTAAAATTACCTTAATAAGTCAATACTGAAAATTCATTGCTCTAATACAAAGACACAGTAAAAATAGAAACCAATTCAATATACATAATCATTTGTGACGTGAACAGTGCGAACTTGACCTGAGTGTAATTTGCTGGCGACTACAGCGGAACGTGAAGGTAGGGAAGTTGTCTCAGTGCTGGACTGCTGACCTCTCTCCAGCTTGCCTGTACATGATGAGCAGAGATAAAATATGTAGGAAGCAGTCATCTAATTTTAGCTTCCAGCTCTTCCATCATCACTTTCTAAGTTTTGTGCTTAAAAAAGGTCTCTTGGACTCATCATCATCTCCTGAGAATTTTACAGGGTTATGTCTGAATTGCAAGTCAGATAAGTGCAGAAAAGGTTACGTTTGGTGTCGTAAAACATGGTCAACAACTGTAAAATAAGAACATAGATGACACCAAGTCCCATGATGTCCCCTATTGGTTTTTGGACAAGCGTTTTGAAACCTCTGGTTTGGCATTATGGACGTTGCCATCTTGGTTTTTCTAAGCTGAAAATGAGCAGGTGACATATTGCAAATTGGTTTTCCAAAAAAATGAGGTGAAGGTAACCACACCCTACCCTGCTTTATCATCTATTTTACTCTAAATGGAACCCATCCATCTATCTGTAACTGCTTATCCTCATCGGGGTCACGGTGGGGCTGGAGCCTATCCCAGCTGACTCCGGGCAAGAGGCGGGGTACACCCCGGACAAGTCGCCATCTTATTGCAGGGCACATAGAGACAAACAACCATTCACACTCACATTCACACCTACCTAAATGGAACCATAATTTACAAAATGAACGTTGTGCTGTATGGGAGAAGACCTGAAACTAGTGATTGGGACCATAAACTCATGAGGAAGCTGGCTTCACTTCACAGTCCCAAAAGTTCTGTCCACTAATGATACTGCCAATGGTTGCCACATCTTCAAAGTCCAACTGAAGTCACAAAGGTTATCCCTTTTTTTCCCCCATGAAAAACTTTCTCAGAGCATTTTTTTTTTAATTTCTATTGAAATTTTTATCCACAGTCTCTCAATAGAGAGCTATCTCTTTTGGTAAGCTTCTGAGCCAGACAAGCTGTGGTCCCGTTTCCAGCGTTTATGCTAAGTTAAGCCAGAACGCTATTCCTTTGGGCATGCCCAGGTGCATGTCCACAGGTGTAAGAAGAGGAGAAGATTTTAGGTTTAAAGCTAATGTGTGTTTTTGTTAAAAAAAAAAAAAAAAAACACAGTCTCTTTTTGTGTTGTGTGGCAGGCTGCTGCCTGGCTGTAAATGGCATTCGAAATAACGGTGACAGTTACTGCAAATAAGTTAAAAGCGAAGCGATTTTAGTCTTTTTAGTTTGTTTTTTTTCCACAAATATCTGTACTATAGCATGGGGATTCATTTCATTTGGATGTTTTAAAGGTTGTTTTCTTTTAATCCACAATGATTTTCTCATTTTCACTAAACGCTTCCAACATTAAAACTTCCACAGCGACGATCATTTATCGTCACAGTCCCCCGTGTCGTAAACCGACCCTAAACAAAAACCGTGATTCATTTGTAGTATGCTCAAGACCAGTATTGGTTCCAGCCACTGATGACTTTGAGAGAATAATTAAAGTGTGGGCTAAGTGTTGCTCGGGGATATTTTACATGCAGTAGAAGGGATGGGACGGGGAAGCGGCCAGAGATATTGATTACTGCTGGGATTACAGCACCATGAGCATCGCTCTCAGTCCAACAATGTAATCATCAGCCTTCTACTTGTAATGCGCAGGTTGCCACCGCCTCACCAGGGGAGGGAAGGAGAGAGGCAGAGGGAGAACTGCAAGTGGACGCAGAACAGATGGATAATGTTTCATCTGCCATTGTCCTTCAACTCATGATGAATTTTAAGGTTGAAATTTGCAGACTGGGAATTTATTTTTAAAGAAAGTTTAAAGGAGCTGTGCCACGCAGTAATTACTTGGATATCAGTGTCTGGTGTGTATTTATTATCAAAAATATCTTCAAGAAATAATTGTTTTGTCTAACACCTGTTAAATGAATTACATCTATTCCAGTGGGATAAGACTGTAGTCTTCCCAGAATTTAAGCCGATTGTTTCTCCCTTGCTCAGTGACTGTCACCATGGCTGCTAGCTCTAGATTGGATTCAGGGAATGCACTGATGTAAGTTGGCAGACACTTTTAAAAAAAAAAAAAAAAAGGGGGGCTCCTCTTTGAGAGTTTAATCTTCAAAATGCCTGACAGTGCTGATCCAGCAGTTTCCCCTTACTTTTAGACAAATATTTCTCACTGTTGTCTATCTCTCAAAACTATCAACTTCCTCAAAGAGGGCTGGATTACATTCATCCTATATATATATATATATAAATATATATATATATATATATATATATATATATATATATATATATATATATATATATATATATATATATATATATATATATATATATATATATATATATATATATATATATATATATATATCCAGATATCTTTCAAACATTAATTTTAAAATGTTCTAAACTACAAAGTGTAACCTCCCACTCCTCCCTCTCCACCTTCAGCATTGCATCAGTGGCTTTATTTTTCATTACTGTGATGCATTTGTCGTGGAACTTGTTGTTTAGTCAGTAAGATGCTTCATCACAGTCTTATTTTTTTTTCTTATGTAAGAGGTAATGAAGATCCTCGTACACAAATAAAACAAAAGCAGTATGGAAGAGAATCAATGTGACTGCAGGAAAATGCAGACATTTCATAACACCTTCTATAATTTCATCTGTTACCCCCCTTTACACCTTGCGTTAATATGGAATCCCTATCTGGATGTCCGAATATGGAGAAACGCATGTCATTAACACGGTGTACATGCATGCAGATTGATGAATACCGACTGAATATGGCAAACAACATCTGGGGGCTTACATTGTGATCACAGCCAGGTGTGGAAAAGATCCATACAGCACATTAATATTCTTAAGAAAACCCCCCACAAGAGGAATCGTCACCAAACTTTGAGCTCTTCCTGCTAGTTTAAGGAAGCTCGACATCTGCAGCACAAAATAGTGTAAACTCATTAGTTTTTACTATATAATGCTGGTACGAACAAACATGTTGCCTATTTACACAGCCTGTATGCACAGAGCAGCATTAGCATTAGTATTCATTTGAGGTTCTCTTTCTGCATGAGTCCAATTTTCACTTTTAGCTCTGCTTTGGTCTCCACCACCTCCTGAGAAAAGGATCTTTAGATCTTTAGGGCGGTTACCTGCTGTTGTTGCATGGAAAAGAAGCTGATTAGAGCAGCGAGAGTAAACCAAGACAATAAAAATCGTCATCAGTGAAGAGTTGGTTTAAAATGATTTGTGGGTTTATCAGAATGACCCCTTTTACATTACATGTAGTCATTTGATCCACTGTTAATATAAATATATTGATAATTAATTCACATTAAAAATTCAGACACAACATTCAGACGTGTTATTATAGAAATACTTTTAAGTTTGCTTCTTTTTCTTTTACTTTTACACCGTGTCTTCGATTTTTGAGCCTTTACTTCTTGCGATTTTGTAAAATATAAATGTTTGACATTATTGTGGACACTGCACAGTCAGCTAAGTAACTGTTCTTTGTTTAAATGCACCTGCACTTTGAAGAGGAAGTGCTCCCGAGACGGTCAAGGGTATTTCTCTGAGTTCTTTGAGGCACCGTAGCCCTGGGGCGTCCCTTGAAACAAGTCCCCATCTGAGGCAGAGAAGCCGGGACATCTGAAGTAAGCGGGCCAGGTGACATCATGGTGTTCCTGTCTTCTCCTTGCAAAGTGTCACACTTGCAAACTGTCTGGCAAACTTTCCTGCAACTTCTTGACATGGATTCTTATATAAATGTTACTGCTGAGGCAGAAGTGCACTGGAGTGGAAGTCTTCGTTGTAATAGCTTTTGGTATGAATTCTTACCTGTGGTTTTATAATAGCTGCACATATTCCTTATTATAAAAGCCCCCGCTCATACATTTACTCTCCATAACCCACACAGCAGTAAATTATTTCTCTGTACACCCACACTAATTAATAGAAATGACAACAGTTTTTTTACAGGGTAAACAGTTGAAAACAGTCTTAAGGTTTGTACATGTGTTGCTTGCTGCATATTTAGTTATTGAATTTATCTATCACTAGGTGGTGTGTACCAGTTAATTTATCATCAGCGAGGAGAGACAGCAGTCCATGCTGTCAATACTCCATCGAGTCATGCCTAGTGGTGGTGGTGACAGGGATCTGGACTTGATCCTGGATAATGACACCATCCAGCCTCATATGGGGAAAAGTGGAGCTAGTTTCCCTTGGGGCAGTGGAAGGGGAGGTAGATAAGCATCCTCTATGCGGCTGAATAGGATGACCAAGGAAATTGTTGGTGTTGTTGCTAAGGTTCTTTTTAGATACGAATACAGACACTAAAATCCAATTGAATATGATTCATGCAAAGACCGATATGCAAAGTGCTCAAACTAATGCGCCTGTAAAATTCATATGGTACAATTGTGGCTTGCGAAAAGTGTCTTTCAACTCAAACAAAACAAAAAATCAGACAACAAGGGTTCTTCAAAACCTAACACCAATTCTAGCTGAAGTACAGCCTGAATGTAAGCACCAGTAATTGTGTTGGGTCACCCCTTTCAGATGCCAGTCAGTGAGATTACACCATTTGTTTAAATACAGCCTGGTCAAAAGGATAAACTCCGATCAAACGGAACTGAATTGCCACCTCAGTTTCCATCCTTTGTGTGTTTGCGCTGGCAGCGGAAAACAAGGACAACTGGCACAATATTGACAATCATCAAACACAGATGTTCAAACCCATGCAAAGGTATTGCTGCTTATTTGGTTGCGGTCCAATGTGCAGAATTAGATAAGAAAACTAAAAATGAAAACAATGGTTATCAGTCATATGGTCAGAGCAAAAGAGTGGAATTTTTCGCCAGCCTCTCTCAAAATGCAGCGATTTTGCATGCAAAGCAATCCTGGGTAGATGGTGTAACCAGACTACACTGCAACTGGGACCAATGATTGCTCTCCTTAAAATACAATACAATCTGTTTGTTTGTGAAACTTGAGGAAAACATCAGCTTCATGCTTGATCTGCATCGCGGAAAAAGCAAGATTGTGAATTCTTTTGTTTGGGGAAAGAGTGTCTGCAGGCCTTCTCTGAGGTGGCACTTGTCATTGAAGGAGTAGAGAGTGATAACCTGGGGGCCTGTAGATAAGTGAATCTAAAGACCTCAATAAAGCCCGAGCCAGGAGAGGAGAAAGACGCAGGCAGGTATTAGTCCATCCATCATTTCCTTCACCCGATCAGAGAGCACAAAAATATACCACTCTCGTCTAATCTGCCTAGTTCTCTCTATCTTTGTCATCGGTGACTTCAGATAACCAGCAGAGGCTAATCCCCAGATCATTGATGACTAGAGGTGGGTCTTCTACTGCAGGGTCATATCATCACTGTTAAAGGAAAACAAATTAAACCTCACAGTTTACTTACAGTATTTATTTAATGACAAATAATACGAGTGGTCAGATAACCACACAAATTGTAATCGCACTTTATTATCTCGTCTAAACGATATTGTTATTATTTCATTACCCTGTTAGGTTTCCACTGATTTGATTCGTTTTTCTGGCTCACTTAAATAGTGAGATTTAGGCAACATTGCAATTTTAATTAAAGCCCCCTGAAAACCTGGTTTCATTAGTGGCATCTAGTGGTGTAGTTGCTGCCATGTCACGCTCTCCTTCCTAGCATGAAGGTAGCTTCCAACCTCAGCAGCAACCAACCTCTGAAACCAGCGGTGGCCACTGGAATCCCAGGATTGAGTCAAGTAGGTTAGCTGGGCGAACAATAGTTAGTTCTGTTTGCCTGCTAAGGGCATAATCAGTTAGCAGCAGTTAATTTGGGCTTAGCTTCATTAGCAAGTTGTTAGGCTAAAGCTATCTGTCCATCAGGAAACTCTGTAAATCACAAGTTGACGCCCCCAAGTGCAGGACCAGTCATTAACCACTTTTTATTGTTATATCCTATTAAAATAAAATAAAAAAATACCTAAAACATTACAACATTGTCATTGTCGGGCTAAATACAGGTGTATAAGTGACATATAGTGCTTGACAGATGTGATAAAAACATTTAAACATTCATTTTGATTATTTTGTATTATTTATTTAGAGTTTAACTAGAGAACTCAGCTCATCTGCTCCATCAGGACAGTGTGTTTTATTTCACTGACAGTAGTCTGACAACCCACAGCTGTCATCATATTGTTATTTTAATGTTACATGCTCCATTATGTCAGTTTTGTTACTGAAACAGCGATAATAAAACCAGGCATGCTGAAATCCCTCCTATGAATGAAAAAATACAGTTTGAACTTTGTGTGTTCATGATATGTAATACACCATTTGTTATTAACAAGCTGCCCCAGCTTCAGGGCCCTTTAATAACAATAACACTAAAATAACATTTGCCATCATAATAAGACATTGAGTAAATGCTGAGTCTCACAAAACATTGTAAATTCAATCTTGTGCTATTAACATGATTTAACTTTTATTACACTCTTTATTGATAGCATTGTGAAAACTGATGTATTGAAAGATGATGAGCCACACACGATGACACAAAGTGATTTTTTTTTTTTGAAGTTGCCGGCTGGTTGACATTTCTAACAATAGCTGGTTCTACAAAAAGTGATTCAGAGATTATGCATTTATTTAATTAATTTCTTTCACTTTGACGGAGGCAGACTAATTGTGTTATGAGAATTTTCCTTGTCAGAGAACAGCAATAGATCCAAACCTAAAGGTGGGGCAATATAAATTCTCAAACAATAAACATCCATGCATGAAGCAGAGACGACAAAATGCCAATGAATGAATCATTCCTTTGATAGTGTTAGAGCAAACAACAAGCGCAACACGCTTACATCGGCATGCAGATGTATAATGTCAGTATTTAATATTCAGCCGTGTACGTCAAAGTAGTGCTGGAAATATTGTAATTACAAATGGAACACAAACAAATTATGGAATATGTCTGGCAAACTTGTTATGATGGTTTTTAATAGTGGGTGAGACTTTTTTTTATATATTAAAGTTGCGGCATGTGAAGTTTAGATGAGCTCATGTGTTGTGTCAATAATAAGAACTCAGTTTGATGTGAAATCATTTACAAATACTGAAACATATTGCTGTGATTAAAGTGTGGGCGTAAATGAAAGAAAGACGAGGTTGATGGTTATGTTCTCGAATGACAACTGTTAATTAATTTTTTAACAAATTTTGACAAATAAAAACATCCTTTTTTGCTCCTGATCCTTACAGCATCTCTGAGATTTATGATTTTATAAAGTTAAAGAACTGCTATTCTTTTTTTTTATTATTATTGTTTATTACACCTAAATTCCACCAGGCACATCTGCGACGTGGCAGCAATGAGGCTGTTTTGGTCTGTTCTCCACTTGGCTTCACCCAACCAGACGCGTTTTGCAGCAATCTTTGTTAACTTACTCAGATTTGGTCATTTTTCCATGATCTATGTGCTCCCACCATGAGTTCCCATTTGTCTGTTTTAACAATCAGGAATTGTTGTGCTGTTTCGGTGACTTCTGGCCAGCTCGATCTGCTCTGGCCACGGCATCAGTCAGTCAAAAAAAAAATTAAATAAATAAAAAATAGACCACGTATTTTCCGTGGAGCAGAGTGGAGAGTCACTTCTGGGACGCTTGTGAAACACACTGCGGCGCTTCTGGTGGAATCACAATCATTGTCTAGAAACAGCCGCAATCCGCTCTGCCAGCCACGACGCTGATGGAACATGTCGTGTGGGATTAAGGGGGTTGGTCGTCACCCATGTTTTAACTGACAGATTTTTATTTGAACAAATAAACTGCACTTTTGATCAGCCATTCTGAGTCACAGTCCATGTGTTTATACATGCAATGGAAACTTGATAGACTGTATAAATGAAATACCTACACTGCCACACATTAAAAAGCATGACATGAAATGCTGCTGAGACTTGCTGTGGAAAGATCAATAGCAAGCTGACCTTTGTCACAACCTACACAACATTTAGCATCTTACTTTAAGGTCATTGTAAAAGATTCTAGTTGTTCCTGCCCCGTTTGATCTTTTATTGTGGGCTTTGATGAGGAGTATTAAAACAGGTCATTTGCTTTATGTCCCTCTCTGTCCCATCAGCAGGCGGATGATGTTGGCTTCACTAAAACTCAAGCCAGAGGTCGACATCAGTGAATTAATTGTGGAGCGCGAGAGAAGCTATTCCCGGACAACATATTGATCTGGGGGTGTTGAATATGCTAAACATTTGTCTGACAGAGGTGCTTTGAAAATCAGCGATGCTACCTCCCCAGAATACCAGGAGTGAATCTGTAGGGGGCTGCGTTAAATTATACTACTAATAAAGGATGCAGAATTGTCGTCAGGTATTGAATCATTTGGTCGTTTGCTTTTGTCACCAGGTAATTACCATGTTAAATAAGTCCTTAATTTAAATTCTTAATACCTCTATTATTGATGTTTGCTTTAGTACTGAGCAGGTTTCAAAATGGCTTTTCCATCTAAGACGTAATCTCAAGATGGGTGTGCGCGCACCGTCTCCCATTCTCATATATAACAAGTCGCCTTTTCTTTTTCTTGCTTTCTCCGAGAAATCTTATGGTTCTTTGCCCTTTTCAAGTACAACTTATCTTTTTTAAAGTTCCTACTTCTTAACTGTGTAAAGATTTTTGCTTCTGGTGACATCTGCTGGTGTCGAGTTTGTGGAAGGGTGTGGGAGACGTGTGTCCAACTGTCCATGCTTTTACACAAACTATGTAAAAGTGCCCTGAGCAAACAAAACAAAAACCTAAAATATGTTTTGACAGTCAATATTTGTTTTAGACAAACAGCCTTGTATTTCACAACAAACCAGATTATTTCCACAAACCCTGCAGGGTATTTGATCCATATTTGATGTTCCTGTTGACCCATGAGCGCTCATGAATCTACAAAATACAAGTGCAACGCACATTAGTCTGAAGTCTGAGTCAAAAAAAGTTCTTCAGATTCCAGCAGTGTGAAATGAAATGACTGTAAAAACTAGTTTAATTGCCTCCAGTTCCATCCAAGGCCCGTCTTAGGACTTTTGTTCCACTGCAGAGTTAGACGCCCCCACACTGTGTAGCCTTCTGTGATTGAGAGGACATGTGTTTGATAGCCAATCATAGCAGTGTTGTGGGAATCCCTGGGAGGGGAAAAGTGGACATTTCCTTTTGATTCTTGGAATCAGAGTATCATGAAATGTTGGTTTTTAGATCTTTTGAAATTTTAATTATTAACTCCCCACTGTTTGCTTCAATGTTAGTTGAATTAATTACTGATTAGTGGTGCACATTACGGCATTAAACGAGCTCCTTCTAGCAAATTCAATTTGATCATTTATGACCTGTAAAATTATGTTTTTGGAGTACATTGATCAGTTTGTATGGAGAAGGATGGAAGTGTGTTCAAACAAAATCCCCACAGTAGTATCCTGGATGCTACCTTCCCCAGTAGCATAATTTATGACACCCTCCCTGCCTGGTAAACTTCAGGTCAAAAGTTTGTAGCGTCAAAGTCTCAACAAAGATGATGACAACAGTAGGTCTACCAACTATCTATTAAAAAAGCAGGCACAGAAGATCTTATTAGGGATGCCCTGATCACGTTTGTGATTGCTAATCATCCTTGAGTTCTATCAGCCGTGAGTTGTTTCTTGTTTTTTTTTTTATAGAAGCTGGTATTGCAGAATTAAGAAATCAAGAACCCAGCTACCTTGAAAATACCTTTTTGACCAAAGTGTTTAAAAAAAACTTGAAATTTAAATGAATCACATCACACCGTCTCATACTTTGACCAGTCTTTTGTTCATCGTGTCATCAAATTGCTCAGCTTTTTTCTCTCCCTCTTCTTTCTTCCTCACCTTGATGAGCTTGTTACTGAAAACTAAATATGCCTGGAAATTGTAATTTTGTCTGGAACTTGATCTTTATAGTAAGTGCCTTTTCACTGCTCTGTTTTATACCGGCAGCTGACTCCACACTCCTCCTAACCGGCCAGTAGGGACCGCAAGTGAGGCTTACGAAATTTTGGTCTTTGTTGTGGCTCTAAAAAACTGAAGAAACATTTGGTCTCACCTTGATCTGCAGATTTTTTTCAATACCAGATGATCCACTAAAGTTATGTTGAAAGATACGATACAATCATGAATGAATCCCTGTTTTCATTGGCTTTGCTGCCAGTTTGAGTAGGAGGTCACATATTTTCACTGAATAGTAGCTGATAACAAACAGCAGCAAATCAATCAAGAGTTTCTTCCTTTGACTAGTAAACTGACACGAACAATCGATAATAATGTTCTTTAAAGAATTTAAAAAGAAATATTGATTGAGTTTAAAAGTTTAAATAACTTCCCTTTATCTAGTAAATGACATATTCATGTTAAATACATTTTGTCATGTTCTAATCCTAATCCTTGCTAACCCTGCAGATCACATAAACCTGTACCGACCATTATCCAGTAGCTTGCAGAGTCATAATGTTGATTAGATTGTGTTGTGTTTGGATCTCAGTCAGCAAAATTAGCAACGTTAGCTAATCCCTGGTGGCTATCCACTTGCTATGCAAGTGAAAGTTTACCAACCGAATATAGGCAAAGCTACCTGAGAAAACACAACGTGTCAATAAGACAACTTTTGATTCACCGAGAATTGCAAGAAAATGACCATCCTTCAACCTACTGTTAAGACAGCAAACAACCAGACAAGTGTTACTGGGACTAAAAAAGAACTCAGATTACAGGTTACAGCAAAGACAGTTACAGTTAGAGTTGTCTTTATCCTCAGTTTTGCTATAACCTTAATGTGATCACTTTAGATTTTCACCATAGACCAACAAGAATCAACATTCTCAGTCGCCTGTGCTGTTTGGAAGGTACATCTTGAAACTGTGGTAAGTTAACAGAAACAGAGACTTATGTTCTATTGCAGAGGACGACAGAATTCTGTTGAGCACAGGTCAGAGCTAATGAGAGAATAAACCTAGTAGCATTCAGCTCATTATGCTTTTTCCTACAAACTGGGTCAGAATCAAAGGTCCAGTGGGGAAAGAGTGCTAACCACCAGGATCAGAGTGTCCAGAGCACTTTCTCTAATAGGCCTTTGAGAGGCCTCATTAGCCACATACATTTGAACTCAGCTCTTCAACACGTAGCAAACATCACATTTAAAAATACCCAACTCAGAATGCACACAAACAAGAAATGGAAACAAGCGTGCAAAGAATTGCAATCATGCACATGAACTTAGAGCCAAATTCTGTAGGAACAAACACACACAGACAGTTATATACAAGCCTCGCCCTCCTGCTGGCAGGAATATTCTCAACTATACGAGATATTAATGCTATGCTTCCCCGCTGTGAGGAGGTACAACACAACAATATTAATAACTATTTAATTATTTTATTTGTGAGGCACAATATTAAACATAAACGATGCCACTTATGAGTTAGCTGAAAGGTCATTTTCATCCGCAGTCCCTTGCATTGCAAAAATGCAAATCTTGCATTTCATGGAAAGTGTAAAAAATGTTAGATTGTTAGATAATAAAGTTATTTACTATATGTAGAATGGCAGAAAACCTCCTTGAATCGTGATTGTGAGATTGCTGCGGTCATTATGCATTACGCATTCCAGCTACCGCACAATATAAACCAGCCAATTCTCCAACTATCATCATTGTCATGCAGCAGCTCTCAGTTCAGTCATACTCTCCCCTCACATCTCCGAACCAAAGCCCCCACACAAAGCCTTATAAAAATCTGTGCCGCGGGAGGGAGCAAACTGCAGAATACCAAAGCGTGCCAGGTGCTATGTTTGAAAAAAAAAAAAAAGCAGGACTCTGCTTAAACAGAGATGCATTATTTAAAAGACAAGTGAGAGGCATAAATAGAGTGAATGCATGACAAGGCCCTACAATCTGTAGCCCCTAATAGGCCCCCAGTGGTCTTGGTGTGGTCTTCTTGTGCGAGATCAGTCGACTCGGCCTCCCTCTGGCTCGGGATAACATGCTGTTTGTCTTAGTTTAACCTTGAGCGGCTATTTCCCAGTCAAACCACGATAATTTAACTCAGCCGGGCTGCAATGTGAAATCACAGGGCTGTGCTGAATGGCAAAAAATGCTACTAAAGCTACTGTACTGAGCATCGTTGGTCATGGCACAGGAGAACTTTGATCCTTTTCCTTCAAGACGTCAAGGTCAAAACAATTGTAGATACAATGCTGTGCTGCGTGTGTGCTTGTCTCCACTGATTGGATGAATTATTCCCTTTGATCGGACAAAGATGAGTTCATTAACATTTACAGAACAGATTCGACTTCCATCTGAACTGTTGTGCATCCCTCTGTAGGTCCCTACAGCACCTGAAATCTGGCTA
This sequence comes from Argyrosomus regius, assembly GCA_946959425.1. Classification (NCBI taxonomy): domain Eukaryota; kingdom Metazoa; phylum Chordata; class Actinopteri; family Sciaenidae; genus Argyrosomus; species Argyrosomus regius. The sequence goes on along the minus strand of OX336892.1, from coordinate 21,225,789 downwards.
TCCTCACCACTGGCTCACCCTCACGATCACTTCATTGTCACGTGACACGGACGTTACAAAGGCTGCTATGCCATGCTGCGAGCACATGGCACAAATGAATATCTCAAAGTCAGCCATGTGGTGGGCAAATTCCCAACTAGCTGCTACAGAGAGTGATGACATAGGCTGAGTCACAGACGCTGTGAGGCAAAATCTGCTTGGGGCCATATCAAGTCTATAAAGCAACCTAAAGAGAGCCAAATGACCATCAAACACATGCTAAAAAGAATTAGAAGTAATACCTGATTAGCTTTCTGTGTTGCCCATTGTCAACAGAGGGAAAATCCAGCAGTGCTGCAAATCCTGAGTCTTTTCTAAATCAGTCAAGCTAATGCATTTAATATAGTTGTTGATGAAGTCAGTGCTGCATTTTAGGCTCTCTAAGGCTCTTATATTGTACTTTAGTCAGGTCTTATACCTCTCTAGGCTCTAGTGAGCAATCCTCACAGATCGCTGGAGTGCAGGTGTGCCACAGAGACTCACATCTCATTAAAACGTGCATTACCCCCTTCCTGCCTCCCTATCTCTGCTCCTACCCAACCCTGCTGTAACCATATGGACCCCATACCGACTCTCATTATACAGCAAGAAGTGAATTCATTCCCAGGAAGACAAGGAAGGCCCAGAAGTGTTTGCGTGTTCAGGGTGGCATGTTTATAATCAGATCTGGGGGTGAAAAAAAGCTGTTATGCTGACTCATTAAATCATAACTGATGAGTGGATGATATGGCATATTATAGATGTGAGATTGAGGTCTATAACCTGACACTGGAGCCGTATACAGTGACTATTATCAGGTTATCCAAGGGTTAATACGTTTACTGAATCTGTCATAATATTTTTCAGTGGGTGTTTTTATAGTAAAAATTCCAGCATAATTTGCATTATATCATAAAATAACATTATTGTGAAAACTAATGCATTTTATCTGTGGTCTTCACTTAGAAAAATGACATTTGACCATAGACAAGACAAAAAAAAATCAATAAACTGAATTAGCATTATCACATTTTTGCTATGTGGGAGCCATCACATTGCATTCTCACTGTAAGTCACTCCAAACGTGGAGCTATAGTATATTATATGTGCCATTATGAGATTATTTTTGATACAATGTGTGCAGCAGTGTTGTAGTACTCAAGATCGATCTTGTGGCTGTCACGGAGATGTCAGTCAAATCTTCTTTAATAAAATTTGGCTACCTGAACCAGAAAGAGTTTGTCTGCAGAACAGCGTCCAGAAGAAAAAAACAAAAAAAAAACAGCAGTATGTAAATTATGCAATGCAATACTCACTGAGACGGATGGGTCATACTTTTATTTGCACTTGAAATGAAGCATAAAGAAAGGTAAGTTACGTGTAAGTGACACTATCAAAGCTAGCTAGCTAATTTTGCCTCCAAAATAGATTTTACAATATTGACTATACATATTAAATTCCTGATATACTGTCTGATCCTGGTCGTGACTCAATTGGTTGATGGGTGTGGAGGATGGAGAATTGGGGTTCGGTGGTGGGTGTTGGGGTGGAGGGCATGGGATGGGTGGTGGAGGGTTTGGGGTGGGCGGTGGCTGTTGGGGTGTTTTTACGTTTTTATGTGAAGCACTTTGTGTTACTTGTGCTATACAAATAAATCTGATTGATAAAGTCTGATTGAATCTCGGCCTGCCTTGGTCTTGGTCTTGGTCTTGACTTGTTCTCAAACCTGCAAAGTCTCTCAAAATCTCTCAAAACCAAATATGCACAGACTTGGAAGAAGGGACTCGTGTTCTTGGGGAGATTGTCATGCTAGTTGTTCTTAGAAGATTGAACTCCCAAGTACACAAAATTGTAACAGGTACTAACTACTGCCATCTCTAAAAATGTTCTCCATTGCCCTACCATAACTACTTTGCAGCTGTCACCTGTACTATTTCTTGTGCCCATCACAAGTACTTAACACTGTTTGATATCGTACTACAGCCAACTTTAATTCCTACTGTATTTATTCACCGGATCACAACTTCTTTGATTCTTAGTTTTATAATATATGCTTTGTGTTCTGATAATTTCATCCCATTGGGTGATTAATCTGTAACCAGCAGTTGGTTTCAGTTGAACTTTGTGTTGCTAGTAGCAACCACCACTGGTTCCACAGCAGTTTAACTGACATTGCTAGACGATAGTTACATTTGTCAGTGACCAAGCAAATATTGATTTATCCACTACAAAAAGGCTCTTGTTGGAGCACCATCAGTAAGTACTCTTTTATTCACAGCTATTGTTGATTTGTTATTTAGTAGTTTTGTTTTTATGTGATTTGGTTATGGCTAACCAATCCATTATACCATTATTAAGGATCATTATATCATTATATAGATATTCATGGCTCACCGTTGAGCATCAAGTACGACCAAATTGTTCAGCGGCACTATTAACTCCAGGATGCCAACATTTCTATTTGATCCGGTAACAACATATTGTGGTACTCAGTCCAAGGATTAACCCATTGAAGAAGCATTTAGAGAGCAATAATTTACCCCTTAATATGGACCTAGTAAAGAATGAATCATCCTTTAAAAAGAAGATGCAGATGTGTTTAGTGGCACGGAGCCTAAATAGTGGAAGGTATATGAGTTGGTTAACTCTCATTCTTTTTAAACATCATCTAGATTTTTAATTAGTATTCTAGCTAAATGTACGTACTGTGTTGACTGGCTTTGAATTGTAAATGTCACCTTAATGTGTTATGTGTTGTATGTTCGGTGTGTACCAGAATAATCTAATGGAGGTCCTTTAAATAAACAAATAACCAACTGTTTTATCACTTTTGTTTATGATGTTTCATATTTTCATTTCATTAAAGTTGTTGTCCAGTCATGTTTTCACAGCTTGACAGTTGCTTTCAGTAAAAACTTTAAAGGCAAACCGCTCTCTCTTCAGTTGTTGTGTGTTTAGCTTGCTGCATACAGTAGCTCTTGGACAAGCATAGTGATGGCAGAACACATACTATGAAATATAATAATATAATATATCGTGTATTCACATCCAAAAATGTATGCATGTATACATTATATATAAGATATGTTTCAACATTATCAAAAAATGATTTCTAATATGAAAATAGATTTTAATGCATGTTCCTCTATAAGTAAAAATATAGATATTTTTGTGCACAGTGCGCAGTTTACTGAAGAGAAGAACATACAGAAACAGGTCAAAGAGACTTCATATGGCCTTTTAAAGTCACATATGTACACACATGTACCAGTCACTCCATGCCTCTTCTTTTTAATCCATTACATGCACTTAAGTTACATGTCCTGCTAGGCGGGGGTGTACCAAAGCACTCTCAGCCCCCAGTCATTAACCCCCTCTCCATCTGCTGACACAACAAAGTGAGCAACCGCATAATCAGATGACAAGTGATGGAAAGAAATTAAGCAGGAGGAACAGGGAGGCTGCTGGAGAAGACGTCTTAAGCTCTCCTTAAAAGACATCGCACAGCAGGCGGCTCATCAGGAAATTGGGGTGTCAGCTAGCTGTCAGGGTGCATTGACCTAACAGGGCTAGTTTGCTGGGCAGCTGTCGTTGACTTGTCAATCTTGCTCTCATCCAATCAATCTTTTGCAGAAAGGGGAACGGCTTCGAGGAAGAGGGGGCAGGGAGACCTGTCACACATCCCATTATATATATATTGAATAATATAAATGTAAAAATGACATACTTTAGCACAAAGCAGAAGAAGCTGATTTAACCTCCTGACTGTTTCAGTCACCATAACCATCAATATATATATACTGTGAACTTCAAAACAGCTTTTGCCACCCCTTTAATCTCTCAAATAAAAAGTTTACTCTTCCCTCAGTCACTACTCGTCCACCAAACCGTCTTGTCGTCTCTGAAGGTCAAGCAAGTGTTCAGGGAAAGTGCGTGTTGGTGCAGTGGAGGAGAACTGCTGCATGTGTTCAGCGCCGGCTCTGTCTGGGTGACCACGAAGCTGCCTATCTCCCCCCATTGCTCCCACTCCCCTCGGCCTGGGCATGTCAGCTTTCTGGGGCACAGCGGACTGGCTCCCTAGGGAGAGGAGACAAAGAAGGAGAGGGGTGGGGAGGTGTGAGTGTGGATGGGTGGTGGGTGGGGGGACGTAGGGCATAAATAAAATAACACTTGTGTTTCACCTTGGAGAGGCCGGGTGCCTGTTGTTGTTTTCCTCTATGCAGATTTAAATCCAGAAAAGCTCATGAATATCCCTGGGAAATGTGACATCTTCCCTTGGGTTTACATGTCTTCAGCCCATGGTTTGGTCATTGTTTGTGAGTGCTGCATTGTGAGTGACAAGTTATCAACACCTTACAATGAACTATGCTGGCTGGGAAGCTTACTAATTCAATTTTCATGGCGAGCACACAGTACAGAAAGGCCATTTTTTACAGTAAACAGCAGTCATAACAAATATGGTAAGCAATGGACACAACATGCTGCTCTCTGCACACAAAGCAAAGAAATACCCAATAGACAGAGCAGGGTGTGATCCAGAGTTTATTAAAGAAATACTTCAACATTTCTGCTAATAAGCTTATAGGTTAGATCATAAAATACCACTGTCACATCTGTATGACCATAAAAATATTAAAATGGAAAGTAATTTTCTCTTGTACTGTACTTTTCTACTGTAATTTCTTTACTTTTCTTTGACTCCAGTGTTAATTTTTGCTTCGACGTGAGTAATTTTTTATCATACTTTAACTTGAGTATTGTCAGTACTCTACCAACCACTGTGTACAGTATATATGACGCTACATCCAAGAGACATTTAACTTAACTTTAATTGGAGGATATTAAATGCAGTTGTTCATTACAATAATAATACTGGGTGTGCGTTACACCTGCGCTGCTTTGTATTGCAGGTAGTGCTCTCCAGGACTGAACAAAACCTCCTAAACCAGCAGTATCCTGGGAACAGAATATCCTAACAAGGTGTTTTTCTTGTCGGGTTTGGCTTCTGGCATCCTGGAACTAAGTCAGTTTGGTTAGCTACATGGCTGACAACGCTAACGACAGTTCCATCAAGTCTGTAAATGGGGTGTCGTTTAGCTCAGTTGTATGTACAACTTGCCGTAGCAGCCCAGGGTTCAAACCCGACCTGTGGCCCTTTGCTACATGTCATTCCCCATCTCTCTTTCCCCACATTCCTGTCACTCTTCAGCTGTCTCTATACAATGAAAAAGCTTGAAAAGGCCAAAAAAATATCTTTAAAAAAATAAATAAATAGTGTAAATGTAAAAGAAATGTAAACTCACTTCAGTAATGTAACATTATTCCCTGTTGTTCTTAGCGGCCCAGTTCTGTTGCCTTCTCAGGAAATAAATAGAGAATCAGGAAGTAAATCATTATGAGTCATGCATTAGTTAATCATTATTTAAAGGACCAGTGGCTGGCATTTAGTGGCATCTAGTGGTGAAGTTGCAGATTGCAGCCAACTGAATACCCATCATGCCACCCATCCTCTTTCAATTGTCTGGAAGAAACTACAGTGACCATAAAACTCACAAAAAACAGTGTAAGAGTGAAAAACAGTGTTTGTTTGTTGTTTGTCCATTCTAAGGTAACAAAAGCATAAAGATTATACACAAAAGAAGAAATACTTATCATTATTATTTTTAGGTTTCGTGCCAATAAATCCTTTTTAATCCTTAATTTTATACACTAGACATTTAATGACATGATTCATATCTTTATTCTAAAATGTAACAGACTTTTCTGTCTCACTGAGTATGTTCACACAGCGGTGGTGGAACTGACTGTTAATCAGGTTGACTGTTAAATATCAATGTAGAAAACATAAGAATTGATTTCAGAAAACAGATTCATCATTTCCAAATGGTTTTACCAGAAAACTGCTAGACTTCATGTTCTTCATAAATTAAACTGGGAATACAGTGGCAGAGCACTGGGGCTGGCTCAGCCACAAAACAGATTTTGACATACTCTGTCTGAACCAAGCCATGCAAGTTTAACGTTATGTGTTGCCCAGGGCTGCCATATACTGTATAATTAAAGTGTTTCTGTGGGCTTTACCCCCCCCCCCCCCCCGTAATGCCTGTCTGGTAGACAGATAGGGAATTAGGTGGAAGAAGTGTTTTTGATTCGCTCACAGAGATAAAAATAATATGGACTGAAAAGGTGATATAAAAATGTAGCCTTAATGAGATATGAGCTGCACCTACATTTGTCAGGTAAGCAGGATATAACCTCCATCTTCCAGACACACAAGTCCAATCTCTAAGAAGTTTCTAGAAGTCCACCCCTTCCGAACAAGCCTCAGACCTTCCATTACAGTATCGTAAGTATGTCAGAGTTGCAGTAATGACCTTGATGATTCTGCCACTCTGCAAAATCCAGTGATGATGGGCCCATTCCAGCACATCAATTATGAGAGGCGTTTGTTGAGGTAATGTGCTGCACGCAAGGCAATGGGCGGGGGTGGACGGGACCTGCTGCACTATTCATGTCACCATCTGCTCCCTTTCAGAAAGTCTTGCTCCACAGGCCTGTGGGCTCTGGAACCAGGCCGTGGGCTGCGTCGCTGGTCTAATTCCTCCAGCAGTGCTTGGAGCCACTGCACAAACATGCGATTCAAACCAGCCAGCGCTGCAGCCCTCACTGTTTTTTGGTTTCAGCTATACCACCATGTGAAATACAAACAGCCAGACAGAGCACCTGTGCAATTGGAATCTGCTGGAATGGGGAGAGAATGTGAGGGAGCAAACATAAGCAGCAGGCCAATTCCACAGCAATAACAGGGATCAATAAAGAAAGCACAAGGGCGACAGCTGAAAGGGGTCATCACATAAGATCCAAAAGCCAACACATGAAATATAAATGCTGCTGAAATAGACAGGATTTCTTTTCCAAAGACAAATTTCCAAAGACCAAATGTGCTTTGTGTTTCCAATCTTTTCGATCTGTGTTAAACCCCGTATCTAAGGCACTTCTATTGGCAACATGACGCAGGAAGCTCTTGACCCACTGCCCAGTTTGCCCATGAGGTGATTAAGACCTGGCAATGGCCTAATTGAAAGCCTTAGTTTGCACTTCTCTTAGTGTGTTTGTAAAGTAAATCCATGCTCTGATTGAATGTAATATCCACAGTGAATATCTATGAGAGGGGGGCTATGTATCCTGATGGAGGCATCTTATCAGTATGCAAATTGAACAGCTCACTTTGCTCATTATATTAAATGAGCCGCGACTGAATGAGTTTGTCTCAATTATTTCAAAGTTGTGCTGGGCGCCCGTTTCACATCGTGGTATTTTAGCCTCATATTAGAGTCTGGGTATAAGATTCAGGGCTAAGTAGAGCTTGTCATATTCTACATTTTGGACGCCTGGGGTACAAACCTCACACACACACACACACACACACACACACAGACATGCAAACCATAAACTAAATATTGGCCACCCTGTGGGGTGTCAGCTATAAAAGATGACTTAGCCAGGCAATGATATCATTAAAGACTTAAGCAGAGAAATGTATGAGGACACAAAAGGCCAACCTTCACGTTGCTCTGTGTGCTGCTGTATAATCTGTTGGTGGGGGGTATGAATAAGCTCACTGCAAGGACAGCAAAGGTGCTGGAAAAGGGTATCTGTGACACAGACCAATGTGCTAATGTATCAACATCTTTCCATGCTAACTTCTATTCTTTTATAGGGTTAAACTGGTGTGTTTGTTTGGGGGGGGGGTTTTCTATAGTTTGTATTTTGACCAGACTGATTCAACTAATTTGGTGACAATACATAAGAACAGAGTTTGTTTTAAACATTTTCAGAGAAGGTGTGTGGGATGTGTACTGATAAAAGTACAATGTACAAAGTTAGGCTCAGTTCAGCTTATGTAACTTGACTGATACTTCATTTCTTTGGGAATATTCTCATTATATACAATTACAGTATTAAATAATTCAAGACGTCTTGAAAATTCTTCTTGTGGTTCGTCATTTCCTAATTTTTGTATCCAAACTAGTGATTCCTCATTAATTTCAGTTTCTTTTATGTAGCCAGGTAAATTCATCATAGAGAGAGACAGAGAGAGACGTGACCAAAAGGGCAGCATGAAAACATCATAACGTTGCTATGAACACAATATAAAACTCTTGCATACTATAAATGGGTATAAATAATGCATAAAGAAGTGTGAGTTTCAAAACTAAACAATCAATTAAAAGTATCCAGCTCTCCAGTGTTTGTCCTAACGATCAGAATAACTGAATCTCAGTCATGTCCAGTCTTTTCCATCGTTTCAAAGATAAATCAATACTACAACAGCTCAGTACTGCATGTCATGTGTTACCAATAACTAGTCAAAAGATATGACAAAGAGAACTGTCACACCACTTTCTCTGGGATTTTTAACTATGCTATTCTATGTTTAAAGAATACTTCATTTTCATTGTTTTCATTGTTTCTGCTTCTTTTTTCTTGAAGACCGAGAAACTTCTTTTCTCCAGGTCGCTCTACCTTAGATCACCTAGACATGTGAAATCTTAAATTCCTAATTTTCCACCCTTTAAAGTACTTAAAGGCAGCCTATTTGTAGATGTTCAAGTTGCCATAGCATGTTGCCATGGCGAACGTGCCTCTACAGAGAGATATGATGTGACAGCTATCGGGTGAGGAAGCTGGAGGCTTGACAAGTCTCACCAGTGACCAGAAAATGGATGAAGATTCTGTCAGGAGTGTGAGATCAATACCTCTCTGCACTGAGTTCTGTGTCACAATGATTGGTTGGAAAAAAAATTGGTGTTAATATCACACAAATAAGCAGTGGACTGCTTACATTAATGGACAGTGAGGGCAGGGGTGCGTATCAGCTGAAAGCAAACACTGACAGCTCAACATTATGCAGTTTTGCATGTTTTAAGTTTGTATGAGCAATATGGCCATACATCATTCACCTCTTTTCTACTGTCATTGACAATATATATAATTCATGCTTAATTCATAGAATTAAACATCAATCATGAATTCTTTTCGCACTTTGAATAATTCTGCATTGAATTTCAAGCAGTTATGAAATAAATTTCAAAGAGAGCTAAATGTCTCATGGATCTTTTTTAATCCTGTTGTGGGAGAGCTTGTGTGTTTCATAGTTCTTGCTTCAACACTGCCCCCATGTGATATGAATCTGTACACTACCCAGGTACCACATTGCTTGTAAAGAATCATGATATGTTGTGTGATTACTGCAACAGTCATCGACAGAAAGTTCTGCACACACACAGCCATCATCATCATAGTGGAATAAAGCCATCTGATGCCATTTTTTATTTTATTTTCTCTAACAATGAATCAAAAAGCAAGCTAACTATTTAAACGTGAAAATGAATTTGTCATCCTGCAGTTTATTATATTGAAATTGAAAATGTTGAAAGCCTCCTGTTCTTTGCCTTTATCAGAGCACAGCATGAACCTCACCTACACTGTCTTTTTGACTTTCTCAGAGCAGTGTGAGACGGCTGAATAGATCCGAAAACTCAGTTGCTTCGTCTTTAAGTTGATGACTGTCTTTCTCCTTGGGTGATGTGACAGGCAGGTCTGGTGCACCATATGAAATATGAAAAAGGATGGGGACACCGTTGACAGCCATGTCACAAAGCATCAGTGAGGATGACAGGACCAAAGACCCCGGTCTGCTACACTGACATCTCTGCAGCTAATCGGAAGGTACAGGCCCTCGCAGCTGCCGGACCAAAAGATGGAGAGAGGGTCAATAATTTAGCAGTCGCAATATGTTGAGGCTAGTCCAATGTTAAGGTCTCCTTCCATCCTTCTCCTGCACTCTCTGTCGCTCTGACTTTCTCGCTCACACATTTTGTGGACAAAGACTCATCACATGCCATGTTGTGCTTTAAATTAAACAGCAAATCACTACTTTAGATGACTGCAAAGCTGAATGTGCTCTAACACAGGTGTTCAATGTAATCTATATGTTGTACTATATGTTACAATTGCTTTTTATTATAATCTGCTTGATTTGTTTAACACTAAAGTGGTTTAACATTTCTATCCTTGCAAACCATGTCAATGCTTACACCGTCCTAACTGAGTAAATAAGACTCTCTTTTTTCATTTATTGCCATGTCTTATTCTTTCTATGAGGCATTAAAGAATTTCCCAGGTTTCCTCCGCTCATGGGTCACGTTGCCATGACAACTGCGATGAGCTGAATTGTCTGTCAGACATCACCTTTGCTGTCTCACCTCTGGTGGCTGGCACTCCAGTGTCACCGGTCCGGAGCTGCTGACGGAGGCTCAGTGGGTGGGCTAGGGAATGTGGAGAGGTGGTGGGGGGGGGGGGGGGGGGGGGGAAAGCCAGGGTGATGGAACAGGAAGACGGGCAAAGAGAGGGAGGAGGGGAGGGTGGAGATTCAGCTCACTGGCCCTTTGGGCCTCAGTGCTGTCCTAATGACGGATGCCAGCGTTGCACTCAGGTGAAACTGAAGTGGCTGCACTGTTATGGCAAAGAGTCATCCCAGCGGAGGATAAGAATACACAATGAAGGAAGGACGTTCACAGGCATCACAGGTCTTGCTCAGTACTCTCACTGACCATGAGCTGTCTGATTAAACATCTTTTGGAAAGCAATTTCAAATTTCAATTCTTTTCAGCCAAAGACCCTTTACAAGATAGAAAATACACCAGGGACACCCTTGTGTACAGACAGCTGACAAATTAAATAAATAAAAGAACAAAGTGTGTTTGTAAGGTGTTGTGCCACCATGTGCTGCCAGAACAGTTGAGTGCCTTGGCACTCATTCTGAAGTGCCTGAACTCTTCTAGATATTTGTGTTTTGATGGCGGTGATGGAGAACACTGTCACCCATTGCTCATAGTTGTTTATTTTGGTTGAGCTGTGGTGACTGCAAAGGCCACACATCCTAATTCACATCATTTTCATACTCATCAAACCATTCAGTGACCCTTCATGCCCTGTGGGTGGAGGTATTGTCATCTTAGAATAGACCACCCCATGACAGAGCCACCAGATCCCCTCACTGTAGGGGTCAAGCATTCAGGCCTAGACTGTTTGTATGTGCATGCACTCACCTCTTGTGGAGAATATGGTGAAGGATGACTCATCTGATTAAATCACTTTTTACACACCTCTGTGGACCAGTGTTGATGTTTTTTTGCACCACTGAACCCTCAAATATGCATTTATCTTTGTAATGAGATTTATGCACAGCAGCCCTACTATAATATCCTCTGTATGTAATTGTCGATGGACTATTCTTGCTGACAGCCCAGGGACACATCCAGGGATTGACCAGGTGTGAAACCTGATTGTTCACCCCAGGGGTCATCCTATTGTTATAAACTATGATTAGCTATGTGGGAGCAGGATCTTAGTTTAAAGCACCTGGTTGGTGAGCAAAACCAGACTATCGTTTCTAAAATGTTTTAAATGTCCAGGATGCTTGACAAATGTATCTTGGGCTGTGTTGCAAGAGGCAGCTACTAGCAGATTTTTCTTGTAGATTTGAAATTGTTGCACAATTTGGTCAGTCAAATATTTTATCCACACAAATGATCTTTTCTTTTTGCCATCTTGATACAGAATCAGGATCAACTGGGCCTGTTCGGTATTTTTATACATGCCACAGAGCATGATTTGATTTGAATTGCTACCATGCAGTGCACCTTTGTGGAAGCATTTTCATTTGTAACGATTGTTACAAAGTTTTTTCCTTCAATTTCATACCCGTCTGTATGTCCTTTAAAATAATTTGTCACACTTCTATAGTCTTAGTTATGTTAAAGAACAACACAAGAGAAATGTGTTAGTAAGTTATTAGACATGTATTGAAAATATTTGCACCATTTGAACACAGAATACCTGTAATCCCTGCTTGACTGATGGTAGTGAAGATGCTGGAGTTAGAAATTCATTATTATTATTATTTGATATCATGATAATTGTGAAAAAGTAAATGAATCTGAAGACTCTTCACGGACCACCTATCAGAGTACCATTGATCCCCATTTCAGTACCACTGTGCTAAATCACTCCAGAAACAGCAGTTGTCCAATCATTACTTAGCAAACGTAATTGCACAGCGGGCCTGGATTTCTCTTATTGTTGTAGCGGTCTGCATGATACTCGTTGGGGAATGGGTAAATCTGTGTGTATCTGCTCTAGTGTAAGGTGAAAACGTTAGAATGTCTGGTTAAGTAGCATATTACCTACAGTAGCAATGTTGACATGGGGCATGTCATTTGCACATGACATTTGTAGGGAAATATTAAAAAGTCATCCGGAAACAGTGTTTTCAACCCAAGGCTAGTGTCTGTTGTCTTTTAAGCAGACAAAATCCATGGTCATTGGCTAGAAATGAGGAGCTTACTTCTGTATGAAATTGAAGACCCAAATTGAATTTCCTATCAAACTGTCAGCTCTTTGCAAGTAAACATTTTTTATTTCAAATTACTTTAAGCTTGACTCCACCTAAGGTTTATCAAGCAGGAAGTAAATTAATGTTCTGGTTATTCTTAGAGTTGATGCTGCAGTTCTTTTTACCCTGTCTTCAGTGTTCCTGCCAGTTTCTGACAGCCTATTAGCCTTTTACATGAGTAACCTCTCAAGCTGGCAGCAGAACAGTTGTCATCGCAAGGGCTTCAGAGGATACTGAAGTCTGAAAAACACTACTTTTTGAACAGATGATGGTCAAACAGTATCTTATTATGCTTCTTCACATCTGATTCAACCAGATTTTACTAACAGATGGACGCATTTTCTGCATATGTGTGATTCATGTATGTTACCCTTCAAATTTGCAAATAGAGACGATATGCATCGACGTCACTCACACATGACAGCTGCCATGAATGGGGAGAACAGTTTATTACAAAACAGAACTTTACAACTACAGTTTTTGATGTTTATATTTATTTTATTTTATAGTTATATATTTCTGTTTTCTCCATTTGAATGTATCAGTGGAAGATGCTGAGTTCTGGAGGGGGTGACTGTGATGTCAGCATACAATGATGTTGATGTGTTGGGTGTGATTACAGATGCAATAGTGGACATTTCTTTTCTGAAAACTGTAAATAAAAATATATGGCTTTCTTTTCAATAAATCTGCAAGTTTAAACAAAAAAATCAATTGCAAAAATGATCTGACTCAGCATATATTTTTAAAAATTGTATCAGTAATGCGTCAAGTTCATCAATCAAGTCGGTTAAAATAAGACTTCTTTAAAGTTTGACAGGATGTGTTTACAGCTTGGACTCGGCATGAATAGCAACGAAGGGGTCCTCATCTCTGTTGCTAATCTTGAAGTGGGCACGGCCATCACCGCCAACGTGGATCTGCTTCCCAGTGCACCTGCTTCCTTCCTTCTGGCCAGAAATGACGTCACAGTAGGTGCCACCGGGCATGCCAGTGTTCAGGGTCACATCCAGGTTCCTGAAGGTTTGGACAAGGCAAAGTATATGTTGATTTTAAAACCGTCACACTGTTATAATGAAACTATCGCAAAGATCAGTTTTATGTGATAGGAGAAACCAAAAAGGAGAGTTAGGGTTACATTGTTGGTTTTTGTTTAGATGTACTAGTGCATATTTATTACCAAACATGTTTGCAGTTTTTAGGAAGTAAAGTTTGGCAAAATGGTGACATTTTCTTTTTAATTTCAGAATGAGTTATAAGCCGTAAGTGAATTACAAGACATAGAACTCCAATGAACTGTTGTTACTGGTGTTCGTTCAAATCATATTTTATTTTATATCTTATATCTTTTATACATCTGCATCCAGTCTTGTACAGTACGTTTGTTTAATCTGAATATTACTTGATTCAAGTGGGTGAAATTAGTAATATGTCAGTACAAGTTAGAGTACTTGCCGAATAATAATCCTTACCAGTCATCGTTGTTGAAGACAATGAAACCGCGATTGCCACGTCCGAAGGCAACCTGGTTGCTCTGATTGTCCCACCAATTGGAATGAGGCTGTCCATTGACCACGTTACGGAAAATAACCATGTTCCTAAAGGGGTGAAATGACAAAACAAAAATAATAATGTTTGTCTGTGTGTGAGGTCAGACAGTTCCTCATCTCTTGCTTTCTGAGGACTCACTTGATCTGACGCCATCTGTGCTCACACACCCATCCGTCTCCACAAGTCTGGTCTGGGTTGATGGGAACAGACTTGGTGGATCCGTCACCGTGGCTGGGAGGGCCCATCCAGTCATTCTGATCCTACAAGGTAATGATGGATAAAATAAAATATACACACTATAAAATAAAAGCATTTTATCATTATTCCTACTCAAAAGAGAATCTACCTTTCCATTGACAATATGGCGGTTCCAGCGGAAGCTAGACATCACCCTGGTTACTCCGTAAGGATGGGCCAGCATGTAGGCAACAGCCATCTTGTGGAGCCTGGAGTCCCAGAAGGTAACGATGGATGCACCACCAGCGCCGTGGCCTCTCTGGTTGTCGTGGTTATCAACAAAGACTAAAGCATTGCCATTGGGCATAAAACCCCATCCCTCTCCCCAGCTCCTGCACACAAGAATACATTTTTACTAATGAGGCGTATACCCAATATTAGCTAAAGTATTTAATTCATAAAATATAAAATGCACCAGTTCTAGTCAGTGATAATTTATGAATAATTCTGTCAAACACTTTGTCTCTAGAAACACAATTAGCAAGTAAGAACCTATTTGTCCAATCCAGTAATTTATGCAGCAAAAGGGATTGGAGCTATCTCATGGTTAAATAAATATTCTAATATATCACTTTGATTTATGATTTAGGCACACAAACAAAACCACACATACTTGGTGTAATGCAGCTTCTCGTTGTTCCATTTTCTGAAGACAGTTCCCAGTTTGGCTCCATATTTGAACTCAGTCACCCTTCCCAGATGGTAATACTCTCTAGAGGAAATGGGCTCACCTCCCAGATCAATAACCTAGAGGGAAATCAACACATAATTCACATAATCAATATTATTCATAGTATATATGGTTTAGATTAACTGCAGCATATCAGTCATTTGTGGATTGACAGAAAGCAATTTAACAAGTAAGCTGTTTTGATTCAGCAGTAACAAGAACCATGCTTCTGCCTTTCAACGTTTATGTTGTTAGAAAAGACAGAGCCTGCTTTCTTTTGAGATCACAGGCTGTTTTTGCAGCCTATTACCTTTTGTTTTTTAAGTTTAATACCTGTGTTTACCTGCTACCACTGTGGTAATGTCTTCTTGAATATTAACATCTGTTCCAGGCGTGTTTGTGTTTGTCATCTTCAGTTCTGGGCTCTTTCTTCCCACAGCTCTGCCAACTGCTGTTTGACTGCTATCACTTATAAATATTTGTCATGTGTGTGCGATTGGTGCTCATCTAATCACATGCTTGCACGTAGATTTCTAGCTGGGGCATGGCCAAACATGACCCCGCATGCAAATTAGTTTTACTGGAAGTAAGTAGGGTTTTTTTTTTTTTTTTTTTTGGCTGCATGTTTTCCTGCAAACTAAGTCCAAATAAGTTCATCTAGCCTTTAGGTTTAGGTAGATATACCAGTGAAATACACAAATATCACATAGTTGAAACCATTCAAGTACAAGTTCTTAAGCTCATGGTTGTGTGCAAATTTAGTTTTGTTGTAGAAATGAAGTAAGCCTATAAAAAACAAAATCAAAAATTACCTCTTGAAAGATGAAAGGTCTGGAGCCACCAGAGAACCACTTGGTGTTGAGGTTGCGCAGACGACCATAGACAGCAGAAAGGTCACCGGGCCACATGTGCTTGCAAGCATCCACTCTGAATCCAGCCACACCCATGTCAATCAGCTTGTTCATGAAGTCGACCACCTTACCCCTGACATACTCTTTCTCCAGGGCGAGGTCCAACAGACCGACCAGGCGACAGTCACGTACCTAGAGCAGCAAATGAGCATTCAAATTCAATTATTCTTTTTAGGATTTCATAGATCCTTGAATGAAGTGACTTCAGTGTTCAGGGACGATCGTTACCTGATTGGCATCACCATAGTTCTCAATATTGCCACTGCCAGTCCTGCATTTGTTGTCATTGAAGTCCCAGTGGGTAAAGGGGACAGAGGGGAAGTCCTTCCTGCCAGCATTGAACCAGCTTCCACATGAAGAATGGGTTCCTTCTCCACCGCCGGCTCCGCACATGTGGTTGATGACAGCGTCCACGTAGATGTTGACCTGCGGGGTAGATGCAGGATTGTAGGTGCAATACAACTAATCAACACCTCCCTTCTATCCCTCTTCACTTTCACCCCTTTTCCTAGCACATTCAATTCATTGCCAGGTCAGTGGTGGTGGCCCAGGAACTGAAAGAAATTATTGTGAACAAAAAGCAGCCGGTAAATCTTTAACATGTGAATGATAATTACTCAAGACAGGCATCGCTTTGTTAAATTGTTCCTCTTTATTCAAAAATGTTTTTTGTTCTAGAATGCCAGGTGCCTGTTCTTCTAAAACAGTTTGATAATGAGCTATTAAGTTATGTAATGTATCTGGTAAGAATTTGCTGTCTTGTACAATGCTGTGGATTTATGAGCTGCTGTCAGACCTACGGGAACATTGTAAACTCTAAATCGCTGTGTTGATGTTGTTTACCCCGACGTTGTTGCATCTGGTGATCATGTCTCTCAGTTCGTCCTCGCTGCCAGATCTGGAGCACAGGTTGTAGCTGATTGGTTGGTATCTCTGCCACCAGGGCCTCCAGGGATTGTTCAGTACAATGTGCTCATTTGGAGGGGAGATCTGAGCAACACAGAGGGAAGACATTACAGCAACTATCATTTTTAACACAGGAATTGTCTGCAGACAGATGGTTATTGTTAAATATGGTTATATTAAGTGTACTGGTATTTATTCAAGGTGCACTCAAGTGATTTTACACATGAAGCCTGTGATAACAGTTGTACAGTGTGGCTCTGGAGGACTTTGTAAAGTCTGAAAAGAAAAAAGGTTCAGGGAGGACTGAAAAAAGACACTTAGACACACATAGAGGTGTATTATGGGAAATGTAGTGTTTTGGGAGCTTGATCCACACAAAAGGCAGAATATCAGTGTTTCTGGTACTTTGAGATTTACCATTATTTCTAAATCTGTCTCTTCTGAGTTGTCCAACTTTATGGAAACACAATACTAACAATCACTGGTGTGTCCTGTCAAATTTAAATGTGTTAAAGAGACAGATGATCAAGAAAGACAATTGAACCCTTCTGAAAATATGTTTTAAGTAATTAAAAGGCAAAATTTGTATTCTTGTGTTGTATTTTATGTATTTCATCACCACTCTACTAATGTCAATTTTCTCAACAGTGAATTTCAAAGGAAGAAATCTCACACCATATTTTAAAATATAAAAGGAGATTTTCCTTCTCTATCCACCTGTGTTCAGCCATACATACCTGAACTCCACCAAAGCCATTTGGAGCCAAGAAACGCTCACACTCTGCAGCAATGTCTGCCCAACGCCACTCAAACAGGTGGACGATGCTGGTCCTGCCATGCCTGGTGTGGGGGTTGTGCTGGGCGAGGCCGAGCCCGAACAGAGCCACCAGAATGAACCACTTCATGCTTTTCCTGGATGAGCGAGAAAACCACACTCACCTGCTGTCTCACCGTTACTATTTATACTTTCTCTCTGTCTTTTCCTCTCTCTCCTGCGCCAATGAGAAAATGGGAATTATCAGCATGGAGGTTAAACAGGTGCTTCTTTCTCACGGCTTCCTATGTTGTTACAAAGAAGAGGGGAAAATAGCTTCAAGGCACCTACTGGAAGCTGGGGAACATGAGGTGTGCATAGTGTCTTAACCTGAATATAAACAAGTGGCTTAAGGAGACGGAAAATGTGCCAAACATACTAATGCTTTCTTATTCATTTTCTGACAGTGATATATCTGTTGCGTGAAATTTTATCGCCTCTGCAGGTCAAAACAAACTGAAACTTAAACAAGTTTTTTCGTCATGTGACAACAATGATTCAGCAACAACACTAACCCACAAAAACATTTTTTTCTGCCTTTAAACATCACCATAATACCACATTAGGTGATTTATGAGATTCGCCTTACATGGATTCAAATGTAAAAAAAAAAATAAAGTATTTTAAAGCTCTTACCACTCACGACAATTTAGTTTCATCCTGCTTTAGTATTTTTTCACAAAGTCCAATAACCGGACTGAATGTTGCATCGGTCAGTTCACTAACCCTGACTAACCCTGGAAACCTTTGATTTGTAACAATAATCTATTTTGGGCAAAGCAAATAAAAAGATGAGGCGGGTCTACAGGAGGTATTTTTATATGATGTGCATGTGTGTTTGTTGGCAGCAGAGCAGGTACATGGTGGAAAATGCTACATTTACCTTTATGTTTTATTTCAAATTGTTTTTTATTGAGTTTTCAAAAAACTGTAGGGAGAAAAGCAAAACAGTTGAAACTGGCAAAGAGCCAAAAGACACCAAAAGATACCTTTATGTTTTATTTTTTAATTTTATACCTAATTTTATGTAACAAGAAAGTTGTTATGTAATGAAGTGACTGTTCTCCTGAAATGTTTAATATACTTTAGATTTCTTTCATGATATAAACACATATTGTTGTGTTTTATTAGCATTACCAGCAAGATTATCTTTATTCAAGTATCAGTCACAGTTTAAAAAAGTTAGAAGTGTAACTTTATAATGTTATAATGGCCGTTTGCCAATTTTACTGATTGTGTCATTAAGTTGTCTTAAATGTTACCCTGAGGAACACCAATGAATCATTTTTATTATGTAGTCTATTTTAATATGAGCTCTATAAATTCAGATTTCTAAAGTAGAATCAGGCGTGTGTGCAGTTTACTAAACCTTTGTGATATTAAATTACTATACCAGTGATCAGTTTTACCTTGCTGATGTTGTCACACACACACACACACACACACACACACACACACACACACACAAACAAACAAAAACGTGTTGGACGTGCAGCAGTTACAAAACAGAAGCCCTTATGTAGTTTTATAACTGTGTTATTATCAGCTTCTCAACAAGGAAAACCAATAGAGATAAGCTACACTCCATTCAGAGGTCAAATATGTTATGTAAAACAGGTTAACTAAACTCGCCCCTGACAAAACACGAGCATTTTCCCATGAGGGGCTTCAAATATAACCCTCAGCTTTGTTACCGTGTTTGGGTAAAGGGTCATGCTGCCAGTGTGTCAGCTCAGGAGAGAAATGTATGATGCAACATAAGGTCAACAACTTCAGCAGATATTCATCTCACAGACGATATGCAGGTCAAATTAATACATAATTCCACGTGTTTATATTGTAAGGATGAATCTGTGCTGAGATAAGCCTTGTATTTTCTTTTCATGTAATTTTTAAATTTATTTAATCATGTAATCTATTTATATACTTGTACTTTACTCAAGTATTTCCAAGGGAAATATTACATAATATACATAATATATTCTGTTTATAAGTTGTTAAAATTTGCTCTATCTTGACAACATTAAAATGCTGCTCACACAGTCACGAATTAGTAATAATATATAATGTGTTTGCATACTTTTGATAGCACACAAAGCATTTTGCTGCTGATGCTAATACCTCTTCCATCACTGCCTTTCAAACACTTATATAATAAATATAAAAAAACAGCACTTCACAGCACCTTGGATCATCACGCAGTATTTAATACTCACTGACCTTCACGTAGCTGCGTTTATTTCACACTGCATGAACATTCATACAGTTGGTATTGAGTATTGAGTGCTGAATTATACATGGGGAGACAAATCAATTGTCTCTGAATGCTTCTGTGAGCGAGGCTTTGTTGTTCTGTATAAACTGCAAATTGTTGGCATGTCTACAGTGTTTGTGAGATACTGTCTCGACTTACACAATCATTTTTTGTTTATCTATGTGACACTAAGCCATCTGTAACACCTCAAGAAACATACTTAAAACTGTGACTTTTCATGAGTTATATGAGAATTACTTGACTGAAGATATATTTCAGATGTCCACTACAGGAAATGAAGCAGTACTTGGTGTAACTCCTGTTTAAATACAGCTGATTCTCATATATTTTGTACTTGTGATTGGTAGCTACTCCTCGCAAATACAAAATGCATCTGTTAAGTTTTATCACAATTGTTCATAAAAGGACTAACTCTCTGACCCAAAACATATGTATTCTAATGTTACTGTATCCATTTATTTGTGTATATCTGTCTGTCATTGAGTGTGTTATAGAAATGCTTCATGATCATTTGAAGATTTTGTCCTCATTAAATATATGAATCCAGTTAATAGCCAATTAAAAGCCACCACTCACCAGTTATATTGGCTTTTAATACAATCAGAAGAAAATAAAAAACAATGTATACGCGTACATTCATATACATACAGCAGTGTTTATACATACAGACTCCCAAAAACTGATGAATAAAGTAAATGTCAACAAAACAAAATGCTGCTAATTCTGTAAAAATGTGGAGTCATATACATTATCCTCAAAGACTTGCACCACCCCATGATACTGTTACATTAAACTGCCATTCTGATGTCACTTATAACTCTGGGCCAGTGTGTTATCATGGTGATGGCATGTACTTTCATATAACAACAGCTCCCCCAATGGTTTTTGAGGGAAACTGCTTCATTTAAAACATACATACATACATACATATATATATATACATGCTGCATTTAATGTTCTGTTAACCTCATGTAATGCCACGTTTCCCTTAAGGTAGTATAATTAAATGTGTATAAATTTGTATATAGATATAATTAGTTTGTTCATAACATAAAATTCTTTCATTTACTATTGATATATTATAGAAATTAGGAGGAAATTACAATAAACCACAAGTTTTTTAAACAATATCTGCTGTACTATTGATTGTTTCCCACACTGTTGCTCTACAAGCACAATATGAAGAAGGTTCAGCTTCCACAACTAACAACACAGAAACTTGTGTCCCCGTGTCACTGCAGGTGCTGGTGTTAAAACAAAAGGGCAGTAAATGCCACACTGGCTGGAGGTTTGTGTGTGTTGAAGCTTTTGTAAATAAGGCCCGGTGCGCCTCATCATGCCTCGTCCCACCTGTTTAATATCTGACCCAGCTCCTGCCCCTCCCGTCCCCCCTGTGGAGAGTGTGTCAAACAGACATCTGACCTGCCTCTCTGGGTTTCGTTCCGGGTCGCTCCCCCCAGTGAGACAGACTCGCTGTGGGTCACAGGCATGAAAAAGTGAAGACACATTTGTGGTGGAAACGCTCACTAATAACTCATCTCGGCGCAGACTGCGAGTGTTGACACATAAGGACTAAAGGGATAAAGATCTAATTTTACAGTGCAGGTTTTGTTCTTAGGTTGCGACGCCCTGTTCACAGTAGCAGCACTGTTCTCGGGTGCTCTTTGAAGCAGCACTGACAGTACAGAGAAAAGCAGACAAGCACACACTTTATATTTATTCTTTACCTGAACTGCAACAGCTTTATCCACATAGCTGAGTTAATTATGAAATATGAAATTGCCTGATGTCTTTATGTGCGTGCTGAGGTAAAGCTGTGTTCTCTTTCCAGTCAAAACAAGACTTCCTTTGTTTGTTTGGGGGTCAACATGAGATGAGAAGAATATGTTAAATTTGAAATAACTGGGTTTTTTGGCCACATGGGGGAAGCAGAAACATTGACACCACAACATTTAGTGGCTTCTAGTGACTGTGTAGTTGTGGATTGCAACCTCCTCCACTCACGCTCCCATTCCAAGCATGGAGGAGAAACTATGGTGGCTGTGAAACCTGTGAAAAATGGGAAATTCCCTAGAAATTAAATTAATATGATTGTGCTGATTAGCAAACAGTTGATCATTACCAGGGCTGGGTCCATATTACTTTGAACTGTAGTTAGTTACTAGACACAAATTACCTGGCAATGCTGTAAGTAGTAAAGTAATCCAATTTGACTTTTGGATTACTTCGAAATCAAACTATGAAAATATTGCACCTCATTCTAAAAAATGGACATTCATTATCAATTTTTGTGTTGCACATGTTTGAAGTTGGAGCAATTGTCTACATTTACAGGCTTATTTGGAGAAGCTGCTGCTACTTGAAACTTCCATCTTGACTCGACACTGTTCTTTTTGGTCCCGCCTGGTCCACCACAAAGTGGAGCACTTGTCTAAAAAAACCCATATGTCAGACCAGCAGTGCTTTCCATAAAGAACATCGATTATCATAAAGAAACATTGTTTAAAGACATATATCTAAAATCAATCAAGTAATCCTTGACAATGAAACTATAATCTAATTAAACTTTTTTCTCAAATGTGATATAGGCCCAGTTACTCCTGGGTGAAACATCTGGTAAGTAAACCAGCTAGCTAGTCGCTAGGCTGAGGGCAACTGAAGATTCAAGTGATAATTGAATTTGTACAGCAGATTCATCGAGCGCCCCCTTTCACGTTGTCACATTGTCATATATCGTTATAAAAATATCCATTATAGCCACTTTAATGTTTCTTTCAATCACTGGCATGAGGTTTTCATCCGAGTGACGCAGCATGCTTTTGTGGGAGGAGATGTCAGGGGGAGAGTGAAGGCCCTAACTTGCTCACATTTTCCCATGGGCCCCTAAAATTCCAGTCAAACCAAAGTCCTTTCCTGTATGGACAACACAGGACATACCTCCAGAGGCGATGAAGGGTTTGGGGGGGGACAAAGCTTTCTTTCACAGCTCAGGCTCTGAGACCAGGTGAAAGGAGAGAAGCTGGTCATTTGATTCCCGCCCCTGGTTCTGTCATGGGAAAGTGGAAGAGTCATAGTGAAAGGAGGGGTGGGGGTGGGGGGTGCAGCCAGAGGGTTGACTGAAGACAAGGGGAAGAGAAAGTGAAGAAGAATGAGAGAAAGATAAAAAGAAAAGGGGGGTCACCAGGTTAAGAGAGGGAGAGGAAGGAATGAGAGGTGTGTGTGCGGTATGGGTTGAAGACAAATGAGGGAAAATAAGAGGAGCGAGAGTGCATGAGATGGTAAAGAAGGGGGGTGCTGCTGTAGTTCAGGGCAAATGAGGAAAAACACAGAGGGAGTCAGTGGAAAAAGAGAAGGGGGAGTAGAAAACCATAAAGGGAAAAAAAAAGGCAGCTGATGGAAGGATAAGAAGCTGTATGTACCTCGTCTTCTTACACCTCAGGTCACTCTTTCAGCCAGGCAGCTCTGGTTTAAGAGCTGTTGGCGAACAGATAGCACATGGCATGAGAGATGTGAGTCTTACTCATGTAAATGTTATAACAGACAGAAAGCAAAGCAGGCTTGTATTTAACACAAAGCTGCATCACTTACTGCTTTCGGAAACATAAAAATTCACACAATGTTGGACGAAGAGCTGTCAAATGAAAACTAACCACATTTACGGTCCTGAGCATTCGTCGCTTCACTGGGTACTGCAAAAATTTACTGCCCCTAACTTTGCATGGCTTTTTAATGATCCCAGTAATGCCATCAAGTATACTAACAAGTGTTTCTCGCTCTGACAAGAAGTGTGTCACACATTTTTCCCTTTACGGTTTTAAAAATTTTCAATAAATGAATTGCATTTTGGGAACTTTTCAGGTTTCCTTAACAAAACTAAGCATACCAGGGAGGAAAAAAGTCCTATAAAATGAAATCCACAGGCTCTTCCAAAGGAAAGTTTCAAGCCAGTATCTTCCTCTTTTTTTTTTCTTTTCTTTGCCGTGATGATATGTTGTGCAGATGTTGGGAAAAGCTTTCCATCTCACTGCAAAGAATAACAGCAGCAGAGGAAGTCCCCCAGGAGAGGTTCACGCTCTGAAATTTACTAATACACACACACACACACACAGGCAGAAACACACACAAATGTGAGCCCAGACGCACACACACACACACATACGGACGCTTTTACAGACATGAACTCAAACACCTTTACATTTTTAGACAAGTCATGGATAATCTCTCACACTCTCTTCTCTCTCTGTCTCTCTCTCTCATACACACAAACACATGCTCTCCATCCAGTCTGATTTCTAGTAGAGACACATGCTTCTCACATTGAGACATTAAAGAAACACATGTAGACAGTAATCTTGACCATATACATTACAGCGTTACACAAATTACTCATGTCAGTGAGTCTTACCACTCTAGGCAGGACAACAGTAGTCCGGAAAAAGAAAATATTATTCACATTGATTGATTATTGATCTTTTTTGGGGGGGAGATTATAAAGACAATCGGCCATCAGAAGTTCCCAAAGACCATGTTTAAAAAATGATACGTAAGAAGGAGAGTAGGAAACATTACAGAGCGTCACATTGGAGAGGCGGGACTCTCACAAATGTTTGGAATTTTTATCTGATAAATTACTTACACCTAAAATAACTGTTTTTTTTTCTCTTCTACCAACTGGGGGCAGCAGAAACAAGCTCTAAAATCTCACATACTGTATAATCACATACGTTGATATGGCACCCTTGTTAGCAAACAGTGGCCTGTTAAGACATTCAACACACACGGAGCAACATTATCATTCATTAGGAGCGCTGTTTGTGTCCCACTGATAACTGTAAGTCCAATGCTCACTCTGCTTTTAGCCCTGTTTTGTCTCCACCAACTGCTGAGGGAAACATCTGGCTCTTTAGCTGCTAAACGCTTCACTGTGTTCAACAGCTAGTCAGTAACTGTCTGTTTGCTGTTTGGTGCCGAGCTATCTGCGTTTGGCTTTTTAGAGGTTTTTGCTGCAAACGACTTCCTGAGAACGAGGTTAATGAGAACAGTGAGAGTGAACCAAAACAGTAAATCTGCAGGTGGTGAAACCAAAACAATGAGCTAAAAGACTCTAAAATGCCCTGGGTGATAACTCTGTGTGGACTGTTGCAGTTCCACAAGGCCGTTGGTCTTCTGAGAGACAGATTATGAGAAAACGGTACAAATCAAAGCAGCAAAGACTGACTTGTGTGTTCAATCTCTACTACGAGCCAAGCTTTTAACAACAGTGGATCTTACATTTCCTCTAACACATCCAATGGCATCTGTTTGTTAGACCCTCCCTGCCCCCACATCTTTTAAACACCACACCCCCAGCTGGAAGTGCATCCGTTCGGTTATGAATTTGTCATCTCAAAGCCCAAAGCCAGATAAACCTGGGGGCAGCTGTAGTCCTCCCCATGACTGTACACATAAAACAGTTAATTAATGACTAAGAAAAAATTTGAATTTTGAATTCAAACCCATGTCATGCCACTGTCAAAACTTTCCTGATTTAAAGCTTCAAAAGAGACACACACATGAAACAGCCATTTAGAGAAAGCCAAATTTAGCCCAGAGACATGCTATGCTACACAAGCCTTCAAGTGAATTTTAATAGAACTTAATAGAAGGAATGCCGTTGTGCTGCTGGTGACTGGAAAGTTCACCATAAAATTACAGATGGAGTCAATTTTATGATCCTCTTTCACAGTAGTCAGCGGGAAATGAGAGCTTTGCTGTCATGGTGAGCTGAGCAACAGTTTTTACTGTGAGGAAAATTCCCGAGCTCCCCTGTACTTCTGAAATGTTTGTAGTTTCTCCTCCTTAGACATTTGTTACCTTTTATACTACAATAACACAGGAATTGAAGGGTGCAGCGCTTCAGCCGTACGGCCTTTGGGAAAGACTTGAATCCACCTTCTAACCCTGGTATACTTGTGATTTCCTTCAACTTGTACTTCAAGATATTTCTGAGGAAAAGCAGTCGCTGGGCAAGAAGTTATGCTGAAACTACATTATTGATTTTATGAACTATTTATATAACATGTAAGACAGGAAAGCACAGAATGAATTCCATATGAATGCAAGCTAAAGATAAATCACTTCTGCTAAAAAAGAAAGGAAAATCTGTGAGTTTTGAGAGCAGCAGTAATCCCTTTGACTCTCTCCCACACCTGACTGACTGTCAGTCTTTTCCATGATATCACTGCTGGCTTTCAGATATAGAGAGCTCCCTTTGTTTCGCAGTGCTCTGCTCCTCCAGAGCGAGAAGGGAGGAACATGAGAGGAGAGGCTTGGTGATGGGGAAGAGCAGGCAGGCATCTTTCAAATAACACAGTATCAGCCTGGCTTTTATCAAGCACATGCTGGAGTCCTGCCTTAAACTCACATGGGCCCCAAACATCTCCTCCCATATCACTTCGGTTTCACTCTGCTGGTTATCTCTAGTTTTTTCTTAGATTGGTCATTTCAACAGACACCAAAGTTCACTAAACATAAAGTGAGCGTGAGGGACAACTGCTGTTTGAGTATTAAATATTTTAGTGAATGGAAATTTATTTAACTGGCAGCCGAAGCAGCACCCCAAAGCACTCACCAGATGATGAGCACAGCAATGTGCGGGACAGATGTCTGTCTGTGGCACAGGAGGTAGCATTACAGCACTGAAATCATCTCTTAAAACACTCCTCTCCCTCAAGAAAAAAATAGCAACAAGTCTTTAAAGGGCGAAGACGCATTGCTGTAGGTCTCAAGCTTATACTTAAAGAGGAATAATCACAGGTTGTATAGTTGGCACGGAGAGAGGGAAGAGGTTGGCTGTAAACCTCGACCTGATCTCACACTAATGAGCTTTTGTATAAACACGCCGAGCACCCGCCGTTTGTTCTCTGCAGACTTTATTTGCTTTTGGTCGTAAACCGTGTAGTCCAAGATTTGCCAGATCTGTCCAAGTTCCTGTCTTCAACTGGCTGCTTCTCTGTACTCACTGCCATAACAGTAGCCAAGACAACTACCTCTGTGCGAGGCACTGGCATTGACAAACACACACATATGTGGTGGATTGAGAGAAGGTGGGTCTATAGATAAAGTCTTGTCTTATGTCCATCTCTAATATCCATTGCAGCCTATGCTGAATGCACTTAACTCCAAAAGTGAACGTTACCAGCTCAAATTCAACTTTGCACAGAGAACTACAGGACACTTGTAACTCCTAATTGATGGCCTATGTGGGGGATATCTTTAGCTATTAATCTTTCATACATTTCACCTCCTCCAATGCTGTGTGCTCCAAACACATGGTGTATTAATTAAGAAACAATGTCCTCTTTCTCAGGGAGACAGAGACAGCGAGAGAAATAGGGAGGAAGAGGAAAAGAGGGAGAGACAAGAGGGTGGAGTAATAAAGCACATCCATTTTCCATACTGTAAGACGTTTAACCCAGTTTTTCACGAGAAAAAAGTGAAGTCTGAAAATCAGGCACAATGATACCGTGTCCAAACTGGTGACAAACTGAAAGAAAAGTTTCCACGTCACTCGCAGTGAGACTTTCCCCCATCAGCAGATGAATGTGAAAACAAACTCTCATATGTAGAGACGGTGAAACGTCACAGTGAAGTAACAAAAACATTCAGTCAGCATACATGTATGTAAATATGTCCATTCAATTCTACTTCTGCTCTACAAGAGTTAGTTTCTTTGGCTCGGTGTGTTTGTGACTTGTCATGATGAATGTGTCAGGGGAGGGACGGCCCATACATGGACAGAAAGAGAAAAGTGTGAAACTGGAACTCGAGTTTATTCATGCGAAAAGCACGCACCACTCAACGAGAAATGAATTCAATGAATGGTCGATATCAGCAGATTTCATTCAGTCAGAAACATTTTTGTGGCTGACAATGTGGGGAAACATTTAATGGAAGTTTGTGTTGGGGAGGAGCAGTAAGGTTTCTCAGTGATAGGCAGAGAGTGGATATTCAATTTATATGACAGGACACTAAACTCTAAACTGAATAACTCACCATAATTCTTAATCAACTGGCCTTCATTGCTTGTGTTGGCAGGATGGGGGTGGATGAATGATCTGTTCTTGTCAGATAACTTCTTCACAATAGGAAACACAGCACGAACCAGTGTTAGGTCACTGTTTAAGAGTTTCTCCTGAGGTTTTAAAATCACAATTTAGCTTTTAACACTGACTCGGATAGATTTTAGTCATTTCTAAAATGTGTTTGAAACTGTTCAGTGTATCAGTTTTCAGTCAGAGCAAGATGGAAAAGTTGACTAACTTTAAAATACTTTCGTCCAAATACAAATTCATCACACACATAGCATTTTATCACTGTCCGGTGGTTAAAACCAAATATCTACAAAATCCTTTACAAAAAAGGGCTGTGAAAAGTTTCTATTACTTCTTTCTATATCTATTCTACATAACCAAATCACTTAAAAAAACACCTCAGCTCATAAAAAGTTTGAGACAGTTTGTCGGTCCTCAACCTTTTTTGCTTGTGACCCTTCAAAACAAAGACGTCTTCTTGTGACCCGTTGTTGTCTGTAGCATACTGTATGCTTTGACTGTTTCCTATTTTTATGGTTATCAAGTTCTGGTCCTATTGTGTGAACCCCATACATGAAGTAACAGCTCTACAGTCACCTACGCTTATATACGATAAAATATACAACAAAATAGGTTTGTACACCAAAAATCGAAGTTTAACCAAAATAACACCTGTCATGCTCCCAAAGCGTCGATATTTGACGAGCTGGGAATGAGGACTGTTTTCAATGTAGGAACACTCATAAGCCTATTATTTATTGCCTCAGTTCATGCACCTGCTCCGTGTAACAGCAAACACACAGCGCTCTGCCAATAATATGAATGATGGTTTCAACTCAACTTATTTTGTACTTTATTTCAAAATAAGAGAGCATTGTTCAAGATTTGGCAAGATGTTGGCATCTGTTACGGAAATACAAATGGTTTTGTCAAAGATGTGTTCAAGTTCAATTAATCAATCAGTCCCCAAAGAATTAACTCGATTAAAAATTGCCCGATAACAGCATGCTCACTGGGTTATTTAAACCACGGGCGCTGAAGGAGTCAAATTATCCAATAATTTTACGGTACAACAAGCATAACATTGTGTGGCAGATGTGTTTTTCCTGCTTTCCTCTACTGTTAATCATCTTGCCACCACTTGTGGAGGTCCTGCCCCCCAGGTGGGGAGCCACTGCTGAGACAATCGCTGCAGGTTTTTCTCACTCCCACTCCCATATTGCCATCAAATAATCTCCATATCTGATAACTGTGATGAAGGAAATCCTTCGTTTCTTCTTACTCTATATGGTTTCCCTATTCATGCGATGCCCTGACAAACACAAACCACCGCCGTAAAGCTGGCCAGAGTACCATTTGGTATGAGAATGGATGTAGACATAGAGGCCCTGTAGAATATCCAGGAAGTTCATTTTGGAAACTTTCCATGAGGCATTCTGGAAAAATCCACTTCCAGCCAAATCAAATTAAATCAACCTCCAGAGTTGTGAAAGTTTGCAGCTGAATGAGATTCACCCCTTCCAACCTGTCCCTGGATATCTATTTTCTGACTATTATCTCCTCATCTCCCAAACACACGCCAGTCACGGAGGATCATCACACACCATAAACACCACTGTGAGTGCACTTGTAAGTTTGCAACACTAGGGGTCTCTCTAAGGATTTGCTGACTGAGAGCCAAATTGCTCAGCAAACAAACCAACAATTAGAAAACCCCTTGGTTCCAAATTAAGATCACCTCATCAAGCAGGGGGTAGGAAAGTAAGTAATCTGGTGCCCAGTGACTCCATCAGTGCAAGCTGGAAGCGGGGAGCAGGTTTATTGACTCTTAAAAACTCACAGAGGGGAGAGTTTTCTCAAGTTCAACTTCAATTTCATTTTGCTTTGCGGCCATAAAATCTGAAAAATATTGCCAAAGCATATAGCAAAGAAATAGCAGTGAAACAGTAGCAGGTCTCCATTTTTCTCCATCCGTGCATTGCAGTTTTTGCACGTACTGTTTTGCACGTAATGTCCTTAAACACAGTCCTCCAGCGGTGGAAGATAAATAAGCACATTACCTCAACTAAGTACAGTTTGTGTACTGTGATGTACTTTACTTTTTTGCTGCGTTATACAGCTACCCCACTACATTTCAGAGGGAGATATTGTGCTTTTGACAGATTAAAATTGTCTATGCAAAATATAAGATTAGGCTTATAAATATGCTAAATATGCTTTGCAAAAAGTTCACTTATACTTGTATGTATATTTTGTCCCCGTAAATGTTAAATGTCTTAAAGCCTTTGGCATTCTTCCGATATATAACTGTGGGGTTAGAAATGCTCACTTTATCGTATCTTAAACTTTATATTTGTCGTCTAAAAAAAAAAAAAGATCTGGATACTTTTCTCACCACTGCAGTCCTCACAGCTAGCATGCAAAAAATAGACGATGCTGGCAGTGTTATAACCTCATCAACACTACAGTGGGTCAAGCCAAAACACAAAATAACTTGATTGAAACATTTTTATGAGTTAGATCGTTGCCCAACGTTTACAGTCAAGGTCGTTTTCAGGGATGTGTTGCACAAAATTTCACAGACTCTCGATCAAAAATTACATTTATCAGAACTCCCGTGTTGTCTGGAGTGCTGAATGATGCAATAAAACTGCTCTGTCAGTCAGTTGTATTCGCTGCTTTATTGAGTGCGATGGAGCTTCGGCCAGACGTCTGCAGCCAAACCTAAGTCCAGGCCATTATTAAGTGTGTGTGTATGTGTACCACATATCTGGAGGTTGTCTGACAAAACCACCCAGTATTAGAGAATGTGGGTAACAGTGGTTTCTGTAACATTGCTGCAGCTATAAGGCATTGATGTGACATCATGTCTTCAATTACAGAGAGATGATCGCGGGCTGACGAGGCCACTTGTCACATTTGTCAAGGCAGTAAGAGCTTTCTATGAAACCCTGGAATTTCTTTTTTCTCCAAAACCAGAAAACAGTCTCTCCAGGATGAAAAGTGTCATGTATTAAATATAAAAACAGAAGATTCCTCCTCGCATATATCACTTCTGTCTCTTCTGTGGCATTGTACAAAGGACCCTTTCCTTATTCCATCCTTCAACCTTCTCAAATCTCAAGTCTTATTTTGGGCTCCTCTCCTCACTGAACTTGAGTACAACTTTTCTTAGAGACAGAACAATGTGCCCACATTTCTCACCCACTTACACCTAAACAGGAACTTTCAAAGTATAGCCTTTAAATTCGTGTGTGCGTATGTCTGCGTTGTGTGTGTGCATCTCCATCCACGAAAGGAGCCGCGTATATGTGATTTTCTATGTTATATTTGTTCCAAGGTATCAATTTGGTGAGCAGGGCTCGACTTGGTGGCCAGTAATAAACGTCTATTCCAGTGCCGCCTGTGCAGTGGCCCTTACCACAGGCAACTATGTGGCTGGCTGCCCGTGCCACCACAAGGAGAGCCATACATTTGACTGGTATGAGTCACTGCCCATTTACTACAGCTCTCAGACTCAGGGCCACAGAAAGTTGTCATGCTTCAAAGTTGCTTTGAGTTTTAAAAGAAATCATTTGGCGGTTTTAAATTAAACTCAGATTTTTTAAAAGTTTAATGAGCTAATATAATGTTCCAGAATGAATGCATATAATGGGATTCATGGAAGACAAGCTAGTGCACGCTGTGGTGTCGTATAAACAGTTTGGCATTATCTTAAACTGGCCAACAAATGGAATTCATTTTGGTGATAAATTATATGGTTTAACAATTAAAACGTTTTAATGTACAGACTACAGTTTGCATCTGTGCCAATAAACAAACAGTGAAGCAAACTTCAGCCATTGGCTTCATTTAAAGACAGCTGTATACTGTATATTGCAGCAGTGAGATGATAATATTCTGTGATTATGATATCAGCACAATATGAAGTACTCAGAAACAACATGTATTAAAAATTTGTCAGCTTTATTGATGTTAAAACTGGATAATTCTGCTTTACCGCTACATTTTTTAACCAAGAACTCTAACAGACATATCAACATCTTATCATATGATATGTGATATTCTAGATCTTTTGTTATTGTTAAAACATGGCATGAAAATACCAGTGCAACAATGAATTAATCATAATAGCTATTACTGCCTGTGTATCCAAATCATCTGATTCCTCAGATCAGCTCAATTACTGTCAGAATCATTAAAAATACATCAAAGAGTCACACTGTTGCACTGAATGACTTGTTTATTCATTATGATGAATATCTATATAGGCAGTGTAGTTCATTTTGAGTCATTCCCCACATACACCACCTATAAATGCTGTAAATGCCCCGTAGAGCACCAAATGTATTCATCCTCAATAGTGCCCAACAAATTCACTACTGTACTTACTCATCTGTTAACCAGCTGTTTTAGGAAATTACAGAGCCTTTTTAAAGAAAAGGATGAAATTATATATTTGTGACATGTTTTGAGTGATTCCGTAGGGATAAGTGGGTTTGAGAGTGACAGACAGGGTTGAGAAATTGACACACAATTTTGGTTTTGGTGTTTTCGCAGGATTTGTTGACAATAAAAAAATATGAGAAAACACCAACCCCTTTCTGTAACCTCAAAAGATCTGCATTTATCCATTTCTGCTCCTTTTTTTTTTTTAAAGAAAAAATTACAGTGCTGCTATTCTGTTTTCTTATGTCCCACACTTTCCATGCTCTCCACAAGTGTCTTTAAAACTTGTATCTGTAAAGTACAAAGACACAACATTATTAGATTTCACATTCTCGGGCTCCCTGCACAGGGTAATCAATCACAATTCTTCACAACAGTCACAACTTCCTCTTGGATTCGCTCCCGGTATTTTTGTAAAGACGTGTATAGCTGACAGGAAAAATGAAATATATAGGAAAAAATGCTACCTGAATCATGGTGAAAGCAAAGCTGTCTTTGGAAACAATGACACTCCTATTGGGAGGAATGATTCCACGTGCAGGAATGTGTTCTCACTCTGTTTAAATGATTCCAGACATGCTGCTCTCCCTATCGGCTTTACGCGGGTGCACGGGCAGCCAGCGTGCATGTGCGTACACGAGCATACACCCTCCACCCTCCACCCATGCATACACTTAGTACTTGGATATTTTAGCAGTCGGTGGTCCGCTGGTGTTGCAGCATTCAAGAGGTTTTGTTACAGCATCACTTGCCAGTGACTTGTTATGGTATGATGCATCCGAAGAGCAAAAGACAGTCAAACGTAAACCCAGCTGCTCTGCACCTCTAATGTTTGAGTCTTACTCAAAGAAGTAAGTAGCTCCACTGGAAAAGGCAATGGATCAACATCACTCAAAAATGTTCATAATGGTCTTTTATGTTGTTGCAGGTCCACCCAGCAGCTTCCTTTCCTTACAGCCAGGATTTGGCATTCTTTGACAGCCAGATGTTGGACCTAGAAAAAAGACTTCTGGGTGGTGCCAACCTCTCTTATTAAAGAGACATTCTGGGTATTTTGAAGTGGGGATGTACGAGGTATAGTCAGTGTATTATAGACAGCGGTCAGCCAGCTGTTGGGAGAAGCAGACAGAGATCTCAGCACAGAAGGGCTGTATTTCGCCACACAGCGAGAAAAACGCTTCTTTCTCACAACTCTTTAATGTTAGTTTGCTAGCTTCATTTCAGTCTGATCTCACACCTTTCTGACGCAAACAACTAATCTGCGGTGAAATCCGTAGCACCGTTGGGCTCGTGCATAGGAATATGGATGTTTTACAGTCAGTGCCAATGAAAAAGGCTGTCTCACCACAAAGTGAAGCTGAGAAAATATTCTTAAGATAGCTTATATACTTAAATAGATACAGGTTTTTTGAGGTGGGCCTTTTTATGTGGCTAAAATATGTTGATGTTCTGCTGACCCCGTTCACAGCAGTGCATAGCTCTGCTTCTGTGCCCGGATCACCCAGTCTTTACCTCTGCAGAGCATTTTAGCATCTTTAAGCATTGTTTTAGTTCAGTCGCACCACCCTCATGAGCTTTGCTTTCAACCACATCCAGTAGCAGATGTTTTCAGCAAAAAAGAAGAAGCTCTATTAAATCCACAGTACACTTTGTGCCCACACCATGACACGTTTGTGATAAGCTGGTAAGCTTTGTGCAACCTCTAGCTGCTAAAGAACCAAAAGATTTCCCTCAGGAGATGCAAACTGTGAGGCAAGCCTCCAGGATGGCATGGGAGAGTGTAGGTGCAGCTGGAAGGAGAGAAACAATGGCAAACATATGCGAGGGGATATGGACAGTTGAATGACATGTTATGAAAACAATTGGACGCTAGCTATTGTAGTTTGGCGTGCTGATTTTGGCACGTTTATTGACACAGTCAGCAGTCTGAGCGCCAGGAGTAGACGTGACACAGCTCATGGAGGTAATTAAGGTAGGCCTACTTTAAAGCCCTATTAAATGATTGGCCCGCAATTTGCATCAAAATCGTTCATCTTGTCAGAGTCATATTAAATCTGAACGCACAGACATGATAAACATATTCATGGATTAAAGTTCTCCGTCGCTACGACGGATTTCCGTCATTCAGACTTCACAAGAGGCGACTTATGAGATCAATGTAGATCCTTGGAGAACAAAAAGGTCTTCTCCAACACTTTTGTAGAGTGTGACAGATTGTCACAGTCAGTTTTTGACTGCGTCACAGAGCTGTGACGTCATTTTGAGACTCGGTTTGTAAAGTTTAGTCAACATGTGATTGATTGAATTGAATTTATTTCGAATATGCAAACCAAGAGAACTCGTCTGACACAGGTCTCCTGTTGTGTGCTACATGTGTGAAATAACAACTATAGTGTGGACTTTGTCTGCAGTGTATCTGTGTAAACGGCCTCATTCAGCGGCTCTCCTCTGGCACCGTTTTTGGTGAAAGAAGTTTTTGGTCAGTGTGATGGTACAAAATCATGAATGAAGCCTGATCGTACCTCTGCTGAAATCTTGTATTATAACATAACAAATGTAAAGCCTCAGAGCTTCACTTTGATTATTAGTGATGACAGAAAGGTGAGCGCTCACCATCACACTGAAACTGTCACAAGGCTGCAAAAGCTCTTATTGTTATTTAATCCTGGTGCTGTTTGTTTGATGCCTGTAAATGATAAGAGGCTCACTGGAAACAATATTAATAATAACAATAATAATAATAATAATAATGATGAGAAGAGTAAAACTAAAAAAAATTAAATCGATTAGATTTTAATAGATTAAAAATTACATTGAAATGACAATAAAGAAAAGTGTGAATAGAACAGCTCTAAAGCATCAACCTGTAAAACACTGTTGGTCAAGTATTTAAACTTGATGTCTGCATTAGAGAACATGGTTAAGAGTGCAGTGTGGCTGTAAATCTTCTCTTATTTTTTTAGCACGTGTCAAGTAACATTACCTGTAACATCTTTCACAAATTGCAAATGGGGAATATGACTTGGCTGCAGGTCGAAAACAATTTCAGTCAAAAGATTTTTTTTTTTTTTGCTTTAATCCATGCATATTTTTACATTAACTGTGACTTCCAGTTTCTGAGGATACAAATAAACGTCCAAATCCACCTTATAACTCCAGTGTTGCCTGAGAGTTATAACATTTTTAAGCTTTCTTCAATAAAAGAAGGGTAGTAGTCTGTATATATATTGGTACATTGCAAACAAGAAGAGAAAATAGCTAATTCGGCATACTTAATACAGCCTAACAAATATAGGCTAAAAAAAATGTTGTGTTGGGCCCCACAGCTGACTGACTTCATGGCAACATTATACTTCCTGTTCACATCCCTCAAAGCCCCCAAAATTATGGCAAGTGTAGCTCCAAATCTTAGTGCATGATTATCCCCCAGAATAAAGAATCTTAGTAGGATCAACCAAATCCATGAATATTAATTTTAAATATGCTAAAATGAGAGTGAATCTTCATCCCCAAAAACATGACTCACAATGATTGCTAATGTCAGTCTATGTCCGGTAATATGTAGGTTTGCCATGTCAACTTTAAAGATGATGTGTCAGTGTTTACTGCTTGAGTCAGCATTTTCAAGTGGCCAAAAAATCAGTTCATGCAGGTTCAAGTTGAATACTATTAATAAAGTTTCTCTATCATGAACTGAAGTACCCAGCGTTCAGATTACACAAAGGAAAAAACATGTAAAATACTAATGTAAAACTTGTCTGTTTTTCCACTACCCTCCCCCCTCAAAGTCGTGCCTTTAAGAATGATGACTTTTGATTGGCTTGTTGCAGAAACTTGCGGAGGGACGCATAGGCACCGCAGCTTACCAGCACCGTGGAAAAAACTCTCCATCCAGCTGGAGGTTACCGTAACCGAAGACCACAATGTTGGAACTCACCCAATCCATACACTGTGGGAGGTGATGAACATGGAAAATAATGAGCTACTGCTACTGCTTTTACCTTCTCCACTGTAACTGTCAGTTCAAATACTGGTAACTGGAAGACAGAGGGACTATATAAAGCTTCTGGCCACAGAAATGAATCGGTTCGATACCAGAATTACTCATCGGCCATATTTTATTGTACTTTATTCAAGCAAAGCATTGTTTCAGTGCCATCAGTTGGAGATATAGCCAGGGCCCTGCTGCAAGTGGAACAAAATGGCCCATTCATATTCTCAGTGTTGTGGGTGATATGAGTGCAGTACTCTATAATCTACTTCATCTGTTTTTCCATATCTCCAGCCACGCTTGTGTCTTTGGTCTTCCGTGGGAGCACACACAGGCGTAATCAAGGAATTACGCCAATGTGGTTTGTGTTTTAGGCACTTTTTGCTTTGAGGTATGATGATATTGTCTGTTGGCCACAAATCTCTTTCACTGCAACAAATCTGACTCTTTTGTCCTTGACTCTACAGCGTTTTATCATTTTTTATCATTATATTTGATAGCCTTAATTAGGCATATACATTTATAGCACGCTACATTCAAATAAGCAAAGATTAAATAAACATGAATCAACTGATTATATCAACAGTAACATTACAGGAACAGCTTTGAGCCAAGAATATAAAAAGTGCAAGTATTTTTTTAGCAATTTGATCCTTTATCTGCAACATTTTTCTTACACATTTAGAGTTGGACAGCCCTTCAAGATGTGACTAGGCAGAAAAATATCCAGGGTGTGTAATGTGGAAGCCAAGTCACAATTTAAATTCTTGACACTTAAAGCACTTTTTAAGATGCCAGCTCCAATCCTTGGCTCTCACTGTGACTCACATTTTTTCGATTCGGCTTTTGTTCTTTTTCAACTTCTTTTCAACACTTAGTTAATGCGAGGATAAACCAAGGGAGGTCTGGCGAAGATGACAGCATCCCTTATAAATGAAAAAGCTGTCGGACGAAAAAGTGATTACAATGATGATTATGCAGTATATTAAGTAAGTGAACAAGACAGCAGCTTTGTGAAGCTATACCTAAAGGCTGACCATATTTTCAAACCCCCAAAGCGAGACCCTTAAGTGTAGCGCATGTTCACGCACGCACCATAGGTTAGATTTTATCATCATTTTTTCAGTGCTTAGCACACCCACCACAGCGTGGACGCCATGAATGCAGCATTTTGGTTGCTGGGTGCTTTACATTGAAGGACAGGTTTTGTCAGAAAGAGCCACAAGCGTGACTCATAGATGATACACATCATAAACTTCTATGTAAGCGCTAAAAGCAAAGTATAATATTAGAATAATTTTTTAATAGTGGTGAAAATAAAGGGTAATTGGTAGTGAATGTTAAAAAACAGGACATTTTAATGTTTTACAGATATTTGTTGTGAAACTGGAACAATCCCAGACAAACTAGGACATCTGGTCAATGTAACTTAAAGTGGTGCTTTGAAATAGATGCTAACGTCAGTATGCTTAAATGCTCACAATGACAATGCTTGCATGCTAAAATTAAGTTAAAAAAAAGTATTTAGCCATAAACCAAAGTAATGGACCTGATGGTGGTGCTAGATGAAAACAAGAATGTCACAGCAATCTATCCAGTCATTGTTGAGACATTTCACTCCACAATGACAACTAACCACATGTTGGCACCAGATGAAAATTCAGGAAAGTCACCGAAGTTATTTATGTTTCATTGTTTGAGAGTCATGAATGTCTGTAGAAAATTTCATGGCCATCCATCGATGAGATGTTGAGATATTTCAGTGGATAAGGGAAACTTTTACCTGCTGGTGGAACGAGAGGAAAAGTCAGCAGATCATCAGAGTCAGTATGATTTATCTGCCAGTGACCACGCATGTCTTTACAGAATTGTGTTGGTTATTGAGTTATTACAGTCTTAACCAAAGTGGTGGATGGACTGACAACCACAGCGACGTTGCCATGCCAAGAGCCAGATCATAAATGCCAGCAGGACCGGACCATAAATTATTACAGCAGAGGTCCTTAATAATAATCCCTCAATTACTTGTCATATAATTTTAGTCACACTGCTTTTTCTCTTGTCATCATTTAAAGCATGGTAAATCATGTGTTCATTTGCAGTATCAGATCCTCCAGTTGTTTGATAAATCGTCCACATCGTGCCAGTTTAACTGATGTTAGCTGCTATTCAGATGTTGATTTATTAGTTAAAGCTGTGTTCGTAATCTTGGTTTCATTGATTTGCATCATATTTTCCTCTCATTTATTCATATAATGAAAAGCATGGCCTTTTATGAGAATGACAAGCCAGGGCGGGTTTTCAGGACGATTTGAGAAGACACCTGGAACTCAAATTGTTGCTGGCTCATAAGAGTATGTCCAAACAGCTTCAAGAACAGCTAAAAACAAGGCAAAATTAGCCAAATATTGAAATGCATCTAAGCACACAGCTGGGTTCAGTAAATGTGCCTCTATGCATTTGTGTGAAACTTTTATCTTGAAAGGGTGAGGTTGGGTGGAAAAGGAGTCTCCCCAGTGACTATTTTTACGACTGGAAACCCTGCTTGCATACCTACTCATTAAAATGTCAGAAGGGATATACCTGTTGCAATAAAAAGTTAGCCAGCAGACATTTGCTTAGTCACTAAACTGTTAGCGATTGCCTTTAACTCCAGCATAAACTCTTGCCTGAGTATCTGGACAGTCCTCAGGAAAACAGTGGAAGAATAACCCTCTGCCTGAATCTTAAAACATTCCCACCAATCCTGAACAAAATGACAGAATACTTTCAAATGTTTTACAAGTTTAGATACCCCTGTGGAGTTTCTCACCACTTGTAGTCCAATGGAGCAGTGTTTTGATTAATGCGAAACAAACTACAGTCGGTAGCACAAGCGTGCGCAGGAGGACCTAGACGACTGCTGTGCTATTCATGCTATTCATGGTATTCATGCCATTCCACTGACTGACAGTTGGTGGTGGTAATGTGCAATTTCCCAGGAAAGGCTGGAAAGAGGAAGACTGGTAGCTATAGCAAACATGGCTGTAAATAATGAAGGTTTGAAAACACCGTAACATCGACTTTCCAAATGTTTAAATGAAGGAAGCGCGCTCAACATGTT
The DNA here is from genome assembly GCA_946959425.1 of Argyrosomus regius. Classification (NCBI taxonomy): domain Eukaryota; kingdom Metazoa; phylum Chordata; class Actinopteri; family Sciaenidae; genus Argyrosomus; species Argyrosomus regius. Next base: position 21,186,332 of record OX336892.1, on the reverse strand, counting down.
TGTTAGGTCTCAGGGATTCACATGTGTTTTGTTGAAAAAGAGTGAATTTAAACATAACTTTGTTTGTTTACAATAAAACTCCTGCCTTCAATACATACATATGCACATCTTCTCTGGATTGTTTCCTTGTCGACCGGAAAAAAAAAATCAGACTTGAACTAAAATTGATCTAGCTAACACTGACTGCTTAAGCCAGGCATGTCCAAAGTCTGGCCCGGGGGCCAATGATGGCCCGCAGACAGATTTCATGCGGCCCGCAGCTTCATTCACAGACTTTGCATTACTCCTAATAAGTCATGTTTAAAATGAACATGAGGTTCAGATTTGTATCAACTTTATGCAAGTTTAACATGTTCCATACAATTTATTCTTTGTTATCTGACTCCAGATGTGAAACAAAGGAAGAACTGGTTTTTAGATTTGTTCACGCCTGATTGGTTTAGATGTGGTTACACTACCATTTTAAAAAAAAGATAATTGTGACAATGAAAACAAAATTGTTAGAGTGCATTTGTATGTAACTTTTATTGGTAATTTTTTCATTTTTAAGATGTTAGTATTGGCCCTCGGGCATCTTCACATTGTCAAATCTGGCCTTCTTTAAAAGAAGTTTGGACACCCCTGGCTTAAGCCTTGTAATAGTTGCAGATGAACTACAGAAAGCACAGAATTAGGACTTTGGATTTTGTCCCCCATCTCTTGCATTTGAGCTTTGGAGGGGTTCATTCATGGGCCAGAATGGAGAGGAGAATGTATGACAGAAACCAGTAATTCTTTCAATACATGTGGGCATGTGACTAGGTCTTCTCAGGCCAAGCTCTAGACAACAGGTGGCCCAAGGCAAGATTTCTTTTGGAGGCCCTTCTTACTTTGTCTGCAGCTGAGAACTATGAAAAACTATAAACTATATGTTTATTTACTATATTTATAACTGTATAAAGCTATTGTTTGTTGTTTAAGGGCAACGTGACAACCTTTAAATATTGTATTACAATGTGGCAAGGACTTTTCTGCAATCTATTATACTGCTTGCATGACATCAATACATAAAACAACAACATTTGTAGTAAACATGAACTTTTTCTTCATTTTTCTTTTAGCAGCACTTGAGCATACTTGTATTTTGAAGGCGGCAACATGTTGTACTTTGTTTTTTACCATCACATTTTTTAAACAAAGTGACTACTGCATATTCTGCGTGTATGGTGGGCCAGTGTTCTACTCTTAGCAAATAAGTTGCAGAAGAAAGCCAAATGACGCTGACAGACATTTTATCAGTTATGGCTAACGTCTTAGCAAACAATTGCCTACTCAACCCAGACACAGGGCATCTTTACTGTCCATCTGTCATCATGTTTCCTGCCATCAAAGTTCAATGTTCCCTTTCCTTTTAGCCCTGGTTTGGTCTATATTAATTACAGAGACGAATACTTTGTTTAGCTTGCTTGGTGTTCGACTAACTTTAACAGCTAGTTGCTGGTCACCAGTTAGATTTTAGATCTCACAAACATTTGCATAATCAATCAGACAGGTAGATGTTTAGCATCCAGCTGGAACTGTGTTTCTGACTCTGTCCTTTTAGTTGTTCTGACTGACTCATGAGACAAATATCTGGGTTTCTGGGTTTTTCCAGGTGTGATTTGCTTCACCAACTCATTGCTAATTGTCACCAGCTACAGACAAATTAAGGGACAAATCAACAAGATTTCTTATAAAGGTGTTGGTCCAATGAGTACCAGCTTCAATTCACCTTGGTGTTGAGACCTTGAAGTCTTAAGAACTCTACTGTAGGGATGAACACCATTTTCCAAAAGATATTCCCTCATTTGGTGTTTTCATGATGGTGGTGGAGAGTGCTGTTTAGCACATCGGTCCAAGATCTCCCATTGGTTTTCGATTGGGTTGAGATGTGGTGACTGCTAAGGCCATAGCATATAATTGCCATCATTTTCATACCCATCAAACCATTCAGTGATCCCTCATGTCTCATTTGATCATAGGGTAAAGGTGATCACTCAGCACTCAGAATAACTTTGTATTGATTTGCAGAGACGCTTCCCTCTAAGGGGACAAATGGACCCAAACTATGCCAGCAAGACCCACAAGAACCTCTTTGCTGTAGGGGTCAATTCTTCAGGCCTGTACCGTTCTCTTCGTGTATGCCAACATGCAATCACCCACTTGTTGAAAATATGGTGAAGGATGACTCATCTGACCATATCACTTTTTTTCCCACATCCCTATAGACCAGTGCAGATGGTTTTTGCACCACTGAACTCCACAAATATGCATTTATCTTCGTAATGAAAGGTTTATGCACTATAACTGTACTAAAAAATCCTCTCTATGTAATTGTCGATGGACTGTTTGTGCCAACAGTCTGATCACATCCTGCATTGAGATTCTCAGTCACCTGAGGAAGAGACATTCATCTAAATATAGAGGCCAGTTTAGTCACTGTTCCCACTGAAACACCAGCCAGTTGGCCAGTCGTCTGTACTCTTGTCATCTTGATACAAAATTCTCAGCACTTTTATACACGCCACAGAGCTCTTAATTGTAGCATGTAGTGCACCTGTGTGGATGCATGTCCTCATTTGTCACCCATCTGTATAGTTGCTAGCTATAGTTGCTGTTGATATGACGTTCATTGTCAGACCTGGCTGCCTGAAAATGGCTGACTACAGCTGTAAAGAGTTATTTTGAACTGTGAGATTGATTCATTCGATAAATTTGCAGGTCATAAAATCCAAAACAATAAGCTAAAGATTAACGAGGTCAACGAAATCGTATAGTTGTTGATGATTGATATAACATGTAGTTATTTGAATGTAAGAAATACACATTATTAAAACTTGAAGGAACAATGAATGCTGCTGAGCTGCCTTCACATGTGGCAATTCAACAGATTTTCTGATTTATTCTTTACCACCTCAAACTCTGCCTAATTCCCAGACCCTCATTCCTCTTTAAAGATTGATCATCTGCACACAAGAAGAATGTTTGTGAGAAAAGTCTCATAGTCTCAATAGTACAATTGCTATTGTACAAATGTCAAAGTGAAACGGAATTCAAAAAGTTAAACAAATGTTTTATGCAAAGCATCAAAGATGACACCGAGATTTATGCCGGACCACAACAAACAAGAGTAATGAGGAACATTCATGGCATATAAAAACAGCAACTCCCAAAGTGCTCTAAATCCAATAAGGTTCATGAGTTCAAGAAACTTCAGTCTACAAGTTTTGTGTCTTCATCTGCCAAGTTCTCTGCTTTATTTTCTGCTCTTTTTTCTCATCTTTTGCTGTATCGTTCCTGTCTAGTGTCGACTTTATCTCGCTTGTTGCTCTAGTTTAAAGCTGAGGACCCAAAGTCAGTATGTAAACTGGGTGATTTGACATCCTTAATTTTCCTTAAGTATGATAACAGGACATGACTTAGTGATAGGGTTTGTCTTTGCCTAGTTGTGTCTGCAAGCCTCCACATTTGTGTCAGTCAGTTTCCCTCCGCTATCAGTTTTTACTGCTGACGGCTGGAGACAGGGCTCAGGGAGACTTTGGCTCATGAAATACGAGATGCTTGGGGCATGTTTAGATTATCGCAGACCTCTCCACTTAACTCACCATAACACTCAGTTCACTGCTGAGAGGAGAGGCATTCATCACGCAGACTTGACAAGAAACATGAAAATAGGATGGCCTGTTTTCATCTGTGTCACTCCTGTGGTACAGTTGGAGATCGAGCACAGTGATATCTGATCTCTAACTTTTGCAACTGTACAAACTTGTTGTACCTCTGTACTTCTATCAACAAACTTTTTACAGTGCAGTTTTGTTCTTGTCAGGCTTAATTGTTTATATACTTTCATCATTCAGTTTATTATTCCAGCTAATGTGTAATGTGTTTTTTTTCTCTTGAGGTGTTTGTAACACTGAGATAGTTTAGTATTTCTTAATCTGTGTATATTCCTGATGCTAACATGGTTCCAAGAATGGCAATGGTGATTTGTGAGACAGTCCACCACTTTAGTCCTGACTGAATTTTAACTGTTGTTTAACTGTTTCCAACTGTTGCATGGATAGCCCTGACATTTAAGACAGATGTTCATGGTCCCCAGAGGATGAATCTCATTGAGTCTGATTGTGATTTCCTGACTTTTCTTCTAGTGCCACAATGAGGTTGATAGTTGAGTTTTAGTCAGATGTTTGAACAGATGACATAGAAATCCCATAGCTTGTACATGCCCCCATTCAGCTTGAATGACTTTTGTTCTAGTTTCATCCGTTTAAAATTGAAATCTACTTTGGTTTATAACCAAACACCTGCAAAAATTACATTCCTGTCAACCTTAACTGAGCCTTGTGTCTAGTTCTAATTATATGTCTAGTTCTAAACTAAGAGCATGGTAAATATTAGATTTCCCTAGTATGCATTAGCATGTTAGCATTGTGAGCAGATAGTCATGGTGATGTTACTGCTAAATTCCACCGGCCACGGCTGCCAGAGCTGATCACAGCCATTCTAGTAACCCTACCAGAAGTCATGCCTCAGTCAGCACAAAGCAGATCCAGCTGGCCGGAAGTCAGACACACAAACGGCGTAGAGAACCCAGTCAATTTTCAAAATAAAACACCCTGTCCAATTGTAAAAATAGCCAAAAGAGAGACAATTAAGCTACATAGCAGATTTATTCATGGCAGAAACACATAAACCAAAGAAAAATTACCATATCTAAGCAAGTTAACAAAGTCTGGCAGGCAAAATGCTCCACTTCTGAAATCTTCTGAAACAGACCAAAACAGCATTGCAGCCGTGCAGAAACCGGCCCAGTGGGGTCCAGACTTTAGCATAAATCTAGAAAGCTCTGCTGTGTCAAAGAGGAGCCTATAACCTGGAATCACTAGCATGACCTCTTGGTTATCTTTCTTGACATGTTCAGAAGACTCTCTTATGTCATTTAGACTTTTTATTACAAAGTTATGTACAGAATGAAAAAAGATTGGATAATGTGTAGAAAAGAAACCTGTACTGATGATTTGCTTATTCTATGATATGATTAATTGACACAGGTGCTAGTTGGCTGTTTCTTTTGGCCTCTGTGCACTTTGTCATCGTGTGGTACAGCAAGTAATGACTTTGCAGTATAAAACTTGGTGACCTCACAAAATGTTACAAGTGAAAGCACACCTTCCCACGTCCTCACAGACTCGTACTAGGTGAGGCTGTCTGGGTACCACATGCACCTATAATAAGCATGCTCAGACAAACATACATTCCATTCAGTGGTTATGCGGTTTGCAGTGTCTAGCATGCATCCCACTCCACCCCCCGACCAGCCACACATGGCCTTCTAGCTGGATAATTCATAGTAACGAGGATCTTTTGAGGTTACATCTACTTCATCCACGAGGTTGCATGGAAGAGGATGCCTGAGTTCAGAAGACCCGGCTGTAACTTTGTTCTTACTGCAGCTGTTCAGGCGTATTGATGAAGGGAACCATCATTCAACTTTACATGTGTTCAAGGGCTCCCTGTCATCCAGGTGGAGTAACTTTACTGAATTTCTATGTGCTCCAGGGTTGCTGGCTGCCGTGTGGAGGATGCAAAAGAAAAGAGCCATCAGCAAGGTTTTATAATGAGCGTCATGAGGAAATTCTCCTGTACCTTTGGTTCAGGAAGTTTCATGGATGCTGCATAGTGTTTCATGAGCATTGCAAATCACAATAAATGTACAGACATACACTGTGTAGAGAGAATTTTTAATCTTAAACCTCCTGAACCCAAGTGACTGTAAATCACAGAGGAGGTATGTCAGTGTTTATGTTTCTGGAGAGCAGCAAGAAGAATTTTATTCTGAAACTTGAAAGCTTTCAGATTAAAAGCTGCCTCCAATAGAAAAACAGCCACTGGGCAACATTTTCAAGACATTTTTGTTTTTATAGCTGCTCTGGGCTGAACCATGTAAGGAGTAGTGACTTATTATAGAATAATTATACAATGTCTTCTTAGTACACATTGGCAGTAAATGCATCAGTTGTAATCATATGCTTTCAGCTACAAAGAGGGCAGTTCTAAAGACAAGTATTCTTGAAAATTGTAGACTGTCCCAGGAAACAAGAATCTATAAGGAGCTGCTGGACGTCTGTCAGTTCATTTTGTCGGCAGTCCGAGTCCTATTTGAAAGAAGCTTTAGTTTTGGTTGTACAGATTTTCCTGTCTGCCAATGCAGGAGGGCTTGTCAAATTAAACCAAACATTTTGGGCCACTGTCCCGGGAAGCAACATGAACAAGAGGTTCTGACATTTTCTGCCAAACAACTTGAAACAAAATGACAAAAAAAAAAAAGGCCAACCATCTGCCAGAAATCCAATATGCACAGCCAGGCTGCTTTCAAGAAAGTTGTTTTTTACTGCTGAGCGAGCACAAGGTCATCACATTGGGTCATAGATAAATAATATAAACAATTCAGACAGTACAATGTCACAGATTTTAGCCACAGAGCTTATTTTACCCCAACTGACATTTCCAAGAGTGACCCCTTTCTGCTCATATTTCCTTTTGTGACTGATAAAAGTTATAGCATGCCACAGTGGGTCAGTCAAAGCATCTGCTGCAAAAGTAAAAATCAAACCATTTTAACACTAGCAGTACATTTTCAATCCATTGATGCTGTTTTGTTTGTCTTGATCTGCATTTTTAGGTCCGATGTTCCATCACTTTGGTCCGGACTGGAATATCTCAACAATTATCAGATGGATTACCATAAAATTTTGTGCAGACTTTCATGGTCTCCAGAGGATGAATCTGACTGACTTTGGTGACCACTTGACTTTTCCTCTAGTGTTTTTTTGCATTTAACCTGGAAACATCACAACATCTACGAGATGGATTTGTACAGACATCCTTGGGTCCTAAAGATGATGTTTCCTTAGTGATACCCTGACTTTTCCTCTTGGGTAAATTATTGAATAAATTTCCTCAAGTGCCATCATCGGGTCAAATTTGTCTTCGCCCAATGTTTTGTTAATAACTAAATACCTGAAAAGTTAATGACGGTCAGCCCCATGCATGCTCAGCATGTTAGCATTGTCAGTGTGACATTAGCATGCCAACCGTGGCTCAAAGCATCACTGTACAACCTCGCACAGCTGCTGGTATGGCTGTAGACTCTTAGCCTTGTTTAACACTAACTGTCAATTCAATTTTCAACCAAGCAGCAACCTCCGTGGCTGTGAAGCGAAGCTTATGCAGAAGTACTGCAGTTCCTCAAACGTCCACTTGAGGCTGGCTCCAGAAGTAAGTCAGTCTCCATAAGTCCCCATGTTAAAATGTCACAACTTCACAGCAGAAATAAACATGTTTACAGCCTGGTACAAAAAACAGTTTTGGTCTCTATAGCTAATTTCCCCGTTCATGACAACTGTACTGAGGGTGAGTTTTTATAGAACTCACCTGTTCAAATGATATTAAGGCTTAAAGTTATATATAATTAAGAGCATGGCCGCTTTGATTGACAGGTGGGTGCTATTACAGGTGGCTTGTTTGAGCACCGAGGTGTCATTGAGTACGCCACAGGTCCACCCACAATCCACGTCCTCCTCCATTTTTAGATTAGCCAGGAGGCACCAGAGGCAGCAGCCAGAGCTACAGTTTTGGAGCTTCAAAACGTCTCTTCAGAGACCAGTGGGTGACTTTATGGATACCACGTCCATTCTTTATACTATCTCTGTTTTCAACCCATTGATATTGCATATTTATCATGACTACACATTTAGTTCAACCATGTTCAGATTCAGAGAGAGCTACCAGCTATAAAACTGAATGTTACCGGTTTAAATGATGCATTTCAAGTGGGAAAGTCATGGTGTCAAAGGATAACAGCTGCCATCAAGGTGCCCATGAGCAAGAAATCTTCTTTATCCAGTTAAGCTGTGTAGCGGTTAGCCAGCTGCTTAGCTGCTTATCTTCAAGAAAACTGTGGTTTTAAAGAGTTGCAACCAGATGAGTTTCAGCAAATTAGCCTAAGCAAATAAATGTTTTAAAATTACATGGCCTTAATAAATCCGACCATATGCTTAGTCACACAGCAGCATTTGACCTTATTTTAAAAGAAAAGTCCAGGCATGTAGCCATTGAATTGTGTTTTCTGTTCTTAATCTCCGCTGTACATAATCCCAACTATTAATTCTTAATTAGCCACACCTGCACAGTGCTTTACTAAATCTTTACCTCAGCATACTAAATATCTGCTAAGCCTATGGTTCTAATTTCTTCCTTGTGATAAAACACGTAAACACCCAACAAATTTTCCAAAATGTGGTTTGGGTTTGTGCGAGAATGGCTGCCATTGCTCTGTTAAACCCGTCTTTCATCCTTACACAAGGAAAACCAAATCAAGCAGAGGACTCTATAGCTACCACCTGTGCTTCCATTCTTTGTTCCAGTCATCTTTAACCATTAATTATTTTCAGGCCTCAGGAGCCCTTCTGTCCAAGAAAAAAAAATTCTAAGGGCTCCTTGAGGAAACTCCTAGAGTCTGGAAAACATTTCATTTTGGCCATTGAAGGTTTTATATTAGCCGTTGGCCCATGAAGATGCTATTCAGGCTCTTTTCACATTCTTAGGCTTTCAGGAAACGTCTGAAATAACAGCTCCACCCCACTACTTAATTTGCATTTAGTGTGTTGCAGTTAGTTTAATACCTCTCCTGCTGCTTCATATGCACTTTCTTATAATCTTATTCCTTTATGGAACATTTGGGGCAATTTCCTTCAGTTTGTTCTGTTATTGTCCTTTAAATTGTGTCCTCAACTAAAAGAAACGTGTTCAGCAGTGCTTCTAGGAAAGTCGAATATATCACTGTCAGTGATACTGCGCTGAGCCCTGTAATTAGGTTGCACTGGGGTGTAGTGATGCTCCGCTTGATGCTGCTCAGACCTCTTCCAAAGCGCAGGGGGCGGATCCCGAGTCAACTTTCCCGACTGGTGATTTGATGAACGGAGGTTTTTCCAGTGTCAGTATCTTACAGTCGGTTCAGGTTCGGCGTTTGTCCAGCCTCCTGACGGTGCGCAACTCTCGGGGAACTGAGTGGTTTGCGCTTTTTTTCATGAAAGCCCTTTACCATCAGTCTGAGAGCTGGGCTTAAGGGGGAGCGGATCTGAAGGGCCCAGTCTGGCTGTGTGAGGCATCTTTATCCTTTCACACATGGCGCTGTAGTATAAGCACTTTTTTGTGGATTGTGGAAGGGACCAGATTTTATTAAAAGTCGCCCGTTTTCTGTACAGCTTCGGGCGCTAATCATGGAGATGCAAAAGTGGACCACCAGGTGGAAAACGAAAAGGTGGCTATGGGATTCAACGCTAACCGCTGCCGTCACATTAATTTTAATCCTACAAGCTGCCGATGTCAGAGCAGGTAAGAAGCTGCATCTTCGGTCACGGTGCCAACTCCGGGGCATCCCGGAGAGCTCATGAGCGTCCTATAGGCTCGCGACCAGCCCAGTGGTGATAGTGGGCTTAGGTGGTCAGCCATCAGTTTTAATTTAGCAGACTGGTTAGAAAAGTTACCATAACTCAGTTTTACCAACATTTTGCACGTCACATGATATTCTGTGTGCTTATGGTCGATTGTCACCAAATCATACTATATGGCTATACCTGCATCCAAGTTTTCAGATTTTTAATGGCATTTACCGTGTCACCATAGTTGTGTGTCTTTATAACTTTGAAGTTGTTACCTTGAAACGTACTCATTTTTAATATATAGGCTACCTGGGCTACCTGGATACATTAAATATGTCCAAATTCATGTGGGATTCAATGTGATGTGAGTTTTTTTTTTTTCACAACCTGGCGAAGATGCAGCTGTCTAAGAATCTAAGTAGGCAAAGTTTGCCATCCAGGTGTGGTTAGAAAGGAGAGACTGACAGGGCTGATTTCTTCTTGACACAAATGGCCCGCGTAAAATAGTGTGCCAGTGAGTAATGATATCTGTAATTTAATTTCGTAAGCAGAAAAACATTCTGGCATTTGTGTTCCACTTCACCACTTGGCAATCCTGCTGGAAACCGTTCAGGTTTTACGCATAACTTTTACGCACGACGTTTGATGATGAAGCTACTAGCCCACATGCAGTGAATTAAGTTTTTCCAAAATACCAGTTAAATAAGAACCAAACAGTTGAATCAAATTTTATTTTGTTAAATAAACTCTCAGCTGTTTTTGCTGATATCACAATCTGTCAACAGAATTTACTGTAACACAGAGAGCACACTGAAACTTTAAACTTATAGACTTTGTGATAAATATTCTGAGAGTTTATATAATACACTGGGCACAACATTGTGGAATTTTGGGAGTGAAATTCATATTCTGGCCTCAGGATCACCATTTTTCCACATTATCCGGGCTCCCACTAAGTCCAAGAAGGGGCGTTGATGGAAAAAAGAAAAAAAAATCTGTATTTTCTTTGCTTTAAAAACACATATGTGGGTCACATTAACTACTGCTTTATATTTTCATTGTCTGTGAAGTCATAGAGACATCCATACTGTACTGCAGCTTTAACCAGGATGAATGTGTGTTTGTTAAAAAGGTTTTGTGTCTGTTTGGTTGCATGTTGCTTTTTAATATTTGTGGTTTTGACATCAGATCAGTTATTATGCAACCTTTTTTAAATGCTTGCCTTATTGCGTCAGACCAACCTGATGGTTATTTAAAAGGTTATTAAAATTTTAATCAGAGACACTAGTTGGACATTTTTTGTAATGTATTGCATCCTGTTTAGACATTTCCTGTCTTAAGTCCCACCCAGTCTTGAACCATCAGCATCCCTTTTTTTTTTTCATGTACAACTCCAATGATACATAAAGAAATCATTCAGCGGAGTGCAAATTGAAGAGATGTCCCCAAAAATGAAATGATCATGAAAGTAAATACCACAGTGGCATGACTTGCCCATTGCCCATCTTTCTTCACTCTGACTGATATTTAAACTAACCATAATTGCATGATGTGCTAGCAAACATTTACAGGCTTTCCAATGTACTTTAATTACTGCCTATGCTGCCAACTCTCAGTAGATGGCAGTCACACAGAAAAGATGCTGCTGCTCGACCGCAGGGCCACAGAGACGTTAACTCAGAATGTCACAGACTTAAAAGTTAATCACAAGTCTAAACTTAAACATCAAGCTGTATGGCTCTGATGAGTTATGAGATGCCAAGCGCTGGAAATTTTTCCTATACAGCCGAAAATGGCATTTTAATGTGCGAGGGTCTGCTGGTGAAAGTGCTTTAATGATTTTAACAGGTTTTCTCGTGTCACTGCATGCCTCACGGCCTCAGGGGAAATCGCACTCCTTTGTCATGTTAGTAGCTTGTTAACATGGCAGATAGTACATCACAAGTCCCAGACAGCAGCCAGGAAGATGTGTCATTAAAAATCAGAGAGACTGACAAATTATCCCTCAGACAAGTCTGTGGCTAGTCTGGCACCTTTAGCACAAGAGCTCTGTCTTCTCTCTCTTGTGGTTTTCATCCTTATCATTAGAATATGATTTTTTTTTTTTTTAAAGGTAGAAAGATGGGAGTTTTTTTTTTTCTTCAACATGTGGTGTGAGGGTATAGCATGCAGGCTCAGATTCCTACAAACGCTTTTAAGAAGCTATGCCTATTCATTTGGGGTCTTTAATGGTTTTGGGATATTGCCTGTTTTTCAGGGCTTCTGTGAAGCGATGCTTGTGGAAGGAGAGGGGCTGAAGAGTCTGGGGTGCGGGTGTGGGTGGTGGTGGTGGTGGTGGTGGTGGGGAGGGTTCCTGGCCAATTCAGCACATCTGGAATATATGAGGCCTTGAGGTATGCAGTAATGCAGAAAGGCATTCTGAAACTCACAAAGAGACCTTTAGTCCAAGCTTTCTCTCTTTCTTTTTTTTTCAAAAACCAGTAGCTCTGTACTTGGGACAATATTCAGAAGAGCCACAGACTATTTTCTTTTTTATGAGGCATTTGGTGTGAGGTTTGAAACTTGGCGTTTGGTTCCTCACATTTGTATTTTATTCTGTCTGTGTTCGAGTCAGAAATCAGTCTGCTAGTTTTAAGGAGAGAAAGAGCCCTCTGTCTGTTAAATTAATCTTTGTGCAGTGTCAGTCATAAACTCTCTCGGTTGATAAAAGTCACAGTGGGACTGAATTTTGGGACTGCAGCGCAGCTTGCTTGAAGTTTATACTCCTCGCCATTTCTATTCATGAACTGTGGCTTTAGATGATCTGGACTCATATCAGCAGAAATGACTCCAGTCCTTCCCGTCACTTAAAGAGCAGATCTGCACGACTTCAAATGAGCTAAAATTCGAGACATGTCCCCTGAGCATGTGCTCAAATCAAGCGGATTTGATTCACCACTCAAGCTGTTATTTTTCTGGTCACAGGAGAAGTAGCTACAGGGATGGGGCCTGCTCGGTTTAGTCTCCTGTATGTTTTAGTTAGGGGGGTATAGGGAGTGGTGCCAGTGCCATAATGGGTTCAACATGTGGACTTGTAGCTCCACCCATCAGACCCCCTCCAGGTCAGTAAAAGTGAACAGGAACTTCATAATCAGCACTTCCTGGCTTCACGTGCCACATGACAGAAAGTGTAATCAGGCGTATGTTTTTATAATAAAATCTTTTTAGCTTTCACTACAGATTAATGATAAAAATTTTAAGCCAAAACTACAGAAAAGTACAGACTAACACAGTTCAGGGTCTACATTTGGCATGAAAAGAAAGTCTGCTGGTATTTCCATTGATAAAATGGTTATAGCGCTCTATTTCTTTAGATTATATTCCTTTAAATAATTTTCTCACCATGTTGTTTCAGTTCATCTCTTTCAAACTCTTTTCCTGGTTTGCAAAGTTTTATGAGATGAGTCTTTGGAGTCTTATAAGGCAGAGAAGGAGATTTCCTGCAATATGAATTTCAAGAAAGCCGACTGTTTGATCCCTTTAAATCATTTTCCCACAATGTTTTCAAGCCAATATCAAACACATGGATCTCAGTTTTTTTTTTTTCAGGGAAGAGAGATTTCACATTAAGCCTGTTATCTGCCATTCCTTAAAGGCTTTATCTTCCCAGCTGACCATTCAGACAGTGTTTATCATTGCAGGACCTTTGACACGAGAACACATCCTGCCTCTTGACTCACTAAAAAGACAAATGAGTAATGCAATGTCTGGACACTGTTTTTTTTTTTTTTTGCCGCTGTGGTTTTGGTAACAGTTAAACAAGTAGCATTTAATACTTGGGTTGAACCAAGTTTGGTTTGGAGTGGAAATTTAACAGTTGGTATTCGTTTTATTGTCTGCAATGGACTTTCTCTGCATTTTAAATAATCCTCTCTTAGATCTAATTTTTCATCAGGCCAGTACATACTGTAATATTTATGTGCGGTCTAAAAGTCTTTGTCTGTACTTCAGTGTGCTAACTGTACAACAGTACAGAGATGTTATTAGATGTGGTGAATGTCATTAAATTACAAGGAAGCGGATGTTACAACAGCTATGGCCAGAAACTGTTTGATCTGTAATTTCTTTTGTAGTAAGTGGTAGCATATTATTAGCAATTAAAACATCAACTTTAATTTAGAGACCAACAATTAAAAGAAGTACTAAATCATAGTTGCTACAGATTATATAACTTTTGAAACACTTCTCATTTTGCAGTCTTATTTGATCTGGTATGACCTGTAGCTTATAGTGGCTAATGTTAGCGAACTTTAAATAGATACTTCCACGTAACTAACATTACTGAGTTATATCTCTTCTATACTGCTAGCACTGTTACACAACACTACTTGTGACTTCTGGCCACAGCGGTTGGTTCTCAGCAAAAGTTTGGGTTTGAAATACATAAAAGTTACCAATAAACACTGCAGCTAGACGGATGAATTGGTTGGAAAAGGTTTGAGGTCATTTGGTCAAGTGTTAAATAGTTTATCCACTAGAGAGCATTTACAAGTACATTTTTCAGACATGCAGTGCCCCATTCAGGATGTTTATTGGCCACATCACAAAAAAACAAAATTGTATTTATAATCTGTGTTTTTTTAATAAATTTTTGAACATTTTGTAATTCCCAAATATCGGCATCATCCTGAAAAACCCAGTATTGGTAGGCCCATAATAAATACATAAACTGTTTTCATGGAGACAGATAGCAATATTGCAATACTATATGTATATGTGTATTTTATAATGAATGAACTTGACACTGCCAAGTACTGACAAGTAATAACCTACTGTAAGAGCTACACTGCCATATTCTAAGAGTTAAACAATTTGTTTTTTACTATTCTGTATGAATATTTACTGTTTTATCCATTACATTAATTTGCCCATCATGGCCTTGATTTAATATCCTCCTCTTACTGCATATTTTTTAGCAAATGCAGCTTCAGACAGACATTTGTTAAATCACTAATGACACTGCTGTAAGTTAACACTGTTCATACACTAACCTTAAAACATTCTTTATTAGTCTTCCCCATCGTCACACTGTACCTGATGATGTGCTTCGAGGGAATGGGAGAGATAAAGGTTTAAGAGAAAAACAGAGAATGGGACGAAGAAAGACACTGACAGCAAAGAATAAAAGTTTCAGGGTTATTTTTTAGTAGATTTAGACAATCGCAGGAGAGAGGAGAAATGAGAAATGACTGCACTGCATAGTTTCACCCCTGAGTTCCGGGTCCGCTGACAGAAAAGAGTCTAATAGTGTTAAGAAGCTTGTAAAGCTGCCCCCCCCTCTGCGCTCTGCTTATTCCAAAGACCCGGTGATCAACAGCAATGAGTTTTATCATCCCATAGATTCTTTTGGCTGTGGGGGTCACAGTGGTGACGAGGAGGGGGCCAATTGTGTCTGCTGAACATTTTTACTGCTCCTCTGCCAAGGTAGCTCATAAACTAACAACTGCTTGAAGTGACAGATTTGGCCAGCAGTTCCTGCGCAGGCAAGGGGTGTAATGTTGACTTATCGTCAAAATGCCAGGTCCTATTAGATTTTCTGTTAGCTGTTGAAATGTGCTTACAGTCTACTGTTAAATTACATGCAGTTTTTACAACATGTACACTAATAATGCATTCTAATAAAGAGCATTTTCATCTATAATCTCATACATCATCTACTTATACTATTATATTCATTATTTTTATTGAACTGCTATTAAATTTAATTAGTTTGATTTTTAGTAAGCCTTTAGCAGTCAATTTAATGTTTATTTTCTGCGTACATGATGCACGCAGCCTGTTTCCAGTTCCCAGCACACTAAAAATTTACTTCGACATTTAAGAGTTTACTGTGACCCAACAGATTTACAAGCTGATTTATGATTAAGAAAGTCATTTTTCCCCCCCAATATATACAACAGCACACGAATGCAGCATCAAGTAACATTAATACACACAAAAAATACAAAAGAAAAAAACATCTTTTCAGGAGGGAACAAAGCTTTTTCATTGAGCAACGCAAATAGATTCTGCACATATGGGGACTCACTGACTCAGCGCTTTAGAGCTTTGGACAAATGCATTCCCCAAATGTTGCTACCCAAGTATAAATTGGTTAATGTAATCAGTTCTTTGTTCTGCCTCCACAGCTGAACCAGTAGATGTACTGAAGGCTCTAGACTTCCAGAGCTCTCCCGTAGGAGTACGGAAAACACCAGGCTTCTGCACAATCCGGAGAGGATCCAAACCCGACATTGCTTACAGAGTGGGAAAAAAGGCTCAGATCAGCGCTCCAACCAAGCAGCTCTTCCCAGGTAAACTCACTCCTTACCTCCCACAGACTAACAGCGTTTACACTGAAGCTGAACCAGGAACTTTGCACATCGGTCAGAAAGTGGATCTCTCAACAAAACAAAACAAAAAAAAAAAGAACTTAATAATGAGTTCAAATGTTAGAGAACACGACCTTTACCTGCTCATCATAGATTATAATGCTTTATATGTGAAGATAAAGATATGAAAAGAGACTAAAGTTCTAATCCTTTTCACTTTCCTCACTGCAGGAGATTTGATTGACTTTTTTAATTTCCTGGAAGTAGATATGTTTGAATAAACACTTTTATCAGACACTTGAATTTTATTTGGGGAGATTTCATGACATGAAAGGGTCTCGGGATATGGAGGATGTCACCTTATTCGGGTATGTTTTTGCATTTCTTGCAAACATTGGAAACCTAGCTTTTACAGAGGAAGACTTTCACAATCTCACGATCTCGAGCTATTTACGGCCAGGTTAACAGCTCTGCAAGGATCAGTGGTGTTTTAAGATAAAGGCTAACATTGGTATGCTAACAACATGAATACCATGAATCCTCTCATCTGATCTCAGAAGATAAGCAGGATCAGGTCTGGTTAGTACATCCAAATACTAATGTTAACGTGCTGACTTCAAACGGGTATAATGTTTACCGTGTTAACAGCTGCATTCAGGATTTTTAGGTTGCTATCATTTGCTAACCAACACTAAATAAAAGTAAACTATGCTAATGGGAATGTCATGAGCCTTGCAGGTATTTGATTATGAAAATAAACTGACAGATGAATGTGATGTGATGTGATGTCATCCGTGGTGCAACGCCACTAGCATGGCTAAACATTTTATGCCTACTTAAATGAAATGAGTTTAGATGAAAATGAAACTGATGCCTTTGTTTACTGTCTTGATCCACTTAATGGCAAAACAGATATATTCTCAGTTTCACAATAAATAAGCGAATAATTATCCCCCTTCACTACAAACACCTGCCTTCGGAAATGCAGTGCAGACTTTGTTTTCGAGAAGATGCTTGTCAATGCATTGGTGTTTCAGTAGAGCCCATAGGGACTTGGTGTCACTCAGCACGTTGTGTTTGCAATGTCAAGTAAACACATGACTCAAGTCAAAAGAGAAACAGCAGATTTTAGTTATATGATATTCGGGGGAAACCCACAATTTATTGCAGCAAATCAACAAGAGAAATCTTTCTTTTGATGTTGTGTGGACCGATCTTGTCATTAAAACGTCTGTCTGCAAGTTTGATTGCTGGCAGACTAACGTCTGCTGTATTTGGCTCATGTAGTGAAATCTAGCAGTGTTTTCATGCTCAATGCACATTGCCTGACGCAAAGTCTGCTGCCTGGCTGTTAGCAGAAACAAAGCCATATTTATTTTATTAAGAATGAGTCCACCCATAGAAACACAAAAGCCATTTCACTGTAAAACCATTTGGTCTGCTACTTCCCTACACTAATTGCTACTAATCAGCTTATCGAAAGATTCAATAATGAACAGTAGAGGACCCATGCCATTACTGATGGTTGTAGAAACCCAACGAGCCGTTGATGTAAAGTTGCCAACCACTTTTCTCCAGCTATAATATGAAACATGCCGTATTTAACCACAAACACAATGCGTTACAATGTATATCAGTAAAATTCATATCCACCTGAGACCTGTTAATTCTTCATTACTGGGCCAAAGTGTAAAAGAGCCCCTAGTTGCTTACTTACTCAAAACTAACTTGGGTGCTGTTAAATAAACTGTCCTAGTCTGTGTCGTATTTGTTGAGGTTTTTTTATTTTATTTTGAATTTGGCTTGATTTCAAAGAATTAAACAGTTCGAACCAGTGCGAGTTATTAGAGCTACATTTCTGTGATTTTTGGCTTAAACTGCCAGCACACCTTTGACTTCCACTTACGGGAAATTTGAAAAACATAATTAAATTTGAGAGGTGAGACGTTAGAGGTGCCATGGAGGCAAAGTGTCAGAATGTCCTCAGTCAAAAATAACTGGACTTTTATTTGATCGGGATTAGTTATTTTGTCATTGAACTGAGCTATTATGGTCTTAAAAATATGACATTTGTTTGAGTATTTACAGTCCTTGTAAAACCAATGCGGCTACATCACCCCTATTGAGTCCTTTCAGGGGATGCCAAGGTCTCTCTCAGCTTCCTTAATAAAGGCTGTGCCAGGTCCAGTTGTCTAGACACTGGGGTTTAATGTGAGGATAGAAAGTTAGACAGCTAGTAAACGTACCATTATTCAATTTAGTCATTACAATACAATTGCCCTTTTAATGACATCAGTAGAAAATAGATGTGTAAAAGACAGAGATTAAGGTGAAACAGAGTCTGTGTTGCATTTCTACTTTACATGTAATGTAAGAACAATGAAAAGCTCCAATTTCAAGGCTAATTTGTGCAAGTTAGGTCGCGAAAGGAAAAGTCATGTTTAATTTTAAGGAATAGTTTGATATTTTGGGAGGTTTGGATGAAAAGATTAATACCAATCCTAGTATGTCAGTGCTAAGCTTACTGCCAGCAGCCAGTTATCTTAGCTTAGCACAAAGACTGCATGTAACAGCATCCTAACACCTTTATAGCACACTAATTAACATACTATATGTTGTCTGTTTAATCTGCACACAAAAAACAAAAAGGATGCAATTATATTCACTGTGCAGATGACAGCGTGGTATCAATCTTCTCATCTAACTCTCAGCAAGAACTTAAAGAAGGAAGGTAGAAAAATACAGTGGTTATACTGTAGCAGACTGTTCCCATGTGTGTAATTACTTGAATCTAAATCACAGCAATGCTGTAAAACCTCTGACAGAAGTGTCTGTTTATCCAGGTTTTGTAACTATCTGTTGGTTTTGACTAACATACCAGCCTACATGCCTGCTGCTTGTTCCACCTTCAGGGGGAGTTTTCCCAGAAGATTTCTCCATCCTGTTTACCGTCAAGCCCAAGGCTGGCCTCCAGTCCGTCCTGCTGTCCGTGTACAACGAGCAAGGCACCCAGCAGCTCGGCGTGGAGGTGGGCCGTAACCCTGTCTTCCTTTATGAGGACCAGCATGGCAAGCCTACCCCGGAGCAGTACCCCATGTTCCGCTCCATCAACCTTGCTGATGGAAAGTAAGTGACTGACTGCTTCTCAAGAGGGCTTGAACACGTTGGAGGTCAGATGTGGGTGGTAGATTTATTTTTTTTTTAGCTTTTCTGTGCTTCATTTTGAGTGTTGAATTTAAAATTTGTTGTGAAGCACAGCCCTTTATCTAGATTTATTGGGTGTATTTTACGCTAAACAAAACCAATCTGCTTAACGGATTTTCTCAAGCACTCAGAACATACTTAACTCATCTAGCCTGGTAAACTGACACACACTGAGGATTTATTATCATCTTATGTTTGTTCGGTCACTGTGCCATATGGAACAAGTCAGACACTAATGGCAAGTAAATTGCTGGCAGCAGTTTGATTACAGCGTTTTCTTTTCCATATTGTTTAAAGCACTAAGTATACTGATATGCAGTGATGAGCAGGATCTTCATAAGTCGCATAGTTGTCCAATGACGCTGATACAAATCATTGTTACGTTAAGTTGTCATCAATCATTTGCACAAATGCTAACAGAAATGCCTTGAAATGATTCCATGCGTGGCTGTTTGTCTGTAAGGAATTATATCAAGAAAAAAAAAACTACGCTGTAAATGTAATTACAATCCTTTCTTTCATTTACCATTTTGCAGTAGTGTGCAATTCATCCAGATTGACACAGTTAAAATGTAACTGTGCCAACTTCTAAATATGTTATATATACAAAACAGTGATTTATCAAACAATTATATGATTTTTGTTTTTGCGGATTCTCTCTGACGCAACACCAAATCTAAATGTTGTATATTTCTCTGTAAATTCAGACATTCAAAGTAATAATACAACATGCTGGAAAAAAGAGTTAGATAGGAAAGTAGATACCATTTGCATGTCTGCATGATAAATATGAAGCTACAGCCAGCAGCTGATTAGCTGAGCACAAACTGTGGACACAGAGGGAAACAGCTGGCTCAGCCCTAAGGTTGCAATAAGGTCATATCACATATTGTCCGAACCTCATAAAAACGGTCATGAAAACAACGATTTATTAACTACTTTCATGACTTCCATAACAGCCAAACTGTTGTTGTTTTTACATGACATATATTTGGTTAATTAGTAAGCTTTAGAGCTATTGGTGGACAGATTTTGTTACTTTCTGAGCCAGGCTAGCTGTCTCCCCGCGTCTATTCTTAATGCTAAGCTAGGCTAGGGCTAGCTGCTGGCAAAGTGGTATCAATCTACTCACCTAACTCTTGGCAGGAAAGTAAATAAGCATAATTTCCTACTAAACTGTAGCACCTTTCTCGAAACTGAAGAGCCATTTTGGTTGTATCTCTAAAACTCCTTCTTTCCTACCTTGTTGCGCAGATGGCACCGTGTAGCTATCAGTGTGGAGAAGAAGAGCGTCACCATTATTGTGGACTGTAAAAAGAAGATGACGAGACCGCTCCACAGAAGTGACCAGGCTGTCATCAACACAGATGGCATTACTGTCTTTGGAACCAGAATCCTGGATGAGGAAGTCTATGTGGTAAGGCGGCCATGTTGAATCACCTGGTTTAGGCTAGCTGTATTGAGAGGACTATGATAATTTAAAGGAATGGGTTACTGGGGGGGAAATTGGTGTCAGATGAGAAGATGGATTCCACCCACATGTTTGTGCTTTTTTTAGGCTATCAAAGCCAGGAGGTGATTAGTTTGGGTTAGAATAAAGACTACAGATATTAAAAAACACATTTCTGTTTATGGACAGATTAAACATAATCGAGGGAGCTTTAAATGTGTTAGTATGCTTTGGAAGATTGAGGAGAACCATGTTCATTGTTTCCCCTGCCTCCAGGCTTTATGCTAAGCTAACATTAGGCTCATCATCTCCTGGCTCCAGCTCCATACCCAATGCCCAGATACAGAAAGGAAATAAGTGTGTTTCCCAAAAGTCTTAAACTTTTCCTTAAACGCTTCCTTAAGTTGAATTAGTGCGGAGGATGTAAGTGCAACTAATGTTAGTGGCTACATTACCGTTATTATCCTAAAATACAATACTTTTTCTGTAAAAGTCTCATTCATGATTCGTCAACACAAGAGCGCCTTTCACAAATACACCACCAAATTAACGTTATTATGTCTTCATGGAGTTTGGAAGCCTTACCTGGGTACCAGTGATTCCTCCAGTCTGGTTAAGTATGGATGTAATTGAAAGCATGTTGAGATTCTTAACTCTCAGTGAGTCTCATTTTGTGAAAAGGGACAATTTTAGTGTCTAATACTTTAAGTCCAAACGCTTTAAGTCCAGACATTTTATTTGTCTTTCATTAACTAGTGCATACAGTAAATGGTGAATTTTATTGGCCAGAACAACAATATTGGCTTTGTGTACTTGGCAAGAGCCATGAGTAATTTCTGTGGAAAGGCTACTTGCACAGTGTATTATACAAAGTGCTTTTTTCCCTCTGAACACTGGTTTTATTTGTTCGAATAGTTGACTTAATAAAAGAAAGGCTGAGGTCTAATATGCCTTAGTGTGTTTGAGATGCATGGATTTTGGTATTATTTGTGAATTTTTATCATATTGTTCCCCCCAATAACTGTGACTATAAGAGCTCAGCATCATAAATCACAGCTCAGTGTATGTTTACTGAGGTGGTGATTATGATATGGAAGTCTTAGCCACCAGGTCTAGCACAGGTAGCTGTGAGCTGAGTGGAAAATGTGAGCTGAATGCTAGCACTGAAGACAATAGCCCCTCTTTGATGTCTGCATGTGGAATGTTTGCTAAGTAGAACAGTCTGCAAAACGTTTGCCTCCAGGTCAGAGATGACTTTCCACAGAAAATGGGATCCCACTCGTCTTCAGTGATGATGATCTTCAAGCTTTTTGGCAAGCAGATCACTCACGCTAGATATTGAGGTTAAACATATAGACAAGTTTAGGTCATGATAATAAGAGTGAGTATAATTCACAGCAACATTTATGCACATTCAGTGTTGCTAAATTACAATGAGCACAATTATAGTGGATTAGTTTTATAACATTGCCAACAGTAAAGAACTTTAGAGTGAAAGCCACAGTGATTAGAGTTGGGATGATAATTAAGGTAATTAAGAGTTGAGTGGGGAGGATAAAAGTAGTACTCACACCAAGCCTTTTCTATTTTAATGTTGATTTATGACCAGCCATTTGGCTTTTGGGAGTGCTCTTTGTTTGAACATATATTACACTAAATGGTGTTGAATTACAGAGTAATTTGTTTTGTTCTTTTTTCTTTTTTTTTTAAACCTGGAGAAGAGAAAATGATTCCTTTTGTTCCAGGGGTTGAGGCTTTTTGCACGTTGCAAGGTGGTTTTAATCAGTGTATCACACAATAGCAATGCTGTGGTGGCCTAGCTAGAAATGCAGCCATATCTTAAACTGTAATTATTTCCACTTCAAGTTTAATAACCTTAGATATGTTGATTGCAAACTGGCTACTTGTAGGCAAACAGCACTGCTAATGTTAAAAAATCCTACTGGCCACAGGGGTCTTTGCTAATTACTATATATTCCTATAGATAAAGGCAGGTCATAAATGTAAGTCATGTGTTTGGCTCGGATTTGTTGCTTATGGGATTATACTTTGGCATACATTCTATAGCTGTTGTAGGTATACTACAATCAGTATACCTTGGAGGCTATGGAAACTTCTGGAACACTGATGGCTGCAATTTCTAGTGTAGATAAACACAATGTGAAAAAAAAAGGATATTAAGTCCAGATTCTCCCGGGTCTTCTATGTAACCTCAAAGAGATGCACTTAAATTATGGCTTAAATGTCAGATGTCTAATTCATTGTGACTCACAGGATTCCCATCCAGCATAATTGTGTAGATTTTAGGTTACACAGCTCTGCTGCACAGTGTAGTACTCCCAACTGGTGGAGTTTACTAGCCATATTACTGTTAAGTAATACTTATTTTGCCTATGTGCTAAGAGTTAGTGAGAAGATTGATACCACTCTCGTGTCTGTGTGTGTTAAGCCGGAGCCAGGAACCAATTAGCCTAGCCTAGCATGAGAACTGCATGAGAAAAGCAGCAGAAGCTCTAAAGTTTATTTAGTCCACACACAAACAGAAAGTTGTGGTGTTAGTCGAAGCGTGTGGTTGGTGAACAACAGACAGGTTGTTTGTTTTCACTTTCCTGTCTGTTTGGATAAAACATACGAGATACAACATGATGGTGAGCTTCAGACGGTTGTTATTGTATTTTTGAACTGTGGATGGAAGAGAGCACTTTCCCCCTGTTTGCAGTCTTTATGCTAAGCTGGCTAACCAACTCCTGACTTCACCTCCACGTCGATCATCGATCAGCCTATCTCGCAGATTTTCTTTAAGATTAAACTCAGCATGCATATTGACAGTCCCCAGTTGATTCCTTACCTTTGTTTGCTACCATTGCTTACCAATACGTTGGTCCATGATGTATTTTAAATTAATATTTTGTTTGATGACCTTTTTTGATGACCCTCTGACCGGATCTCTCTGCTATAGGCAGAGATGAAAGTACAATTGAGATTCTAAACTAACCATACCTTGTTAAATGGATCCAACAAGAGGCAAAACATTTTGCCGTAGCTCGTCTTCCACTGGGCGATCTGAAGAAATATGGATTTACAGCTATGGGAAAATATCCAAGACCTAAGATTAAGAAACTGTGGCTGTTTAGCATATCTAGCATGAGCTTCACAGCTTTGGAACCACTCTGTAGTTTAATTACTGAGGTTGGCTGTGAGCTTTTTCACTAAAACGGCTCTGAGCTGTTAGCACATGGCTACATTACTGCAGTAGATTGCATAAGCAGGTGTCAAAGCTGGAAGCACAGGGAAGAGTGAAGGCTAGGGGAAAATATGATCAGTGTGTGCTTAGTCTTGGCTCGGATCGCACAGCTGTTTAAAAGATATGCTCACTGACCGGGCCTCCAAATGCCTTTCCCCCCTCTCTTTCTTCTGCTTTTTCTTATTTTAAATAAAAGCCACAAGACTTTTGGATCATCTCTCATTTTTATGCAAATCCTTTCTTCAGACTTTAAAGGACAGGGTGGGAGTCTTTGTTTGGGCAGTACGTCAGAGTGTGTGTTTACGCGTGTGTTGTTATATGCGTGCATGCATGCATAAAAATGTGTGTGTGTGTGTTTGTAAGGAGGATCGGGGGGAAGAGAGAGGCGAAGATAGTTTGTTTATGTGTCTGTCATTACTGCATAGTAGATTGTTCCAAAACGCTGTCCCTCAAGCAGGACAGTCTTTGGCAGAGGAATCTAACAGGACTCTGATGGGCTCTAAGCCTTAAAGTGAATCATTGTTTATGGTTGAGTTGGCAGGAAGAGAAACGGTCTGACTGTTTCTCATCTGCCTCAGTCACTTTTCACCCTCCAGTAACCGTCGCAAAATGTTTTGGTTCGGCTTGTGTAATAGGAATATAGTAATTAATTCATATTTATTGTGCCTGAAAAGGTCATCAGTCACTTTGTTCTTTAACTTTTCTAACTGTAAAAGCTTTTGCTGATGGGAAAGAGCAGAGCAAGCATAAAGGAAAAGGAGACAGAGGAGTGAAGACAAGAGAGCAGATGCTTCAAACAGTTAAAGAGTTTTGCGAGCTACTGGCAGACAAAATGTTTTAATATTCGAAGGGTGCAAGACATTTGTATGCCCCCAGTGCTTGAAAAGAAATGTTATCCCTCCACTGACCACAAAGCCTGCATTTGATAAAACAGTGGGAAAAATCTGGAGAGTATTATACATTTTTCCTCTCCTCTGCTTCTTGGTTAATTGTTGTCCTTGTACAGTTTTGAAATTCCATCTCTCTATTTGTTCGTTCAAGACGTGTTCACCTCCCAGAGTTTGGAAAAAGTAGGCTTTTCAGATGACACATGTGTCAAGTTTGAGGTGTACGCAAGAGATAGAATAAAGGAAATAAAGAAGTGAGTTTTGGCTATAAAAGATACTGCAAGTTTGCACGAGATGCTATTTTGAAAGAAAAAACATCTGCAAGAGTTGATTTGAGTAGTCTAGTATGGCCACATCTGGGTCTGGAGGTTCAGTGTGACAGGAAGGTCACCGGTGACACCATTAAAGGCTTTGTTTGAACTGTTTGCCTGAGAGAAAATAGTTCCAAAACTGAATAGTTAGTATTTATGGCAAGGTCTGTGGATTATCCTGAGTTGGGTCATTATTTCTGGAAAAGCAAGATCTAAATACACACCTGTATCGTCATCTTAAATCTCAAAAACAGTTGCAGTAGAAAGGACTGTGCTTTCATTCACTGTTGAGAGCCCACGCAGACACCTTCTACACCCAGATGCAATCCTGGTATTGATGCTGTCCCTTCAGTCAGTAAAAAAAATCATCACATAAACATATAATTTGTGATCATGACACCCTTTCTTCTCCAGCCTCTGCCTGTCTGCATTTGTGTTTTACTGGGTCAGACTGCAGATGCTTTGGGCATATTCCCAAATGTGAGTTCCAGGTGCATTAACATCCCCCAGCTGTTCCTGCAGGCAAAGTGACCAGCTGCACTCGGCCGCAGACAGCAACGTTTCAAACACCCAATTATGTACTTACATGTTGTTCTGTATGTATTAGTGGACACTATGCGTCACTTAGTGTAGAGTAGCGCAGCAAAACGGGATTATTTTTTATTATTGATTATTTTTCTCAATTATTGTTTTCTCTATAAAATGCCAGAAAACCATGAAGGATGCCTGATATAATTTCCCAGAGCCCAAAATATTCGATTCACAATAATAAAACAGAGAAAACAGCAACATTGAGAAGAAAATCTTTGGTATCTTTGCTTGAAAAATTATTTAAACAATGAATTGATCAAAAAAAACGCTGCAGATTATTATCTGATTGATTTATCAGTCAACCTACTTATCATCTTTTTTTGGCCAGATCCAGGTGAAGGCCAGCCAAGTTTTATATTTCTGATATTGACTCAGACAAATCGTTTTGTATTCCAGCTGAGATTCACATTCCTAATGTCTCTGTGTTCACTTAAAACACAGATATGGGAATATATTCACTCAAAGACTGTGTGTAACAATATACTAATAACAATATGCTGCAGATATGTCCTCCAGATTTGTACCATATGAAAAACTATTGCTGCATTTTATAAGTCTCAACACTTGCACCCAGGGTTTGTTCTGCCCAAAATAAGGTCTACCAGTCAAATGTCAAAGGGACATGTAGGCCCGTAGATGGTGGAAGCCGAGCAAGAGAGGCGAGATTTGAGTGTAGTTTGAGAAGAAAGTCTCCCTGTAAGGCTAGATTCAGGCCGTAATGTGTTTCATTACTGGAAGAAACTCCTCCAGAAATTGACGCTCCGGTGTTGATAACATTTCTAAACCATGTGCGCTCTTAATTGTGTGGAATCAAACAGAAACTACAGCTTTGTTTATGCTTCCAAATTAGTCCAACAAATACTGGATTGGAAAACCCCTCGCGCCTCCTGTCATCTCTGATCTGGCGCCAGCAGGAGCTATCTGCATCTAATCACAGATGTGTTTTGATTTTTGAGGTCACTTATGTGCTTTGTTGCTCATGAATGAGGTAATGTGTGCTCATAATCAGATATCATCTACTCGCTTGATCAAAGTCCTCCCAGAGCTCTATCCCTCTGAGTGGCATTCAGGAGTTTGTATTTGACACCCTATTAGCGACACAATGCCAAGGACAGATTTCATGGTCTGCTGAGGTGCTTTTAATACCGCCCAATATTAGGTGGTCATGCATCTGCCAGTTATTTTCCTGAAGTGACTTCTGTTCCTAGTAGGTGTGGGCTGTGAAATGGGAGGGTTACTTTTCACAGAAGACGCCAAGGTCGTCAGAAGAGGGAGAATCTAATGCTGTCTGTTCACTGTTTTAGCTTGTTTCTTAGCTTAAAATCAGATGTGAAATGTGTGTGCTCGAGGAAGAAAAACAGTGCTGCTTTTTTTCCAATACAAAAAAAACCCAGAAAAAACAGCAATACTTAGAATGGATTGCCTGTGGGTGAAATGTAGGCAAGAAAGAGTCTCTACTCGTGTCTTTGATCAGTCTCATCCACTCCACTTTGTCCTTTTTATGTACTTTTTCCCTTCGGGTGGTTGTTGTTATACTGCGAGGTGAAGGTTAACATGTGTCAATGTGCTTTGTGTTAACATGCACGTTGTACACAGACCCATTAATAGATCAATTGTAGTGTAGCCTAGACAAATGATTTATCCCATTGTGCCTGTGCCAGCTCTGAGCAGAGCCGGGGTGTTGCTGTAGATCATTCCTGGAATTCTAAGGAGGAACCTCAACAGATGCCAGCGAGATGTGCAAGACAATCCAGACAATAACATCAACAAAAGCACCAAGATGCAGACGATGGAGACAAAGAGGGTAAAAGAAGAGGGGGGGAACGGTGAGGGAGAAGCTCAACGGGGAGGATGGGAGTGACTGAATCACTTACTAGCTGTATGAATGGGTTGTGTGTGGTCTCTTGACTTGACGTTTATGGACTCTCCTGCTTATTCTCTTGTTGTAGTAAATGCTATATACACCTTATTTTCTTAACAAAGGAACTGCGACCCAATAATAAATCAGTGAGTCATGTGATAACCACCCATCCCCCACCCACCTCTCGACTAAATATCAGCTCAGCTTCAGCCCCCTGCAGAGGATTAGCGGTTATGGAAAATGAATGAATGAATGAAAAGTTACTGTCCATGCACACTGGAAAAACAGAGCAGGGGAAAGCAAACCAGGACAGAGATCTTGCCAAACGCAATATGTCTGTTTTTAACTGTCCTCCCTGTTTCCGGCTTTAACTTTGGATCCACCAGAACAGTGTTCGGTCTAAACGTGTTTGTTCAGAACAGGTTGATTGCTTAGCTTGCTTAGTATTGCAACTTTCTCGAGAGCCAAATATCTTCACACTCAACATTGCACTTCCTTGGGTACTGAGCAATACGCCTATCTTGAGTTATTCGTCATTTAACAAAAGCGTTCATTCAAAGTTTCATCGCTGATGCTTGAAATGTTTCGCGAAACAAAATGGCAAACTTACAGACTTTTCTACGATCTTTAGTTTCTCTTTCTTCATCTCTTCTTAAATGTAAGGTAGCCTGTTCGGCGGTGTAACACTTAATACACTATACATTGGGTACTTCTGGCAGTAGTAACACACTACTAATAAATATTTCCCTCAGATATTCAGAGCTCATGTCCAAGTGTGAAGCCGATCGGTTGAACGGTTGTTCAGAAAATCGAAGGACAGACAGATAGAGGCTTGTTTTTTGTTAGGTTTGTGCCAAATTAGAAAAGGACATACAGTTCGCGGGCTCAATGACTGTCATCAATTTGAGATCTTCTGTTTGTGATTGTAGTTTTTTTGCTGTCGTAAGAAGTTCAGAAGGTGCAGGGTGAACTCTTGCGAGCGGGGCATTTTTCTCCTCTTTCTTTTCACTGAGCGTAGATTCAATAAGCACAAATTCTCTTGAACAGAAACGCCCTGCTCCACACTCCGTTACACACATTCACACCTGGAAGTGGACCAGTACGACCACAGTTTGATCCGTTGGCATTAAATGCCTTGCTCAAGGGAGGGGCAAGAGCTCTTTTTCACACTCCCCACCCAGATTTATAATGCAGTCATGGGATTGTACTCCCAACCTTTTCGTTGCACATGTTTTCTTTTGGCCGCTGTTATTTTAATTAGGGGACTGAGGAGAGAAAGAGAAACAATTGGATTCTATGTACAGTACTTTCCTGTTTGCTTTTCAGATTATTTTTCATTTTTGCAATTCTAATTTGTCTTTTTGCGATTATTCTGGATTGCCTCCCAGCTACAAACCTGATACAGACAAGGGTTGAAATGTTCAGATCATGGGTGTTACTGTTTGAAGAGAGTGTGTAATTGTATTACCACCTATGTGGGCAGGATCTTTTCTTCTGTAATAAGACCAGAGCTACATTTTACTCCATGATCCTGTCAGCTGTAGAGATTCTCCCCTCCTGATACCTCCTCATCCTATTGGATGGACAGGTTATGGACTTACTTTTTATGTGTGTGTATCCTCTGGCATTTGTTTGGGTTGTTCAATACCCTGTTGCGATTTACTGGTCACTTATGATAGAAGCATAGGGGCGGTAAATATCTAATGTATTCCAGAGGTCTAAGCTTGTACAGATGTTGCCTCTTGTAATTTAATGCAATCTGCATGTATGCGCTTCCTCTCATGGGGGCCACCCTGAATGTGGCCTTGTTTCACCTTTACACAGCACTTTGGTTATTTTCCCTCATTTATTTGTTCTCTTTGTTAATTATTCCAGGTGGATTCTGAGAAAGGGTCAGCTGACGTGCCCATATGGTAGATTGGTATAGATAATATCCTCCACATCAGTGGCATAGTAGTTCCTGGTTTTGAAATTCCTCAGGAGACAATCATGGAAAAAGAGCCTTTGGCTGATGGAAGGGTTGGGAGCAGGGATCTAATTTCCTTTTCCAAAAGCTCATGAAAAACAGACGGCCCAGATAAGTACAGACCTTGGTTATTTATCTGCTGTGTAAGGGGACTTGCCGTCCCTAATGGCTGAGTGAGGGGACTGTACAATAGTTCTTTTTTAAAAGCTTACAGACCCTCCTAAAGCCTTGATTTATTCCATACAGTTATATGTAATTAATAGTCAAGAGACTACTATCTCTGGTCCTGTACAACATCTGCCTTGTTGTTTTATTGTCACATTTTATTATCACCACTTTGGTGCAAAGCTTGGGCAATCAAGTGAGGAGGAATAGGTGCATACTTTTCCATTAACATTTGGTTTCAATTTGTAATCATGAAAGAAACAAAGAAAAAAAATACAATGTGAGAAGTCTCTTGAGCATCAGGGCTCAGGAAATAAAAGTCACGTTCATTTTCTGTACACAGATCGGGACAAAAGATTAGCAACTGTGTCAGAAAATACCTGTGGCTTCCATCAAAAAGTCAAAAGCCAAAGCTAAAACTGTAAGTGGAGTGGTCAAATACAACTTCCAAGGAGCACTTCCAGTTAAAAATCCAGTTTAAAATCAAGTTACGTACTGTAACATGGAGCGGGAGCTGAAAATTACCCTTCGTAGAAGCTTACAGTACAGTCAGTAGTAAATCCATCCACTTTTGGATTCTGGATCAATTCTGGATGGATTCAACTGTGGTGCCTTGTTTTGTTCCCAGACGCAATGATGGATTGTTCTGTATTGGCTACAGCTTTTATTCATTCCTCTGACTGGCTTCTCCTCAATAGCAACAGTGGCTGAGGCTCTTTGTAGTATTTGAAGCCATTTGCCAAATAAAACTGGAAAACCTTCTCAGAAACTAAGTTGGAATAAATATAACTGATGGCCACAACGTAAACCTATAGTAATGTTAATTATCCAGGAGACTTCCTGTTTATATTCAGCTACAGTGAGAATAAATGAAAATTACACTGGGGGAAAATACTACCCAAAGCGAGACTCTATAGCCTGTGAAATTTGATGTGGCTTCTGCTGACATGCTGCTTTTCTTCTTCTTCTCTTCTACCAGGGTGACATCCAGCAGCTGCTGATAGTGGCAGACCCCAGGGCAGCCTATGACTACTGTGAACACTACAGCCCCGACTGTGAAACCAGCACCAACCACCACGACACCCCCCAGGCTCAGGAACCTGAGGGCGAGGTCAGTATCTGGAGTGGGAAGAAAAGAAGGTTGGGCGAGATGGATTTAAGAATAGAGACTGGGTGAGAGAAGTAGTTGTCTGGAAAGGGAAGGAGATGTGGGTGAGAGGAGGGAGGGTTTGCGAGATAGTTGGACTCGATACAGGGGGGGAGGGGTGAAGGAATTGTTGTAGCAAGGAAAAGAGGGAGGGAAACAGGGTGGGAGAGAATATGGGAGCTGGAGTTTGAGATTTAGTAAGGATGATAACAGGAATTTGGAAAGAGGCCTGCCGACTTGGGTGTTGTGAGTGAAAGTTCAGAAGAAAGAGCTGGAGTAAGAGAATAAATTTGGGGGCTTGGATGGATGCAAATTAAGTATGTCAGTATGAAAGACTGAGTGCATTAAAGTCAAAATGAAATTTGAATCCACCTCCCTTTTTGTGTAATAAAATGAAAACTATAATTTTACTACAACTATGGCATATTCCTATGTTTTTCAAAAAAAGGATAAAACTGTCACTTTTGACATATTTGTAGAAGCAAAGTCTAAACTTTAAGACTCTCAATGGGCTTCAGACATGGCAAAAGTTTTCTACAAGATATTTTCCCCTGTTTCTAATTAGCGCAAAAATAGCACTGGTTATTTAAAGTTAGCAATTTAAATGCTAACTGGTATTTTTTAACCTGAACACTAGTTTCCTATGTTTTCGCGTCTAAGTGACTAATGGGGACAACCATTTTTGAAATTATTGAGTGAGAGGGCTGCGGCCAACAGCCTTAATCCTTGATATCCTTCCACAATATACTTACACAAAAGAGTGCTTATTTTTGAAACTAGGCTCAGATTGTCATTCATCATAACACTTTGTGTAAACTCGGCAGAAACAAAATGGTGGAAAGACAAACTAAGATGGTTTTGGTGAATATCACTTTGTTTCCGTCTTGTTTCATTGAAGTGTCATGATGTTATGATCTGTGAGGTAAGATGACTGTTTTTGTCAATGTAATCTGGTGGCCTTGAACACAGCAATATAACAGCTGTTTCTGGTTAAACAAAAAAGGATATTACTCTTCCACAGAAAAGGACTGTGGAGATCCTTTTCCATGATGTTGTCAGACACTTATGATAACAATCTGAGCCTACAGTATCAGTGGCAAAAATAAGCACTTTTAGTGGACATACATTGACATTGTGCGATTACGTTGCAGCCTGTTTCACGGCTACTGGTGGCGCCCTCGCTCCATACTGGTCTTTGACACAAAAACATGGGAAACAAAGGGTGAAAATGAGCAAAGTGACCCTTTAGGCTATCTCCCTCTCAGAAAGTCAAAGCTAGCTAGTTAGCTTGCTAACCTAGCACTGAGTCCCAGCAGACTATACAAAGGAAGGGGTTTAGCTAGTGTTAGCAGTCTGTCGTTTATGGCTCCAGTTACGATGATGGCAAATGACCAGACTGTCAAAACCCAAAGCAAGCGAAGGCCCTGCCATCATCACTGTACTTTAATAATGACATGGAGTAATGTATGGAGGCATAGTGTAACACAGGGAGCGCTCAAACCACAGATGGGACTAAGCAACAGCTAACAGACTTAGCATCACGTTTCTCCTCCCTCCCCCCTGTGTGAACTTTTTTTCCTTATGGTTTCTGTAACATAAACAATGGTCTGTGACAGCTAATAATAACAGAAGAAAACTGTTTAAGCTGTTTAAGCCAGAGCATTGTGCAGCATCTGTCAGAAATACACAAAAAGCAGAAAATATTCCCCTCAAATTTGATGATCTCAAAACATTTTGACAAACAGTCCTCCAGGCAAAAGTGCTTTGATAGACTGACTTGTATGAGTTTCTATGTCAACTCTAATCTATCTCTTTTTTAGTCTGTTTAGTTATACTCTTGGAAACCTGCTGACATATCAAAACACGCTGTTGAGTTTGAACTCATCTTCTGAAATGTAAATTTTATTGCCACTGGCTCCACAACATCACTCGTAGCCTCTTCGGCCAAATCTCTTAATTAAAACACAGTGCTTTGTGTCAGGGCCTCACTTTTCCTTTTTCATCTTCATTTTTTGTTATTTTGCTAGTTCAAGCCTTTTTGTCGGCTGACATTTTCCTTCAGTATTTCACTAAATAACTGATGAGCTCACACTGGAAACTTTTCCTTTTTCCCTGCCACGAAGTCTGAGCCCACTTTGGAGTGGCCCCGTGATTTATATCACTAACGAGTTCTGCAGGCTCTGCCCAGACTCCCAAGGAAATTTAAGCTTTTCCTTCCCCAGCTAGACTCCCAGTACCTGGAAAAGTAGACTTTAGATCCCTCGTTCAAGAAAAAAATCAGAAGCCGGTTCTCTTATTTGAAAATATTGGCTGTACAGCGGGTACCATGTCCTGGAAAATATTGCTTCATCATCAAGTTACTCTTCAGCGCCAAGACAAGGAGCTTGTCAATTCTAAATAGACAGCGGGGAGCAGTTTGGATGCAAGAACATTGTAAATCTGTTTTATTCATTGTCGGTTTCTGTACAGTTGTAACAAGAATGTTTTTCCTACATTCCAGCTTAGTATTTTACAGAATTTATTTTCTCCTGCACAACTAAAAAAAAACAATTCATCCGGAGGACAAATTGCTGTTGTAGAAGTCCAAATCTTACAGCTGTAAAAAGTGTTTTTGTACATTGAGGTCTTAACTTCTATCCCTCAGTACTTTTTTTAAACCGTCCGTCTACAATTCTTCAAAAGCCGAGTGTGGCCTTTTGAGGATGCTCCTTGACCTAAAGCACGCTGCCTTTGGAGTCGTCAGCCTCATGTCTGCAGCTGGGTTAAAAGAGGAAGAGGGAGTGATGCAGGAGGAGGGAACTATTTTATGAGCACACTTCAGTATTTACGCCTTTCATCCAAGCTTGCGGTGAAGGCCTTCAACCCAGCCAAGCACTTCGACACCATAAATCTTTATAAATCCTTCCTTTTCATTCTCTATCTCCCTCTCTGTATTTCTCTCTGACCCTCTCCTTCTCTCCTCTCTGTCAGTCTTGTTGGTCTGGCCATGGCTTCACTCTTGTGTGACCTCTCTCTGGGCCACTGAACAACGGCCTAGCCAGCACTGCAGCAGCCCGTGGATCTTGTATTATTTTTATGAGCTTAGCAGTCGTCCAGGGAATAATATTTATCCCTGCGCTGATAGAGCGATGTATATCAGGGTCTAGTCTGTTAACATAATCTGCATTACTTTTTTTTTTATGACAGCGTTAGTAGAACTAAAAGAAAAGATCGGATCAGAAGGAATCTTAAGGTTTTAGACCTCGAGCTAAAGTGGCTAAATTGCATCATATTATATTGGTTGTGGGCACCAATGAATAAGATATAGTGATATTTTTTGGAGAATATACTTATTAGTGTTCTTGCCAAGAGTTATATGAGAAGTTTGGCGCCACTTTCAAGCCTGTATGGTTAATATAAAGGTGGAGCCATGAGACAATTAGCCTAGCTTAGCATTAAGACTCAAGCAGAGGGACAACTTGACATTTCTACACTTTTTGCATGGATTAAACAAACATATAACATGAAAATTAGTAATCTTTATATATCTTTGTAGACAACCTTTTTTAACCTTAAGATAGAGCCAATTTCCCTCTGCTTTAGTCTTAAGCTTTAGCTGAAGCTAAGCTAAAACGTCTGCTGCTTCTCATCTAACTCTTCTGAAGAAAGTGAATAAGCATATTTCCCCAAATTATTCTTTTCTAGCAACATGACTCCAGTCTTATGTCACTGCATGGTGTTTATTATGATGTTCCCTCTCTGGTGGGTCAGGTTGAATTCATTCGCAAGTATAAATAAAAGACAACAAAATACACAAAACATTCCAAATTATAACATGGAGGAATGCTTTGAAGATCCAAAAAGAAACATTATGTGTAAGAAAATTAGTAAGGTGACACAAAGACTGGTCTAACTACCCACCATTCTTAAACAGGGGTTTGTTTTACTCCCTGCTACTGTATTGTGTATGTTCCCAACAACAGTCCAGCCAGCTTAAGGTTTATGTTCTACAGTGCCCATTAATGAAATCCCGGGGCTATTGTTGGCTCACAAAATTAAGTGGTAGAGGCATATGAGTTTTTATTGGCATGACATTAACCCGCCAACATCCTGTTGGAAGCAAACAAGAATCTTAATTGCTGTTTGCTTGGTTACACACATGAACCTTTCAATATGGCCATGTGAGACTCAGGGGGGTTTGGATGGAAGGGGAGCGAGGACTGCTGCTGTCATCCATATTCATCCAAAATTGTTCAGTTTAATAATATGGATGGGATATTTTCATCATTTGACCATGTTATTTCTAAAATAGCATGAGGACACAGAATACTTTAATGGTGTACAAATAGTTGGCATGCTCTTAGATGCCATGTAAATAATGTACAGTATGTCTGACAGACTGTCTGCTGCATTGTTTACATGATTGTGCTAATTCATTTATCCCCTCCTCCCTCTTGCCTTTTTCCTTACAGTACACTAACTATGAATATGGTGAACTCTATGACTACATTGAAGGAGAGTTAACCACTGACACTCCCCCAACTGAAAAAGTCAAGACTGAGGTAACGCCTGACTAATACAGTTAGCATGGCTGTGGCCATGAGTAACACACATACAGTCTTCTCCCACTTCCTGTTTTACCAGCATGTTTTGATGTCCTCCATAAGTTTTAGATAAATATGTATCACTGTACCTACATTTATCACCCTTACATTCATGATATTCTTGCTGCTGTAGACGTGTGCATTAACAAAACCAGTTGAATACAACTTGAACTTGACTTTACCTGCGCTTCTTGCCTCATTTCAGACAAATGTGGGTGAAGACTACTACACCGGTGAGTATGACTACACCACTGTGGACGGAAATATGCCTGAAACTCCCACTGAGACTGCTGGACAAGGCCAGGTAACTTTTTAAATATCTGTATTATTCACAGACCTAATAATTTTCTCCACAGGGAGATACGAACCATAAACAGGAAACATGTTTGATAACTGGTAAAAGTCAGTAATAGTACAACATGGTAACAGCTGTTGAGAGTTAGTAATTTGGCGACAGTTTTAGTAAATGGAATTTTTTTAGTGCATCATTGACTTTTAACAGCCAACCTCCTAATTAAATAATAATTGGTTTCAAATAAGATTTCAAAAAATGCTTGGGCATCACAGACATATTTTCACGATCGTCTCTGGGGAATGAAACCCAACAAGGCCTCACTCACTGCGCTCATCGACTTCCATGAGAAACCGCCTCCATCAAACAGAATCCGGATAAAGACCGAAGCAGGAAACTTTGTCATTTAATGAACCGTAACCGATGGAAAATCAGTAGACAAGACGTATCCCCCAATGTTTCTGCCATATCCTGAATTTGGCAGTTCCTGTCTTAATTTGTGCTAAACCATT
Organism: Argyrosomus regius; assembly: GCA_946959425.1. Lineage (NCBI taxonomy): Eukaryota > Metazoa > Chordata > Actinopteri > Sciaenidae > Argyrosomus > Argyrosomus regius. Next base: position 21,150,308 of record OX336892.1, on the reverse strand, counting down.
ACATAAAACACAATGTAATGAGGAACATTTGGGGGTTAAACTAAAACAATACGGCCGTGTGCTCCATCAGCCAAATGTCTGCCATTTGCATTGCGATGTACCTTGAGGTGGATAACGCAGCTTGAGTCAGCTTGAGACATTGCGCTGATTTAAAATGACAGGCCAGAGGGGTAACCACGGAAACTAAACATGTGGTGTCCTATGTTGGAACACTTGTCTGATTACTGACGACTGTGACAGGCGAGACAACGTTTAGACAATGTCATAGAAACATAATTCCTATAGACTTAATACAATACAAAACATACTATTGGTGGATGCTTTTGATCAAAGAGTGTTGCAGTAGTTTGTTGGATGAAGCCCTGAACTTGACTATAATACTGATCTACAGTCTGCACTGTATTGATTAGACTGATTTAGCAGTAGGCCACAATATTCATTGAGTGTTTTGAACATGGAAGCACTCTCTCAGAATGTTTAACCCTTTAATAATTCTGCTCAAGCAATCTTGAACTATGAAAAAATCCCATGAAGTGAATCACATTTGTGAGTTTTTTGCATCGGTGTTGCAACTGTGCAACATTTATCTAACAAAAGGGCGCTTAGAAAATTTCCATGAGATTCCTGGATGCTTTCTCCGTCAATATTTGCTATCTAATGATGCATTTCAGTTCAACACTTGTTGACATCTTTCAACAAGCTGAGCGCCGTCTGATTTACAAGGCAAAGCTTGTGAATCAAAGTTCAATAGTTCCTGTATAATCATCGCGTCTCTTCAGTGCCTCAGATTCTGTACAAACACAGATTCTTACTAGTCTTGCTAGTGTTTCTTTTGTTGCTTCTTAAGCAGGATTGCTCTGATTTGAACTTCATTGGGTTTTTAATAGTCCTTGAACGTTCTTGGTTGTGTGAACATTTGCATTTGACCTTCTCACCGTAATTGAAATATTTCAGATTATGCTCTAAATGACCTCACTAGACCTTTGTACTGTGATTTTACAGCATGGATTTATTTAACAGTCTTTATTTCTTTATTTTGTGCCATATTGTAATATATTTTACTGTTTACTTTTTCAAAACATCAATGTGTCAGTAGTTTGGGACATCTCACATTCCTACTGCAGGAGTTTCACATATGTTGAGTTTTCTATCCTGTCCCAAATTAGATACATGGATGTGTGCACAACTAAGTTGATAATTCTTTAGAGGAGTTTGACTTAGTTGTTGTTCAGTAATTTCAGACTAATGCCTTAACTGTGAATAATGCTTTAAAAACATGTGACTCATTGAAGCTGTTCACATGATTTCATTTCACTAACCAAACCTCCATGTTCCCTCCCATCATAACAACCCCTGCCCCCTGTTTTGCGATGCCTGGATTGATCCCAGAGCTATGAAGGGGAAATAGTGGATGATTACATCACCGGTGTGGAACAGGTTGGGGTGGACGCCACTGCTGCCGTGGAAACTGCCGCCCCAGTGGACACCCAAGATAATGTGGATGCCACCACTGACGTGTATGAGTTTAAGGAATACGACCTGAAGGAATATGACAACAAAGAGTTTGTAGAGAAGCCATACGAATATGGTGATTATGGCGATTATGGCACCGCTGACACCAAGCCTACATCTGCAACATATGAGGAAGAGTTTGGTCCTGGCGTTCCAGCTGAGACCGATTTCAGAGAGAGCACTGTAAGTGTAAGCGGTTAGGAGTGATGGTGGGTGGGAATGTGGAAAGATGAAGAAGATGTTGTTGGCATTTGTTTGATGGCTTGTTTGCAATGCCCTTTTTTTGGTTTGTTGTTTCTAATGGTATCAGGTTGTAGCTTGGAGCATTCTGCATGCACATGCACCAAACACAAATACACCAGCAAGCACAAACACACACCTTGTCTGTCTAAACCTCCTACAGATAAACAGATGTCAACCCCAGCTGTCAGTAGAGACACACCCTCTGTAACCTCTTGGCCTTAGTGACCTCTGCTGTTTATCAAAGACATACTCCCCCCCTGGTTATCCCACCAATGATCTGTTTGGATTAACTGATGACAAACGAAGTATTTGCAAATGTTTTTTTCATCAAATCCACCGAGATCAATATCTAAATCCAGATAGAAATATCTGCTGAAGCAGTGTCTACCATGGCTTGTTTCCAGCATCCTTCCTTGCCTCGGGATCCAGATTCTCAGAGGCAGGAAGTGACACTGTCCCTGTCTGGATGTTGGCTTGTGATCTGTCTGCCTTCGGGTTAATCTGAACCACTCTATTAGTGCTCTCCACGCTACAATCTCAGGACACCGCAGCCCTACTCCATGACTTTCTCAAAAAGAGTTTCCTCTTCAGACTAAACTGTACGATCTAGTGGTTTCTTGGACATACTGATGTAGGTGGTTTGTGAATTCTTCTCATGTGAAGTCATTGTATGGATAGTGTCAGGTAACGACCTCTGCATTTGTGCACAGTTGGGGTCTTTTTTTTTCAGTTCCTGGCTTTAAGGAAGCTTAATAAATAGGAGTCAGACCAAAATCTAAATTATAGCTTCTTGCAAAATGATTCTTGAGGTTTATTTTTCCAGTAGGCAGAAAAAAAATCAGCTTTTCGCCTAGAGAGCTACCTAAATCCTTTAGAGCATGCAGAACACTAGTCAGCATTTTGCTGGGCTTTTTTTTTTTTTTTTTTTTTGTTAGCAGTTTTGGTGGTGTTTTAAACAACCTCTATAAAAGACAAGACACCCAGCAGACAGGGCATCTGCTGCTCATTGGTCTCACTTTTTCCATTTTTTTGGCTTTCAGACCTTTGGTGCTCTGCCTTTACATATAAATGTCAGTCCTGTTTCTGTGTAAAAACTAACCCGGTCTGTCTTATATCTGTAGGTGACTGGAGGCCAAAGTTACCTGGGAGAAAAAGGAGAGAAGGGTGAACCTGCTGTCATTGAGCCAGTAAGTGAAGTATGACACAAAAGGTCAGCTTTGTCCAGGATACTTCTGTGTACAAAGCTAAACAGCTAACATTTAAATATCAAAGGTGCAGTGTGTAGAATGTAGTTGCATCTACTTGTGTAATCGCTGCATTGCAATCTCCTCACATCACCCTCACTTTCCTAGTGTATAGTAGAAACAACACTTGAGAGGCCCTGTCTAGAGTTAGTATTTAGTTTGTCTGCTCTGGGCTACTGTAGAAACATGGTGTTTCAAAATGGCGGCTTCCATGAAAGAGGACCCGCTCCCACTGCAGATATGAAAGGATTGTTTTTTTAAGTAACAAGAATAAAAAATATTCTTATTTTCAGTTGATTACATTACATGCATGAAAACATAGTAATGAATATTAAATTCCATGTTTGCCTTATTCTGAAAATAAAGGCCCCAAATCTTACACACTGCACCTTCAAAAGTCATGCTCATCAATTCCTCTAGGCTAAATGCATTAGAAAAAAGAAAAAAAACATCCACTAATCCTTTCACATACAGTGTATTTGGCTCTTTAGCTAGTTGCTAATGGCTAAGATGTGCAACCTGGAAATGGAAGCTAATTTGATTGGCTAGGAAAAAGCTAACTATTATCTGTCTAGCAACAACAACCTCCTTCCTCATTAATTCTACAACTAATCACAGACAATTTGATAGCTATATATGTGTATGAACATTGGGACTCTACTTCTACCCACCTAGCTATCATCTAGCTATATAGCTAAATAGCTAGCAGCAAAACAGCTCGCTACCTAGCAGCTTGTTAGCCGTTTTGCTATCTGGGCTACCTAGCCAGAATTCTCTCTGTTTTTCTGTCTGTTTCTTGGTTGTCTTGGTTATTTTAGCCAAGAATATGTTCGGATAAGTGACATATTTCAAAATCAGTTTTGACAGCCTTCCTTATCAGCGGAGACTCTTCAACGGTTGCACGCGATGATTTATAAGTCCATAAATGTCCTAAATCAGATTCCCTGCATATTTTCTTGGGGAATATGTTTTCTTTTATCTGTTCCCTCAAGCAGATAAAAGAACAGAGATCTCTTTCATATATGATTTACATCCATATTCATTATTTCAGTTTCAGTGCAACTGAACGAAAGGTCATGTTTATGTTATATTCTGTAGCAGTTACAACCAGCAGCTTTCTTCTCTCCTGATGAGGTTTAACACAGAAACTTTGGTCTGGTGGCCATAGACGAAACACTGTCTATACAAAATGCTGCCATCCTATACAATTTACCACTATAGGCTAAACACACACTGAAATAGCAGCTGCAGTTATCGTCTCTCCTCCCATACCATCTGTACCACCACAGGTTCCCATCCAAATCTTTGACCACACGATACACATACATTATAGAACATCAGATAGCTGAAGAATTGGTGACTGCTTTAGCTTGTAACTAAAAGTAAGTAGTCCTTAACCTCAAACCCAAAGCACCCACTGGCTCTCATTTTCCCTTTACTGGCTGCCTTATAATGCTACTGTATCTACTTTTTCCTTTTTCAGGGGATGCTTATAGAAGGACCCCAAGGAGCCCCCGGCCAAGCAGTGAGTATCACGTTCTCCTGCACTCCTGTCTGCCTTCCACAGATGGAGAACAGCTAAAGAGGGAAAAAATGTCTTTATGGAAAGAGCATCAGCCCTGATCGCCAGTGAAGCTTGAGTTGGGAGAGACAGTCAAAATGTGTATTTGTGCATGAATGTGTGTGTAAGAGAGAGAGAGAGAGAAGAGGGGGTTGGGGGGTATTTTACATTGAGGCTTATTTCTTTTTGAACCCATGTCTGTCTGTGCTTCTGTCTTTGTTGGTGAAGTATTGGACTGTGGTGGGAATGCTGGTTAGCAGCAGTTTTGGGATATAATATGTTAAGTGTATGTCTGTCTCTGTGTGTGATCTCAGGGTCTTCCTGGTACCCCAGGATTACAGGGTCCCCCAGGTCCCCATGGAGATCATGGTGAGAGGGTGAGTAAAGGCTGGCCTTACTTCACACAGCTGTTTACACATGTTTCTGAGAAACTCTGTCACCCATTCCAGTAATTGTTAACATAACAATTTAACAACTAGTTTTGCTAAAAGATGAATAAAACATAAACAATTCAAGCTGAATATCAGCCAAAACAGGCTATAATTGACACAGAATGTACTAAAATACTAACTTTAAGTCATCATTTTTAAGTCATTCATCTTACTTGTGGAATTATGGGAGTCAGCATATATATATATATATATATATATATATATAAACACCCCTGCCCTGCATGTGTGTTCTTCTTTGGAAAGCTGTGAAGTACAGCCTTGATGCCATGGAATGAATAACACAATTGGACACAGCTTACTCCTGCAGCAGTAGGGGGGGATTAGTTAGGAGTGGTGCAGGGAAATGAGATGCCCATAAACTGTCAATACACCAACAAAGTTCTGAGAAACAGCTGTATTTGGTGTGCTACAGGACTTGTGAGAAGTTCAAGGAACTCCTTGACGCCATAAAATATGCAGAAGGCTAAATTTTCTCAGGACTTTTTTTTCACGCAGCACCGTGGGATTCCACTCATTTACTTGATTGATTGAATCATACAGAATAAGTGCCTGTCCCCTCCAGAAGACTGGATCTCAGCTTGTTTTTTTCCCAAAATGTGGTGATTGCCCCTCACCCCCTCTTTCATCACCCTTTTAGCACATCTACGTATTCTGTCTCTGGAGGTTAACCCTTTAATTGCAGAGCGAAAAAAAATAAAATAAAATACCGTAACTCCTCCAGTGTGACCGGCAGACATTGCCCGTACAAAAGCCCTATTGTTCACACTGGGTCAAAGTGATCAGAAAATATGTTGTTGGTCCAAACGTCCCTCCCCTCCTCCCTTCATTTCCTCCCACGAGAAACAGTCTTGCTGAGGATTGACAGGGGGATTAAAAGTGACTCGTTTCTGTAGCCTTGTGGTTTTCCGTTGCGCAGTATCCGCCTAGACTGAACGTTTGATCGGCTCATTTCTCTCATAATCACCGTCTCCCTCCTTTCCACTCAGACACCACTTTCCCAGCTGCATACAGTAGGACCGTCGTTAACACTAGATGTCGCTATGCCTGCTATAATGGCAATGGATGGAGAGTATTTACCACCTCTGGGAAAAAGGCAGATGGGAACACATGGCATTAATTTGAGCCAGCAGTCTGAGATTTCTGCACATGACAAGACTGCTAAGTAGATTCTGGTTTCTGTGGAAACACTGGGTACAACCTCAGCCTTGATCTTTTTTTTAGATATGTTTTTGTTTTTATTAAATCAAAATCTTGTCTCCATTGTAACAGCCAGCTCATCAGACAAATATCTCAACAACTTTGAGATAGATTGCCATAAAATTTGGTACAGACTTGTCCCCAGAGGGTGAATCCTAAAGACTTAAGACTTTGGTGAACCGCAGAGTTTTCATTTGGCACCAGAGATGCTTTTCAACCTGTCAGAAACATTCGTTCATGATTTTCCTACAGCTCAGCTCTTTGTATTTAATGCTAAAATAGAATGCTAACACCTTGTTGGCCTGTAAAAACACATAGGTGGAGCATCCTGGTAGTGCATGTACCCCACGTACAAAGGCTCAGTCAAGGGCTTGAACTGAACCCAGCCTCCTGCAGTAAGGACTCAGTCGTAGTACATGGCTCGCTAGGGTGGTCCAGACTGCTAAAAGTTTAACCAAGTCTGAGATGTCCCAAAAGAGTCCATCATTCATTTAACAATGTAATCTTTCCTTTGTAGGCCAACCATTTTTTTGCCTGACTAGTGGAAAACATCTAAGAGTAGCAAAACTCTCCATTTTTCATCCATCAGACAGTTGTGCTTTCTGAAACCAAATGAGCCACAGCCCTGTAGCATTACATTACATTTACATGTATTCATTTAGCTGATGCTTTTATCCAAAGTGACATACAAAAGGACATGTTAGTGCAGCAATAAGTACTGTGACAGTACTAGAAGGGATGGATTTAGCATGTCCAGTTGTTGGTAGTGCTAGGAGAGGAGGTACTCTCTGAAGAGCTGGGTTGTAAGGAGATTTTTAAAGGTAGTCTCACAGAGCTATGGATATATAGTCTTGTGCAGTCAATATCTGCAGGCCAGCTTCATGAAAATCTATTCTTTATCTTAACTCGTGATTAAAATTCTCTGTCTTATTCCTCTCAGGAGGATTAGTAAATTCTCTACTTGGAATAAGCAACAAGAGTGTAGCAAAGTTAGCCTGCCCTCGGTTCATTTTCGATTTCCACGGGGGGTTATAAACGGGCGCAGAACAAAGTGCCAACTGGATAGACTTCCAATCCATTAGAGGAACCAAACGAGTGATGTAGCAAAGTTAGTAAATTAAATTTACCAAAATCACAAGTATTGCAAGCAGATCTTTCTTATCAACTAAAGCTTTAAGTGCAGTTGTTGTGCCGTCCAGTTCCTTTAATGCTGACGCACATTCATGGATTCAACGGAAACAGTAACACATCAGCAGCAGCAATCATGATTGTTTACAAAAAAATACCTCAACGTCCAAGAAGGACGCGCCTCCTCTGCACAGTCATCATATCAGATAAACGGTTATGATTAGCCTGACCAGATCCAGGGGTGGATGAAAATCTGTCTGAATGGGAGAGAGGCTAGACCGATCTGCCAGAGCAAATAAAACATGAGTTTGCAGATTTGTCTGGTTCCCAGGCTATAGCAAAGTACACTCCCATGGACATTACTGTTGGAGTTTGCTGTGAAGTGATTAGTTGTTCAGTCTCTGCACTGCTGCTGCTCATTTTTTTTTATTATTATTCAATTCAATTTGCAGAACACCTCCAGGGGATTACAGAGAAATGGCAAAATAATCGTGCAATCTCATGGGAAAATATCGCTTATAGACCACATCGAATTAATTGTCCCTGACAGTGTTACAAACTGGTATTCAAGTCAACAAAACAATAGCTGATGCATCTCATTAAATACTTAAAAGATGTTAACAACAAAACTGTGCAAGTCCTTTTGAACAGCATGATTGTAGACATCGAGACATGACGTCCTCTTTCTTCTCATTCTCCAGGGTCCTCCAGGTCGTCCTGGTCTTCCTGGTTCAGACGGTGTCCCTGGCCCTCCAGGTACCATTCTGATGCTTCCAGTAAGTCCTGCCACCTTTCACATGCCCACTGGGCTGCCTTTCTTATTTCTCTCACATACTGTGCACCCTTCATCTCAAGCACTAGCCCGTGAACTCGCTTCATTTAGTAAGTTTACCTCATAGCATCACGAGTAAGCCAAAGGATCGCAACCTTATTTTCTTTGGGTTACAAATCACTTACCTTGTAAATGTCAGCCAGTGAAATGGAGTGGAACCAGTGACTGAGGCCTTGAAAGGCTTGTGACACATATTTGTGTGTGTGTGTGTGTGTGTGTGAGCTTCCTGTGCTTGCATGCCAGCATATGAATGCGTGAAATGTGTGTGTGCATGTGTGTGGCATGGTGACAGCTTTATAGGTTTGAGAAAAAAAATATTTGAGCACACTCACCAGGAGAGACCATTAGATGTCCCACTCTGTAAAAAGAGATAAGTCCATTTGTTTTTAATTGTGTTTCTTTTCTGTTTCGTGGTTGGCAGTTCCGTGCAGGCGGTGAGTCACACAAGGGACCTGTGGTTTCAGCCCAGGAAGCTCAGGCTCAGGCTATCCTATCTCAGGCTAGGGTAAGTATCAGCTCTAAATATGACCCGAGTGCCTCTTTCCCACTTTAGAGGACACTTCACTATGATTTTCTGTGTCTTTGTGTACTCCTAGTAGGTGCTATTTAACTTCAACTTCAAGTTGAGTTCAAGTTCAAAATTGAGGTTTTAATTCAGAAGAAAAGTGGTCCAAGTTTGAAAAGAAAAACGACCCAGAAAGCGCAGTAAATAATGTAGCATGTAATGAAGTCCCACTCATCCTATAAATTGAGTAAATTCCAAAATATGGACCTGTGTCAGGTCAGGTAGTATATAAACCCACACCAGATGTTCACACTCACTCAGGGGTCCTGATAACCGTGGCACTGTTGAAAAAACAGGTTGAATTATGCGTCTGTAAGCAAGGTGTGATCTATAGTAGACCACATGGAGATCATTAAGTATTGCACTAAATATTCACACATTCACAACACGCTATGGAGCTGGAAGGCTGTCAAAAGCGGTGACCTGGTGTTTAGTAATGTCTTGAAAGCACTTGTCACCTCTCTATATTTGTCGTTTACGCCAGAGGTTTGGCCCGAGGCAGGAAAGAGAAAAAAACATGGCAGGAGTTGCAAGTGCAAGGGGAATTGAAGGGATACAGTTTTTTAACTTCTCTTTGACCTATTTGCACAACAACCGCAATGCACGTGCACAAACTAATATGTGTGATTCGGCCTTAAGTCTCACACAGAGCATGAGCTGCTTTTTGAATTAGCAAATTCACTTTTTCGGTAATCAGGCTGCAAATAAGTCCCAGACAGCTTTTTTGGCAGTACAAAACTGTGGTCAACCATGAACGGGAACAAAGACCAGAGTGGTAAATTCTGAACAAGAACAAAGTAAAGTTTGCACATTTGAAGGTTTCATTCTTTCTAGAGGCGAAATAAGTAGATTTTTATTAGTATTTTCTTTTCTTTATTCTTTATCCCTTGAGCCCAGTTAGCTGAACGTCTGCCGTGTCAATATCAATATCACAAATTCCTGCTTTATCGTAGGGACTCAACGTAGGATTTCAGCATCCATGCAATCTTCATTTAGCAATATTGGAATGCTCCCATGAACAAGCAATAATTTGCACGCGATGCTCTTCATTCTGAGACCAAAAAAAAAGAAAATAATGCAACTTATTTTCAAGAAGTTTCTGTCTATTCAAAGTGTCTCCATAAGACTAAGAATCAATTCACAGGATGCTAATAAACTGAGTTCCAAGAAAACATGCCTGAGCACACATTATCCTAATTACTTGCCGCAGAGGAGGAAGTATTGTGTTTTGATACATGAAATTGTTCCAGACAGGTATAAATGCAAAAGTGTCAACATTGTAAGCTGAACAGAGGCTTAAGGGTTGTTTTCTGTCTGATCCACAGCTGGCTATGAGAGGTCCTCCAGGGCCAGCGGGCATGGCAGGAAGATCTGGTCCTGTCGTGAGTAGCTTTTTAAAACCTTCAACACGCAAACACGCACGTACACCATTGATCTACTTACTGTAGCATCCGTTTGTTTCACAGTTTATGGAAAACACGTTCGCTGATTAGTGCTTCTTTCTGTGGAAGTCCAAGCTTTTATCATTTTCTAACACACACCACATACACGCGCATGCCACCCTCTTCCCTATCTGTCTGTGAGCAGATTTGATTTTAATGCATCAACTTATGATATCCAGCTTGAATGATTGGTAAAAATCAAATCATGTTTATTTACACATAGTTTTGGGAGCGCCTTACTCTGAATGCAACACATGAATGTTATACCAATTCTGTAATTCTTGGATACTCCAGTGATTTTATACATGTGGAGAGATGCTCCATATTCACAGTCCAAGTTTGTGTGTTTGGATTTAAATGAATCCAACCTAGATTATTGGTTTCCTTGCCAAATGATGGGATGACCATCACTTGGTGCAGAGATGTTCATACATTAAGTCTCTGTATCTGCGTTTATATTTTTAATAGGGAGGTCCTGGTGCTCCCGGACTTAAAGGTGACAGTGGTGATTCAGGTCCACAGGTGAGAAGAGTGTCTTTCTTGTTTACAAGGAATTCATTTTAATTAATAATAACCAATTTTCTCTGTTACATCTGAACATAAAGACATTTTAACTTGTCTTCAAAGTGTAAAAACATTCATATGTTTTCCGCATAGGGACCCAGAGGTCTTCAGGGAGCAACTGGTCCACCAGGGAAAGCAGGAAAGAGGGTAAGAGTTCTCTCTAACCAGCAGATTTTTGTAATGTTTTATTACAACACTGTGTCGCAAAAGAAGATTAAGTTTAAATTGCAAAATTTCTAATATTTCATGCCAACAAGAGTGCAAGGATCAGTGTCACTGTGCCCAAAGAGAAGAAGAGCCTGTTTAGATTCAAACATGGCCTTATTTCAAATAAGTCAGCTGCACCCAATAACCGTCTCTGCGTGTTGTGTAAAATTCATAAAGTCATGTTTATTTAAGCATAAACTAGTTAGAAAAGTGATAGCATCATCCATGTGTTTGTTCCATAAAACCATTCAAGTAATGTGATTTCCACGTAGCCTGACATGATGTTTGCGTGTCCTACAGGGTCGCAATGGAGCTGATGGTGCTCGAGGAATGCCAGGAGAGGCAGGGCCCAAGGTAAAGTCCACACCGGGTTGTCCAATAAACCCGTGAGCGTGTGTGAATGTTTGTGTTTGAAAGCTGCCAAAGTGATTGATTGAACTGACCATTTGTCGCTGTGCTGTTTCAGGGTGACAGAGGATTTGACGGCCTCCCTGGTCTCCCTGGAGAAAAAGGGCACAGGGTAAGTATGACGAGAGAGTTTGGGGTTTGGTGGCGGCACAAGGTCGGGGAACAAACATCATTAAAGGCTTCTATCTGTCTCCAAAAATAAGATCCTACAGTCTCTTATTTCAAGGCCCAAATCCTCATTGATCACAGTCACTGCCGCTCAGTACCCTGTCCTTACAGCAGCATCTGGCTGATTGGTAGTTCAAAGGCCACCTCCCACCCGTCTCGTGTACGCTCCAGTGTTGACAGATATGAATTCTAAACCAGTGGTACTCATTAGGGCGTTTGACCCACTTATGAGAGGTGGGGCCGACTCCAGAACCACTTGGGCTGCATTTAACCAGGCCTGGAGGCGGGTGAGAAGTGCTGAGTGTGGCGTTTGTGGAATTTTGGGCCCTAGTAGAGAGCAGAAAGAGAGAGGACAGAGATCACAGAGGGGTAATTCTAGACAGACAATCATGCCTTATCCTATACTGAGTAATTACAGGGCCACCAGAGGTAGGCCAATCCTTATAGAGCACTTTAAATAGTAGAAACCATATACATGCATGCCAATTGTGGTGGCTATACTAACTGTAGATTAAAGGCAGTTTATGTTTTCTGAATTTTTGACCCATATATTTTTCAAGAAGTAAAAATTAGGAGTTTTTTTTTTTTTTGCTCTCAGCTGCAGGGATCAAGCATGTGGACTCTCTTTTGACCTGCCACTCCCCCTCTTTGTTGATATTCCTCTCCTGTGATCTTTTCTCTCCAGGGAGAACATGGTCCTACAGGTTCTCCAGGACCTCCAGGAGATGATGGCCCAAGAGTAAGTAGTGCATCAGTCACTATTTAACTCACCCTTGTTTTCAGAAGCTTTGAATGACTCTGCATTCCTTAACAACACATTCTTTCTCTTTTCTTTCCAAAGGGTGAAGATGGCCAGGTTGGACAGAGAGGTGTGGCTGGAGAGAGTGTAAGTATCTTTAAAATTATCTGATGACACAGTTGGACAGGATTACTCAGCTGCACCTTGTTTCATTAGGACAAAGATAAGAACATGATGAATCTATAACCGTCATGTTACTCATTTCCTGTGCTACTACAGGCTTCATCCCATCATTCCTTCCTCTGCACTCATTTTGGCAATTATTTCAACACACAGCCTTACCCTCCTCTTCTTCGTGCAACCGTAACGACATTCCTGTCTGCAAGCACCATTGCGTTTGTAATCTTAACCTTGCCAAGAGAGAATGGCTCTGAATAATAGATCAGAAAATAGAGCTTGGAAACTGTTTTTCTGTCATTACACATGAGAAATTGCCATATTCTGCCTAGTCCAGTTCAAATGGACCATAGAGTTGCATTAAAAAATGGTTAGTCCCTGTCATGCCCAAAACAGCGTTGTCCACCTAAAAGAAATAGTTGCACTGCATTTCGTCACGCACACTGTCTATAAGATGAAGGAGCACAGTAAGTGCAATTATTTTAAGTGCATGATTTAAACTGTTGAGATAAGAAACAACTTTAATGCTCATTCCTTGAAATGAACCTGCAGTTGCCATGCATGACCACCAGGGGTCAGATTTGAACTCAAAACAGTTTTAGGGCTTTTTATTTCTAGATACAAAACACAGTTTTAGACAAACTAACACGGATGATACATTTAAGTATGATTTTATTTAATTTGCACTTGTCTTCATATGCAGGGCCCTCGAGGTTTGCTTGGCCCCAGAGGATCTGCAGGTCCAGGTGGACAGCGTGTAAGTACACCTCACATATCATTTAATTTATCATATTATGGATAATTTGTTGTGTTCTAGACTTTCATTACCAAATTCTGATCTCTTTAGGGTCTTCCTGGACTTGATGGACAAGCTGGTCCCAAAGGAAACATGGTGAGATATATTTTTGTTTTGCTCATTTTTAAAAGACAGACAGTCTCTGCAAGTTTTCCAAGACCACCTATGCAATCCGTACGTAATTTGGCCTGCCTCAGGCCGATTTCAGGTCAGTGACCTTTTACCCCTGCTTTACGTGACAAGAATGGAGGTCATAGGTCATTTGCTGATTAGAGATGGTAGATGGCGGTATGGAGTGTCTTATAATAGTTGTTAGATCTTTTTCATAAACCGCAAAACCTGCAGACTAAAAAGGTCACGATGAAGATGCTTTAACTTTTAGTAAGAGATGAAACAGAAAAGCCTGTCTGTGTGCTTTCGGCTTCCTGGAGGGTCTCAGTGGGACATTTGAATGAGGGTAACAAATCATTGGTCAGGACAGCTGGACAAGACCACATGTTGTCTGTGGTCAGAGTCACTGAAGAAACAGCTGTTAAAGGGACAAAAAACAATAGGAATATGTTGTGCTTCTCATTAATTTCTCCAATCTTAGTGTTGATCTTGGCCTATCCTAATAATCAAAGCAGAATGCTTGAACATATCCACAGTTTTAGAGCTTCCCAAAGGGTTTATAAACCCATCTGGCAGTCACACCAGCCTCTAACATACTGTTGTTGTTTTTTTAACACAATAAGCGCAATGAGTTTACTGACTGCATTTTTATCTTCAATGAAAGCCCAATTTTGCATTTTGCAGTCAAGGCCATGCTCACAATCACCTTCATGCAACCTAAACTTCACTGAATCCAGCATTTGTTTCAAGTGTTTGTTGTAACAGCTGGAGCAGATTGCTTCACAAGGGCCTTTTTTTGGGGGGGGGGGGTATATGTTTGGTTTGTGACACACTGAATCTCAGCAGGGATACCAAACAACCCACCATTCCAGTTAGTCTCATTAGCCTTAATCCATACCCAGATGGCTCTGTAGCCCCCCAACAAAAGAAAGCTGTATTTCATAACTGACCAGCCACCAGATCTTAGAGCTGGCTTTGATAGAAACTAAACACAAGTTTGGATTAGGCCAGAACACAGACAGCTCTGCTTCACGAGCCAATGTATTGCATTTCTCTCCACTATGTGCACCTTTTTGTTTCACATTCTCGACGTAGATAAAGCCAATTCAACCAATCTGTCCAAGCGAGTTCACCCAAAGTTTTCATCTAACCCAGTAACCACAGTGCTACGTGACTTTTTTTAAAGATGTGCTCCTCATTGTCAATACATTCTTTGATTGTGTTCATCTAAATTATCTGAATTCATTGGCAATGTTATTTCTTTTGAGTAGTTGTGTAGATTAAAAGCATACAGCAGAAGAAATAAAATGGAATTGCTTTTGGTACAATATTAATTGCACCCTTTTCTTTTTCTTTGTTATGTACAGGGTCCACAAGGAGAGCCAGGACCTCCTGGGCAGCAGGGTTTGCCTGGTCCACATGTAAGTTTCTCTGTAGATGTCTTTTTTTCTGTCCTTTTCTTACCCTCTCTCCTGTTGTGTCCCTCTTACCCTTCTCCTGTCATCCCTCTTCTCCTCACTTTGTCTTTTTCATGCTCTATTCTTGTTTCCCTAACCATTATGCAGCGGGAAGAACTATGTACTCCTGTTTTCTTAATTAAACATTCGCAGACATATTTTTCTTTTGCTCCGCTTCCTCCTCATTCTTTCCCTCCATCCTTCATTTCAGTCTCAGCCACTCTAAGGAGCATTCCACAAAACACCATAATAGAGCAAAGAACTAGCAAAGTGTTCACTGAACATTGTTTTTCTGTGGCCACAAAGAAGAACAAAAACAACCTCTCTGTCCTACTGAGATGAGACATATTGTACTGATTTGATAGCACTTAACAAGATTACATTGTACAGTTGGTGGCACAGTGAAAAATATTCCATTTTCGAGTCATCTTTAATACAAAACAGTACACCCAATATTGTAGCCAGGGCTAAATGACCATTGCCAGGTAAGATTTTCAGTCCTGCTGACGCTCACAACACGGACAGGATGGCGTCATTCCCCTGGAAAGTATTAGTAGGGACCTGTCCTGATGGTATACAGGTTGAATAAATAACTTCATTTTAGTTATACCTGGCCAGAGGCAGATTGATGCCTTCCAGGGAAGGCATTGGCCCGTAGAAAAATAACACAGCTCGCTTATTTTAACTGTTAATAACTTCTTTCTTTTTTTCATCCTTCATGTGGTGAATTTTCAAGAGAAGTCAGCAAGATGTGTGACTTTCGAATGACTGTAGAAAAGCGCGAACCTCCCTATGCACAGCTGAAAGAACACATCTGAATAAGCAGCATGAAGTAGCTAAGCAACAAAAACAAATTGCTTCAATTGTAGAAGGAAGAAGATGAATCTGGTACAAAATAAGCAAATTACAAATACAGCACACCATAAAAATTAAGTATACACTTTCCCAAATTGTCAAAACAGGTGTTCTTTCCCCCAAAATGTATCACTTCATTTCATATCAAAGTCATGTCGGCCTAGTTATGGAAAGAAAAAGACTAAACTTGGCTGACTTTTCTAATAACAGACTTATCTCCATTGTCTTACAGGGTCTTGTTGGTCCTCAAGGTCCGATCGGGCCTCCTGGTGAAAAAGTAAGTAAAGAGGGAATCCAGTCACCCCCTTCAGTCCTCCCACCACAACTCTGCTCTGCTGCCCCGATAAGTGAATGTTTCAGTCAAGACCTCATAAGTGATTCTGCAGATACACTGCTGTCTGAGACTATAGAGCTTTACTGGCTTCTATGAAGGCTAACCCACACGCAAAAATGGACACACACTATGTACATATTACGATATGATTACTCCTGCATAAGCACAAACTTATTTTATCAGTGGTTTTGTGGATATTTAATAGTATTCATCTATCTCTATCTATCTCTTTGTAGGGACCTCAAGGTAAACAAGGTTTGGGTGGCCTTCCTGGTGCTGACGGCCCTCCTGTAAGTAACACAGCCTAAGTGACAGCATTTTTACGTCATTCAGTCAAAACACCAACTGACAAGACGATCAGCTGTTGATAAACTAAATCTTTCTTTCACAGGGTCACCCAGGAAAAGAAGGTCCTGCGGGCGAGAAAGGAGCAGCTGTAAGTACAATGTACTTTTACTGTTATTTGGATTATACATTTAGGCATTTAATTGCAGTTGCTCTCAGAGATCCATCAAACGTGGCACTGCACAGGGAAAAGGTTGGGTTGGGCAGACTTCGACGTAATTAAATTTAGTTTTCGTTTTAGACCACATAGTGTGCCAGTAGAGTAATGTTTAATATAACCACACAATTTAGATAATATCTGTTAAGCTGTCGCAAAAATAGAATATATTAAATTGACCTACTCATTCTTTCCTGTGATTGGCTAATCTTGTGATCTTTTGTGATTGCCACCCGGTTGTTCCATGTGGTCAGCTGCAACGAGAACCAAAAAAAGCCCAATATAATAATGGATATTACATAAAACTTTCTTGTCACATGCATAACTTTGTCCAAAAGCTTCTTGAGAGTTCACTGTTCACTGGGAAATCTTTGGAAATCATATAAGTTATCTAATACAGCAGAGACACATTGCAGTAAAGGTTGATGCATATTATTATAGTTACTTTGCCGTTCACGTGACACTTTTTTCAACTGTTTAGGGTCATCCTGGTCCTATGGGATCCATCGGCTACCCTGGGCCTCGTGGTGTGAAAGTAAGCCCTATCTCTAAGTCACACAGTACCAGCCTGCCATGATGAATTTCCATGTTCTCTGAATTTAATCCGGACTCTATTCCTGTCTCTCTTCAGGGCGCTGAGGGAATTAGAGGCCTTAAAGGTGGCAAAGGAGAAAAGGTAATCACCTCCACAGTCTCCTTTTTTCTTTCCTCGACATGACTGACAGATGTCATTCGTCTAAAAATGGAGGGCTGTAATTCCATCTCAAATGAGGCTTCCTCGGAATCCGGCAAGTGGAAAAACCCTTAAAGGCCCATCAGGCTGGCAGTTAAGTCCTCATGCCACTGAGCTGTAATGGAGTGTGGAACATTAAACGAGAATGAGGCTGTTTGTAGGGAGCTTTCAGTGGAGACCGATTTGTTGCCATTGTTTTCTTGGAAGACTGCGGTCGAACTTGTTGCTACCTCGGTGCCATTGGATCAGTTTTCCTCTAAGTTGTCTGGAAATTGAAGTCCTGAGAGATTTTCAAAAAAATACTGAAGACATTTAACGCTCTGCTACTTTCATACTTCTGTGCTGCATAAAATCCACGGGGACGAGTGTTTTACCAATCCCAAGTTGCGCATAATGTTACATGCTTATCATTTTTAATGTGTTTAGTGTCTTATTGGTTGCATGCGTGAAAACATGTCAGAAAATTGGCTTCGGTATGTGATATGTAGACAGCACAGCTGTCATGAAGCAATGAGAGCCTGGGAAGAGACTCGGAGCTGCTGCATTCTAAAAATTGACCACCAGATGTCAGCAGACGACGCAGAGAAAGAGACAAAGTGAGCTGGGACTTTAAAAAACTGCTTCTGTGAATGCTTCATTGAAGTGGCCACTAGGTGTCAGTATTAAACTATCCTAAGGAGCCTTTACTGTATAGTTTCGACTGCCAACAGCACCAGAAGACTGCTATGATAAATTTTCAGTAAGGTTTTGTCATTAAGTGGTCCCTCAATATTCCTCATTTATGCTATTTAAAGTATTTCACGTTACTGTTTCACTCGGTTTTAACAGTTTTGTCTCTGTGAAATGAGACAAAGCAGCTCTAAACAATTATCTTTTTTTTTAATCTCTTTCAAACTCAGGGAGAAGATGGATTCCCTGGCTTTAAAGGTGACATGGGTCTCAAAGGCGACAAGGTAAATGATCATCACTAATGAGAGTACTGATGTTCGCCGTTGCAGAAAGCGATAGCGTAGAACGACAATGACACTGTTTGTATTTGTTGTCTTTGCCTCAAGGGTGAGTCTGGTGTATTAGGACCCAGAGGAGAGGATGGCCCTGAGGGCCCCAAGGGCAAGTCAGGACCCAACGGAGAGGCTGGTCCCATAGGACTGGCTGGAGAGAAGGTAACTAATCAATACCTGGAAAAGACTGTATTGTAAAAGTGTGTGTTTTCACTTTGATTAATGCTTTTTACTGGCCTGCTGAAGTTCAGGCTTAAGTTCAAGTTTAATTACATAGGATAATTTCATAAAAATGCTTTACAGAGCTTTATGTGTGTAAATACTCACATATGAAAGGATGTAGGACATTAAGGTCTGTTTCAGTGCTGCTGCAGGATCAAAAAACGGACCTCAGTCAAGATGACTCTTTTTCTTACACATGTCTTTAATGAACTGGAGAGAACTGGAGAGAAGGCAGTCTGAAGAGAGTAGTATAGATTTACAGCTGTCCTGATAAGATTTTCTCCACCTCCCTTCAGCTCTACAACAGTCCCATTTAATTGGTTTTATGCTGGCAACATTTCTCCACGGAGCTTTGATCTTGCCACAGAGTATCTTGCTACTTGGTTCTGCCACATTTGTACTCTAACAAATAAGTATTAAAGGTTACAGTAAAATCCACGCAGTTCAGATTAAAGGATTAGAATACAAGTGAAGACTTTGAAGAGAAATGATAACTTATGAATGCTTCAGCAGAGCTTTGATCAGTGAACAGTTTTCTCGTACAGTAAACAGGCTCGGATTAATCCACCCTGTGGCTAAGATGATATAAAAACAGTAATGATCTTACAGTAATTGTGATATATGCAACCATGGAACTGCGACTGAATGGAACTGCTTACAAATGATTCGAAAATTATGTAAAACTGTGAGGCTTAAAGACAATTAGTTATAGCTCCAAAGTTAATTATCAAGTTTTTCTGTAATTTAAAATCATGATTTGCTACGTAAGTGTGCTAATTACACCTGGTGCAAATATAGACTGCAATTTAATCACCATTTCAATGCTATTTTTTGCTAATTTTACATTCATATACATCCTTATCCTGATTTTCTTTGTGCAGCAGCACAGTGGAAGTACAAATTACCAGCACCAGAGTGTTAAGAATGTTAAGAGAGAATAAGATTATATGAATATATGACTTGACTTGAAAGCACACGAGGAAGTTACATCAGATTCCGTGTACGTCTTAATGACCATACGCCATCTGAAATGACCAAAATGGAATAAGGGGGATTCACATTTGGGATTAAAAGCTGAAAAAGGCCCCTGCTTGGATGATGTCATGTTCATAAAGATGGTATTAAAAAAAATTCCCACACTAGAAGTAAAACTTTATGGTTATAAGTTTATTACTTCTCACGATGCTTCTGTGAACTTTACTGCAGTCTCCAGCGACGTCTCTGGTGACACAATGAGAATTCATCATCTTTGTTTTGTTTTTCTTTCTTTGCTCTTTTTTTTTTTTTTTTTTTTTTAGGGAAAACTTGGAGTCCCTGGATTGCCTGGGTACCCTGGCAGACAAGGCCCTAAGGTGTGTGATGAGAGTGATAATGCCTACTCTACTAATCAATGCAAAGAAATTCTCACCATGTAAGCGCCCACTCCACTGGGAGGTCAGAGATCAGGGCCAGCTGTAGGTGTTTGCCGTCTTGGTCAAGGGCAGTTCAGCGGCAAGGGAGACGTTTGCCAGCTCAGTAATGTGAACAGTTCAGAGACAATCTGCTGCACTGCCTTCTAGTGTGAAACTCTGTGTTCACATACTTCATTTGTGTATACGTGCATGTGTGAATGTTTACTGTACACTATAAAATATTCTATCCATGTCTGCGTGTCTCGTCTAAACTCCTAAAATCTGCTAACTTGCTGACTAACGCTTGCCCACACAAACACAAACCCAAGCAGACACCCACTGTGCTCTCACCGCAACTCCTCTAGGAAGCCTAAGTGGCACGGTCACCTGCTGGAGTCATCAGCTGTCCTCGCTCCTTAAACTCTTCCAGGCATTATCTAACAGTCCTGGCATTTCTTTGCACTGTAGCTGACTGACCGCTGTGCCACAGCTCCACTATCAGGATGTGCTGCTGCAGCTGCTTCCCCCTATGCTGCTGTCAGCACTGACAGCTTGGCACTGATATGATGGGTCAGATACACCTACTCGCAAAACATCCACATAGACAAGTCTCCCACCGGGTCTGGTAATGTCAGCAGGGTCTGAGCTGAGCGTGGCACATAAATTAATAGGAGACAAATTAGACAAAGTGGGTGAGACACAGGGGAAATAAGATGTATGTATTATTTCCACTAATTTGCAGCAACCTCTTTTAATTAGTGGATAGTTCACTGTTGAATAAAACCTCTCACTCGTGGAATAAGTGGAATAAATATGGAGTAACCATATGCAGAGACACAAAGGGTATTCCTTTGTTTGTATCCATAAATAATTTTACACAAAGGCTACCCACAAAGGTTCCCAGTGGAGCCCAGGATCAGATCTTTTTAGACTACATACTTCAAAAATGTTTTTGGAGAGACAAAAAAGGCACGGAATCAACATTCTCCTCTCTATCGTCTGCATTTGAAGGGCTTTCTTTCGACAAAGTAAAGGGAGATATCCAGCATTTCAATTTGTGACACCCACTCCAAGTTAAAAGTGAAGTCTTTGGTAACTTATAATGAGGATGCTTTTATTTTAAAGATACTTTATATTTGACAGGAGCTCTACTTTTTTTTATATAAGTTTCATAGAATTTAAGAGCTGAAGTGCTGCTTGCTGTTTGAGATAGACACACTTTCCCATTTGCAAAGCAACATCAGTGTTAGAAAATGTCACACTGTCCTCATGAGAAGGTTCAGGGTCAAAGTCCTGGCCTGTTTGCAGCCTTTATCCCCCCTCGATCAGCCTGTGCACGGATCCCTCCACTGGCTGTGTTTTTGGCTGCTGCACCCCATCACTCTCTGTTAACAGCTTTCCCACACCGTTAATTCTGGATGCCATTTGCAATAGCTTCAGTGGACTGTCTTATCTCTGTGGCGCAAGTCAGGCTTGTCCAGTACCAGCTCTCCTTTCAGTTTACCATAACTGCACCTCTGTGAAAAACAAATTAAGCAGCATAGATCTCCCTTCCTGCTGTCTCCACAATGTTGGGCTGTTTACCTCTTGCAATTCTGCCCACGCTGCCTTGTTGTGGTGCCCTTGCTTATACTGCACAGTATTATGCCTTGTATACATATGCATGTGAGCGGTAATGAGCACTATAGATGTGCATTGCATCAGGGTAAGTTTTAAAGTCAAAACAGCCAGACGTGCACATGACCTTGTGGTGCAGCTGAGACAAAGAAATATGAAACTTAAATTGGTTGAATATGTATTTGTACTACCTAATGCTGCATAAAGGGAGGCTGTATTGGTAAGCTGCCTTTTATTCATCCAACAGTGATTTCCCTGCTCGTATTTGTTTGACTGGCACGATCGCCACTATCAGAGGGCACAGCCTGCAAAAGTCCAATAACTAAATTGCTGATGGGTATCAAGGGGGATCTGCTGTTTCCCTTCCCTTTGTCTTTATTTGCTCCCACTGCCTTTTTTATCTTCCCATTTTGCTTCCAAACTGAGCTAACAACCTAACAGCACCTCTGTCTGTGTGTCAGAAAGTCTCTAAGTGGCGAGGGAGAGTCTTTTCCTTTGGGCTCCTGTTAAGCATTAAAAGAAGGTTCTCATTTATCTGTAAGAACTCGAGCTATAAACTGCAGCCTTATGATAAGAATCTGCTGACCAGCATGACAGTAATTATGTTAGGGCTTCTCAGTCTGTATTAATTAGCCTTGGTTAGTAAAGCACAAAAGAAATGGTGCTATTTTCTCTCCAGCGTTTGTCACATTGTTACTGGACACCGATTATGGCAGACATCTCTTATTTTATAGCCTCCAGCCCCTTTCTGTCACTCCTTTCTTTTCTCTCACCTTTTTTTTTTATTATTTGTCTTGCAGGGCTCCAATGGCTTCCCTGGATTCTCCGGGGCAAATGGCGAGAAGGGGGCAAGGGTAAGCCACAAAATTCATTATTCACTGTCTTATTAAAGACATCTCGACTTGGTCACTGTGGGATTTCCCGCGTAGCAGATGGATTAAGTGTAGAAACCTGAAACACAGGATGGTTAGAGGATCTCGGTGGCCTGCCAGACAAAAAATATCATTATGCTTAAATTTCGGATCTATTTAGTGTCATTTGTCTTAAAGAAAGAAAGAAAATAACTTATAGAAAGTATGATTTATATAATGTGCACAAATCTGCCTCAAGAAAAAAACATTAACAGGGAAAAATGGGGAAAAAAAAGAGTAGAGAATAACAGTTTGGGAATTCGATTTAAATAAGAGTTTGTTAATGAATCCCTAAAATGTCACTTTGGATGTAGTCACTGTTTTTATAACCCAACTATTTCCAGCCATTCAGCCACAAGAGTATTAATTAATGAAGTCTGCCACTGGTATTAGATGATTAAAATCGTTCTAGGTCATCCCAAAGGTGATGGATGGTGTTCAGGTCAGGATTATGTGCAGGACAGTCAAGTTCTTCGACATCAAACTCACGTACTTCACCTTTTCATGACAAAACAGGAAAGAGTCTTCCCCAAACATTTGCCATAACGTTGAAGGCACACAATTTCCTGAGATATCACTGCATGTTAAAGCGTTTTCCTTTATTTCCCCAAGCTGAGCTCAAAAAAAGCCACGAACAAAAAAAACAAAAAGAAAAGCGAGAGAACCGAGTTGTCCATGTACTTTTGGCCTTGTAGTGTAATCAGGATTTTGCACTTGAGGGAGGACTGACAACTGTAAATAAGCTGTGTAATCGAAGAGCGGCCCAATTGAAGATCGTTACAGATGAATGGATGACGGCTGTAGAATGATGGGGATGGTTGTTATTGACGAGACATGCTCGTCTTTGCTCTCAGACAGACACTGAGAGGCAGACACCCCTGGCCCCGGCGTGCTACAACTGACAGGTAGTTCAAGCTGTCAAGTGCCTGTGGGTAGCCACTTACCGCTGCAATTTGATTATTTATTTTCGTCCAAAGATGCTCAGATGGTTCTATTTTACCCCTCTTTCAGCCCTCCCCCCCTCCAGCATTCGTGTCTGTCTGATGTTTGAGTGTATTTGTTTTTTATAGAATTGCTTTAGCTCAAACTTCTGAAAAGAGATGAAAAAGTTCTCACATTGGTTGATTGTAACAAGGAATGATTTTGTTCTAAATCAAAGCTTTTGTTTTTGTTTCTCAGGGAATCGCTGGCAAAGCAGGCCCTAGAGGGCAACGTGGTCCAACGGTAGGCATTTCAAGTGTCTGCCAACTCAGCCTGAGCCATCCACATAAATGATTTATTGTGTTCAAATGAAAATCTCTTCCTTTGTGTATTGGCTTTATCTTCTTGTCTTTTGAAGAGGATGGGCACTGAATTGTAGAGATGGGCAACAAAAGCAGTAGAAATTGATTACCTGCCCTTTATACTTCCTGTGTTTTGTTTTTTTTCATGTTCTCTTGTGCTAATACTATTTCTATTCTTCCCACTTCCTTATGATTACTGTATTGTTTTACATATAGGGTCCACGTGGGGGACGTGGTGCTAGAGGACCAACAGGAAAGCCAGGTGCAAAGGTGAGGCCGATGATATTGAATGTGTCTAGATGCAACATCACAAAGAGAAAACAAATCCCAGTAAACAAATTCAGTAGTTTGAATTAATTAACCAGAGCAGAATCAATAGCAATGGCCAAGTGAGTCTGCTCACATAGCTCTGGCTCACTCTCTTTGTTGTAAATCATATATAAAAAAATGTGAAAATATAAATATATCAATCAAATTAAATATAATTCTCGAGTGCCAACTCGTGTAGAAATGTGCATGTGCACACAGGCTTGCTATGTAACCTCACTGTCAGTGCTTTGCATAAATCTGATTCACACTTCATGCTCTGACAGTTTTGACAAACTTGACAATGTTTCTCTGTGTCTTTCCTTTCTCCTCAGGGCACCTCAGGCAATGATGGACCTCCTGGCCCGCCAGGAGAGAGGGTTAGTATGAGATATTTCTTGAAATTCTGAAAGTTCTGTGCACTGACTTAGTGGCAGCAAAAGTACAGGTGCATTGTAGCGAATCTTAACTCAAAGTAAAGTACAGCTATTTGTCAAGTCAATTCAATCTAAATGTGTACGTGCTTTAGTGTAGCTGCTGATTATAAACGTGTGTTTAATTCACCTGTTTCTCTACATGAAGCTGAAACTGACGTAAAATGATAAATATTTGGTGGCTAAATGATTACCCAGTAATTAGAGTTAGAGAGCTGGCAATTAAAATCGAATGAAGTACCAATATAAAGTGTTCTTCTTATTTATTCTTCTCTCGACTCACTGTTCATCCTCTCTTCATTTAAGGGACCTCAAGGACCACAGGGACCCGTCGGTTTCCCCGGACCTAAAGGACCCAATGTAAGCAGACTGTCTAGGACACAACAAGCCCATGTTGACACTTTCCATATAAGCTTTTCAAATATTAATACACACTTACGGCCCGATGTCTTCATCTTTATGAACTGTGTCTACCTGTTCATCCCCAGGGCCCACCAGGAAAAGATGGGCTGCCCGGTCATCCTGGACAGAGAGGAGAAACGGTGAGTGGGTAGTCTCGTCCATGAATGCTTTGTGTCGTGCCATATGACCCTGAACATCATGCATCAGCGCCCACTCACTCACCACTCAGGCTCTCAGATAGGTTATAGAAAAAAATAAGTGAAGGAAAAGGATAACTGAAATAGCATACAAATTGTGTTGTTAGTGTGAAAGGAAAACAGCCGTAACACAAGAACTGCAACGCAGCTGTAACATGTCAGTGACCACTTACTTCAATAATAATGATTATTTAATCACTGATCACCCCCAGTCATCAGGGCTTTGGATGATATCCACTCACCGTATACATGATTCTATACTGATCCGTTGCCATAGAAATAGATGTAATAAGATGTTTTTTTATGCATCTCTTTAGTTGCAAGACTAAAACTTCCTGCATTCTCAGAGCAAAATCATATTTTGTTTTACATGTGCTTTATTTCAGTGACAATAAAATTGGAGTGAATTTAATTAACACTCTAAATGTTTGGTGTTCTTTCTAAGATATTTTGACTATTATTCATCCCTGAAATGAAATATTAGCCAACAGGTTGAGAATACTTAACAATACAAATAAACTTGTTTGTTTATGATGTAAATAGTTTGTCGGTAGGTGTTGATTACATGAGAACTTTAGTTATTTTGTGGGTTCAGATATTCTATTTAAAGTATATATACATAATATATAATAAAAAATATAGTATGAAGTATTTTTATAGATTAGACTATCCAACAGTATATTAAATTCACCTCCACCTTGACCAGCTACATCAAAATGCAAACACATTCATTCATTAATAGCTACAATCCAATAGTATAATCAATCTATATAACAGAGGGGCCATCCTGATGCATGATGAGTACTTATACTTTTATACTTTTGCTGATAATACTTACTTTGAGTAAGTAGTGCTACTTCCACCGCTGAAAGAAAAATGCCTGACACAAGTGAAACGTTTTGGATGCAAAATGATCTTTCTTGCCTTAAGAAGTCATTCCTACAGGATGATTATGAGAAAAAATGAGCTATATATGTACAGTATTTATAGTTAAGATACTTACTTATTGTTTTTAAGAAGATGTGAAAACCAGGATTACATTAGTGAGAACAAAAGGTGTCAGCAGTCAAGCATATAAAGAGTTATGATTCGTAGATCCTACTGATTTTCTGTAAGGCTCAGACCTTTCACAGCAGACAGACAGACAGTATACTTCTGTATATAACACTGCCTGTGCACAGTCGACTTATCTCTGTTGTCCCCTACAGGGCTTCCAAGGAAAGACTGGACCACCAGGACCTGGAGGTGTGGTTGGACCACAGGTAGATATATATACAGCATGAGTACACTGCTCCCCCTCACTTATCCTGTAACAACAGCTGAGTCCTGAAAAACAACACCAATATGCACGAATGTAATCAAGATGCATCAAATTGTCTTAAAAATAATTTTGTATGCCTTCAGTGAGATTTCTTGTCTTTCCAAAGTAATGAAGCAGAGGCTGAGGGTAAATTATTCCATCTCATTAAGACTTCTATTTACACAAAGTGTGTGAGAAATCCTAAACATCTCAAGTACCACGACTGTATCAATAACATATCTGCTTTAGGACACAGGTGAAGACATTTTTATAGCACCCTGTCCTTAATCTGTCTCTTGTTGTCCCTGACAGGGACCAACTGGAGAGACGGGACCCAGCGGAGAGCGAGGACACCCTGGTTCTCCTGGTCCACCTGGTGAGCAAGGTCTACCTGGAGCTGCTGGAAAAGAGGGTGGAAAGGTAAATGAACATGTCCTGTATGCTACACCTGCCTTAAGTAATAAATGAATGTAGCATTTATGCAAAAAGAAGATCACCTCTACTCCTACACCTGAACCATTTTATTATAACAGATTTATTCTAATATTAAAAATATAAAACTACTTTTAGTTTTGATCAAACGTGCATGTTAACCTCTAGTTCAAGATACAACTGCAGCGTCTGAAGTGTTTATTGAAATGTAGTCTATGTTATTGTTCTTTTAACAACTCACATCTGAATAAGAAATCCTCTCATTGTAACAAAGCTGCACTCTTATTGTCCAGTGAAAGGGTTCAAAAGATTCAAACTTGAACACATTTTTGTAGAGGAACTGAACAGGATGTCTCACTGCAGTCTGAAATAATGGTCAGGCAGTGTTTCGGAAAATTGAGGTACACTGCTGGAACAATTAAAAAACAGACGTGGTGCCTTTTTTTTTTAAATATTCGGTGTATTCTAGTCTTCATCATTCCTTTGATTGTTGTTTGTTAAAAATTGGCACGTCTCTCCTTCTGTGCCTTCACTTCTTAATCACTTGCTGCTGTTCCCACATAATAAGGTATAATTCCAGCTTTTATCAAACAGATCAATCACTTTAATTGTTTTTCTCTGACTTTCCCCTGCCATTCTCACAGATTCCACTCTCCTCATTGTTTTTCAGCCAAAGCAATTTTGTGTTTAATGACTACCTCACGGTATATCAGATGTCAGTTAAGTGAATGTTATTTGTCCTCCCCCTGTAGGGTGATCCAGGTTCTCAGGGTCCTGGTGGCAAGTCAGGACCTGCCGGCCTGAGAGGCTTCCAGGGGACAAGAGGTCTTCCAGGAGCCATGGTAACGCGCAGACCAGACTACACATTGACACACTCATGTGAAGTGTGTCATCCCACATCCCGAGCACACACCCGGTTCAATTTAGCTCCAAACTCCAATTACCAGACTAACTACCTGCTGTTAAACCAAATGTCAGGCTTGGCAGTGAATCTGATTGAAAGGTGCAGAAGTGGCTTACAAAAAGTAACAGAGAGGAGCGAGCCAAACACAATATTGACATGTTTCATTATCATTAATCTCAGCAAGGTTGAAGAAGGTTGTGATCCGTTGGCCTTTGCAAAACATTTTAACTAGAGAAATGTCTGTAATCAGCTACAGCTCGTGCATTTTAGAGGCATTTAATTCCATGTTTAGAGCTGCACTAGTCGCAGACGTTTTCTATGAGGAATTTCCTGCCTTATTTTTGATCGCAGGATGAGTTTGTGACTTTGTGAGTACACCTCATGCCGAGCCTGCTGAGTAACCTGTATTAATTCTCAAAATAAGTGGTCGCGGGTGAGAAAAAGTTCAAGGTGAAAGCGGATGGCTGTTAGAGGCTGACTGAAGATCAGCTTGAGGTACTGAGGCTGAAGCTCATTTCAAGGCTGACCATTAAGAGAGCACACGACAGCACTGCCCAGACTTATTACCACCGTTATGTTTGTCCCATGTGTGCAGAGGGATGGCTTTCCCTTCATAATGGCAGCACACACACACATACACACACACACTACACAAGCTCCCACTCTCTCTTAAAGTGATGGCATCTAATAACACACGAACGCAAACATACATGATGATAGGCACCCGTTGTATGAGCAGGAGCACGGAAGTAAATCTCTGTTTGCTGATAGAGTGGAGCTACATTTTGTAAGCACACACACACAAATCGTTTAGTCTTCTCATTTCGACAGACATAGAGAGATACACACATACACACACACTCTTCCTCCCATCCTTCAGTCTTTGAGGAAAGGCACAGTGGCAATATATGAGCCAATAAATAACTTTTTGTGTGTCCGGCAAAGAAAGATCCTTCCAGCCCACTAATGCACCGTGGTGAAATGTGGAAGCCGGAGAGCTGGAGAGCCTGCTTGGCAGCGTCTGCTCCTGCTGGCTCTGTCGGAGCCTGTAAATTAGTTATTATAATGAAAGTCTTTACTGCCTCTGGTGAACTGTGTTTTCCATATGCAATCTCAGCCTCCTGGTGCTATGATTCAGCAGCACGGGTGCGGCCATCCAAAGGCCTGGATCTTGAGGAGATGATGGAGGTCCAAAGATAGATGGACTTTACCTGAACTTACGGCTTCAGGACCCCGTCATCTCTTTTTCATCTGCTCTGAAGCTCATTAAATGACTCCTCTTGCATTAGTAATATAAATACGCCTACAGATTATTGGCTATATCATATTTTATTAAGTAATCACCCATTTTTCTTTAGAGGAGTTGAACTACAGCCTAAGTAAATGTTTTAAAATGTTAGTATTTCACTTGTGAGTATTTCTGTGCTGCATTGTTAAATCATAATTATATGATTTCCTTAGCTGAGTTTGTTGAATTTATACAAACCAATCGACTAAACTCCTGCCTACCAAGCTTATTAACAGAATGCATCCAGTATTATCTGACTGCTTGAAGGGTTGGTTCAAACAATTTACCCCAAATATGTCTGCCTCTGGGATTTCTTCCATTATCCCAGTACAGTGTATGTGTATAGACATTTCTTTTGCTCACATCACTGAATCAGTGATATTTCAGCAGCAACAACTTTAAGTTACTTCCCTCTGGATAATCCACAGAGCTCATTGTGAACATTGTGTCTATTCCTGTGGTAGAAAGTAATTCTGCACTGTTTTCATCAACCAGAAACACAATCTCATTCATCTCTTTTGTACTGAGGTGACAGCAGAAATCCTCTACACTTATATTTCAAAACCCGAGCAAACCAAACCATCTGCGAGGTTATGCACTGCTGGAAGTGAATGTAAATATGTGTTTTTTTGTATTTTGGGTGAACTGACCCTTTAATAACCTGTCGCCTCAGTACAGTGCAGGCTGATAACATGGCGATCGTGAGCACAAAGTAAAAGAAGGCACATATTTAGCCTTTGCTTTCATGTAAATAAGTCTAGCTTAGTCGTTTAGAAAGCTTTACTTACCAGGTATTTGGATTAATGATAACATTATCACTTAAATTGCTAAAAGATATATTCACAAATTGCCAGTTACTGTATGCCTTTCTGGATCTAAGCCCGCAATACAAACACATATACTCATATCTACACACATACACACACACTGTAACATTTAAAGGCCCATTTGACAGCTGCGATTACCGCTCTTTGAATGTCATTGAGTGGCGGCCCGCGGTAAACGAGATCTAACCCTCTCCTGTCCTCTGCTTTCAGGGTCCAGGTGGCTTAAAGGGAGGAGAAGGGCCTCAGGGCCCCCCCGGCCCCATCGTAAGTAGTCCGTTACTATGGTTACCTCCTCTCTCCTGCCACAGAGATTGCAGTGAAAAGTGACTTGTGCTTTTTTGGAGAATGAAAATGCACATGCTGCGCGGAGCTCCGTTCTCCAGTGTAATGCAAACTGCAAGAGTGTTAGAGTCGAGCAGGGCGGCGTGATTGAAATCGATACTACAGTAGTTAAAAAGGATGTTCAGTATGAATATAGATTGCATTATTAAATGTAAAAAGTCATATTTTAAATTTGATTTCTTTGTTTAGTTAGTTAAATTTCTTCTACCTGTTTCTTTTAAAGTGGAGAATACTCAGGCTCGATCTTATATTAGAATGTGTGAAGAGATGTAAGATACACAATAAGCAGGACTATGGTCACAGTTATTAATTTCTACCTGTGAATCACCTCTCATACTGATATTAATCGTGTTTTGTTCTTCTATTATATTGCTCTGGGGAGGATAAACATTTCACTTTTATGAAGATTAATTTTTAAAATCAGAGACGAATGAATGATGAATTTGTTGATTAAAAAAAAAAAAAAAAAAAAATTAGCTCCTTGATTTATAGAACAGCTAAGAGATATTTTCAGGTATACAATTAGGTGCACAAAAACATTACTTTCAAGCACGGCCGAATCATTGCTTAATCACCTAACTGAACAACAACTCAGTAACTTGTTTGGTCAGACATGTTTTCCTCTCACATTTGGTAGTTACTATGGCAACTCTTGTTGCAAAGATGGAGGAAGTTTGTGTCTCGTTTGCACCCTTTTTATTTTTCAGAGAAACTTTTCAAAAAACAACAACTGATAATCAGACTTAATACACTTGGGATGTTTTTCTCTGTGATTACGGGTACTTAATGTTGCATCTTCTGCATCACTGATTCAGCCTTAATCTCAGTAAAGGATGTCCTCTTAGATACTATATGCATTCATACACTGTGCGCTCACATAGTTTAGAGCGATGAAAAGGAGCAGGAGTGGCAGGATAATCCATAAATAAGTGGGCCACTTTTTTCCTGCCTTTGTCTCTGAGCCCCTCAGTTAGCGATATATGCAATAAAAAGCCTCGGGAGCTCCGGTGGTGAATCTGTACAGAAAGCTGACTGACAGGCAGCTTTGAACTGTCTGACATTTTGTTCAAGCGTTAAACGCAGGCTCCCGATAATTGCCCCTGTTCGCCAGCGACAGAGCAACACCGGATTAGATGACAGCGGATATGCAGAGCACGGATGAAAAGATGATGAAAGCGAGAAGAGGGGCGTTCTCTGAATGAGTGAAACCATTTCCACTGTGAAATGAGATAGTTTTCTTAAATTGGCTTGAAAGTAAGCCATTGGCTGAAAACATGTGATAGACTGTTTTGGTAGTGTTTGAAAAACTCCTTGAAAA
Source organism: Argyrosomus regius (assembly GCA_946959425.1). NCBI lineage: Eukaryota > Metazoa > Chordata > Actinopteri > Sciaenidae > Argyrosomus > Argyrosomus regius. Next base: position 21,118,906 of record OX336892.1, on the reverse strand, counting down.
AAGAGGCCGGCGTGCAGTGCCCACGCACACAAGAGATCTGATATTTTCCTCCATCGATTTCCTGCCAGAGATTGAGCTGCTGTGGGAAAGTCTGAGTGGTGTGTGTGCGCGTGTGCATGTGTGTGCGTGTGTGTGTGCTATTTCATCTTTTTAGAAGGTTTGTGTGTGTTGTGTGAGACATACCAAGAAAGAAAAGGAACCGAAAAAAAATTAATGTGACAAGTTGAGTCACAAACTTTGGATGTGTTGCTGCATGTTGTTATGTCACAGTTTTGAGTTGTAGCCAGAGAATCACAACATGTGTGAGAGAAGAAAAACAAAACATGAAATGAGATGGAGGGAAGACGAAAGAAAGAAAGAAAGTTATGTGACTCAAAGAAACCTGTGTGTGTGTGTGTGTGTCAGATTGTGTGTCCTGGCGGTCAGGTTGGCAGCCTGGGGATGACAGTTTGGAGCTGTGTGTGTGTGTGTGTGTGTGTGTCGTGAAATGGGCCAGACATATGAGTGCCAGGTGGCAGCTCACATCAGCAGCCAGAGTGTGTGTGTGTGTGTGTGTGTGCGTGCATCAGGGGCGAATCTCTGCCTTGTACACACACACATATTTCATTTGAACGCAGCCCGGGTTAGGAAGATGCCGTAATGACCTGTTGATCAAAGATGTAGTTTATGTGATTCGAGTCATCTACACGGTGATGAGCACCCACCTGGGAGTAATGAAGAGCAAGGTAATAAGACTCACTGCTGTCTGAAAGGATGGCAAGACCTCCCATAAGGCCTTGACAGAAGGAAGCAGCTGAATCACTTTAGTTGGATAAGACGTCCGTTCATCAGCGCAGCTTTGAGACTGACAGCAGGGTCAATATACTTTTATTATTGTTCGTAGTTATGATGTCTTCTTATTGTTACAGCTCCTTACAGCAATGAAATACATAAATAATCAAATAAAAATGTTATATTTTATTGTATGCTTGCAAAAGGACCATTTACTCTTCAGTGAATGATGTCTTCTGTAGCGTGTGCGGGCACATGAAATGATTTCTTTTATTTTGAATATGGGTATTGTACTGCGAAAATTGAAAAACAACCGAAAACAATGAGGCTCATTCATTCTGACATATTTAAGTAGCTGTACATTATAATGGACGTGCTCTGTGCAAAAGGTAGTTCTTGAAAATGTCCTTAATTTTGACAGCCTTTCTATGGAAGTGAAACCAACTTCTCTAGTTAGCTACCACATAACGCAGCGATGACTGATGGGTCTTTGTTCTTTGGTGACAGGGTTCTCCTGGAGAGAGAGGTGCCGCTGGTCCTGGAGGTCCCATTGGTCTGACAGGGCGTAATGGTCCCCAAGGACCACCCGGCCCTGCTGGAGAAAAGGGAGGCCCTGTGAGTATTTGTGTCAAACTCTCACTCAGTCAAACATTTCTTTTAACACTGCAACGTCTGAGCAAAATGTTGATACACGTTTTTAGGGAGAGAAAGGTCCCATGGGTCCTGCTGGCCGTGATGGCATTCAAGGTCCCGTTGGTCTTCCTGGTCCGGCCGGTCCTCAGGGTCCCCCCGGAGAGGACGGTGACAAGGTGGAGTATAAATGTGATAAATGCTAACTGCAGTAACCGTTGATTTAAATGTCAACCTCAGAGAATTAGGTATGTTTTAAACAAAAGTACATAAACAAATGTTTTTTGTTTTTTTTCAGTCATTCTGTTTAGCCTCAAGACTACAATGACAGAAACTATTATGAATTCAATTAAAAATTCATTTTCAATTTTAAATATCTGTATTTTCTCTCAAGGACAAGTCTGGTGCCGCTTGGAAAAACACAAAGGATAAATGTACTGTTCATACAACAGCAGCAAAAAAACATCACAAATAAGTAACAAGAAGCATACTGTGCCTACAGCAGCAACACGCACACTATAAACAGTAATAGGAAACTTCAAGTTTACAGAGTGCAATAAGTCAGATATTTACATTCAGTAAACCGAGCACACGCTTGGAAGCATTAAAACGTTTCACAAGCAGATAAACAAACCGAAATAGCCAACGCTTAATTGTTCAGCCTCAGGCTATCAAATCCCACATCCACAGTTGATCCTGAGATCTGCGTCTTTACATTTGCAACCATCATGCCTCTCTCTGATCATCCAAGTCACGTCTTCCATCACCCCATTTTGTCAATCACGGTGCCAGTGGGGTTAGACAGGGAGCCAATCAATTAATTGCAAACACTCGCCCAAGGTCTTTGTGGGCCAATCAAATTAGAATCTCTTGAGAAATATTTACTGCTCGATCGTGGTAAAGGTGACACTTAAAGATATTGAACTGACAAAACATGAGAGGCAAGAGCCTTTTAAGATGGAGAGGAGAGATGTGAGCTCTGCTGTTTATATTGCACCACAGGGAGAAGTTGGCGGACCTGGACAGAAGGGAAGCAAAGGAGACAAGGGTGAACTTGTGAGTCTTTCTCTCTCTCTCTCTCTCTCTCTGCTCTTTTTCTTTGGCCCTGAGTTCTGAATGGTAATCCCTACTAACTGAACAAAGAACACCAATTTCATCTGCTGAATTCTCATATGAGTCGAATAAACCAAAGAACACAGATTACTTGGCAATGACTCATCGGAGGTTATCTTGCCCCAAACAGTCTGCAGGACATAAAATATTAACTCAAGTGCTGCTATGTTTTCTAAACGGTTACTAAGTTTCCAATGAAAATATCAGTGTGCTTTGTACTCACCTCAAACATTTTTTTCAATTGAGTTTGGTTTAATCATCATAAGCATCACTTCAGATAAATTTAATATGATAATATATTTCCCTTTCTATGAGGACAAAAACAACTCCAGCATGCTGTTTTTTTCCACTGATCTCCAGGACGAGTAGTCGTAGTTGCATCTAATGTTTTTTAATATTTTTTAGGGTCCACCAGGCCCAAGCGGTCTTCAGGGTGTGGTCGGAGCTCCTGGACCAGCTGTGAGTATCTCCATCTAATCAACCTTTTATTATGCACTCTCATTTCACGTTTGTGAGTGCATTGTACATTTGTTGTGAATTTTTCAACATTTCAGATGCTGTGTGTTGTTCTCTTAATGGTACACTATGCTTAGCATGGTTGGGATTTAGGGTCGGAACAATAAAATGACAAATTAAGTTTGAAATATTTACTCCAATTCAAGGTTGCATGAGGACTGTGATGCTAATGATTCAAAACAGGAATTGGATTTGCCTGTGGGCAGAGCTTTTTAACTAGTTGTCTTCAGACCTGTAGTGTTATCACAAATTGACAGAACCGTATCTCCTCCTGCAGGACTAGACCCTGTTATTTCCTCGTTTCCAACTATGTTCCGCCCAGAGCAATATGTACTCTGTGCAGGGTTTTATTTTTACTTTACCATCTCTGGCTTACGGTGTGATAAACAGTTAAATGAGTTGTGTTTAGATAAATTGGAAAACTGAATACTTGGCTCTTAATGGTGCAAATTTAGAGACCAACAAGGTAGCCTGATTTTAAAAAAAATCTTATTCCCCGCATGGGAAGAAATTAAGTGCTGTTCCAGCCAGGACAAGGATACATTATGCAACCGGTATTACTTTTTACTGTCACCTCTGCAGTCCAAAAACCTTTGGCTGCAATCCCCATCTTCTTTATCAGTGTGGTGTTACACAAATTTCATTTTAATCACGACTTTTACTTGAGGCATCATATTAATATAAACGCCACCCCACAAAGAGTTTGGTCATCACAGTTGTTAACAGCGTGTACATTAGTAAAAAAAGTTTTTAAGCACTCCAGTCATCAATTACTTTGTAGTTACTAGTTTGGTATTTCTTTGCGGTTCTCACGCATGATTAAACATGGCGACTTTCCAGTCACAAAGCAGTCTCACAAATCACAACGAAACACCAGTCCGTCAATCATTTCCATGTATTACCTCACATGGCACTGAAAATACTGTCTTGCATGCAGCAGAACATCCTCTACTCATCCATCTCATTAACACAACAGGAACAGTCCTGTTTCTACAATAGCTGATGGCCCAAGGGCAACTAACAGCTCATTGCTGTAAATTATCAGGCCTTAACAACCATTCTAGCAAAAACTCAGCATCTGCAGGACTCTGTGGGGGCTACAATAGACCTGGTGAGACGGATTGCCGCGAGCAGGTAGTGCACCCAAGCTGAATAACAAATTATTTAACAGTTGTTTGTCCTGGTGAGTCAGTCTGCTCATGCGTATTCATATCTTCATAACTGAGACCTGACTCGCGCTGTGTAGTTTCAACGTTATGTGCACTTCTTATTATTGCCGGTCCTAATGCTGTTATCAATTTTGACTACGTCTCCGTCTACCTCACCTCTCAATCCAGACATAATGTGGGACTTGTAGGGAAAATAAATGATCCAATTCCATTTTCAGCTAAGGCTTAACAAGCTTTACAACAGCTCAGTCGCCGGTATTGTCTTCGGGATGTAAGGTGAAGCATCATCTAATAAAAAAAACATAGATGTTGTACAAAAACAAGAGTTTGGCATGAGGAAGCACAATGATGTAAATACTTTTAACATAACACAAGTTAACAGACTTGTTTTGGCCTCTCAAGCTTTATTTTTGATAGAGACAGCTGAAGAGTGACAGGAATGTGGGGAGAGAGAGATGGGGAATGACATGCAGCAAAGGGCCGCAGGTCAGATTCGAACCCTGCGCCACTGCTGAGCCTTCGTACATGGGGCGGATGCTCTACCAACTGAGCTAATCGACACCCCAGACTGATTTGTTTTATGGACAGTCTGAACATATATTAAGTTAGATGAGTCAGGTGAGTCATAAATGACACCTGCTGCAGCGTGTGCGCGCTGCCTCCAAGCCCGAGCATCTATTATACCCACAGGTACGATACAAATGGCTGTGCTGAATCATATCTAGTTCAGTTATCAAAATTATTGTCAGCAACACTTTTAGACAAACTCATACAAAAGTTAACAGCTGGTGGAAGTTTTAATACGAGAAATTATGTATTGACTTTTGTTGATTAAAGCTCCTAAGAAAGCATTTTTCTAATTAGAACTTTAGCGTCTGTTGAATACACACAAATTTTGCAGTTCCTTCTCTGTAGCAGCTGTCATTCAGAAAATTTCAGAATATCATTTGTCCATTCTGGAAAATATACTTTTACTGCACTTATCCTGGCTTACACATTGTCTGCACAGAGACGGAGGTCATTCACTCCAGTGGAGGATGAATGACAAACAGTCTCAGAGTAGCGCCCCCTTGCAGCTGTTTGATCTGCTTTCCAAAGTTCGTGTTGAAACTGAATCGCCTGTACAGGCGTGAGTAAGAATATTTTGGCATTATTTAGTCAAAAGAAAGCTATTTTAACTTGGTTTCATTTGTACTCAAGATGTTGACTATGAAAATGATTTGGATGATTAAAACATAATTGTAATTCATCACCACCCTGCAGCTCTGCAGCCACACACATTTCTGATTCTGATCTGCCAGAGGAGCTGTTGGGTTCTGTCAGATTTGTGACTTAAGTTAAATTGAGTCCACCTTGTCTCCGGCTCTTGAGTTCAAAGCCGTACTCACGCTACCTGTAATCACCTAACATTTCCTTCTAAGTTGCTCTGCATTCACTACCAGCGCCCAAGGCTGCCTACGTGTCCCAGGGCTCAGCGAGAGCTCCACAAGCACTTTCAAGTGCTGACACTCGTTTGAACTGAAAACTCCCAGTTTGTCAGCACTTCACTCCTTCCCTGTAGTCTCCCCCTTTTCTATCCTCTGTAGTCCTGTGCACCTCTGACTGCACAGATGAAGTCAGCATCTTTCACACACCCACTCTACCATAACCCTGTGGCTATACTGCACTGTATCCTGCACTCCCTGATGAGGAGCTTTGGTAATCTGGCTGCTGTTTCCCCAGGTAGCCCAGCAGCACCACGGTTAGAACTGTTGCCTCACCCTTATATTTTTTTATTTTGCGTTTGCATTTTCCTCCGAATGCTCTTCCCCACTCAAAAGATTTGAAGGTTGACTCTAAACTCAACATGGCATGCAAGCGTAAATGTCTGCTTATGCGATAGCCCTGAGCTAGACTGTTGAGCTGTTCAGGGTGCATGCTGGGAAACTCTCCAGCCTCCCAATGACCATGAGGAAGAATATGCAGGTGTGTATAGAATTGATGGATGGATGAAACTGCCATAAAATGACCTTCAGAACAGGCATTAAGGTAACTGTCTGTCCTAATCTGTGTTTGGATGCGGACATCAACCCCCTCTCTACCACGTGAGCTTGGATATAATCCATAACTTTGAAAAGGATTAGGAAGGCAAAGAAATACTGCGTAGAAAAAGAAAGCTGTTGATTTAACGAACTTTGTCCTCGTTACAGGGCAGTGATGGTGAGTCTGGACCCAGAGGACAGCAGGGTATGTTTGGCCAGAAAGGAGATGAAGGACCCAGAGGATTCCCTGGTCTACCAGGACCCATCGGACTTCAGGTAAGTCCACGTCAAACATACATATTGATTCTATTTCTCTCATTCTCTGAACACATGACAACCAGATCACGTTGAACGCAGCCTAGTAGGTATGCACATCGCTCTTCCTCTGCCAGAGCAGAATGAGTTCCTCCACAGCCTTTAAACCGACAGCATTTCATCTCTCCTTACATCATTTACATTACATTAAAACCGGGCATAATTTATTAATGCAGCCACAGCTTTTAATAACACTTTGTATTGCTCCTGGGCAAATAATGCTTTTTTTTTTTTCTTCTTCCCCTCAAGGACTTCCCTTAGCATAGACAGTCCTAAAAATCCATCACCATTGCTAACAGTTTGCATTTGGCATTTTGCCGCGGTGTTAATGGTGGAAGGGAGGCTGCCGTTGGTTTTTCCACTCAGACTACATCATTATCATGCAGCAAACCGCGTCCCTGCAGTGCTCCCAGGCCCAAATAAGAGACCAGCTGCTGTGGTAGCCTGTATTTGATCAGATATTTTAATCAATATAGAGCACAAATTCATTTATCTTTTGCAAATATGTCTCATTATAGACATATTACAACACACACACAGCGTTTCGTTCCTAGATTATTTAGAGTGAATGGTGCCTGAAGCAGGTAGGGAGGCAGGGTTTTGTTCAAGGATGCTTTTGATACGAGGCTGGACACATGTTTGTCTTACATCAAACAAGTGACCCTGCAGTGTCTAGACATCAGTACACCATGCCTACACAAACGTGGACTACGTATATAAAAGGCTGTGGAGAAGAGTGATGCTTGAGGCCTTTTATCAATAAGTGACGCACAGCTTTATTTTCCCCTTAAGCGCACATTGATCTGTGGCTATTTATCTTATTTTTAATGGTAGTAGATCAGTGGTTCATAGAAAGTGTTTTTCTTGGAATCATGCAGCCACTGTCAGTATTAAACCGATGTTTTGTAACTTTTCAGAGAAGAAATAAGCTGTTCTTTCTCTTTCAAATGAAACATTGAAACAGTAACTCTTACGCTGTTTTTTTATCATCTTGTGACTGTCACTTGTGCGCACAGTTTTTGTCGTTCAGCAAAAACTTTGTAGAAACTAACTGAACAGTATATTCTGTTTGCTTTCACCAGATCTTTGGTGTAAAGAAAAGTTGTCCCGTGAAGATATAATACTAAGATTACTGCTGCCCCTCTCTGATTTGCGATATCCAGCTCCATTTTCCTCAAAAACCGCAACAGATTGAAAGAAGAGCAAAACGGCAAGGATTTGCCTCATTTAAGCTGATGAGCTGAAGTTGAAGAAACTTCCATTGGTGGCAATGAATAAAGAAACGGGACATTTTATAATATCTCAAAGTCAATTATCCAAGGACTCACTGAGGATGAAATTAGAGCGAAGCCCTGCTGGTCAATAGGGCCAGATAACGTTGTTATTAAGTGCAATTGGCTTTTAATTGGGCATAATGCACTCCATCTCCACTCTTTTAATTATGTTTGGCTAAGCTGTCCCTCAATAGATGGCAGCAGCCACTGCGAGCTCAGCTCTTCAATGCAATTATCTGTAGCATTAATGATTTTTGACTGCGGGGGAATGAATGGCTTCGCAGTTTGAAAGGTTTCCATCATTTGAGTCTGTGTTTGCCGTGGCATATCGGAGTCCTTTTGAATTTTTCAGACCAAAGGGTTAAGATGTGGAAGTAGAGGACAGCAAATATCAGATTTGATTACACTAGAGTGTCCTTATAGTTCAAGACTAGTGTGGGAAATAGTTGGAAATGCCAGATCATGTGTGAACGTTTATTGATTTGCTCTGATGTGTGTGTGAGTGTTCATTTTACGCACATTCCACCTCCTCTTACAAGCCCTTTAATCCGTTATATTTAACAAAGCTTAATGAGTCCAGCATTAATCAGGATGCCATCACATCCAAACATTATACACAAAATAAGTTGATGCTTTATTTATTTTTCCATTTTCACTAACCCCATTCTTTATTACCAGTCAGAATCTCTTATAAATTAGCTTTCTCTGCCGTCGCACAGGTACAGTAAATCAACAGAATGGACTCAAACTACACATATGTGAACTCAATGATCGATACTCACGTCACTCTGATTTTACAACAACTTATCATTACCGCTGCTTTCCACCCACCTATTGATTATGCATGCTCCATCATCGGAGCTTAACTAGCACAACAAATAATAACAGCAATTATGCATACAGACAATAAGCCACAAAAGTGAGTGGGAGCTCCTTCATTTTCAGTGAAGATACAGTACGCCGTCCTGAGTTCTATTCAAACTGTTTTAGTCAAACATGATTGAATTCCGAAACTGGATAATAAGAAACGCCTGCACTGTCCCCTTTGTTTCCACTTTCCACTGGACATAGATGGATGGAGCTCCCACCCTGTAATTTACACAGGCTGATTATACCCAAGACTCCCATACCCTTTAATTACTCTAAGTGTCCTTTTTGACTAATTGTGTGTTTACACTCAGGGGTTCTGCTTGTATTAATGCATTCTCCATCTCACTGCATCCTAAAGCATCATCTTAAAGTGCCTGTTAATGAGCAGCAAAAAAATGTATTTATGCTCCTGTCTGTGGATTTCATTTCAGCGCGCAGTTTTGTCTCAGGTGCTGCCTCACATGACCTTTTTCTTTGTCCTGAAGAATATCTGTCTTCTTTGCAGGGTTTGCCCGGCCCCCCTGGTGAGAAAGGAGAGAATGGAGACGTCGGAGCGATGGTGAGTGTAGCTCTTTCTGTGACTTCTCTCTGTTGCAGCGCTTCACATTGTTTTCACGTACAGCCCAGCGAGGTGGGAAATTGCGTTGATTGTTCTGAAGTTTTGGCTGGTGGCTGAGTTTGGCAACTCCGACCAGTTACTTGACAGATGTTTCTGAAGTCTGTGAAAGATACGGTGGTGAGAACTTTGTGCGCTCTTCTCAGTTTTCATCTACCGTTCATTAATTCTTCAGTCGTAGCTTAAAAATACAAAAGAACACGAAAAGTATTGTGTACACACTTTGTACTGGAGGATTGATTTTCTGATAGACCATCACACTGACTCTCCAGTGCAACAAATAGAGACCCGTGTCGATTTTTGGGATCTTGGCTTTGGTACACAAGAGCACACAGCAGATATCGGAGTATCTGAGTACTGCTCACTGTGTAACACACAGGCTTAGTGGTCAGTCACAACCTCCTTTTCTATAATACAACAGGTGTCATCAAGCAAAACAACACAACAGTGTGAAGTCTGACATTATTTCAAAAAGAAGATATAATACCATAAAACACTCTCTTCTTCACCTATGTCTCGATTTTGTTGCCATCTTAAGTCTTTATTTTGCTGCATCAAAACAAACTCCTTGCACACATATATTAGTGATTTTAATTCAAGTTCTGTACCCATCAATATCAACATTACAGCACCATGTGACTATTTTGTTAGGGCATACATTTAGTTTGTCTCCTGCAACATTAAAGCCACATTTGGCACTACTCTAAACTAAATACAACTTTTATTTTTGCTGACAGGGTCCACCTGGTCCTCCTGGCCCCAGAGGTCCTCAAGGTTCCAGCGGAGCCAATGTAAGTTTGATTTCTTCTTTCTGACAAGGCTTCAGTCACGCTCCATAAAATTACATTTTTAAAAAAAAAAACACACACACACACACATTTCTCTCTTATGATTCTCACTTTTTTTTTGGATAATCCCTAAATATCCTCATTCTGATTCATCACAGGGTGCACAAGGCCCTCCCGGTGGTATCGGTGCGATGGGAGGTGTTGGTGAGAAGGTAAGAACAAACATATGTCTCCATGTGCCTCAAAATAAATGCATTCTCCTGAGGGGAGCTGCCATTTTTACCACCGTGTAATGCGTGAAAAGTTTTGCATGTTTGATATCAAAGTCACAAAGTAAAAGCACTGAGTTGGCAGCCAGTACACAAGTTAGTCGACTGATAACTGTATCTGGAGTGTGATAATCTACATTTACACGCATTAATCCACATTTTCACTGTGTTATAACAGGGAGAAACCGGTGAAGCTGGCAACCCGGGATCACCTGGAGAGCCTGGTATTGGAGTAAGTACATTGTCATGTTAAAGTACACCTCATCTCATTTCAGATGATAATTTCCTACTTTAAAAAACTAGAGAATCGACCTGTATACATGTGTAAACAGCATTTAAAATGCACGGCAAGTAGCACAACAACCAATCCAGCTTTACGGCCCTGTGTGTGTACAATTCATCCCATATGTAATTGTGACTGTTTAATCAACCAGCCTGTGAATACGACTGAAGATAATTAAGTTATGTTTATTATTTGACACTTCCGCTGTTGGGGCTGTTCACCCTCCGAGTATATTACCTTCATATTACTGTAGGCTGATGTGTAGCAATGCTACTGTAGCAACCTGAGGGCTTTTCAGCAGATAATTAGCTCAGCTACATTTGGACACCTCCACTGTCGGCGGTGTCATTAATCTAACCTCCCGTACGAGGTTATTATTAGAAGCAAAAGTCAGAACACCCCTTGAGTTATTTTGTGTGGGGAAAAAAAAAAAGCATCACAATAGCATGGAGTTCTTCCACAATATAATTTTCTTGTTTAATGTCTCTGAAATTAGTGGTAAATGACAAGAAGAACCTATTTAATAGTGATTTACACAGGCATCGCCTGCATCAATCCATATAATATGCACAACATCAGCTTCACAACGCAGTATACTGCAAAAGTGCCTCTGCGTTAGGCATAAATCATGATAAAGTATCCACAGTAGGCATCCTGATCTTGAATATCTCACATCAGAGCAGTGCCATTAGTTCACACTAAGCAGTAGACATCGGTTGTGCAGACCAGGGAGGCCTCACCTGAGTAATGAGTATGGGCTCAGTCAGCCTCCCCGAGTCCATCAGGTTGTATTGACGTATCCGTCTGCTGCCGCGGATCTGTTTACAGTGACAGATAGAGCCAGTGTTGCACGTCACATCGAGGTCAATTTCAAAGGTGCCATGCTGGCATCGACTAGAGAAGCGCTCTGCTCTAATGGGCCAACTAACGATTCCGGGCTTGTAATTATGCTCCAACTGCTGCTGTGAGTCATAGCCAAGACTTTAAGACACTGTTGCTGCTGTTACTAGAGCAAAAAATTATATTGTAATGATAAGACTATTTAGTGTGATTTTAAAATGAGTCTAATCTGGAGAAAATGACGTGAAAAGTTCATGTTAAGCTTCATTTTGGTGTCTTTTTTTCAGCTATAGGAGCTCCTGGAGCCAGTGTTGGTGCATGTTTTATTCCAGTTGTAGTAAAAGATTTGATAACACACAGGTCTCGTCTTATTTAACATGCTGTCGTCAATAAATTTAGACTCTCGTGGTCTTCACTTTGACAAGCCTGTGATTTGTTTTCCTCAGGGCCCCAGAGGAGAGACTGGTGAGAAGGGAGAGACTGGCCCACCCGGAGCTGCTGGACCCGCCGGTGCCCGCGGCCCCTCTGGAGATGACGGTCCCAAGGGTAACCCTGTATGTCAGCTGCATTGTCTCTCTCATACACACACACACAGTCATGACTGATGCATTATTAAAGCTGTCAGCGACAGAATCACCGTGTCATATTTCTCAGTCGAGCTGTCTTCCTGCCAGAGTTGTTGTTGACGCGATGTCAGATATCTGAGTCAAGCTCAGTCTTCTTGTCTCGATCTGTCTGCAGGGTCCTGTCGGCTTCCCTGGAGACCCTGGTCCCCCTGGTGAGCCTGGTGCTGCTGTAAGTGCTACAGTTATCCCTCAATTGATCGTCTGTTTATGTTATGTTTATTTTACACGGTGAATATGTGTTGAATTAGTTATCTTTGTGTCGCTTTAACCATGAGTAAATATCAGTGACAGTGAGAGTGAAATCAAAAGCAATAAAAAGGCCATAAATTATAGGTTTTTGTTCTTCTCTTTTTTATGTTGTTTAGGGTCTTGACGGTTTAGCTGGTGACAAAGGAGATGATGGAGATCCCGGACAGCCTGTAAGTCTTTCTTAATCTGAAGCTGTAAAAGCAAAAAATGTAATCCAAACACAACCAGCCGGTAAAAGTCATTTCCCATGTATACGATCATGTGCAAGAATACAGCAAGAGTAATTCCTCATATGCACAGTAACCTGAGGATGCAGATATTTGCATCATGTAAAGGTTACACATCTATTCTGTGAAAATAGACGTCATTTTTTTAACAAAAGTAGAGATCTCATTATGTAACAAAACTCTATAGCTTGTGTGAAGTGGAGTTAAGCGTTCTATCTACTCTGATTTAGGGCCCTGCAGGTCCATCTGGCGAGGCAGGAGTACCAGGACCTCCTGGCAAAAGGGTGAGTACATTTCCAAAAATGATGCATGAGATGATACTTCTGCAAAGCTCTCCAGATAGACCCTATTTTTAGATTCACAAGGCTCTTACAGGCTCGGGGTTATTAACCACTGTAGGGTGATATACATTTGTGATAGCATTTTATGTTTGGATTTTGAATTAATATACACGTGTTTGATAGGAAACAATGTCCATTAGTGTCCAGAATAGGCAGTAATTGAAGACAGAGATCATCCTGTGAGAGAGTATTGACATATTGTGAGTTTGACTTGCAGTAATGTGAAAGCAGTAGGACCGCTGCTGCTGCTAATGTCAGGAAATTAACTTGTCACTTTAATTTCTGGCACTCGATGCCCTTTCTGTCACATCGGACTTGAGATGATATTATTTAATTTCACCAGCGTAGCATTTTTTACGATGCCTTCCATTTACTGTAATAATGTTTTATAGTTAGCAATGAAGCATGCCATTAATGTACTGTATGAGTGGCTGGCACAATATGGCCAGAGAGAATAGAAAGTTTGATGTTCACAGAGAATTCATTTTGTTTTGTTTACTCCTGCAGAGATGAGGCTCAGTAAAGTTTAACCTTTCCTCCAGAGCATCAGTATGAACCAGCTCTGCTGCAGCATCTCTGTATATTAATGCAAATATCTTATTCAGTACATATACAATACAACTTCGCATGTAGCAACATTTTTGCTCGGGCTCATGAATAAGCAGTGATAGAAAATAACTAAGGATGAGGACAGGATATTCACTCAAGTGCTGTACATAGTTGAGGTCCTTTTATGCCACTTTCCACTTGTACCTGCACTATATTTCAGAAAAACTGTGAAGCTTGTGTTTTTATGACCTTCGTCATGTTTTTTATAAGTGTGAAGTACTATATAGTGCCTTTTTTTTTAGTCTTCTGACCACTCAAGGTGCTTTTACACTGCGTATCTCATTCAGTCAGACACTGACATTGACATCAGTTTGGGAGCTAATCATTCATCCACATTCACACACCGATTCAGGAGCACTTTGTGGGTTCAGTGTCTCGCAGACCGGAGGAGTCTGGGATCGAACCACCGATCATCTCATTAGTGGATGACCCACTCTACCTCCTGAGCCCCAGCTGCCGTCTATAAGTCGTCTGCAAACCGAAGAAAGATGTTTTAAACTTCTCACATGAATCTATTTTTTTTTAAAAAGTTTGAAGTCTAAACGGGTAAAATTATATAATGTTTCAGATAAAAGCAGAGACTAGAGAGACCTCTAAAACATCCCCCATTAATCATCAGACCTCTCAGATTTATGTTGTGACTTACTGAAGGGGGCGCCACCCCTAGGTTAGAAACAACCCGTCTACCAAACTGTATACAAGATCAAACTAGCTCTGCCTGGGCCAACTACAACAGTAAAATGCTACTTATGCATTAATGTTAACAATCTAATAATGTGATATAACAATACATCAGTCACAGGGCTCATTTTGCATAAGAGGAGAATAGGAGTACTTCTCCTGAATTGATCTACATTGCACTTTGGCTGAGATGTCAAAATATCTGATTCAAAATATTACCTGTTGTGGCTGAAACACATTAAATTGTCATGGCCACACAGCTTTTTGGTAAGATGATGCACAGTCCTGCACATTGTAGGACAGAATATGATGATTGGGGTAGATACAGAAGCATTATCAGAGATAAAATGTCTAATAAATCAAAAATATCCCTCTGTGGTGGTGCTTCACTGCTAGAAAAGCACATTTTCCTGCAATTCTGTGGCTTGAATTAAAATGCAGCCGCGGACATTTTATCATACGTTTTAAAAACATTGGTATGGTAAGCACTTTTTCGAACCACAATTTGTATTCCGAGGGATAGTATCCAGGTGACAGAGGCTACAGAACAAATTAGACCCTAGTTCCATGTCCATATTAATGGACTTTGCGATATGATTTTTTTCATCCTTCACCAAGGTAATTCTGAGTTTGTCTCTCTTCCAATATCTCTTCAAAATTGACTCAGGTTTGGTGCTCATTGATGCATGCGTCTGCTTGACTACATTAGCACACATGCACGCACGGGTGCACACACACACGCACGCGCGTAAGGACATTCGCTAATGCACATACACAGTTGCCAGGGCTCATAACCTACATTGAAGACGGGTGGCTTTTGTTTGGTCTATTTGATTATGGTTTCTAATGGCAAATGACAGCCCACTTACAAGGTTCTGACCAGAGGCGGTTTGGTGAAAACGCTGATGTGCTTTTAGCTCAGTATGTTTGGAATGTAGGGCAATTTGCTCGCACTGATGTTGTCTGGCCCTGCGTAACCCTCTCTTTTTTGAAAAGATCCAAGGTCAGAACGCGCGTCAGCAGAACAATTAGTTTGTACATGAAACCGCTGCTCGACAACATATGTCGGATAATTTTAGAGAATAATCACCTCTTGCGTGTCTTTATAAATAGGTGTATGTCAGAGGGTTCGAAATCAGGAGTATTGTTAAGTTAGTTTGTTGACTACAATGATGTGTTTGTATATTTGAAATATTCATTTACTAAATTATAATTCCAATTTATTGCTATTCTTCTCAGGGACCTCTTGGACAAACAGGCCAGGAGGGCAGACAAGGAGAGAAGGGATCCAAGGTAAGCTGCAAACCATCAGACTTCTACATTAGCAACAACTATAACAATCTTATTCTTGCTGGGATCAGTTTGGATAATTAAATGGAAGCAAAGAAAGGTCTTAACTTTAATCTTATGAGCAACTTAATACGTAATATCGAAACGTAAACATCACTGACTTTACTTTGAAAACCATCTGTCTGGATTTATGTTCATTTAAATGTCACTTTCAACTTTTTCAAAGTTAGATTAGTGAAATCCAAAATGATGCTAATCAGGACTAGGATGTAAAAATTCACACATATTCATACTTTGGCCTGCCTGCAGCCTCTATCCTCTAAGACAATGAAAACTTTTGTCCAATCAGGTTACAGTCTGTCAGTCACGTGATCACACGACTGACTAAACACCAGGATACCAGAGATGTGAATTCAAACCACATTAATTCAATTATTTCATATTAGGTCCTCATAATTTACAAATAATTATTAGGAAGTTTCCTGGAAAGAACTATGTAATCTATCATTTATTACAGGAAAAATAGAGTTTCAATTGGTGCATGTCGAGTTATTAAATTAACTCTAATTACTTGCGTAACCTTGAGAGTCAGGGCACAGCGGGTCAATTGAACTTGCCAAATTATGGAATTGGTCTACAGGCAGCATACAATTACACATGCACAGTACGGAGAATTAGCTTTCCAATAATTAATGAATATTTTTTCATGGTTCTAAATGGAGATTTTCTTTTGCTATAGGACATTCCTGTTTTCTCAGTTTTCTCAATATGACTGAAGTCCATAATTATTTCCAGGAAACAGGAAATACTCTTCAACATTAATACATTCATTTGTATTTACATTTCAACATTAACTATTCACACAAGGTAAAATTCCACACGTTAAAGGGGCCTCGTGGAGTTTTCTTGACATTCAGTCAGACATACGCTGTGCGTATTGTCGACATTACTTCCTCATAAACATTTGCAACCCTGATTTTTTTTCCAGCATTCTTTACATGCATGTTCACCAGCTTGCAGTCTTCATTTTCCCTGCCTTTGCTGGCACAATTGCAACATATTTTGGCGTGTAACCACCACATGTAGAACAATGAAACAGAGTGGCAGCATTGGTAGGATTCTGTTTCACGTCAGCTGTTTGTATGTGCATAGAACTCACAGGAAAACAGCTCTATCGAGGACCTTCAGGTTGGCCTAAAATGTCAGATTTCTTGCTTTCTATACTTCCATAAATAACTGCTGCTGGTCTTTGCTGCCTGAAGGCATTTCAACAAAATTGAATTCACTGTCTGTGATGACAGATATCCAGCAGATGGTCTAAAAGCCAAAGTAACGCCGATTCAAACCCCTTTTTTCCTTCCTGTGTTTATGCGCTCACCTGAGAGCCTGTTTATTTGTAAAAATTGGCGAATTTGTCTCACAGAAGAAGCAGTTGGGCTTTTTGAGACTATCAGCAGATTTTGATTGCTTTGTGAAAATCCACAACATGCTAGTGTTTGTATAGCTGAAGAGCATCAAATAGGAACAATCTTTGTAAGCCTTAAAGAAATTGTTTGTCTCCAAATCAGTCGATTCAAAGAAACGCACAGACAGACAACCTGACAAATCTCAGACATAGCTCCGCTCTTCTCTTTGTTCTTTGCCGCTCCCCATCTCTCAAACTGTCGCTCAGACACACGCATATACCAAAGTGCACATTGTTTTCACATTGAGGTAAAGGATTAGAGTTGATTTGGTGGAGACAAGACAAAGCCTTGCGTGGTGATCCTAGAGTGTCAAATACAAGCCTAATTGGTTGTCAGAACAATTTAATCCTCTCCTCCTATGAGCCTAGTCGATATGACATCCCTGAAACTTCAATACATAAAAACTCACTTCTCCCCGCTAAGAGACAACAGACGAGATCTGGCAACAGTTGATCTGTTTGGATGCCGCAAATCCTCAAATCTTTCCAGCTTTGTGGAAGAAAAACATTACAAAATAATGAACTATGTGACTTCTCAATAGAGGATTGCTTTAATTAAGAAGTTGGATGAAGGTTTTGTTGTCACTGATGAAGAGGCATTTTGACTTAAAACATATGGTGCAGGGACCATACGCATCGCTAAGTAACAGTATTTAATGTGGAGCTTTGATTTTTTTTTAGCTTTGCGAAGCAATGCTCAGGATTCAAGGATGTTCACAATCTGTTTTATCGAGAAACAGATTTTAAAGATAACTTCATACAGACCATGAAAAGGGGAGTAAATGTTGTCTTGCTAATGTTTTACAGGGAGAAGCTGGAGCAGAGGGGCCCGTTGGAAAAACTGGACCTGTTGGACCTCAGGGACCTGCTGGAAAGTCCGGTCCTGAAGGATTGCGTGGTATCCCTGGCCCTGTTGTGAGTATATTTTGCTCAGTTTTCAAGTGGTGAACGAATTAATGTTGATAAAGTTATTTTACAGCTGTTCTTGCAGTAAAACTACTCTTCTAGTAACATGGATACTTTCTGAACATACACAGTTTTGTATCTCTACATCAAACACTTGCATTCATGTCATGTTTATTAACTAAACTCTAATTATTTTTTCTTCAGGGTGAGCAAGGACTCCCCGGTGCCTCCGGCCAAGACGGCCCTCCTGGACCTCTTGTAAGACATGTCCTCCCACTTCCTCAGTAAAAGTTATAGTATAAAAGTAAAAATGTGCTGACTGCTGATACTGCAGCACTGCCTGCCCACGCCTTGTTAGAAAAGTTCTTAAGTTTGCTTTTTAGTCTTTAAATTTTAGTTTTTTATGGGGCGATATACCAGCATGAGGTGTGATAACATTAAAGTTTTATAGAGGTGCAACAAGTAGTTGATTAGCGGTTAGTGATGAGTGAATAATGGTGTTGTTGTTGCCGTGCCTCTGCAGGATAAACAGTCACCATGAATGCAGAGATCCGCGATGGCTGTCACTGTGATATAACGTGAATTCATTTCACATTGCGCTTGACAATCTGATTCCTTTCCCTCCACAGGGACCCCCCGGACTTCCTGGTATGAAAGGTGACTCTGGATACAAGGGAGAGAAGGCAAGACATTATTACGATGCTAATCTCAAATGGCTTTATTGTGTATTTCTCATATCTGCTTATGCGCCTTATCTGAAGCTTCCACAGTGAGCAAACATCTAGGCCTATTGCCTCCTATCTCTTTGTTCACTCTCTCCCAGCCAGATGAAGAAAGGTTCTGCTCTGCGAGGAGCTTTCACAGTGATTTAATGCACTGAATGAATATGTATAAGTTTGATAATATCATCCTTCTAATGGTCATTGGTTTAATGCCAGCATGCAGTAGTCAGAAGCAGATGGTCATAACTCTGCCCGGCAGCAGGTGCTGAGACAGACCGCCATTGTTAAATATGACGACCACTATAAACACACTAATTATTTATAGGCAGGAATAAGACAGTACTGAGGTCGACTGGCCAGACGTAAACTCGCAGGTGAATTTGCATTTTGGTTTCACTTTGAAAAACCACCTTGGCGTTCTGCAGATGATGAATGAACAGAAATTAAAACAAGACACAGAATTAGTTTTTGCCAAAAATGGATAATTAGTACAAATATTGTTTTTCTCTCTGAATTTATTGAAACGGTTTGTCTCACTTTTTGTTCTTTATTCTCTCCTCTGCCTGTTCCAGGGTCATCCAGGTCTAATTGGTCTGATTGGACCTCCCGGTGAGTCCGGAGAGAAGGGAGATAGAGGCTTGCCTGGACCTCAGGGTACCGCAGGTGGCAAGGGTGATGCTGTAAGTCAGTCTCTGTGTCAGACAGAGTGTGCTTTCTTAAATTATGCTCTATATTGTCTCCATAGGAAAGCCAATCTCAAGTCAGAGTGCTGCATATATGTATGTGTAAAGTGTGACTTTCCTAGACTTAGAGTTTAAACTCCCACAAGACCGCCGTATAGTCATACTGGAGAGAAGGTGAACATTATGTTTAGATGATCTCATATATTGTGCTACTGAAAAATACTTATATACCAGCCATATCTCTGAGCCCTGTCTGCAAGATTCTGGACAAATACGTCCATTAAAGTCTTAAACGATTCATTTATTAAATACATTCTGTCTGACGTCTTCTACTCTCCGTTAAAGGGTGCTGGTGGTCCTCAAGGTCCTCTCGGTCCTCCTGGTCCTCCTGGTATTTCTGTAAGTTCAGCTTCTTATTGATCAAAACATGTATATAATTTTTCTCACTTTGTTACATCGGGACTCTTATTCATGTCTTAATATTTCTTTTATCATCAGGGCCCTCAAGGACAGAAAGGCTCCAAGGGATCAACTGTAAGTTGTGTTTCCATCCTTTTCAGTCTTTTGCTGACATTTGTTCCCCGTGACGAGTTTTATGAGTTTCATCTTGACGTTCATAATCGCTGTCGATGTTCTTGATGTTCATAATGTTTGTTTTTTTCTGTCAGGGTTCTCAAGGTCAGAAGGGAGACACTGGTATGATCGGACCACCTGGAGCACCTGTAAGTTACCTGTTCGTTGTCATTATACTTTAAGAATGCTCCATTATATACGTACATGAGATAATAATGTCATGAAAACATTTTCTGGTTCATTTTCTTCTCAAATATGAGAATTTGCAGCTTTCTTTCTGCTTCACATATAAACTCAGGATCTTTGGGTTTTAGTCTGAACACATTTTGGGAATTATATATTTTTGAATAGTTGTGAAAGTAATTAGCAGATTAAGGGAAATTTCTGGGGCTTTTTTTTTTTTTAGCTTTATCTGGCTGATACAGCTGAAGAGTGACAGGAAGGTGGGGAGACAGAGAGCTGCATGTCAATGACATGCAGCAAATGGCCACAGGTTGGAATCGAACCCTAGGCCGCTGTGGCAAGGACTGATCCTTTGTACATGGGGCACACACTCTATTTACTGAGCTAACCAACACCCCAGGAAAGGAAAATTAGTAATGGAACTAGTACTGAGCATGTATATTCCTCTGGGATTGGCAAAGGCTGTGCATGCTTTGGAAACCATCGCTTGATGAATATGTATCCATAGCAATATAGTGCTTGACTTCAAACCTCCGTTTTGCAGGGTCCACCTGGTGACATCATCCAGCCGCTGCCCATGCAGCAGTCCGGCAGAAAGACCAGGCGGCAGGCCGACATGCAGGGAGACGAGGCGATGCCGGACTACGGCGTAGGCGGTATGGGTATGGAGGGAATGGAGGATGTCTTCGGATCCCTCAACAACCTCAAACAGGACATCGAGCGCATGAAGTTCCCCATGGGCACCCAAGACAATCCTGCAAGGACCTGCAACGACCTGCACCTCAGCCAGCCCGACTATCCAGATGGTAGGACGGAGGCAGATTTATCTGAGTGTTAAAAATGAGACAGGATTCAGCAGCAGTAGAATTTGGTCTGCAGGTGTAACAGTAAGCACAGACAGTATTATTGTTATTCTATGCTTCTATCTATGAGTGTAATTGCTGCACCTACGTTTACAGTTTCAGTTGAGTTTACTCACTGAAATCTCTCTAAACGGTGTCCTATGTTGACATACTCATCTGAGTCACCTTCACTTATTAGCATGAGCTCACAGCAGTTCAACTTTACAAGCAGCAGCAAGTGATATTACCTCTCAGGCTACTCACAAGCTGCCCTGTAATAATTCTGGAGGTTGTTGGGGCTTCATGGAAGAAAGACTGCAGCGACTACTCAGGCTTTAAACACCCCCAGTGTGTGTGTTGATGAAAAATGATTTCATTTACGTCTTTATTTACATTTAATATTCTCTTAAAACCCATTAGCATCAATCAAAGATACGGCAAGAGCAGAGCTCTCTGTAGTAAAGATGACAAAAAATGTGTCAGGTCTCTCTATCAGAGAACGTGATTTTAAGTATTAATGCATTTCATTTTTTTTTTACAGCAACCAGTTTGATTATGTTATTTATTAGATTGATATGAATGTATATAAATCCCTTTTGTGTGCATGGAGCTTACCAGAAACATCATTGTTTCTTTTAAAACCAAGGCAGGGCTGCGACAAACGATTATCTTTGATTATTCTGCAGATTATCTTGATGAATCACTTCGTTTCTTGATCTATAAAACATCAAAAAGCCCAATATAATGAATGTACTAGAATGTCAGTCCACAAAGAGAAGCTAATTCTTACATTTTAAAACCTGGAAGCATCAAAGTTTTGACACTTTTGATGGTTCCAGGTTTTAAAATGTAAGATTTCACCTCTTTGCATGGACTGACATCATCAAATATCGAAAAACTGCAATGTCAGTCCATGAAAAAGAAGCTAATTCTGGCATTTTCGTTGTTGCTAGTTTATTTCATTGAACTAATCGAATAGCCAACTTAACTTTGCAGCTCTAAACCAAACCAAAGCTACACTCAAAAACAAACAACAGTTTTGAAACCTCCCTGTAGACGTTCTCCCAAGTGTAACAATCCTGTCCAGGATGACGTGAACATTAAACAACAGCAGCAGTGTTCGCTCTCTCTCCAGAAGGCCAAAGCTGTGCTTCGTACCACCGTCTCACGGCTGTGTTTGTCTCTCAGGTGAATACTGGATTGATCCAAACCAGGGCTGCATAGGAGACTCCGTCAAAGTGTTCTGTAACTTCACAGCAGGCGGAGAAACATGCATCTACCCAGATAAGAAATCCACAGGAGTAAGTAATGGGCGCATGTAAACATCTGTTGTATACAGAATCAGACCTCAAACTGTGTTTTAGGGTCATTTAAAGACACTTAAATCCATCTTTGTTGTATCATTTTTACCATATTTACCATTTAAAAACATGTAGGGGCTATTTGCAGAATAAGATCTGTGTACCGTGACACATTTTTGAATTTCTCTAATTGTTTTTGTTTTTATATTCTAGGTTAGAATATCCAACTGGCCCAAGGAGTCTCCAGGTTCATGGTTCAGTGAATTTAAGCGTGGCAAAATTGTGAGTCGACCAACACAACATTTTATTTACTTATTTTCTTTTCCATTACCTCCCAGCAGACGTTCACGTCCTTTTTTAGATAAGTTTTTCAATTTTGCCGCTTTATCACTTTGTCTCACTTACAATAATTCTTTCCCACCACTCTCCTCCCGTACCTTTCTCACCTTCTTTTTCTTAATTTCACCTCTTCATCTTTCCTCCTCCTCCACCCCCGTTGCTTTGTTGTCCGCCCTCCTCATTCCCTTTTCTCTCCATCTATCCGTCCAAAGTTGAACTACGTTGACATCGGAGAAAACAGCATCAACACGGTGCAGATGACCTTCCTGAAGCTGCTGAGCTCCTCGGCACGGCAGAACTTCACCTACATTTGCCATCAGTCCGCGGCCTGGTACGACGCCAAGGCCGACAACTACGACAAGGCGCTGCGCTTCCTGGGCTCCAACGATGAGGAGATGTCTTACGACAATAATCCCTTCATCAAGCCGCTGATTGACGGCTGCTCGGTAAACACTCATCTCCGAACTTTCAGTTTGCAATTAAACTGTTTATTCTAAATCCCCCGAAATCCCATTAATCCTCATAAATATGTAGACTGTGGTAGAGACGTGTCATACAACAATATTTGCTCAGGTACAAACCAGAAGAATCAAGGGATCAAATGAAAGCAGCTCCTCTTTGAGTTTCATTTATTTAATGGTTTGTAATTGATGCGGAAAGTAGAGCTGAGATTGTTAGATGATTAACTGATTAATTGACTGAGAGAAAATGAATCTATGAAACTATCTCTGATAAAAGATAAAAGATGGATTCAGCTTCTCAAATGTGAGAATATTAACTGGATAGTTTTTATTTCTGTCATGTTAAATTGAAAATCTTTTGGTTTTTTAATCTTAGTCAGACGAAACAAGGAGACGTTTCAGGTGGCTTTTGGGAAACTGTGTTATGATATTTAATCGAGAAAATAAATGTTTAATGAAAATAATGATTAGTTGCAGCCCTAGTGGAAGTCTATGGTGGGTAGTTTTATGTTGATTTAATGGCAGTTGGGAGTTTTTCTCACACTCAGACAACAGATGAAAAAATATCTTTTGGTCTCTGAAATGTGAAAAAATGCTCATCACAATTTTCCAGAGCTAAAAGCGACGTCTTCAAATTCTTAATTTCGTTCAATCAACGTTCCAAAACGCCGACAGATTTCATTTACAACAATACAAAGAAGAGAAATGTCTGAAATCTTCACATTTGAGAAGCTGTCGCCTCTCGATTAAACAATGATTCTAATTTGTACCAAAAATTATATTTCTGCTCTTTCAAACTAAGCATAATATATTACATTACCGCCTCTTCAAGGTGATCTTATTACAAAATAATCTGAAAGACAAGAGAAGTAATTTTTATTGAAGATTTTGTGAACCACCTTACTGAACACCGTCTTCTTGTCCGCCCTTTGTGTTTCGCAGCTGAAGCAGGGCTATTCAAAGACGGTGATGGAGATCAACACTCCCCGCATCGACCAGTTGCCCATCATTGACGTCATGCTGAATGACTTTGGGGAATCCAACCAGAGGTTTGGCTTCGAGGTCGGCCCCGTCTGTTTCCTCGGCTAAACACGCCCCTACTCCCCGCTGAAGGACAGGGTCAGAGGGTACATATTAACACCCACACGCTGAGATCCGACAACCTTTACCTTCTCTCCCCGCGAAGCAAAAACCTGTGTTTTCTTTTGTTGCCGAAAAGATCCACTCAAGCCCGGAGAAGAAGAGTGCCCCCGAGGCCCTGTCATGAAAGCGCTGACCAGGGGAAACTACTCCTCGCCCTTGTAGGGCCAGAATCACATGACTTTAACTTACATGTAGTAAATGGGAGTGACATCAGGAAAAGGACATTTGATGCCGTGGCGGACAGTGGCGCACTTTCAGCAACAGAGAGAGGATCCACTCACCCCAAGCCCCATCCTCCCTTGTCCTTCCCCCCCTCCCACCCGCCTCCCTCTCTGGATGCTCCGGGTGCTGCTCTGAATACAACCACAGAGGTGCTTTTGTGCAGAATCACAAAACACTCAAGGTGCTACAAAAAGTGCTTTTTGATAAAACTGTAATTATTATTATTATTTTGTACAATATTGTTCCTTTCCGAATCCACTCTAAAAACTTGCATGTGCCCCAGCTCTTGGAGTTTAAATAAATATTTGATAAACTATATAGAAATAAATCCAATGAATATGTTGTGTTAAAAACTAAATTTGCTAAGAAATATAATGTCTTTTGAAAACATTCCAATTTGTAAGTAAAAAAATATCCATTTGTAAATAATCTAACTTTCAATATTTGATTTTTTTTTTTTATGAGAGGAACATAACACCTGACTCTTCTTTCATGACATAGCAGTTGGTATGGCCATCAGGATATTAAGCCATAATAAAAAATGAGATAGTAATATAATATTGTAAGAAAGGGCTTATTCATCCAAACTTTATTCACCCAGATGTTATACTGTACCTCAGTTTCTTTGAAAAATGTGGACATCACACTCATGATTATTCACAGTGGCTAACTCACTTAGGAAAAACAATTTTTCTTTTTGTGTTTGTTTAATTTCAATTCACAAACAAAAGCCCTGTCGACTTCTTTTCTTTGTAACAAAATGTTTTCATGTGCCTTGAATTGTTCATTCAAAAATATTAAAACTGGATTCTGAAAAATGTCGGGTTGAACGTCTGTATTGTTGGCTGTTGACATGATTAGTGGTCTTTTTTTTGTGATTCTGCGCTGCCTCATAGATATCACCTTCCTTCGCCGCCATGATAATTTAAGATTAGGAGCATTAGTGGGCTGTTTGGGTTCATGTGATTGATTCTGCTGAGCCCAGGCGTTGTGATCTCTTCCAGTTTCTTTCTTTCTCTGACTCAGATTTGACTTTGATCAAGATCTGTTTGCATCTCCATCTCTTTAGCTTAAAGCATTGATAGCATAGACATCAGAGCCGCTTTCAAACCTGTATAATTACAGTATGTTTACAACCTATGTACAACTGAAATAAATGTTTGGTGCTTTGCCAAATGCACACTGCAATCGTTTGCATTCACTTGCAGATTATAATTATACATACATATTTATAGCAAATTCAGTAGAAACAGTGTATCGAGCTGAAGTGCATGTTCACACAATGCATGCTGACATGTTACGTGCCAATGCTGGGCTACAACAACACTCCCCAGGCTGATTAGGCTGCCTAACTGCACCACTGGCTTTTGTAGAAAATATAGTCAGACCACATGTCAGATATAAAAATGTCCTTTTTTCTGCCCAGTTATCAAACAGTGTTGATGTTCTGTTGCTGCTTTTGAGTGACTACAGTGAAAAACTCTGTACAGTGAAAAACTAAAAGACATTTAGTTCAAGTCAAAGCACGACAACCAAGAAAACTTTCACTTCTCCGAGAAAGCAGCTATCAATTTATATCAAACAACGTGCTATGTCATTCAGTTCACTTCCATTCATCCACATACAGTAGAGATGGCTTGTGTACATTCCTCTATGTTCTGTGTGATCTCGTTCTTTACACTGAAATGAACTGCTCACAGGTATCACATGAAGTGTAATTTACCACATAATCATACATAATAACAGCTCCCAGAGTGTTTACGCTGCTGAAGAGTCCACCACAGCAGATGCAAATTGACAGTAATTATCTTTTCTTCCCAGGGTGTTTGTCATTTTAGCAGTGGCGAGTGTGAAGGAACAGATTACATTTATAATAATGAAGGACGGCCGTGGGATTTCACGAAGCAGATTTTAGGCAGCAGCGAAGATGATTTTCCGTCACTTCAAAAACAGTAACAACAAGACATCTGGTTTGTGTTCGTCATCCTGACCAATCATTTCTCCTGCTGCTCTTTTGACTCATCGACGACAACAATGACACAGATATCTCTGGTGATCTCGTGTCCACGTTTAAACAACTTCAAAATGTTTATGATCACCGTTCGATTAACACTCCTCTAATAAATCCCTGTCATAACAACTCCATAAACGTGTCATGGCGGGCTTTATACACAGTAATAAAGTGTTATTACAGCATCAAAAGTAACTGCATGCTGTTGCCTACCATTAAACATTTACACCGCCTTGGCTGATGTCAAGTTATCAGGACAGAGGTCCTCAGAGCAGACTGTCACTTTCAAGGGAAATGATTTAAAAGATGACAGTCATACATTAAGTTTAAAATTGCATTCCTCTGGTTGGAATTTCACTTTTTGATCAAATTTTGGTATAATAGGAGCTGACACACAAAAACTTACCGTGCTCACAAACTGTCGTATGTATTTGGAATAAGAAGGCGGTAAGAAGACATACAAATCTCGGTGTATTTTCAATTTTGAAGAGCAATACTCACATAAACAAACCTCTATTTCACTGCCCTGTCATCCTTCATGTCTCAGTCGCAGCATTGCCTTCAACGTACATACAGGAGAAAACAATTTGACTTTCATGAGGTCTGTTTCGTTTTGGCTTTCTGCACAAAATCCAAAACTGTGTTTCCTTCTGCTGTGTGAATCATTGCATCTGTTAGCAGAGCTGTGTATGTACTTCTTAAACCTGAATGCTGTCATCATGTTTTGGTCAGGAGAAGCACATATGGTGGTGAGTAATCATTAAGTTTGTGTGCCTGACAATTCTGCTTGGGCTTGATGGCAAGGCTTGTCTTTTCTTTTCTCTCTCTCTCCTTTTTTAAATTAATACAGGAACACCTGTTTTCTATCTTTGAAGGTAGAACATATTTTGCTGTTACGTGAAAATGGCTGCAGATTCAGGAAGAAAAAAAATATTAGACTGCAGTCCAACTGGAGGGTGTAGCCGAAGCAAAGGGTTGCTCGCTTACTTTAAACTCCAAACCTATGCAAACCCAGCCAGTCACGGCCAATCTGTCGGGGACGCCCACTTTGGTCAACATGCTTGAAAATTTTTGTCAAAACTCCAGGGCTGCCGTGGGCTGTAGTCACATCTGATGAGAAACAAGAAAGGAGAAAAGAAAGGAGGAGACTTTTTTTATGTCCACACAGAAGAACTGTTAAATTCTCTCTCCACTATACTCACACATTTTCTCTACCCATTTAATCCTTTCCAGGGTCATGGAGGGCCGGACCCTGCCACAGCATGAATTAAGCCAGAGGACAGGAAAGCACATTGAAAAGTTTCTACTGTCAGAGGACTAACATGAAGAGACAGACAATCACATTTAAGGCATTAAGACAATCCAGTGTCTGGTCCGTCTATCTTAGGTGGTTTTAAATCAGAAGAAAACGTATAAGAGACAAAAATACAAATGAAAGATACCTCACCACATTTATTCTCTTATTACGGCAGTCTAAATGGTGTTTTCGCTTCATCTCCCCTAAAAGAAATATAGATATTAATGAAGCCCTAGCTATCCTTTCCTGTCCTAGCTTGAGCGCTGTTGTCTTCAAATGAATGTACTTGTATGTGTCTCTTCGTCACAGATATTTTAGGCATTTCTACTCAAGCAGATTTTAGGTATAACACATACATTTTCACAGTTCACTCGGCTGGTTTTGTTTAATCAAGTACTGAATTCCAAATTGATAATGTCAATGGGAGTTAATGGTTAGCTTAAAACGTGAAAGCTAAATATGCAAGCTAGCAAATTTTGGCAAGAGGTGATACACAAACAATGTCATCAGGTGTTTTGTGTTATCTTTCTAACAGTAAGAAACTCAGTAAAAATAATTAAGCTGGCACGTGCATAGCAGTGCAGCCAGTTGAGAAGTTGTGAATTTGATATACGTTAATGTTATGTTTTCTTTGGTCCATTGAAGTCAGTTTGTGGGAATTATAGCGTTATAAATTCAGTAATTACTGAAAACTAGCGCAACAGAAAGAAAAATAAGACTAAGTTTAGCAACCATTAACACATTTCTCGTAGTTGCCAGTTGCATTTCCTCCATTATGATGTTTATTATTCCATTATTCCTAATGGAATAATAAACTATTTAAACCATTACTCATGGAGTGATTGTGACGATTGTTGCGAAGTGTATCTTTATTTGTGTAACTTTATTTATCAATCTCTTCCAAACATATCACAGTGAAAATTAAACCACGATACTCCGATTTCTATGAATAGGAAAAGAAATGAGGAATGTGTCTAAAAACAATATGCAATTATTCTGAACAACATATAACAACTTTTCTCCTTCGATCCATATGTAATTTTTACTGTGTGAGCATGCTGATTTTCATATCTGGACATATGGAGAGCAAAATATGAAAAACTTAATCAACATCAAGCTGCTCTTGTCCAAAGCATTTGGAGCACCACCTAACCAGAACTACTTAGTGACCAAGTGTAGGAAACCTGTGTTGTATTTCCAAGATACTGGATGTAAAAGTTTGTACCTGAAACAAAATAGCAAAAAGAACAAGAGCACGCGCTCCTGGATAAAGGACGATAGAGCTGACTTGTTTAAAATAGCCAACACCATGTAATTTTCAGCTATTTGGAGAGGAACACTCGAAACTGCCTGTATTGACTGGTGTCTCTTTTGTAGGAAGATAATTGCTTGTTCTTTCTGTTGATATTTTCTTGAAAGACAGAATTCCCACAGACGCAATACATCTGTTATGTTTACAGCATTAACATTTTTCAGTAGACAATCGATCTTTTTTTTCTCTCTTCAGTAAATACGTTCTTTGTAGCAATTATGAAAGTGTATTTGAACTGCAAAAGATACCCTGGGCTCATCATATGTCACAACCAATTTGAACTGGATTGAGGCGCAAAGCAAGTTACTATTATTGCTGAAGAGAATCTCATCAGGTATGCAGGTCGTGGCTTCCGAGAACCCTTTGTTCAAGTACGCCAAGAAACTTCTGTCTCCTTCTCCTGTCAGAGACACTCCTTGAGTTTAAGTATTCCCTGTTCAAACAGTTTCACTGGGAAACACTCCAAGAGTACTGTGCTTCATTGCCCAACCCATCACCTCATCCCAACCTCCTGCAGACTGCTGATCTGGAGAGGGCCCGAAGACACCCCGTCTTCTCAGGACTCCAGTTTATACGAGCTCTGTGTTCTTACATTAGCATTGCCTCAAGTGCCTACAGAAGGTTTAAAGGCTGACCGCTAAAGCTGTACCTCAGCTCACCTAACCTGGCAGCACTTTGAATCCTCTTTGTCTGCTCCGCTGCGTTTCCACTGTCCAAACAAAGACGGAAAAAAAAAAGAACAATCTGTCCGTTTTCCTTAGAAAAGAGGAAATGTTGATTGGCATACCAAAGTGAAGAGGCTTCTCACTATGGTGAAGGTGACTCCTGCAGTCAAGGACGTGGTCTTTGCTGCAGCCTGTGAGGCCATCCTCCAGGGGGAAGGTCTGAATGGCAAGTACAGAACCGAGGCTCAGGCTCAAGTCAAGAGTCTTTAGGCGAAGAAGGCATATTAGAGCCAAGATAAATGTTCAAATCTATCAATCAAGGAGAAGACGGATGTTCCTGACAACTTCTAAATTTTAAATTTAGACTAGTCCACTAGTCTAAATTGAGTAAAGCACAAGAAGCACACACACACCAGCCAGGCTTCAAGTTACCCGATATAGTCTGTTAGACACATTTAACGTTGTCACATTATCTCCATTTAAATGAAATGGGAAACATTTGGGCAATATCTTCCTGCCAGACAAGTGCAGTGAGTGATTATGAAGAAAATATAAGAAAATGTCTAATTTTTTCCTACTACTATCTGGATTATCTTTGTGATGTGACCAACGAAACATAGATGACAGTTACAGCTTTCAGGAAGCAGGTGAGCTAATACTACATTACATAGACTGTATAAAACATGGACATCATATCTGTGACATCACCCATAGGTTTCAGAGTGTGGTGGCTCTGGCTGCCGCCCTCAAGGCAAAGACGTGGATCGTTGCTCAAACAAGCCATCTGTAACAGCACCTTCCTGTCAATCAAAGCAGCCATATCTAATTATACATAACTTTAAGCCTTAATATAATCAGTACAGTTGTCATGAACGGGGAAATTAGCTATAGAGAAAGAAACTATGGTGGCTCTGAAACACATGAAAAACACAAAAGGCCCTTTCTGGAGCCAGTGTTTAGTTTGTCCATTCTGGGCTGGAAGACGACACATAGCATCTGTAGATATAAAAGTCCCATTCTAAGGTAACAAAACCATAACAATTCTTATTTTCAGGTGATTATACACTGAAAACATATGTTTATAATATTGAATATAATATATTCTGTAAATAGAGACCTCTAAATCGACACACTGGACCTTTAACTGTGATGAGATACAGTAAAAGTAGGTGAAGGTTCAAGTCTCTGATGAATATTTCAAGACATTGACAAATAACATTAAAACTCACTGTATGTTAAGATAGAGAGGTGAGGGGGGAAAAAAAGCTGCATTATGAGTGAGCCGACTCTTTAAACAGGAGAAACACTCTCTGATTACCAAAACCTCATTACCATACAGGAATCTAAAATCTGTCATATTACTAAAACAAATGACACAAAGCTTTCTGTGGCGTTGTGCTGTTATAATGCTCCTCTCTGGCCAAAGCCATTAGTCACATACTCTCATACGACACAATATTTTCAGTGCTTAAAATAATTGATACGAGGTATTAAATAATGCGTTGAGCGCTCATTATGCATGCAAATAGGGTTCACAGCTTGTGCAGGAGTATAAGACACACGGCTGTTTATTCAGCTTTCGTGCTCAAGCTGTTTTACTTCAGTTGAGATTTATAAGAGACCGCTGGCAAATTTTTGTCTGAACACAAACCTTCAGACTTTCTTGTTTTGAAGTAAAACTGGAAATATGATTTGAAAAAGAAAAAAAGTGCTTCAGGCTACGTTTGTTTGACATTTATCTCATTTCTCCTCAACATGTTTGTTCAAAGCTGTTCAAGAACATTTTCTGCAGCATTTGAAGAAGTGACTGTGATAACACTACACAACCACTGGAGAAAGAATGCAGTGAAACATCACAACTAGTTTTAAAATCATTCATTAGTTTAGATATTGAGCTTTATAGATATTGATATTGAGCAAATGGATATCTCTAGAGATGTGTGCAATTAGTCGATTAAACGTTGCTATCCTCGCTAGTCGACACCAAGCGGCAACCTGCAGAAATGGCAGTTCCTCAAACGGCCACTTGAGGCTGGCTAAAAAACAAGTCAGTCTCCATAAGTCCCCACGTTAAAATGTCCAACTTCACAGCAGAAATAAACATGTTTACAGCCTGGTACAAAAAACAGTTTTGGTCTCTATAGCTAATTTTCCCATTCATGAGAACTGTACTGAGGGAGAATTTTTATAGAACTCACCTGTTCAAATTATAAAGATCTACAACTTTAGATTTAGCTGGGAAGCAGAAGAAGTAGGACCGCCAACATGGCGGCGGCCAGCTGCACAGATTTTGAGTGTTGGAAACCTGTGGATGATGTCACGCATATGCTGTCCATTTTTTATACTGTCATTGGTTACCACAGAGCAGTTAGCCAATCACTTTGTTGAACTTTGACATATCATCTCATATTTTGATTTTCCATAAATGTGTGTTTTTTTTTTTTTTATTCTGGCATAAATGAGCTGCCAGATTAAACCATTAGAGGTTATCTGGAAAATATTTTTAGGTCATTTCTAGCTAAAACAACACAATAAAAAACAATAACAATAACAATAATAATAATATTCATCACCAGTCTGTGAGAAAACCACTTTACTTTCACAGTATCATCTCGCGCGCTCTCTCACTCGCTCGCTCTCTCTCTTTGCGCGTGAACTCGGGCACAAAAACGCACCACCAGCAGCACCACCAGCAGCAGCACCACCAGCAGCAGCAGCAGCTCTGATCTGGCGTCTCCATCTCCTGTTTTCTGGTGAATACTGCCAGCTGCAACTTTTGTCACCGCACAGCTGCCAGTGGTTCCTCTCTCTCTCTCTCTCTCTCTCTCTCACACACACACACACCCAAGCTGGATTCATTAAAAGTCAAGAGAGGCAGCTGGATGATGTCATATCCGCGAACAACCTGAACGCAGGGTGGATTTTCGCTGCATGTATATCCACAAACTTTTTTTTTTTTTTTTTTGTCCTTTCCTCCTCCTTGCCAGTGACGAGGTTTTCTCCCTCGCTGCCCACATGGCACGCGTAACGGGGACGAGTGGATGGATGTGCCCCCCTCCTCCTCCTATGGAAGCTGTGGTTCTCACCAGCGCGTAGTGGACGAGGTGGTGCGAGCCCGCGGGAAGAAACTTACGTGAATTTTCTTTTTTTTTTTTTTTCCTTTGGGTTGTTCCCGTCACGGAGGAGGGTGGAGGAGGAACCCGAAACAACCGACAGAATGTGGTCTCTGTCCGTGGTCCTGAACCCGCTGCTATTCCTGCTGCTGTTCGGATACTGCCCTTCAGTGGTGAGTTCACAGCCTTCACATCCCTCTCTCTTAAAAATAAATAAACTTCAACCCAAGCTAAGCAATCCTCATTTCAAACTTGCCTTTAATCAGGGTGGAGCTCTGCACAATGCTTGCCGAATGCCACAACAACAGATAAATGACTCACGGCGTGTTTACAGGCAGTGTTGCATGTTTCCAGCAGCCAGTAATTAACACTGACATGCAGAAAATGTTTAAAAATTATGAATCTGGAAAAAGATACAGAATTTAAAGTGGTGCTAGAGGAGGAGGCCCCCTCACAGCACTCATGTTTATTGCCTACCAACCACATAGCACTGATATTGATCCTGGAGTATTGCCAGGGATATAACTCACTTTTAAGGGAGAGTTCAATCATTGTAAAATAAATAAATAAAAAAAACATTGCTGCTATGAATTATATCCAAATCCCCTCCCAGACAGAAGAAGCTCCACTAAACATCTTAATACATGCATATTTCATCTCTCTCTCTCTCTGACTTCAACTGAAATGATCCATAAATACAGTTTTTGTAGCAATTGCTTGTTCTCTCTGTTGATACCTTATTATATGTTGTTTTTTTTAAATGTCATGTGATTTATCCTTCATAGTTTAAGCTTCCCGAACTGGGAATGCATTCGGGAGCATTATCGCAAATTAGGAGCAGCAGCTTGCAGATCACCAAGCCATTTGGACAAGAACAATGGTCGATTAGGTTCATACCACCCATGCAGAGTACAATCCCCCCGTGCCAGTGTCTTGATTGCAAAGCGGTGTCCTCACATACTATCACCTTGCCATGATTGAAAGTGGTGTGCAGAATTAATGCTTCTCATTTGTTCACATAACCAGGAAGCGTTTACAGGCTGTGCCAAAAGTCGAAAACTGTGTATCGAGATCCGTCGGAAAGTCTGAAGGAATGGCAAGAGACAAAAAAAGGAAGCAGCTGTCTGAGTTGTTTCATGAGAGGAAAAACTCTTTGTGCAGAGTTGCTCACACACACTTACACACACACACACACAAAAAGCCTAGTTGGAGAGTGCATCTGGTTTGGCTGAGCTACAGATTCATTTTAATATGAGGAAATGTGAGAGTGAGAAGAGGGGAAAGGATGTGCGTCACTCAAGAGACAGAAGAGAAAGACCGTTTTAACAGATTAGTGAAACTTGATTCTTTTTTAGGAGCCTTTCAAAAGCAGAGTAAGGAAGAGAAGAGCTGAGGGTGGTTATTTTTCTTCCCCCTTTATCCCATTCAGCTGTAATGCCATGAGAAAGAGGCACATTCCAGCGACAGTCATGGTGCAGAAAGCCATCCATTATCTCTAATAATTTATATGTACCACGCATGCCCCCCAGTTATCTCAGTGCAATAGCATTTTTTTCCTGCTGCTGCTTTTCAGTGTAGTTTTCATCAAATGCACATTGAGCATTAGAGTTCGGAGGTGGCACAGAATTAACAATAGCTCGACTGTAAATGTAACATTATTACATTCAGCGTTCACGGCTTTTATCTGACACTCATATCAGGAATAGCTTAGCATCAGGGCGGGAGTAGATTAAGCTTTAATTTCGAGATCACAAACTTTTACCAGCAACCAATAGCAAGGTGGACAAAGATCAGGGCTGCAGTGCTTTGATAACAACTGAAACAATTTTCTAACAATCTGATAAAGGCAACATACGAGAAATTTGCTGGGGAAAAGAATAAAAGCTCAGGAGATTGATAGCATGGAAGGTATTTTTCTTTTCTTTTTTTTGACATCAAGATAAGAAAGTGAAAGAAAGATGTGCCAGAGAAAAACTAACATACTAATACAACATAATCCAGATTCTGCAAATCCAGATTTTTACCTACAAAATGCAGTCTGTCAGTAGGTGAAAGTCAAAGACGGAGCTTCCTCCTTCGCCTGCTCAGAGGGGGACATGATCTTTCATGGCTGATTCCAAACGGTCTTTAAACTGCTCAGCCTGACAGCGACGGATGAATGGGGGTAGAAGGGAGAAGGATGCCTGCACTGTGAAAACAGACAGGGCACTTCACTTTTATATCCACAAGCTTGCGTGAAAAAAGGCAGCCGGATGCCAAGGTTCACATGTTTCACAGGTTATCCTCCAGCCAGATTCGAACGTAAAAACACAATCCAAATAATAGTTGGTTGTCTGCCAAATACGCTGGTAGTGCAGACAAATTTACCATCCGCAGTCAAAGGTTGCCTGTATTTGGCTGGAGGCTTGTGTTAATTTCCCATGCTGACAGTAAACAGCAGTATTGTTCAAATACTGATGCTGTTTGCGTGTCTGATAGCTATCAACTTTTCCAGCACTTCAGGACACTTTGATCAATATTTAGAGCAAAACCAGTTTTTTACTGTGTACTGTACACTCTGACATTAGTTGATGGTGCTGCATTAAAATATGCTGCATTGGCTTATGATGCATAACTTTATGTTCTTTAGGCTTTATACTCTGGAGCTGTGGAGCATATTCAATGTAATAAAGAACGGGAAAAGCTCCCACAAATCAGTTTTATCTGCGTCTCCCAGCAGGACTTTCAGTTCAAGCACTGGAAGGCCTAGTGAGGAGAAACAGAGGAATTTCAGCGCTCGGGTTATTCATCAAGGCCAGGAAACTCTATTTATTGTTGAAGAGGAAATTTACTGGAGACTATATACTGTGGAGGAATATCTTACAGAAAAAAAAGCACTTTCAAAGCCCGGGTGTTTTATAAGTCAGTGGAATTGGTTGGCGTCAAAGCGTTGGGGGGCATGAGGCAGAAGAATGGATGACCCCTGAGCAAGAAATAAAAGAACATAACAGCTGTATGCTGCAATTTCATAACAGCGATATCATCAGTGTTGAATTTATTTAGTCTGTCTCTCTGTATGTGTGTGGGCTGTGCATTCATGACTGTGCCTGTGTTTCTGTATGCAGACCATCCGGCCAAAGGAGGGGTGGCAGGTGTACAGCTCAGCTCAGGATGCAGATGGGCGTTGTATCTGCACAGTGGTGGCACCTGAACAGAATCTGTGCTCCAGAGATGCCAAAGGCAGACAGCTCCGCCAGCTCCTGGAGAAGGTACGTGCACACAGCCACACACATTTCTGTTTATTTGACAATACACAGACTCGCTCTCTAACACACACACACACACAATACGTTTACTGTAAGCAACCAGCACCTAAATCCTATGACATATAACATTGATTTCGATCGTTATTCAGAGAGAGAGATTGCACCAGACAGGTCCATAACCCTATTTTCCACTTCTGCATATATTACATGGGTGACATCAGCTGAATGGTTGCTTGTGAAAGACGAGAACGCTCTCAATCTCACCTTAATACAACTGGAGTGCCTCGCTTTTTATTTTATTTTTTGGCAACAAACCCTTCAAGGCTATTGTTAATATTTGAAGGATTATCAGGCTTTAAGCATTTGATTAGGGGTGTTGTTTCTGTTGGAAAGTGGACTATCATCAGAAAATCATTTTTTTCAAGGGTTTATATATATTTTTCATTTTTTAAAGTATGCATTTTATCTCACAAAAACAGCCAACATTGGGAATAGAAGTAGAAACACGACTTTGATTCCCAAATGAAATAGCTTGTTTCCCCCCATGACAGTAGAGATTTAATGCATTATCTACAAACAAACTAATAGCACGGCACCAGAGTCACTTTCATCAATTAGTATGCCGTATAAGGAAGCATTCCTGTAGCCTACATTTTAATGTTGCATGCCAAAGGCTGTTCTCTGTCATTCACTGGGGCCTTTGACACTAATGTACTAAACTGCTTCAGGGCCTCAGTGAGGCCATTTCAGGATCCCTCTACCAGAGCCAGAAAAGTATGCAGGACACAATGTGTGACTGTTGTGCCACAGTGTTTTTTAGTTACAATTAGAGCCAAAGAGAGGGGGACGTTTATTCTTGTTCACATGCCCCATAAACCCGGCAAGCTTTTGTTAAACCAGCGAGAGAGACGCTGTAATGCTTTCTGTCAAATATCTGCTCTGAAACATGTAATCAAACCTGGCAGATTCAATATTTTATTCACGACCATGGACTATAATAGAGAGAGAGGAAAATGTCACATAACAGTCCCATGTCCATGTAAAATCTATCAACGCTCTATTCAGCTCACACATAGATGGTTAAAAGACAATCACGTTGGAGGTCAAAATGTTGATTTGTTCCTTGGTCGGAGCATGGCAGGCTCCCGAACAGCTGAACATGGAGGACATTTTAATCTTGCGGTGGACGGAAAAATCAATGCTCCACTGTTTCATTCTTTTCAAAAGGTGCAGAACATGTCGCAGTCAATCGAGGTGCTGAACCTGCGGACGCAGAGGGACTTTCAGTATATCATGAGAATGGAGAGCCAGATCAAAGGGCTCCGGTCGAAGTTCCGACAGATCGAATCGGACAGGAAGACACTCGTCAACAAAAACTTTCAGGTATATTTTTTGTTTGATGTTTAACTTTGTGAGAAACATCACAGGAAAAGACTGCGAAAGGATCTCCTCTAGAGAAACCTGAGGAGCATCTGAATGAATAAACTTTCATTCCTGATAAGATCACAAAGGCCTGGTCAAGGACAAAAAGTGCCTCAAATGTCTAGTGTGTAAGATTTAAGAGGATGTGTTGGCAGAATATGGCAGAAATGGAATGTAATTTTTATAAGCATGCTTTCATTAGTGCATAATCACTTGAAAATAAGACTTGTTGTGCTTTTGTTACTTTAGAATGAGGCTTTTATATCTAGAGATGCCATAAGAGTTGAACATGTTTCTAAATGGCTCTAGATAGGGCATTTTGTGCTTTTCATGACACCTTAGGCCGTATTAAGACCAAATCAGGTGTTGTAGCAAATCACTGCAGGGTTGGCGGTGGTGTGTGGTGGTGGGGCGGTGAGGCAGGGTGCTGGGGGTGTGTTTATTTGTGCTGACTGTAACTGCTATGAAACAATCAGAAATAACTTGTATTACTTTCGCTGATTCACTGCCTTTCTGATACCGCCGCTCCATTACTCTCATTTATTGTCTAAGTTGTTCAA
The DNA here is from genome assembly GCA_946959425.1 of Argyrosomus regius. NCBI lineage: Eukaryota > Metazoa > Chordata > Actinopteri > Sciaenidae > Argyrosomus > Argyrosomus regius. The sequence goes on along the minus strand of OX336892.1, from coordinate 21,080,943 downwards.
CCACTGCTCGCTCTTCGACAACCATTCGACACAAACGAAAGGAAACTTTTTCCTGTCACTATTTTTGCAGTCCATGAGTCCACCTGAATAACCTCAGTTTCAGATGCACGCTGAGTTGTGTTTCTCCAAAAGTTAAATCTGGATCAACCTGATCAACCAGAGCAAGTCACTGCGTTTTTTGCAGACACCCCCTGCAGTCCGTACCGCCGCAGTCAAAACACACTACCCCCCACTCAAATCAATATAAATACCAGTGTTTTCACTGCGGTGCTGGATTTGGTCTGAATACAGCCTCAGGTTGGGAAGAGGAGGTGAAGTGAGCGGCATTTGGTTGGTTGCAAGATCCTGATGGCTCCATTATCTATTTGTTCCATTTGTTTTACTTACAAAACATTATGTTGGTAAAAAAAATATGATTTTTACAGAGATCAACAGTAATTCATGTTAGAAACCTTCTAAAGGCACTGTAACTGTTAACTGTAGCTTTCACATAAATAAACTCATCTGTTAGGTCATTTTATACATACAGCTGCCTCTTTCTTCTCGATTCTTCATACGATTCTGATTTTAATGAGACTCCACTCCTGGACCTCACAGTAAAAGAAGTTATTGGTATGGACGGGCACTGTATCAAATTCAAAACAGAGGAGAAAGGATTTCCATATAATTTGACATTGTATAATTGACGCTGACATTGTACAACAACAATAAGAGCAATTACTATAACAATCATTACTATTATCATCCATCAGTGAAAACTGTTTGGGTCTGGACTAGAGCTTCTCCCCCATCCTTTTGTTGCCCTTTATTATGATTAACTTCTGATAAAGACAATCTTTCCTACAAATATTAAAATCATTATTACTGTACGTTAATATGGGTTTTCTTGAATCATACATTCTACTTTAGATAAATATGTTGTTACTTTCAACATGTCATACATTACATATTACTAGTCACTTACATCTGAAAGTTTTACGGTATTATTCTCTGTTTAGAGTAAAGTTTTACTGATTACACTACTTTTTTGCGACTATGCATTATGAAATGTTAGAGGGTAATGTTGTTCCATAGCAGGTAATCAAAGCAAGCTCAACTTTATTATAGTCCATTATTAAATCCAGAGGTGGCCGATATTGTATAGTGAAGGTTATCCTCTAAAGCACAGGCCAATTTATGCATTCACACGCAGTGTTTACCACTTTGTATTAAAATTGGCCACTTATATTAATAATAGTGTGATGATGCAAAACAATTAAATGGCCCAGACCTTTTAAAGTAAATGAAAGAACACTTGGAGAAGCGGCACAATGTTAAACAATTTAGTTTTGCACAGTTTATCCATTCATTCTTAGTCATTCCGCTGTTCCAATAATCGCCAAATTAGATCGAATAAGTCATTTATTCAGTCTGGCTCTAGACTACACTGTCTGGCTATCACTGCGACAATGATGCCAGACCTTCCTCTTGCTGCTCTCCCACTTAAGCCTCTCCGGTCTTGGCCTGTCCCCCGTTATGTCGTCCAAGGAGAGTCCAGTTGAACCGTAGAAAACATTCTGCCTCTACAAGCTGTTTTTCTTCGGTGGTGTCTATGTGCTTCTTAGTTCATTGAACGAGAGTCTGTTGCTGCTCTCACTCTTCCTTTTCTGACAAAATCGAGTAATAAAAAAGTTATATATTACTGTAATAGAAAGTGTTCCCACTGTTTGTACCATGAAAAAACAAAAAAACAAACAAAGAAAAACCCTGAAACAGCTGTCACTGGAAACAAACTGAACTCTTCTTGCCAGATTGAGAGATTTGTTCAGAGAGGTGTTTTTGCAGTGCTGTATCCTTTTTTTTTTTTTTAGGAGCTAAAGGGAAAGATGGAGTCTTTGCAGCCGCTGATACCTGTCCTGGAGCAATACAAGACAGACGCCAAGCTCATCTCCCAGTTTAAAGAGGAGATCAGGAACCTGTCTGGTGTGTTGATGGGCATCCAGGAGGAAATGGGAGCCTACGACTATGAGGAGCTGCAACAGAGGGTTCTAAATCTGGAAAATCGTCTCCGCAACTGTATGAATAAACTCAGTAAGTCCATTGAAGAAAAAGCAGATCCAGGCATGGTGGCCCCCAGATTAAGCAATGACACACAGATCATAGACCCATTTCCTGCAGCTACCAGCAGATTGGCATTTTAGATACAGAGCAGAAGGCAGAGTAGAACTGCTACTAGAGGTTGTGGTTTGATTTTATTTGCTGGCTAGACGTAAAAAGGTGGTAGCATCAGCAATCATGAAGCTTTGCACTCCCGGTTCCTTCTTTGGCATTTGCAGTTTAGCTGCGGGTCCTTCGCTCCGCCCACTGAGGTTTAACTCATCTAATAGGATCACTTCTGCCTTGTGGAGCAGCTTTGCCTCTGATAAAGGTTTGCATGACTACACTCCAATTTGCTAACTGTCAGGTTATCAACACTGATGGAGCCTGTCAAAGTGTCAACGTAAATAGCTAACATGTGAATGCTAATGGGATGTGGCTGGAAATCTGTCTGAGCTCGAGATGATTGCTTAAGCATTCATTGTGCATGAGCTTTGATTGATTAGGTAAAATAGCAGTTAAATACTTAATAGGGAACTTGCAAGCTTGCATGCAAGTGACAGCCTATTGTCATTCGGCACAATTAAAGTGTCTGGCAAGATGAATTAAGTGCAGCTTAAGTACTTCAAATATTAAACTATGTGGGATAAATGTTAACCCGTCTCTGACACATGAGAAGGGGTTTTAGTAGTTGCTATATTGAGGAAGTTTCTCTAAATTAAGCATGACCAGATGCTGAACACAAACAGTCCAAATCTTTTTTTTTCCCCCATATTTTGAAAAAGCCAATCCAGTACTTTGTTATTTATTCCAGGACTACCATCAAAACATTGGCTGTAGCTTTATCATGTGGAGTTTGTGCTGTGTGTGACCGGAGCTGTGTGATGTGTTCACAGCATGTGGCAAGCTAATGAAGATCACTGGGCCGCTGACAGTGAAAACTTCAGGGACCAGATTCGGAGCCTGGATGACTGACCCACAGGCGTCTCCAAAAAACAACAGGGTGAGCCGAGTTAATGTTCTTTGTTTCATGTTTGAAGCTTTTGAAGCAACAGCATGCGGTTTTATGATTTACATACAATCACTTCCCTCCTGTTGTGGTGGTGGCGGGGTAGTTGTTTTTGTATTACAGCATCATACTCGCTGAAACTTTTTTTTTTTTGACACTTTTGAGATCAAGCATAAAACTCGATGCCGCTTGCTGGACATGTTGGCGTACACAAGGCTGTTTCATGACTGGATTCTTTTAATTGCATGTGAAAAACAACAACACAAATTGACTTACTGGGAGAGTTTCAGGGCTTACATCAACATGAACTACAGATTGGTTAAAAGCACAGTCTTTATATACACCACAGGGTGTGTGGCTGAGGCTTTGTCAATTATAACACTAGACACATTAACAGCCAGACTTTGTAGACTGCTGCACCTTCAGCACAGACGTTTCAACACAAAAGAACAGAGCAAACTGTGACTTAAAGAGTAAAGACTACCACACAAACAGCCACAGTGAAATGAGGAAAGTGTTCATGTAAACACACATTTTGTTCACACCCAGTGTTACCAAACAGACTACCTCCTGTGTATCACTGAGGCCTAAACAAACACGAAAGAAGTTTTTATCACATACGTCTGGCGCTGCATGTCACATAAACACTGATAACAATAACAGAAAGTCTGGGGCGGGGTTCGGTGTTTCCAGGAGTGATTCCTGTTTGATGGCTGGGATTCACTGACTACTGTACGAAAGCACATCTTTTTAAATATTCAGTGATTTTGATGAAACTGGATCATAATTTATACAGAGTACATTTGCTGTTTTTTCCCTCTGATGTCCTCCAGCTGCTCAGCTGAACTTTTGATGGGCAGAGAGCTGTAGCCTTGCTAAAGTACCTAAGTGCTAATTAACTGCTGCTAACCAAGCGGCAACCTCCGTGGCTGGGAAATGAAGTGCTAAAAGCTGTAATTTCTCAAGTGGCCACTTGAGGCTGGCTGCAGAAGTGAGTCAATCTCCATAGGCCCCCATGTTAAAATGTCCAACTTCACAGCAGAAATAAACATGTTAACAGCCTGGTACAAAAAACAGTTTTGGTCTCTATAGCTAATTTCCCCGTTCATGACAACTGTACTGAGGGTGAATTTTTATCTAACCCGTTCAAATTATATTAAGGCTTAAAGTTGCACATAATCAGCAGCATGGCAACTTTGATTGACAGGTGGGTGCTGTTACAGATGGCTTGTTTGACAAGCAGACATTATTCCTGAAGGAACCGCTAACTTTCGTTAGCGTTGTCAGCCATGCAGCTAACGTAAATGATGCCAGGAGCCAAACTTGGCAAGAGAACCACCTTGGTAGGCTACTTTATTTCCTGACAAATAAAAAGCTTTGTTAACAGCTCTACTGGCTACTACAAACCTTAATCAATATCTGTGACAAGTCCCTCCCTATCTGCCAGTTTCTACAGGAAGCATGCAAATATGCAGAAACAAAGTAGCACTCTTTCCATTTCATGGGCACTTTAAAGCATTTCCCTCCTCGTGAGCATTTGAAAGCCAATTTTCTGAATGAAAAAAGATTGCCGAGGCCAAATGTTTGACCTTCCAAGATCAAGTTGCAAAAAGTAGTTATTGAAAGGTCGTTGCTTAAACCGTTTTCTTTGTTGTGATCAGTTTTTTTGAATGTTTTCATAACTCCTTTGTTTACATGACTTTAGTTTTTCGATGAAACAAAATTAAATTAATTCTATTGATTGATTATTATACCTGATGAATATTATACATGATAAATATTAATAAACTTATTAATTTACTACTCGCTCCAATAGCAGCAGTGTAGCGTAGAGCATAAAAACATCATCTGAAGTTGTCTGTCGTCGCTGTGCCTTCATTATTCTTTTAGTGCATGGATGTATGCCAGGTAACATTTTACGTGTTAATATTACCTGAAGCAAACAGGGGAAAAATTATTTTCTGCATCACCAGCTGAATGACGATGCTCCCGTGGGGGAAAAAAAAAAAGTTTGCGCTACTGTAATTACACAGCTTCATTAGGTGACATTAGTAAAGTACAGCTCGGCAAGTTTGCTTATATAATGTATTCCCTGAGATGAGAATCTGTGGAGAATAATATCAGCTGATTTAAATCTGAAATGCTGCATATAACCTCCTCCAGAGCAGGTAAGGGGTGCAGAATAAGTTACCATGGTGATCTAGTAAGGTTAAAAGAGAGCCACCTTCATGACACTGACAACTCTTTAGGCTCAACATACCTCGCTAACCCATTAAAGTTGCACTCCCTCTGTCCTATCAATACCAATAAAACAGAATAAAAGTCCATCATTGAAGGTTTGGCCTCCAACAAATGTCCGGCCACTGGTTGTTTTATTATCCTGTTTTATGGAGCTCCTGTGGTCAACTCCGTTTAGTGAATATAATTTAATGGGCATGTGACATTTTTTGTTTTCCAGGTGATTAGGCTGATATTATATATGAGATATTAGCATTTCTTGTAAAGTGTAAATTTATTTGTCCTCAGGTCTGGTACATGGACAGCTACACCAACAACAAGATCGTAAAAGAATATAAATCCATCACTGATTTTGTAGCAGGAGTCGAGTCGAGAACCTACAACCTGCCTTTCAAATGGGCCGGAACCAACCACGTGGTGTACAACGGCTCTTTGTACTACAACAAAATGCAGAGCAACATCATAGTGAGGTACAGCTTCGAGACGGGACGTGTGGTCACCCAACGGGCTCTGGAGTCTGCAGGCTTCCACAATGTTTACCCCTACACCTGGGGGGGCTTCTCTGATATCGACCTGATGGCGGACGAGCTGGGCCTGTGGGCCGTGTACGCGACCAACCAGAACGCCGGGAACATCGTCATCAGCCAGCTGAACCCAGACACGCTCCAGATCCTCAACACATGGAACACAGAATACTCAAAGAGGAACGCCGGCGAGTCTTTCATGATCTGTGGGACTCTCTACATCACTAACTCCCACCTGACCGGTGCCAAGGTTTATTATGCTTACTCCACGAAAACCTCCACATACGAGTATACAGACATTCCCTTTCATAACCAGTATTTCCACATGTCAATGCTGGACTACAACGCCAGGGACCGCGCCCTCTACGGCTGGAACAACGGCCACCAGGTGTTGTTTAATGTCACACTTTTCCACATCATTAAAACTGAGGACGACTCATAAGTGGAGGAAAATGCTATACATGAGAAAGAAATTATGAAACCACAGAAATAATGGATGGTTGCTCTTGAATGTTCTAATGATATTTATTTATTTATTTATTTATTCATTTATTTATTCATGTCATTTCCCTGATTAGTTTTGGCCACTTTATACAAATTTAATTATCAACATCTTGCTATTTGCCCATTTTCATATGAATGTTAACTACTTAAAATATCATCCATGTGAAAAAGTGACACTTTCTCAATAAAAAATAAATAACAGCACAAAATTAAAACAAATTCGGTGCATAATTGCAGGTAACACATTTTTCAATAATTGCACTCTTACATAGAAACTTTTAGAAACTCTGAACAGCTGGTTCTGCAGCTCAATTTTCTCTCCCAAATGAAAGCTTTTTCCAAAATGAAGTCCTCATATTTATAATGGTTTTCTCCTCCCGTACTGCATTTATTCATGGCCCCTTAATTTATTCAGATTTTGACTGTGTTCACTAATTGTTCATTTTGTTTCCATTCTTTTCCTTGCCATTTATTCATCATCATCTGCTAATTTATTCCTGCTTTTCACTGCCTCCATTTAGCGTTCAATTTGTCTTTGTACTTTTACTTTCAAACGTTGTTTTTGCACCTGACCTTGTACAAGACAATGAGAAATGTGGTGAACCATAATGCACCTGTATAGTTACTGTACTTGGCTTTTTTGTGATTCTCATTCATCCAGGTCATAGAATATCTTCGAATACCAAGTCAAAGTCAGCACACCTGTTTGTCTTTCACTTGGTACTTTAGAGATATTAGCTTTTTTGTAACTTCAGCAACAGTTTGTATGCCTTATTCAGTGCAGTATGTTCTGTAAGCCCAAGGATAACAGCTCTCGTGCATGAATGTTGGCTATCCTAATAGCATTTTTACTGTAACGGTATATCTGTGTATTTTGTATCTGCACAACATCCCATTCTCCTTCTCTCTAGCTATATTAATGGTAAAGATTCATTTATACAGACGGCAGTAGATGACTTTAATAAGCATTCGTTTGTGTAAATAAGAAGTTATACATAACCAAAATAAAAGTATTGTTTTCATTAAGTCAGTGTCCTGTGTATTTGTGTTCTCAGGGTAACAGCAGTAGCACTGCACCATTTGATTTAATGTGACGTCACTTTAAATCCATAGACCTCAGTGCAACAATGCATCTCTGCCAACAAAAAGAGTTATTTCACTGTCCTCTAAAAGCACAAAGTGACTTAAGGGTTTTCCCATTTCCTGCACTACCTTACTCATTTTGCATCACCGTAACTCTTTGCCAGAGGTTTTATCGCATTAAGAGATATTTCCTGGTTACTGTCAGTACGGAGGAGGACAGCATCTATGAGCTGTAAATATCACTTTGCACTCAGTGACAACAGCTTGCAGACGCTTCATTGTTTGGTTTGATTCGATTCTGTTAGAGAACGTGTAAGTATATTAGCCTGTGTTTAAATTTGATATACAATGATGCTATAAAATATATGTGCTCATACTGACAGGTATTGACTTGGCAGTAAATAATATATACATGTATTTTAGCATGTATGTATGTTAAGGCATGCAAGTCCAAATCAGACATTGGCAGACACAAAAGCCAATAATTTATTAAAATATTATGAAAATATCACTTTACAGACACAGAACAGCAGAGAGCTTTTGTGGTGCTAATAGTGAACAGAACTTTACTGTTCAGATACAGTTACATTAGCTGCAATTCTCACTAAATTTTTTAAAAATGCAGTTGCAGTCCAAACTTATATTTCTCTCTGACACCTGAATATAAAGATAACATTACGGCTTGGAACTGAGCAAAAACTAAAATTCTGCTGCAATTATCTTTAGTGATGTGATATTCATTGTCTAAATTCACTTGGGATTTATTTATTGTTATGGTATTTCACATGCATTTCATTTGCACTGAATATAAATTCATAAATTTCAATATATTATATGAATGCCCTGGTGGACATCAATCATATGGATTGGCGTTTTAGTCAATATTCAGTAGATAGATGTATAAATAAATAAATGAATAAATATGCCTATAAAATAAATCCTGAAATAAATAAATGAGGCAATAGTTACACAGTTCATTACGTAAGTAAATAAAAATGACTACTTTTTTTCAGGGGACTAAAAAATGTCATTTTAAAAAAAATAATAATTATCAACTATACTTACTTTATCTATTTATATATTAATTGTCCTATTTACTTAGTTAAGGATTTTTTCATAAGCATTTTTATTTATGTATTTTTATTTTGACAAAAATGGCATTCCATACAATCAAGTGTTAGTATCATTACTTGAAGAAATAAGAATGATAATATATATCCTTCTTTTTCTCCAGAAGCTGTCCATCATAAAATATAAGAACCATAAACGGGTGCAAATTAATATAACAGGTGATAAACCCACTCACAGGAAATAAACTCGCTCACTGAGATCATTAACCCCTGGCAGCCAGGCCAAAGAAGTTACACCTTTAATTGGCAGCTTAACGGCTGCATGAAAACTGAGATATGAAATATAAATCAATAAAAATGCAACAAGAAAACATATTATTAGTTTCTCACAAAAAGTCAACCAACAAAACACAACTCAAGTTATCTTGAGCTGTGTTTATCTCACGCCTTATCATAATTCACTTGTTCTAAAAATATGATAATTAATGCGCGATCAATAACGAGATATGAATTGGAGAGGAATTCTCTGGTGAACAATGGGATTCTCAAACAACATTTATACATTGAAATCCAAGAATAGAAGTTAATTATGAAGCAAGACAAAATTCTGAGGGAGTTGGATTTGACCCAAGAATTCTTGTAAGTTTAATGAGCGAGGCAGATCTTTTTACAGAGAAAAACATTTGTTTCCAAGCAATTTAATGTAGCAGCGAGTCCTAAAATAAATATTGTGAACTATGTCTTGAGGCAAGCAATGTGTTTTATGAGATACTGACTGATGTAAACAAGTGAGATAAAGAGGTGAAATCTTCCCACTACATTTCTGTCACAGGATTTCACTGGTCAGTAGAGACTAAACATGCCTTGTTAGGATTCACACCTTTTGCAGTGCCAGTCTGCTGACTCATGTACATGGCGACTTATTCAGGAGCCTTTTTGTGGCGAGGAGGTGTGATAGCACACTGTGTGTCATGACCTGTGAGGACTTTTTTTAGCCATCCACTGCTGCATGCCCAAAGGTAACACTGTCAGTGTTGGACCAAGTGTCCCGACACTACACGAACAGACAGTGAACATAAGTATGCACTGACCACCCACAGTTAAATCTCTGACAGGAGTTGAAGCTCAGTGCAGGACGGCCAGACAGAAGGCATCTCAAAGGTCAGAGAAGCAACTCCATGCCTTAGGAGACACAATATGGAGCTCCTGAGATATTGATCCCTGGAGTGCACCAGTGTCAGAGACTTCCCCATGTATTACCCATGTGCTTCTCACAGCACAGAGAGGCACTGAATCTGGACTCTATAATTCTTGAATTACTATCACTGTCTTATACAGTACGTCAGAACAGTTGTATAGTTGATGACAGGTTCCTTGGTGGACAGCCGCCCTTCTAGTGGAAAGGACAAGTGCCCTCTTGGATGTCCTTCTAGCAGAGAAAATGCATTAAAGTGGCCTCTAGGGTGGCCTTCCAGTGGAGTAAACTGAAGATATGCCCTCTAGGGCGCTCTTCTAATGGAGAAAATGTGATAAAGTGCCCTCTAGGGTGCCATTTCAATGGAAAAAATGTATTGAAGTGCCCTCTAGGACGCCCTTCCAGTGGAAAAAATGTGAAGTGCACTCTAGGGTGGTCTTCCAATGGGGAAAATGTGATAAAGCGCCCAATAGGGAGCCTTCCAGTGGAGAAACCTGAAGAAGTGCCCTCTAGGGTGGCCTTCCAGTGGGGAACTCGTGGAGTACTTTATATCTTTATGTGTATCTTTTGAGTTTAGTTCAATCCTGAGCGGAAATGAAATCATATATACTGCACATCTAACATGTTACAGCTCTATCACTGATGAATGGCTCCTTCTTACAAACCCTGCCTACCCACCAACTTTGCCACTGGCCAAAATTCTATTTTCTATTACTAGTGTACTCGATTCAGTGAAGCACACTCGTGTTCACTCATGTTCTACTTCTTCATTAATGTGCTCATTTTAACACAACACACTCTTATTCACAACTCTCACTGACAAACAATGAACAGTCTTTATGAATATTTTACAGACCAGTCTGTTTCAGGCGCACAGAGGATGTGTCTTCCCTGTCCAACAGTCCAGATGACTAGCAACCTATAACTGGACCACTTATCCTATTTTAAGTTAAATGGTAGGACTGCATAAAAAAACATTTACTCAGAGTATGAAGGTACTTTTATTGTTTAAAAAAAGGATGGATAAGCAGCATCTGCTTGTCCCGTACACATTCAATCAACAGAGACAATCATCAACCTGCTGTGTGTAACTTTAATGTAGCACAGTTTTTGCTCATATCATAAATTTTGGTTAATTACTCTGCCTTATTGCCATGTCATGAAGCAACATCTTGAGGAACCAGCACAGGGAAACACTGACAGTTTTCTGGGGGGTTTTTTAAGTTTTAAACTTTTATTTGGAGCTCTTTTTTGCAACTTTGTTGCTTATTTAAAGATGAATATTTAATGTTAGATAAAATATACACAAGTTTTCTGGGGCTTCAAAGTGAAGAAGAATATTGATGAGTTTGAGTGATTCTTAATGATTTAACCACTTGAAGACCATCACTGTTCTGTAAATGATAGTATGTTGCAGCTTTGCTTTAATCAGTGTTCATTTTAATTGGTATTCTGTGAGAATCGTACAAAATTTGACTGAAAGTGTAAATAAACTGAGCATTGCTTCACTCTTGGGGATGGTACCCACATAAGAAATACTGTGAAATACACAGCAACACGACAAACAACATGCAGGGAGTATTAAAGATAATAAAACTCTGGCAAGAATTGATTTCTAAATAAAGACACACACACAAACACAAACAGTAGAAAACCAAGTGGGGGCACCTCTCGTTAATAGTGGCAACAATGCAGAGGCAGTAATTACTTTTAAACAGACAAATCAGCGCAGTAAGATAAGAAGGGTATGGTATGCTAGTTTTCAGCTGAGAATACATAATACGCCTTGAATGACTTGCCAGAATTTGTTTATTTTGCCCTTATGAAGGATGTACGTGAGTTAATATGCCAAATTAAAAGAAACGTGTGTGAAAACTGTGCAGTGATGCAGTGGAGGAATGTAAATACATAAAGAGTAGTTCCAGTTTATGCAAATTTACTCCACTACATCTTTAGAGACAAATACTGCGCTTTAATTACACCACATTTAGTTAGTAATTATGATTGAGATCTATACCCTGCCTGTCCAGTGTGACCATGTATCTCCAAATTTGGTGAATCTGAATTTGAATTTTTATGCTAAACTGAAGGATTAAGTGTTCCTTTGTGGGTTGAGAAAATTCTTTTATTTCTTAAGCTAAATAATCAGTTTCAAACCCTCCTGGATTAGCTGGAAAATGCATTGTGACAAAGCTGAAAACAAAGCTGTTTTTCTGAGATGAAAGAGATGTGTGGTTCTCACAGAACAGCGATGCTACACACTGTTTGTAGCCGCAGAGATATTCTATAAAATCATCAGATTATCTAGAATATGATGCTTTGCTATAGATCAGGGTTTCTCAAACTTTTTACGCTGTGTACTACCTCAAAAGATATTCGGTTCTCCAAGTACCACCATTATGAGACGTTAAAATATCATAGCCTCGAGGGACCCTGTTCAGATACGGACAGTTCACACAGAAGGGAGGTTTATTCCTCAACTACTCAGCTAATGTTGACTGTTGTGTGCATTACATGCATGAACGTGTTCACATAGATATATCAAAACAAAATATTCCAGGAAATGCGAAACTTATTTTAAATTAGATTCCAGTGATTAATTAAAAATTTTGAATTTAAATTTTAAATTTGAAGAGATTTCTGCATGTACCACTAGAAACCAGTTGTTTGAGAACCTGTACTGTAGATTAAATTACCCAAAGGTCTATAAGGTTGTTAAAAGTAGCTCCACCTTAAACAACTTGCAGCAGGACAGCGCAACATACACATTAATGCAGCAATGATATCAAACAATATACAGTATATAATAGTAAAGCACTGACACGGATCATGTTTACTTTTGATACGTTAAGCACATTTTGCCAATAATACTTGAGTATGTTTTTAACTTTACTAAAGTAAAGGATCTGAATACTTCTTCCTCCGCTGCAGTGATGGGGTGTTAACATTCAGGATTTTCCTCTTATTATTGGGACTGTGTTGCTAGGTAACAGCTTGGGTTCAAATTTATTTCCTGTCAGTCATTCATATTAACAGGAAATAAAACCAGATCAATTTAGAAAGCTGAATATGAAATAGTCTATAGAAATGAAACAGAGGCCGTTCTGAACACACAGAGAAACTTTCTTTGACAGACATAACCCATCAGCTGCATGAGAAATGTAATTACTATGGTCCATGTGATGCTATTTTGCGAACACCCACGAGAACCCTTATTTATCATTATTACAGCATAAACATTAACATCTGCTGACCAGTAGTGGAAAGGACTTTAGCTGTCAGTCAGTCCAGCTTTGCCAACACAAAAGGATTAGAATAAAATGATATGCTAAGCACCAGGGAAGTGTGATATATCCTTTTTGCTGAACCAAAGTGTATTTTTTATTATTTTGATTATAGTATGTGATGCTACAAATCTTCCTGACAGCTGTGAGCTAATCCTTTTAAGAGTGAGAGATCACCATATCAATATGTACTAAAATGGGATTTTAAACATTCCTCGCTGGTCACAAAAACCCCAAAAACAGGCATTGCATCAGGAAAACCAGGAAGGAATAAAGCATGGAAACAGATCTCCCCGCTTTAAGATGGATGACATGTTTACAAGAGAGAGGGAAAAAAAGGCAAAATGACTTTCCTGAAAAATGGTATTTTTAAAAAGCAGTTTTCAGTTCCTGTTCCAATTTCAGACCTAAGAGAGGGAAGAAGTTGCTTTTAAACATCAATTTAGTTTCGATCGTGTCAGGTGTTCCCTTATGCAATCGAAGCACGTTTGAGGGCAGTGAAAAACAGTTCGAGTTCAAGATAGAGCCACAGACTGTCTCTAAAACAAGTCAACTGTGGTGATTGAAGTCATTAAAGTTAACAGCTATCGGTGGCAGGGAACACTTAGACATTACATTTAAATCAGGAGTATAACAAGACAAGATTTAGTCTCCATCAAAGGCCTCACTTTATAATTGGGTTTCTTTCCAGATGAGTAAAAATGGAAATTATACTTTCGTTGTTCTGATACTTTGACAAATTGCATTGTATTGTTTTCAGTTTGAGAACGAACCAAATCTCTTCTCCCGGTCTCATTTCACCACAGTGTTGTTTTTGTTATAAAATCCGACTAAATATTCACCAGAAAGCAGATTTCCTTTCTCTCTGTCTGATCCTCCATGTCCCCATTTACAGAAATTAAAAACATTGTAACACAAAAGAGTTGAATATTTAAATAGATGGAAGTGGTGCAGATGATGATGGTAACTTTTGACATCAAATCAAATCAGTTACATTTGACCTTTTATGTCAAAAAAAAATCCCACAGATACTGTAACACACACCTCAATGGTTACGAGTGAATCAAACAATAAAAATCTTAACAGTTACCAGTAAAGGGATGTACTGGTCCTAAATTCTTCAAAGTCCAAGTGCATTTAACATATTTCTAAAAGAATAATTATCTACTGAATAAAGAAGCTTTCACATATAGTAGTATTTAGACATGCAGCCTTTGAAACAAAAAAGGGAACAAATTAGTTGTGTTTTGTGGATTAGTCATAGCTTTTAAGTAAAGACAGAACCATGATTTTTCAAATATCCTGTGAACTGAATATAAATATATTAAAAGAGCTGGAAAGAGATGTATAAAATAACCAGTTTTTCTTTATACAGTACATTTAACTTCTTTTTTTCAGGTTCCTAGGATCACTGGTGTACCAGGGAAAGTACAAATTATGTTCGAGTTTGCTTTAGCATATTGTCAAGTCAAATCAATTTTATTTACATAACCATAAATTACAAATGTACCTGAATATATGATGAAAAGAAAAAACAAACAAACAAAAACTTTAACAAGATTTTTTTTTTAACCAGCTCTTAAATGGTTAAGTCTTTTTCAAAAAGAACAATGGGCCCAGACATCTTCCCTGTGGTACCTCACATTCAAAGGTTTTGAGTTTTGACAGTACCTCATCGACATCCAGTAACTGCTTTTGAGCTGAATCAGTTCAATGTTAATTTGTTAAATCACAGACCCCTTCTCTTGGTGAATAAAAAGTTATAGATAACATTTCTTTGTGTCAGGTAAGTGGGTTTTTATGAAGACACAATGACATTCATGTCATAAATGTTCAGAAACCTCGGGTGGTAAATGATCTTAGCCACCACCTATGAGTTTGCATATAAAATGAGCTTTGGTCCAGCCAAATCTCACCAAAATAATCTTATTTGGCAGTTCGGTAAGTTTCTGAGAACTGGTAACCAAGATGTTTGCAGTGGTTGTAATAAATTACTTCAGCCTAATGGTCTACCTGAGATATCTCTACTTTAGCATTTTCCATTTTATTTTTTGTCTGTACTTTACTTGCTGCCCTTGTTTTGTTTCCAGTTTCCAATTTTGATTAGTTTTCAGCTGTCATGTTATTCTGCCCTTCAGTGTTATTTCGTCTGTGTCCACTGTGTTTTCTGAGCAAGCGTGTCATTTAAAATGACAACACTTTGTCTGCATGCTTTTAAAACAGCAGGCCAGTACACTTTGTATAAACAATGATTAGATTAAATGTGTCAGCCCTAAAATGCTTCAGAAATCTGACTTCAATGGAATTCTAACAGTTGGAGACAGTTATATTCTCAAAGAGCAACGAGTTGCCACAGTGGGAATCAAATCACTGTCCACCGCGAAAGTTTGAGAATCGTTACCACATGAAAAAACAGCACCCAAATTGCTGTACATTCTTTCAACACTTTCCCTCAACAATAATGCCTCCAACGGCAATTATTGGGGGGAAAAACAACATGTATTCAAGAGCAGCATAAATGTCACATCCCTTCAAGCTGTTACAGATGATCACAGCTGCTGTGGCTGTGGTCTGTCTGTCCAGCAAACCGAATTATTAAACCCAGAGGCAGGAATTATCATGTGAGATCGTCTTAGATATTTCATTGTGAGAGATAAAGTGGAGGAGATAGAAGCAGGCTACTTCTGAATTTATGGAAGCTAAGATTTTGAAAATAGATATAGATAGATGGAGAGATATATAGACGAAGAGACAGAGAGATGTGTCTGTCCTTCACACCATTGCGCCACACCAGTTGTGTTAATTTTGAATGTCACTTCTTCAGGTTTGCATTTCTGTATTTGGCTGCACTCCTCTGCAATCATCCCTTATCTGTGTGCACAGCAGCTAAGGGTTCGTCTCTCTGAATGAATGGGCTCAATAAACCTGTCACAGCCCAGACTTGTTGACTCTGTATTGACTCATGTTACAGCGATCCATCCTTTTTATTAGCTTCAGTTTGGCTACAGATTTACAACGTGATATTCTGCCCACACATGACAATACCACTAAAACAGAAAGTCACTTAATATAATACATTTGTTTGTTGTTGCTTGCAGTACTTTGAAGAGTTTTATTTTTCAAACCGGGACCTACAAGTCAAGGTTGTCTTCTGCTCATCATCTACAACTGCTGATGCTTGACACCAGTGTAATGTTTATTTAAAGGTGTCCATGATCTAGTAAACAAAAGACTATTGAGCAATGTTGTAACCTGCTTTCACTCCCAGATTGACTGGCTTGTCTGTAATACAAGACGCAGTAATACAACAATGACTGAATAAAAGATGTTTTTTCATATCTGGTAAAATATGAGTTTACATAGGTAAAGTAAAACCATATAATTCTAATAAGTCAGAGGCTGTATGCAACGTTTTAAGGGGGGAGGAGATATTGTCATTTTTGCTGGGGAGGGTGTTGCTTTTTATCCACTCTAGCAGCTTGGATCCAATCCAGTGTCAGTCAGTCCATCACTTTGGCCCAGACTGTAAAATCTCAACAACTATTGGATGAATTGCACTGAAACTTGGTACAGATATTCATGGTGCCTAGAGAATGAATCCTAATGACTTTTTTCTGATTAGTGGTGCAGTCCAAAGACATGCAGATTAAGATCATAGGTTAATTGGTGACTCTAAATTACCCATAGGTGTGAACATGAGCATGAATGGTTGTTTGTCTCTATGTGTCAGTCCTGTGATAAACTGTCCACTTGGCCCAATGGCAGCTGGGATTGGCTCCAACCCCCACCCACCATGACCATGATAAGAATAAGTGGTTATTGAAAATGGATGAAAAATTGAATCCTTGGGAAAGTAGAAGCCCAAGAATCCTTGGTCTTCCCTTCAAATCAAATGACCTCAGTACACTCTGTACTCTGCAAGGCAGGCAACTTCCTCCAACTTAAGTCTGACAAAAAACAAGTCCTCTTCAGAGGCCCCAAGAGTATTTCTAAAAAAAAAAAAAAGTACAGCAGTGCATTGGTCTCCTAGCAGCAAATGTTCAACAAGCTTCAAAAAACCTCTTCAAAGTTCTTATCGAACAACATATAAACTTTGAGTGGCACATAAATAGTCTTTATGTTTTTGTCTCTATTATTCACTGACCCAGAGTTTCTTTTCTGTCTCAGCTCCAGTTGGCCCAAAAGCCGGCCACTAGACTTTTAACTAACGCATGTTGTAGGTCACACATTACACCAGTGTTGGCCAATCTGCATCTGGTTACTTATTAAACAGTACACAGGTTTGCACCACTTTATATTTCTGAGTTATTGTGTCCCCTGACCTCTTGAGATCTCTGAGGTCTACAGACCAAGGCCTTCTTAAAACCAAAGATGACCAAACCTTTTCAGTTGTGGTTCCCAACGCAGTCAGCCTTTCATTTCCTGTTTGACTTTCTAATGTTTGCATTGGGCAGATTTTAAAAGGCACTTTATAAATGTTTACTCACTAAAGTTAACTTACATTGGCTGACATAAGGTGTCCATGTCCGCAGTTTTCAGTCACTTCCAAGACGGATAAATATGAGCTTTCAAAAAAGTCAGCTTCATATATGTAATTACGACTTGGAAAGTGAAGTCAATGTCAATGAGGGACATTGCTTACATGTCTTTAAAATAAAGAGTTCACAGAAAGGACACTAAAAGCAGGAAATCGATCATCTGTGAGGTGGAACAT
Organism: Argyrosomus regius; assembly: GCA_946959425.1. Classification (NCBI taxonomy): domain Eukaryota; kingdom Metazoa; phylum Chordata; class Actinopteri; family Sciaenidae; genus Argyrosomus; species Argyrosomus regius. The sequence continues at coordinate 21,063,246 of OX336892.1, read as the reverse complement.
CATATCAGACACCAAAAGATGGCAAACTCCATGCTGCATACAAACGAAGGTACATATGGGTACATACTAAAAGCCTAAAATATAAATGTTTAGTATACAGCAGATTAGCAGTCATATATTTGGTCAGATTTCAGTCATTTTGGTACAGTGGGGTCAACATATGATAAAGAGATGGTGGTTGACATGTCCTGGGAGGGCTATTTGTAATGTTAACCTCTACAGCTGTCAGGACAGGTGCGCCGTGATCTTTGACTGACAGCCGAGCATGTCGAGGCATAGACGAACAGGTCCCTCTTCCAGATTAACTTTCTACTGCTCAAGCTTCAGAGATTGATCTGTGCCAAGGACTGGCATGGCCTTGGTGTGGGTATTGTAAAAAGAGATTGGATCTCTTCTTTCAAGGAAAGAGCTCCCAGGGTTGTGAGAGAAAGAGCGTGATAAAAGAAGTATGACGCTTTTATTAAATCACTTACAACCATTGTCTAGGATGTGCTCTCTCTCACACACACACACATGCATATATATTTTGTCAGGTTCAGTCTAGTTTCAGTTAATTCAGAAGCCAGTTTCAAAAATACTGAATAAGCTGAAAAGACTATTGTGCTCGGTATGAAGTGAAAATATTAATGCCTTTCATCAGATATAATATACTGAGGTTCATACAAGCAGGAAGATCGCCTTTTGTTTTACTGTGATGCAAGTTTAGATTTGCATGAAAACAGCAGGTATGTTGCAGGTGTCCTTGGTGATATTTGTTATATAGTAAAACATTTTGATCTGTCAAAGTTAAAGGCGAGGTAAGCAGTATATTTGGGTGTCACTGAGCTCTGGTTTCAGGCTTTAGAAGATCTCGCCTATGACGTGCAACTTTGGCTAATGACAGGTTATTTCAAAAGAGAGCATGATCCTATTGGTTGTTCTACCAATGCACATGCACATGCAATACCTCCTTTGCCTACAACGGCATAAAGTACAAATCACTGCTCCACACAGAGCTCATTTGATGCCATGGTGCTCGCATCGACGAGTGGCAAAGAGGCCATGAAGACGGACAGTGGGGAATAACTTTTGAGGTGGGACAGCTGTGTCCGCCTGTACGTGGTGTACTCGCCTCTCATCCCGCTGTTAGATGACATCGCAGCTGCCTCTGAAGCCTGGGGCGCTCTGCCCCGGGGCTGCAAAGACCTAGAGGGGCGTCTTTGAGAAGACCAGTCACGGTGGGGATCATGCCGCCCTACAAGCCATGAGGTTTTGCAGGGCAACTAACTCCTTCTGCTGCTGTTCAAACTTATAGGTTTGGGGGAAGGGACTTAGTGAAGTGATATGAGGCAGGCAGAGGCAGGAGGTTTTGCCTACTGCAGACTTAAAGGTCTCTCACAATTTTTGAATGTAACTGAATCAATCAGACATGCCAGATGTTCTTTTGGTATCACTATGATTTCATACTGATCAATGAATTTACGAGGCTCACAGTAGCTCAGGCAGGCAGGAAAGTCATTTTATAGCCACAGGTTCCACACACACACACGTCTCACTCAATAGATGATCCATATGAACATGCTGCATTTAACAATGCTGAGCTCTGCATCCTCGCTGCTACTGCCTGCTTTCAGAAATTTAACTTCCTCCTGACTTGACTGCACACTGTTATATCTAAGTAAAGAGTAAGTAAAGAGTTTTCTTGAGCAGGTGTTTTGGCCACTTCCAAATCCATAACAGTCTATGTAATTTAAGGTCTCACATTATAGTAAGCATTTAAAAAGTATTAGGAATTAGTCCAGATTTGAAATAATATAGACCGATCAGAAACACAGACCAGAACAAGACCTTTCTGTTCTCACTCAATCTGCGCCAAAGCAGCCAGAGATGAAATAAATCGACTTTGCTACATTTAGTTTAACAAATAAATAAACTGACAAGAAAGGAAATGTTCTTACACCAGTTTTTCTTATTAAAACAGAAATACAACCTTACACTGAATTCAAGTTTCTCTCTTTGTCTTCTAGAATTGGCTTAATTTCCATTTTAACTTATTGAAAACAAAATAAAACTCACTAAAACTGTCTTTGTTAACACTGTCTCTGGTTTGGTCGATATAAATCTGACTGACTTGTGGTAAAATTAGCTAAATCAACCTGTTTTTTTCTGTTATGAACAATCATTTCCCCTAAGAATTTTGTGGAGGCTTAATGAGACGCTCAACTTTGATGTCATACATGCATTTTCACGATTTCAAGCCGTATTTTCCAGAGGCTTTAAAGGAATAGTTCAAGTCCTTTCTCTGTGCATTATGGAGCTTGAGCTGGTTGAGCTTAGATTAGCACACAGTGGTTAGAAACAGCTAACCCAGCCCTCTTCAAACTTCAAAAGTCCGTCTACCAACACATATGGAGCTTTCTATTTAACACGTTGTATCTTGTTTATTTTATTCAGATGAAAACAGTAAAACAGAAACATGAATTTTTGTTTTTTGGGCACATATTTTGGACTTTGGATAGAACCCACTGCTTTCCGTCTCATGCTGGACTAAAACATTCTTGCTCCAGCTGGCTCAATTTATCTCTTACTGAAAAAAAACTATTTAAAGAGTCAACAGTGCGAGTTTTCTCTTTAGGAATACAGTTTGTTTCATTCACTATATTGTTAGCGTTGTTAGAGTAACCAAGAAAATCGCTTTTTGTAATGGATGCAGTAGAATTTGACAGTGACCTGCAATAAGCTACAATTACCATGACTGCAGGCAGTCAACCTTACTGTCTCTGACATTAAGGGGCTAACAGCAGGGATGGCATCCGCCTTCATTACACTCAGCTACTGCAGCAGGTTAGGTGGGACAAATTTGCTGTCAGCCTGCTCTGCATTAGGACAGATTGAACCAGTCTCTGGGTGTGTACATCAGCTATTTCTAAAAGCTGTCATGCCCTGGATGTTATTTGACTGTGGTTATGTCAAAATCAACCAAGTGAATGAATTCAGTGAATATGTGTATATCTAATGCTAATGTTCAATAAATAGATGTGTACATTTTTAGCTCAATGTAACTTGTTCTGACTTTCTAATTTTTAATGGTCTAACATTAAACATTCAATTAGACATTCATGAGAGATTCATATGTATTCCCCAGGCAAATGATTCAATTATGTTCTGTAAATGAGGCGTGACTGACCTTTAAAAGGTAACTGTTCATAGTTCAGTTTCCCCATTTGCCTCTATGGTTGAGCTAATCTATTTTGCATTTCCTGATGTATCCAATATTACTTATGATATCATAACATTTCAGACACTGTCAGGTAACAATATAGTCTGGAAGACTGTCCTACAACTGTCCTAATAACTGTCCTACAATGTTAAAAATGGATGGAAGTGGATTTTAGTTGATATAGTGCCAACTGTGGCAGCAACTTTGGAGGCTCCGAGCTTTTGGGTAGCCTTGATAAAAGCATTCAAAATGTACAGCTTGACTACTTCAACAAAATACAAAGAGCTACCATTTCATAATACCGCACCAGTCTGAGGGTGTTTGAAATCTGTGAAGGTTCACACATACAAATAGTTCATTTGTATGATGTGTTTGACCCAGTGTTGTAGTCAGGACCACCAAAACCACAAGTCAAGTTATACTTTCAAGTTTCTGAAGAGCCTCTGACCCTCCATCCATTATAGATGACATTTACAGTTATAGAGGATAATGTTACAGCTGAGGCAGGCGAGCTAATGCTACATTACATAGACTGTAAGAAACATCGACATAATATCTGTGACCTGTAGATTTCTGAAGAGCTGTTGTGAAGCTCAGAGTGTGATGGCTCTGGCTGCTGCCATCTTGGCAGTCCTGCCTTATGCCACCTCCCGCTGTTACATGGACAAAGATGTGGAGCGTGGGTGGAACTGAGGTGGCATGAATTAACATGGATGTTCAAACAAGACACCTGTAATGGCACCCACCTGTCAGTCAAAGCACCCACGCTCTTAATTAATGCGTAACTTTAAGCCTTAACATCATTTGAATGCTTTATTTCATTGGCTGTATGCAAACAAGTTATGAAAAATATTTAAAGTAATTATAAAATTCTTCTCGTCTCTGATTTTCTTTCTCAAAAATAGTAGCAGAAAACTGGATGTTAAGGGGGTTAACTGTCACAGCTGACACGGTTTCCTGGGAGATGTGTGTGTGATATAACAACACTCTCACTCCTTTTAAAACCACTTCTTCAATTTGCACGTTGGTTCTTTCCAATGGTGACAGAAAACACTTACAGGAGCTTTAATGAATGTTTTATGCAACAAGTGTGTTCACCAAGGCAACCCCCTCGACCTCGAGCAAAAATGAATTGACTTTTATTCTAATTCAAAAAATCAGTTGTAAGAAGTAGCAGCATACCGCACAAAGAAGTCTTGAGCACAGATTTCCATGAGAAAAGTCTTCACAGCTATTCTTTATTTTTCCTGACCTGTAGGTGAGACAAAACAACTCTTGCCTGTCAGACATTTTTCATTTAATCATAATCAATGGGCCAAAAATAGTACTTGAAGCTGAGCCATGTCGATCCATCTTTCTCAATCATCTTTTAGTCCGTTACCCCTGGGGTCGATACCACTGCCTTTAGAGGTAACAACAAAGTTATTCACACTTCCCCCAAGGAGTAACAGCATGGAGCTGAGGTGCTGTAAGGAAGCTAATGAATGTATTTGTCATATCTCTAATGGCTCACTATATCACCACAGCACCTTGGCTTGAGATTTATGGTAATCATGACTGCAGAAAAGCGAATACATTCTGTCTTAGGATTTTTAGCTTCTGTGTACCGGGCTGCACTGATGAGACACCTTGGGAGAACATTAAATTGACGGCACCAGAGCCAAACTTGTGAAAACGTTGACAATGTGCCACGGTAAATGATAGCCTAAACACACTGAGTGGGGAAGTTGGTATTCACATCAGCAAGAGTGCAGGAATGGCAAACTAATGATGAGTCAACTCTACAATTGATTAGAGCTGGCTTATTTTAGTCCCCGAGGCCCACACAAGCCCACACACACAGACCAACAACATCAGCTCAAGTTATGCTGAGATGTCTTCACTGATACCAACTCCAGAAACTTTATTTTACTTTACTCTCCCCTTTTTTTTTGCCTCACAAATCTAATCCTGCAGCAGAACTTCTTCTTCTTCCATTAAGTCCCAAGTGACTTCATTTCGAGACTATTTTTTTTTATCTACAGTATGCACTCAAAATGCAAATGACCAAGTGTCTCGGGTTCAGGCGAGTACAGAGCCCAGCTGAAAAAGACGACAAAGACAAGCGTTCACAAGTAATATATTGAGATTGATTAATATATTAAAGTAATTAGCCCTTCCACTGCTGTTTCTGTGATGTATTTACCACATATTACCAAGAGAGACAAGTTATTCTTCACCTGTTGATCAACCGCAGTGGGAGTGTCGAAGTGTGAACAACCGAAGTTAAAGCCGGCTGCATATTTTATTAGTGTGTTTTTAGAGTTTCACGAGTACATTTTGTGTCCCATGAATAATGTTGTGGGCGTGAGAGAGGGGAGATAGAAATGTTTGTTCGAGATTTCTCATGGGCGACTCCTTCAGCTTGTATAGAGACAAGAAAACACACGCACAAGGCGGGAAGATGTAGGCTGGCTGCTGCACGGTTCTGATGCACTTTAAAAATACACTTGATCAGCAATTCCTTCTATGAGCTCACACATCCCTCAGACTTCAAACGCACCTCCTGAAGGTTAGGGGCACAGAACTGAGCAGATGACAGAGCGATGCTACAGCAGAGATGCCTTACTTTGTTGACACGAGACATTGCCAGGCTGTTTTTCCATAAACCTACTGCCCTCATGTGGCTGGTTCTGGGTCAGAGGCAGGACAGAAACATTATTTAAAACATCATAAAACTTTGACAGCAGTCATCAACTTCTCTGAAATACAACTCATCACTCCTGCAGTATACTGGAAAACAAAATGATGGTTGTGCAGCTCTTGTACTGTAAAATCTCCATCTACAGTAACTGATCAATTACCAACAAATGACTGATGATTCTTGCCTTCTCAGGGAAAACACCATGATTAGGCTAATTTAGGAAACAGCTGAGCTTTTATTCAGCACAGACTTTATTGATAGGCATGTTTCTCTGCAAGCTCTCTGATTCTACAACACTGTGGACCTGTGAGGTCATACCCACTGTTAAGATTTATCTATCGCAACATATTAAGCAGTCACACCAACACAATTGTCTAATTTATGAATAAATTAGAGCACATTTTAAACTATTTACTTTAAGCTTCTGGCAGTAAATAACATATATTTTTCTGACAAAGTTTTAAAGGACATCATGTCAGATTTTTGGGAGCTCTATGAACAGAAAATGGCAGAAATGGAGTATAATGTGCATAACTATGTTTTCATCACCTGAAAAGTAGAATAATATGTTTTGTTGGTTCAGAATGAATCTTTTTTTTTAATCGTCAGATGCCGTAGGTCTTCTGCTTCCATGTTGAACCCCCATGTGTCTATAGTAACCCAGAACAGACAAACTAAACTCTGGCTCTAGATAGTGTCCTTCATGTGTTTCCAGGCCACAGTAGTTTCTCCTTCACCCTTGGAACAGTAGGGAGAGTGGAGGGGGTTGTAATCTACAACTACAGCACTAGATGCTACACAGTCATCCTAAAGTTCACTGCATGAACTGAAAGATGTAAGATGTACGTGAAAGTTACGTTTAAGCACTGAAAGCAGTTGAAGCAAATTATGTGTGAACTGTGGAAATCGTGGGACTAAGAGCTGAGAAGATATTTTTGTTCAAACGTTGAAGACCTGAGACTTGAAGTGTCAGTAGAAGTGTAATCACTGAAAGCCAAAGGCAAAATCTTCAGTCAGACCAAAGAAAGAAACAAAAAAAGGGAGAAAATAGCGAGGCGCTGCCTGTACCAGCTCATATTTGTATCCAATTGTGCACAGAGTCTGAATATGAACATGTTTGCTGCAGAGCCTGCTGGAGCAGGTTTCATATCAGAGTATCAGATCAAAATATGTCAATAATCTGATCACATAAAACAGTCATCAGTCTCACAGGATCCTTGCAAGAGTCTTCTCTTCCTGAGTTTACAATAATGTGACAAGTAATAAGGTTTCACTTTGTTGAATATCACTGTATGCACACTTATTTCGAGCCTTAGCCTCACTTTTATTATTTCTAAATATCTCTTTTAATTATCTCTGTAACTTAATTTTTCCTTCATGTGCTATCAACTATCAACTGAGTGTTTTATCTCATCTTAATACTTCATTCATGGTCCTGAATATTTGTCTTAACATAACAGATAACAGATAATAACCAGCTTCAGGACTCTGGTTATTATCCAGGATCACTTGTGTTAGTTTTAGTGAAGAAAGTAAGTAAGTAATCTCAGGACCTCATGGAAGTTTGCTGCTAGACATCTTTTACAAACTTTTTTTCTCATCCCTTTGTTACAACACGTTGTCAGTAATATTCTATATTCTACATCTACACACACCCATTGAATGCTGCCTCCCCCAGATCGAGTATAATTAAACACAGAAAAAAACGGTTATTTTTAGAACCGATTAATCTGCCTTTTATTTTCTCAATTAATTGTTTGACCAGGACATCAGAACTTCAAAAAACAGCTAAAAATTCACATCACAATGTCCCATAGCGGTATGGTGATGTCATCAAATGTCTTACGACGAGGAAAAGCAGCAAATTTTCACAGTTGAGAAGCTTAAACAAGAGATTTCTTTTACTGTAAAATTATCCAAACGAAAAGCAGTTGAAATCAATCATATATACATATATCATATCAGTAGTTTTGTGTTAAAGTCTTCTGTTTTTAAAGTTGTATTGTACTATATGTACTCTCCATTCAATAAGAAGAAGAAAAGGAAAAAGTTTTGCAGAACTGAGTGAACAAACTTTAAAAATTCATAATACCAAGGTTACAAAATGTACTTACTGGCTTGAACTCTGTACTTCCTTTCATGCTTTTCATCTGTCTGACTTCAACTGTCATGGAGCATCAGACCATTGTGCTGTTGAACACTAGATAAAGCTCCAGTGATCGATTTCAGCATTCAGCACCTTTCCCTGTTATTATACACGTGAATCTCTACTCTTGTCTCTCTCATACAACACACACTCAGTATAATAATGCACACCAACTTAAATGAATACTCCTTTTGGCTTAAGACAGCATCTTTGTCCCTCATCAAGACATTTATTTTGTGCGTGTTCTCTCTATAGATACACAAGTAACCTTTTTTTTGACTCCATCCTTCAACCATGCCCCCAATTAAACTTATGACCCAAAATACTCACCAAACCGTCTCACAAGCTAAAGAAACTATAAATGCTGTGGCTTAAAGAAGTGAGTGAGACATACAGTATTTCGCCTCTAAGACACCCACACATCACTCTCAGCATTACCAGCCGAACAAAAGAATGTATTCTATGCAAACTATAACAAAGTTTTTCCCTGCATGACGAACACTAATCCCCATCATTTATCATGACAAAACATCTATTCCATCCATCCATTAAGTAAGTAAGTTAAGTATTTAACATTGCACCTTTCACAGAGTGAGGTCACAAAGTGCTTAGCAAGAATAAAACTGTTAAATTAAGAAGAATAAAACATAAGCCACATGAGTAGACAGTACAGGACAAAGACAAAGTTTGAATAAATGGATCTTCAGCTGCTTTTTAAAAGGCGTCAGCAGAGGCCGCAGAATGTTACTGCTTGATCTCACCAGGCACGGCTGCGATGCGGCCGCCGGAGCTGATCGAGGCCGTTCTAGACGATGCTTGTCATTCCACCAGAAGCCCCACAACGTGTTTCAGAAGAAGCAGGCTCTACGCTCTGTTTCGCTGAGAATACATGGCTGATCTGTTTATGACAGAAGCTGCAATCAGCTGCATCAAGCAGCACAGAGCAGATGCTGGCTGCAAGCCAGACATAGGAATGGCATGGGTAGCCTACTTACCCATGGTAGAAGCACAGAAAACAAGGAAAAATAACCAGATTTGAGTAAGTTAACAAAACATGGTGGGCAAAATCCTCCACTTCCGAAATGCTCCTGGTGAAACATGAAGCCGCTGCGCTGTCACAGAGCCGTGCCTGGTGAAATCAAGCGTGTCGGAGCCACCACGTCAAAGGCTTTTATTTTCAGTTGGGCACAAGGAGTAAGAACAAGTAAGCCCTATGTCAAAAGACCAAAGGGACCTACTTGTAATGTAAGGATCAATGTGCATTGGTGCCTGACCATGCATGGCTCTATATGTGAAAACAAGAATCTTACAAGACAGAGAATGAAAGTGAAACTTCCACCTGGTATCTTTTCCTTGCTTGACTCAGCACTAACAGTATAGAGAATGGACGTTGTATCCGTGACGTCAAGACCCATTGTGAAGCTCAGAGAGTGGTGGCTCTGGCTGCCACCTACCAGCTAATCTAAAATTGGGTAAAGATTTGGATCCTTGGTTGATGAGAGGAGGAGGAGTGCCGAATGATGCCGGTGAAAAGGAATTACAGTAGTCTAGCCGGGATGATATAAAAGCGTCAATAATCAAATCTTGATAGCTCATGTTGTGATGCAACAGATCTGTGTTTAGCAATGAAAGACCCAATAAACTGAGCAACCTTAGAAGGTATGCTATCTGAAACAATGATAAGGTTCTCAGTCTTATCTGTGTCTAATGGTAAATAAAAGCTGTTAGCAATCCAAGACAACTGAGCAGAACGGTCTAATCAGGTTTAAAATATACAGTTGGATATCATCAGCATAACAGTGATAAGAGACACCTTTAAATTTGCTAATAGGATGACCTAAGGGAAGCACAAAGCAAACAATCTAGGATATAAGTCAGACCCTGAGGCACATCACAGGAAAGAACAGCAGTTTCAGACAGAGCAACAACCGACAGAGACAGAAAAACGTCTATCCAGAGAGATGGAGGAGAAGCAGTCCAGGGCGTTCCCAGAGACACCCACCCACACTGCCTGAGCCTTTCAGTCAGGGCGCTGTGATCTACAGAATCAAAAGCTGCAGTAAGCTCCAGCAGCACCAAAACAGAGTATTTACCCACATCAGAAGACATCATTATGTCATTGGGGGCTCTAGCTGTTTTCAGTGGAATACTCACGATGGAAACCAGATTGGAAATTATTAACAGTAGATGCAAACAATATCACAACTACAGTACATTTAGAGATTAAAAACCTGATCATTAGAGGTCACTTTCCAATCATTAATCAGACCTGCTATAAGACAAACAAAGCTTTGCAGTTCACCCATTAAAATACTTGAATAATTTAGCTTAATCATTAGAAATCACTTATACTAGTAATACTTTATCATCACTCCTGAATTCCAACTTTATGCCAAAAAGAACATTTCTTTCATCTCACACGCGCTAACCTTTTCATGTGGTAAAACTAATCTTGGAATTTTCTTCCTCTAATCCATAAATGATGGGGTAATTTATCCGCACTTACCTGTAATCTGATTTTCAGATATTGTGCACCTCTTATGATGTTTTGAGACTGACATATGACTACAATTACGAACCTTTTGACAGAGAAATGGTCTAAATCGAGCAGCAGAGGCAGAAACACTCACTTGCTAGCCTTATAGAGTAGGCTGACGTGTGTGTGCCACTCATTCCATCATATGAAGGCTGTTTGAGATCATCTCTAGATGTTGTTTTATATCATTTTAATAATGTCTTCATAGACATTCATGTGGATGAGCTCTTCATGAAGTATTTGTCTAACTATAAGCAGAAATCAATATTGTATTACATAATGTGAGTTTTGTAATACAGAGGGAAATGTGTTCTACATGATCGATAGCATTTTAGAGCATTTTAATTTGAAGCCACTAAATAGATCAAGGCAGAGAGCCAGAGACCTTTAAGTTCAGGACCATCTATCTGATCCAAAGTAGGGCACCTTAGATCAATATACTGTATGTGATTAGTTGGTACAGAGGTGGTACTATAGTGGGTAAGTCTGAGGGTGAGCTGAAGCTGCACCGTTACTGGTCCTGTTATATTAAAGTCTGTGCAGCAAAACTGAGAAATCTGCACCCTCCACCGACTACAACTCCCGGTTAACATCTATCACAGGGCTGACACAGACAATCATAATCACATTCACAGGAAACTTCTGTGGTAACTCTTTATAATACAACGTATGATTTAGACCATATTTAGACCAAATCAGGCGTTATGGCAAATCACCACAGCCGCAGCAGTGTTTGTTTTTGTTTTTTTATTTGTGCTGAACATAAACGCTTTGAAATAATCAGAAAATAACTTTTTATCTTGCTGATTCTCCAACTTTCTCTCACTCTCATGCACTGTTTATGTCACTCAACCACTGCTCGCTCTCTTGCCAGACCAAAGGAAACTTCTTGGTGAAACTATTTTGCCATTCACACACAGACGTACATGAAATAAACCCAGCCAGAACATAACTGGGAGAGGGTCATAGTTTAGTCCATGAACTCGACCTGGATAGCACTCAGTTTCAGTGACATTTCAGACTGACTGTGGAGCGGAGTGGCCACCGAAGTGTGACCTCGGACAGTGTTTCTCCAAGAGTTGAACCTTGCTCAGCGCCTCCTTTTGCAGCCACCCCCTGCAGCCTTCAAAGTGCATCACCCCAGTACAAATGAATGGAAAGTGCAGTGCCAGATTGGTCTGAAATTTATTTTGGAATGGGGCCTTAGACTTTAAGTTTGTTGTATGAAATTGGGTGACAATAAAAACAAGACTATGAGGTACAAAAAAGTAATAAATTATGATAAAATATACCAGAAAATAGTGCAACATGTCAGCATTCCAGTTTGTTTAATGAGATACGCTGGTTTAGTGCAAGTTATATGATATAATACAGTGTTTCTCCTGGTGGTATGCACCACGTGGGATGGCATATTGACGCGGTCAGCTTCAGTCAGATGGCGCAGCAGATGGTCTGCAATCTATACTTGCGTTTAAATTTTTGTTCGCTCGGTATATTACAGGCTTAAAACACGTTGATCACAAGCAGAGGAGAGCATAAAAATAAGCTGTGTATAGCATGTGACCTTTGCAAATCATTATCACACAGTGAACACAGTGTGCATGATTCATTGCTGCACTTTATCCTCCGTGGACTGGAGAAAGCTTTCACCATGGCAGCATGGTATAGAGGCCGCAGGAGGCCCATTTATTGAAACCCTCATGCAGGTGCTCTCTTTGCAGCCTTTTTCTGAGATCAGTTTTCTTCTACCAAAAGTTCAGATTTGTTGATAATTAAAGGTACAATGTGTAAGATATTCACTGTATTAAATCATGAAATTAATATGCTATATCATCAGTTCTTAAGGAAAAATGCTAAGTTAAAATTGCTTGTTGACAAAAACCCGACAGCCAAAATGTTCTTATTTTGAAATGTACCGCTTGGCCCGCCTCTTTGTTTATGTTTTGGCCTTTGGAATTCTGATCAATTAGTTCTGTGTTCGATATCCGGGGTTGCCAGGTATGAAACAAATTTGCGGCAAACACAGCGCACTACAACGATGCAAGCAAGCGAGCGCAGCAGTTTGACAGAGTTGGACTCTACCAGACCTGAGAGACAGAAACAGGCGTAGAGGTTAGGTACACAAGAAAAACAACAACAAGAAAACAAGCGACGTTACGTAGTTTCGAGTTTAGTTTTATGATGGATTTCATTTCACTTAGTTTCATTTCGCAAGTTTCATTAAAAGAAATTCAAGTCTCCTCTTACGCTATATTAAACAATTAAATGTATTAGGCTACCAAAAACAACACCTCTCAATCCATATAAAACTGCCGTCAGGCCTCAGTCTAGATATGGTTTTGTCATTTCTGCCATATCAGCGTTTAACAAACTGCCTCGCTGCGCGAGTGATAGCCTACGTGTGTTGTGACAGGTGGGGAATAAAATGTTATGGGTTTATGTATATTCTGTATAGCCTGGTGTGGTTATTGTATATGCACTGGCTTTTGAAAACAAATTCCATGCGGGACAATAAAGATGGTCTGTCTGTCTGTCTGTACAATAAGTAACACCAACCATTTTCACTCTGCTGGCATATTGTGACCTCTGCTACTTATGTGTAAAGTTATTTGTAACTAGTGTTAACAGAGAGGAAAAAAAGGAGGGGAGTCAGATTTTTTCGGGTCACAATTTACATGTCACAATCTGACTCCCCTCTTATATTAAAAATGCAAGATGTAACACCAACCATTTTCACTCTGCTGACATATTGTGACCTCTGCTACTTATGTATAAAGTTATTAAGTAGTGTTAACAGAGAGGAAAAAAAGAGGGGAGTCAGATTTTTTCAGGTTCATGTAAAATAATAGTTTTTGAGACTGCTTGTTGATATTTGTTACTCTCTCTTGAAGAAATACTTTTGAGTTTTGTATGGTTACTTGAAGACATTATGGGGCCCATCTTGCGGACAGTCCTAATAACTGTATGAAAGGTTACTGGGTGATTCTTAGCTACAGTGTAACTTTTTCTTACAATTACTTTTTGTTACAGTTAATTAAAGTTGGAGTTAGTTATTATTGGACTTCGTATCCATGACGTCACCCGTAGGTTTCTGAAAAATCGTTGTGAAGCTCAGAGTGTGGTGGCTCTAGCTGCAGCCATCTTGGCAGTCCTGTCTCTGCCACCTTCTGGTCCTGAATGGTGGGTGGAGCTGAGGCAGGCTGTATGACACCTTGGTGCTCAAACAAACCACCTGTTATGGCACCCACCTGTCAATCAAAGTGGCCACAGTCTTAATTATGCGTAACTTTAATCCTTAATATAATCTACCAGGCTGTAAACATGTTTATTTCTGCTGTGAAGTTGGACATTTTACCATTCGAGGAACTGCATCTGATGGCAGTGGCATCCAAGAGTTTCCCAGACTAGCACACAAAGATTAATCTCTATAAACAGATATCTGTGAATGAAAGCACAATCTGCAGGCATCAGTTTGTACTAATTATGTTTGACTGAGCTTTGGTTGCTGCTTACAGAGATTATGAGAAATGAATCTTTGTGCCAATTTTCACGTGTCAAGTTGCTAATCGGACTGCAGAAGAAGTCTTAGCCCGGATATCTGTTTTCCGGATATGTTGGTGATGCTAGAAACCCAGAAAACACTGTCCATTGCCCCCAGAGGCCTTACCGTAGGTTACCCGTGGCCTGTACTATTACAGGAGTTTTATAAAATCTTGTAAAAATTCTACTCATATCTATCTTATAACATGAAAAGAATCTTGTAGGGAGGAGAAAAGTTACTTGTTATAGCAAGAAACATGAGCAAATATGTGTTGTCTTGGTGGCATCACTGTGCTGCCACACAAAAACTATCAATGGATTAGTTTGATAGAGAAGACAACTTAAAAATGTGTGGATTCTCAGGAAAGTTCTATCATTTCTATATACTATGCGCCATGTTATATGTTCATGTTATATAGGTTTCTATGGGGCATCTGCAGAACAAGAAAACTCAGTGCAAGAATTTCTGTTATTTATATTATGAAAGCAACACGTGGATGTTGTCAGTAATAATAGAAAAACCTTTCATATTCTTCCTTCAGAACACCTATATCACTGAGAATTTGCTGCTACATCGATCACCCGCTGTGCACACCACCAGGTGAGGCTGACCATGAAATCTTTCATCTAAAAACAGTATTTCAGTACCTGATTCATAACGTGCCAGCAGAAAAGGATTATCTGTCTTTTTCAGCATATGTTCATGTTTCATATTTTAGGCCAAAAAAGAAAAACATACTGCAGGGTTGAACCTGGTTAATTTAAATATTGTATGAAAGGCAGTCTTCCATTAATTTAGGTGTAAATATATAATAATTCTGGCTGCAGCAGTAAATTAATTACTATTAGAATGTATTTGCATGTATAATATACAAAGGTCACATTCACTTCAGTTTCCTTTTGTAGCTGTTTTTTCTTAACGCAGTCAAGCGGACATTAAACTTCATTAAATTCACATTTCAGGCACTTAGCGTATAAGACGTGATGGAGAAGTGTCAAATGAAAACAATAAGAGCCAAGGAGTCTGAAGTCAACAATTCATTTTCAACAGTTGAAAACACGGCCACGGGAAAATGCAGTATAATGAGAGCAGCAGCTGTTGATTGATTTATGGCGTGACCTGATGGTTGACCTGATCCCAAACGTGTCCATCACACTTCTCGTCTCCTGTCAGTGACGGAGGATGTTTCCATCCTGCAGAAGAAGTCTCTGAATGTATCCCAGCTTATCCTACCAAAAAACAACACGTGGGACACTCAAATAGAGTGTTTAAGTTGTTGTACTGTGTTTAAGTATTTAATCTTATACTACTTTTTAACTACAATATCAAAATACTGCTCGCATGTCGGTTGTCATGTAAAATAATAGTTTTTGAGACTGCTTGTTGATATTTGTTACTCTCTCTTGAAGAAATACTTTTGAGTTTTGGCCAAACAAATACATGGAGGGAGAATAAAGCTAGCTGAGCTCTCTGTAAAGTTAAAAAATATCCACCCACCAGCATCTAAAGCTCATAATTTAACATGCTGTATATTGTTTGTGTAATCCTCACACACAAACAGATATATGAATACAACAATTTGTGGTTTTAGATGGTAGTTTTATGCAATATTTAATTAAAACTCTTGAACTGAAGCAACAAAATTAAACCTTGTTCAGTTCAGTCAGTACTCACACTAGCTTTGTAAATGGCAGAGTCACACAATATCACTATCCCATACTGTAGTTCTTACTTGAGGCTACAATTCACAATACTGTTGTATTTTAGGAATTAGATTTTTGTAAATAATTTTACATAAATGTACTTTTTAAAATTACCTAAATTAAACTATCTTCCCTAATCTGAAGGTTTTAATGGCTTTTATTTAGTAAACTGTGTCATCGCCTTTTCTCTTTTAGTATATCTCTTATTTGTTTTTGAATAAAGATCGTCCCTCAATTAGGGTCGATGCTTTGAAGAATTAAAATGGTGACATAATAAATAACTGAAATATGGTGATGTATTAAAAAAATATCTAAAATCACCCCTAGTTACAGTCACTCTGTGGGAAACACTCATGAATTTGTGTCCAGTGACTTTTTCTATATCGTTTTTTAATACTACAATCATATCTAAGTTTAAAATTCTGGTATCATGACGGCCTTACCCTCAGTGATCCCTTGAGTATAAATAAAAGATACATTTGTGCTGTGTAAGTGTGTGTAAGTGAGGATCTGAATCCTACTTCCATCGCTGCTCACTTGGCATTTTTACCTTTGTGCCATCCACAAATTACAAATGTTTGTTAGAATATTATGGTTCTGTTTTCCACCATGTTGTGCACATTTACCGTTTTCTGTTCTGATTAAATAGATGACACATTGTGCTCAGAGATAGGTCTTTTCAGTACAGTCACATTTCACAGCTTGTTACAGTATGACTCGTTTGCTCTCCCACAGCGACACTATTCACGCTCATCAGCTTCATCCAGATGACCATATGGGCAGGAGAGGAGCGTGAGGTCCACACCAGAGAATTCATTAGCAGCCCCGGATTGCACAGTGCCATCATCCCTATGTTTCTTTGAGGTAGCCAATGAAATTCAGGCTAGTGGGCGGCCTGAGGCAATGACACCAGCACTTGCGGCAGGAGAACAGTAATTGGACTGTGTGTCAGATAAATCCAGGTTGTGACAAGCCATTCAGCAGTGTCGCCTTGGCCCAGATGCAAAGCTATCTCTCAGCCACTCCACTGACCTGCAAGTAGCTTTCTTGGCTCTTCAGTGGAGGTCAGTGGAGTTATCGTGGGAGTGAAAAGCTCTCCAACTCTTCTTCTTTCTAAATAACCCGAAGTAGCATCCAGCAGCTCTAAGAGAAACAAGGGAGGGCTGAAATATTGGAGAAATACTGCTCTTCACATATAGATTGTGAAACTTCAGACTGTTTTATTTGGATGATGTGGTACAAATCAGCGAGTCAACACTGTGCAGAGCGTGAAATATAAAGCAGTTTTATTTGGTCAGATACAAAACATAAAGCCTTTTTTATCTACAGCTATAATGTTGTAATTTTTCTGCTATTTGTGCTAACATAACATGACGATGTATGAAACAGGGCAGACAAAGAAACACTTGAATGTACAACAGTAAATGAGGTGAAGAAGAACGGAAGTGATAATAAATGTGTTATTGAAAAAACATTAAATGACATCTGTTTACATATTTCACATAAAATTGAGGTGAGCGCATTAATGTAAACATTAAAAAAATACTGCTTCTAAGGTGCTGAAGTATTCATTATACATACAATATATGTACAGATTTATACAAGCCAGTCAGTTTAAACAAAAGATCTTTTTTTTCTCCATATTTCAGATGAAGAATCAGTTTCTGCTGTTAAAGCATACAGTGTGAAGTCTAACATATGTGTCATGCGCCAAAGGCTTGTAAAGTTTGTCTGTGGCTGGATGTATGTTTCACTTTGGCAGGTGACTGGCCGGGCTTGTCTCTACTTAATTGTGGGATGAGAAAAGTTATATTACTGCCCAGCAGAGTAACACTTTCACTTCTGTGTTTTTCGGTGACAGGTTCATGTTTTCTTCTGTACTGGTAAGACCTTGATGTCTTTTCTTCCACCTGCTGTTCGTCTGTGTAACGTAATGTCCTCGTCCTCTCCTGTCTGTTGCTTTGCAAAGTTGACAAAAACCTGCAACGACAGACAAATCGATTCAGTAAGGAATAAAACAAACGGCACAAGGGGACCACAATGTATGTACTCAGGATTAAACGTCATAATTTAAAAAGTTTCAGCAGCAGTATAGTTAAGATTTCAAACTTATAAGAAGATATTTAACCACTATGTATAAGTACAAAATATAACATATTTAAATATTGACTCTAATCTTATTCTGTAAGACAGAAAGTGGAAGGTTTGGCTGCTGGCAGCAAAAATATGTGACTTGTTGTCTTATTCTGATGGGGTGCGTGGTGGCATTACTGTTTCCTGTAATGACAAACGGGCAATCAAAATGCTTGATGCAGCTTTCAGCAAGAAGATTGATTTTTTAGAAAATGTAATATTATAAGTGAATAAATGTATGTATTATGTAAGTTTATGAAACACAGGTTGTCTTTGTCTTGGTTCATACACACCTGGTCGAGTGTTGTCTGGGAAACAGAGTAGTCTTCGATGGAGAGCCTCTCCTTATTGGCCACCACCAGCTGAAATATCCTGGCTAGGGAGGAGGAGGCGATCTCGTACTGCAGCGTGTTGTAGTGCTTCTCCCTCTGAATACAGCTGGGGAAGGAGCTCTCCATGAAGCTCTCGACCGGCTCCAGATCTGGGGACAATCCCGGTTTAGCTGCCTTGATTTTCATGGTCACCACGTAGCCGTCACCAAATCTGGACCAAGGAAACACGGTGTGAAGATATTAGACATTTTTTCAGGGACGCAAGATACTTTGATGCTCTCTCTTTTTGTCTTCTTTGTTTGAGTGCGACCTCCATTATACTTTAAATCAACATCCACAACTTGTACTACACTGGAAGTGTTTGATGCTAACACGTTTTCTGCATCATGATGCTAATAAATCTTTATTCAGCATGTTTTGAATGCTGTTAATCAGATTATTTAAATTCTAACCAAACACTGCACAAGCCTGCTAAAACACACAAAACCTCTTACTTGTATTTGAGATGCTGGATGGTACCCAGACACTTGAAGGTCCCATTGACCATGATGGCCAGTCGAGTGCAGAGGGCCTCACACTCCTCCATACTGGTGTAAAACAACCATAATCCATCTTAATTTTTACTGCTGCTATTTCATGCCTATGAGCAATAAATCATAATTTTGCAGATCTCTATGGTAAAATCAAGCAAAAGCCAGTCTAGCCATGATTTTATCAACAGTTGTTGGCAGAAGAGTTAACTGTGTTTGGTCAGCTGCTGCAGCAGATGTGTGCGGTGCCTTAATTTCTTTATTAGAAGTCGAACCTGTGTGATGTTAGCACCACGGCCCTGCCGTCCTGAATGACGCTCATGATGGCGTTCCACAGGAAGCGTCGTGAGTGGGGGTCCATCCCCGTCGTGGGCTCGTCCTAGACACACACACACACAGGCACAAACAAACAACAAACTTGTCCCCGATCACACAGTTCCATATGAACAGAGACCAAATCCTTATCTCTACCAGCATATGGCAAAGATCTCAGATTTATGCCAATTTGAATTGAACTGCGCAGTTGCCTGCCAATGTATGAAACATTCGAGGCCAGGCTTGACTGAACCCATATGGCTTCCCATCTGGATCCATAGACCATTTCATTGATAAATCCCTGCATAAAACCCAAAAACCCAAACAATGGGCTTGTGAGCTGCCCGTCATTGGCTAACTCACCAGCAGCACCAGCGCTGGGCAACCAATCATCGCGATGGCTGTGGAGAGTTTGCGCTTGTTGCCTCCGCTGTAGGTCCCTGCACAGCGGCCGGCGTACTCAGTCAGACCCAGCTTCCTGATGCCCCACTCCGCCACCTACAGGGGGGAAGGAGGAAAGTGCATCATTTGGTGCATCCGTCCAGAAGTGACTTACATTTTTAGAATGGGCAACCCTGACTGTTAAATGAGCCCTTCATAACAGCAGAATCGAAAGGACAAATCAAACATTAGCGAACACAGAACAGCAGTAAAGAGACAATGCACACAACAAGACCACAATTAACAAAATGCAGCGCCGAGCCAAACAGCCGAATGAAACGTCCTCAGACAGAAGACGTGAAGCAGCTGGAGTCCTACTCACTCTGGGGATCTCGGACTCAGGTACCCCTCTGAGACGAGCGTAGAGATACAGATGCTCCCTGCCGGTAAGGAGCTCGTCGATGGCATCAAACTGAGGGCAGTAGCCCATGTTCTGGTGCACGTCCAGGATCTCTGTCACAATGCTACAAAACAAGACAAAAGGCACCTTTCATTGCAGCGAGCCGACACAGCAAATAAGATGATAAGAAAACAATATTCAGGGTAACTGTTCAGGGTGGGGTTTAGTAGATAAACATGTCACATTGTTACATTTGCTTTTGTCAAAAATTAGGATCTCCATTCATCCCCAGATAAAGCTGCAGGATCACAAGATAAGAAAGAAGAAAAATTATACTTTTGTTGTACAAAACTGTATTTCTTTTTTATTATTTATTATATAATGCTTGATACTTTCAACTCTTTAGGCTTCAAAATAGCCTTCACATTAAATAATGGAAGGACTCTTTGGTTGAATTGCTCATAAATCATGTCCACACTGAGGCCATAACCTGAGAGGAGATGTCACAAATGCATATTTCTGTATCATAAGCCAAAAAAGTGGGGAAGGCTGGTACCCCTGACTGTCATTAATCTTGGGTTTTAAAAAGTTTGCAAATGCAGTTTGATGGGCTTATTTAACCTGACAATAATTCTGAGAGGAAAAATTGGGCATGTTCAAATGAAAATTGGACTTTTAACAGATAAAATATTAGCATGAAAATCAGTTTGCAATAGCTCCACAACAAACATTTACTTGAATCTGCAAAAACTAATTGTCAAGCCCTGGTACCGAGCTCCTGTTTCCTATCCAGAGTAGCACATGAGTTGTTTTATAGTCAGATAGTGTCATCAAACAGAATTATGTCAGTCTGACCTTCCCGTGTTTAAACTTTCTAACTCATTGGACTGTCTCCCATCTGGAACTGCACGCAGGATAAACCAAAATCATTTCACAAATACCATCTGATCCAGTCCTGAACAAGAGAGTTTGTGTTGTATCGACCGGGGACACTTTTGACTGATCTTTATGTACCTGTAACCAGCCACAGTTGCCTCCCCGTAGCTGACATCAGTGTCACCAGTCAGCATTTTGAAGGTCGTCGTCTTTCCAGCTCCATTAACTCCCAAGAGACCGAAGCACTAACAGGACAAAAGATAATCAGGCTCTCGACACGAGGACATTCACTCGCAGAGAATGACTACTTATATCCTTTGAATGTCTAATAATCAGTTTGGCTTCATTAAATAAATGTGCTTGTACATGTATGTACTAGTAAAGAACATAAAGATACAGATACACAGTAAATATACTTCATTATCATTATGTGGTAACTACTGCATATTTATCTGCTACTCTAATAGTCCGTGTGGCAGCTTAATCAGTGTGTAGGCTCACTCCAGCAAACAAAAAGAGTGAAAACTTGTTTAAAAAAAGAGAGAGCAGTAGCTCTGTGTGTAAATGAACTCAGTGACTTTACCTCTCCTGCAGGGACACCGACACAAATCCGGTCCACAGCTGCCCTCTTCCTGCCCACATACGTCTGTGCAGAGAAGGCAGGGAAACAATGCTAACTGAATCCATCTGTGCATTTCTGCAAAGGGTGCTGTAATTCCAATGTGAGGGTGCTCCTTGTATTTTTGTATCCTGCACGTCTCTCTGAGGTATTGTGGCTAAAATCTAACTTTTCCCCCTCTTCTTGTTATTTGACATTTTATTCAACTTTACAGTATGAATATGGATGAAAGGACGAATGAAAATAAAGCTGAGGTTGACTTTGAAAGACAAATAAAATTACATTTCCGAATGGTCAGGAAGAAACCACAGATATGGTGGAGTCTGTGATTTTTTACCTTAGAGAGGTCTCTGATCTGCAGGATGTCTGTCTTGCTCCCTCCTTCATAAATTCTCAGCCTTTCTGCTGCCACGTCATCGTCCTCATCTTGTACTGAAGTCTTTTTGTAGTCTGATAACCTGAAGGGGGAAAGAAAATCATCATGTGGAGAAGAATCTAGTACAACAGAGCTACACTTTATCTGTTAATAGGCGGATATGAGTGACAAGACAGTGGTGTAAAATAAGAGATTGATATGTCACGTATGTAAGCTTGTGAGCTGAGTTCAGCCAGTCTCTTACCAGTGGTCCAAGAAGAACCGGTACTGGATCAGAAGATTGAAAATAAAGTAGACAAAGCCTTCCACAGCCATGAAAGTAACATTTTTCCCCAGAAAGTCCCACCGGAAAGGGTCCTTTGTGTACTCTTCACCTGAAAACAGAGACGAGGGTGAGGGCTGTACTGAAAATAAACTCTTTGTTCACTCAGTACAAAGTCACAAGAAAAGGTACATTTAAAACAAAGTGTTAAACCGTTCTCATTGAAAAATGTATGCACAACAATTTTTCATTTCCTTAAGTTGTTTGGGCAGCTATTAATGAACAATGAACAGCAATTTCTGATTATATCAGAAATGTTTTTTAAGCGATGGAAATTGTGAAACATATATTGAAAAAATAATGGATATCCACGTATACATGGCTTACCAAATCGGGCATAAACATCAGTAACAGCCTGGTTCATGGCCATGTCTATCAGTCCTCGCCCCAGGCAGAAATGAGGGAGCACCAGCAGGCATTTCTTCAGCCACTCATTGAACATCAGCAAAGACTGGCAACACACACGCACACACACACACACACACACACACACACACACACACGTCAATTCACATTTCACTTGAGTGCAGGATTGATAGAACACTTCAACATTCAGTATTCAGTATACACAGATATGATAATTAAACTAAATTAAACCTGTGACTCGTTTCTGAATATTCTGCATCATCATCAGCAGCATTGTGTCCTCACACATTTGCATTACATCTACAAAATGTTACAATTCTCATGGAAACAAGACAAATTAATGCACTGAAAAAGAATTCTGGTAACAGTGTGTTATGAGGACATTCATGGTGAATTAATACATAATAATACAATAAAAAATAATACATTCATAATGCTTCATGACTACACTCATAAACACACATCTGATGGACATAAAAAGCATTATAGATGTGACTTATAATAAATTATAACTTCAGGTGTGTTATAGATGCTTTATTACAAATGCATCAAAATGTACTTTACTGAACACATACAATAATAACTTATGACACTGCATGGACTATGAATTCTTTTTGCAGCTGATCGTTGAGGTGTGTGTATAGGTAGTCATAATGTGTTATAAGCCCATCATTCAGTCTCTAGTTTATAACTAGGCAAGAGCATCCACAAGTTATAACTAGTTATAATTAAGTCACATCTATAATATTTTATGACTGAGTGCATCAGAAAGCAGTATGTGTAGTCATAAATCATTATGAATGCACTCATAACGCACTATAGATGAGGTCTTTATAGAAATTGTTACTAAAATTCTGTTCAGGTTGCATATTGTAGTTTTTTTTTGCTCACTGTTCAACTTTAAAACCTTCACTCAAAGCAGAAAATGTATTAACAAGTTTCATGTTCATCATATAAAACTGGAGCACTTGACCTTTCCTATTTTAATTATGCATTTTGATATGAGATCATGTTGTTGTCATCTCTTGATTTAGGAAAGATTGAGACTTCTGTATGAAGAGAAACTCCAGAGATCAGCGTTCAGCTTTTCTTTGCACACATGTATAGAAGTCTGCCAATGTTACAACGCCAAACCCTAAAACTGATCTTCATTTTCCCCCTAGTACACATGTTCTCTAAAACAAAATGTTGTTTATGCTCGGACAAATAATGACTGCATAACATAAAAAGTGATTCACTGTCGCCGATGAAGAATCTCAAATTTTAGACTGCTGGAAATATCAACGTAACAGAAATATTGGGTCACTCTGCCTCCCGTGGTTCTCTCATGAGTCATCTGTCGTGATATTCATCAGTGAGAGAAGAGAAGAGGAGTACAGATGTGCAGTGGAGACAAGCATCTGGCCAATTTTTTTTTGACAGAGCAGGAAGTCACCTGATACCATGACAGCAGCATCTGTGCATTGTTTTCCACCTGCTTCTCCATTTCTGCTGTCTTAAAAGACTCACATGCAGAAACATGAGAGAGTGACTGTTGGCAGTTGTCATGGTTGTCTATTCCTCAACTGTCGAACAGGTATAGTGTTCCACTGCCCTGCTCATCTGTGACTCATCCTCTCGCCTGTCCTTCTGCTTCAACAGCTGCACCACATTTATCAGTCTTTGTGTATGCACATAATGTATAGTTGCTGTTTCACATTGTTGAATGCTGGATTTACTTACAAGTTATGAATCACTATGAGTCATCGACAAAAGAAAAGATTGACTTAAAAAGGAAAGAATCAGTATGAGTCATCAACAAAAGGCAAACTTCCTGACAATATTAATCTTAAAGCTGCATTTATTGATTTTCTTTGGCCACATCAGTGCGGCAGAACAAGCTGAACACACAAAGTGTGAGCAAACAGTTTCCTTTTCCACAAACAGCAGGCAGGAAGCGACATTAGCATTCATGTGGAGATGAATTTCTAACCACCTGACAAACAACAAGTCCAGAACAAACAATTTGATCCATTGTTTATATTAAAATAATAGTTTGTGGCTGTTTGAAGCTGCGCTAATCAATGTTTGGGTATGTGTAATGTGAGAAAGGTGTTGTTCGTAGTGATAAACTTACACATAATTATCAAGTCTCAGGAGCATTTTGTAACACCTTTCAGCTCATTGTTTTGGTTTCACGGCTCACAGCTTTATTATTTTGGTTCACTGCTCTCATCCATCCTGTTTCCAGCTGCAGCAGGCAGCAGAAGAAAAGCTCAATAAATGATAGATCATTGATAAACCCACCAGACACTACCGAACAGCAGACAAAGTTAGCAACTAGACAGTGAACATAGAGGGGCATTTGGAGGTGAAGATCTCGATATTTTCCTCAGGAGTTGTTCAGTTTTTTTGCTGTGTCTGCTGGATGTGTAAATATATACATTTATTTGCTATCACATTGGGCATAAAGTTTGTTCTGCTATGCCCAAATGACCAAAAACTCAATACTGCTTTAATTTGTACATTTATTAATCATTAGCATTTAACGATTACCCTCTTTGCCCCCTCGTGGGTTGTTATGACTCTCAGCATTTTCGACAGATGAAGCGGTGTACGCCAGAAAACCTCCACAGCTCTACAGTAAAATACTGCTGAACCAAAAGTAATCTGCCTTTTGTGAAAAAAGTTTGTGGAATCACCCAAATACATGAACTAATGCACTGAAATATGCATCTTTGCAATGAAAGATTAGAACCTTTTGAAATAGTTTGAAAGGTGAGTCCTTACCCGATTGTTTTCAAAGAGCTCCAGGATGAAGGTGATGGCGCTGCAGTTGATGCCTACGAACAGGTTGATGCAGGACAGGGACACGTATGCAGTACTTGGGATGCTGAATATGTAGGACATGGGGTACATCAGGGGCGTCACTGACCACCTGTAAGGCAGCAGAGCCAGAGAAAACAGAAATGTTATTATTTTTTCCTCTTTTTGACATGTCATTTATTTGAATTTCCTTGTTGTTGAACTGGGTTTGTTATTCTGCTTCTCTTATCTCATTCAGTTATGAATTTCAATAACTCTAACACACGTCTGTTACCTGCCTATTCTCTTTGTGTTTCATTGTTTTGATTTGAAGTGAAAAACAGAACTGAACCAAATCAAACTAAACAAAGCCGTACCCGTAAAGTAGAAGCAGCGTTATTAGTGCTGGCAGGTTGGCTGGTGATGTGTAACACTTTTTGTCAAAAGCCATGAAAATGCCAACCACCATCGCAGTGCTGAGAGAGTAGTTAACCTGGAGGAGAAATAAAGTATTCACAGTTGATAATGGAAAGAAAAATGAACCGTTATACAGAAATAACCAGATGGAAGATAGAAATTCTGTTGGAAGTTGACTTTACATCCAGTAATATGACACATAAATAAACATTTTATTGCTTGAAATGATTTAAAAACTTAATTTTAATATCAAGAGGATACATTTTATAGTGACTCCAACCCTGCTCGACTTACCATATCCCAGAAGAAGTTGGCTACCCAGTACACTAAAGGGCTGACCCCGCTAACAAACTGCAGGTGCTTGGCCTTGGTCGCGCGCTCCTGTATGAGGTAGAGGACGAAGCTGGCGGGGATGAAGGACATGGCGAAAATAACACAGATCGCCACCACGGCATCTACTGAAGTGGTCAACCTGAAGGAAGAAGCAGAAAAAGACTTTACCGTGCCGTGTCTGTTGTCTGGGAATGTAATGTTCCTGATTTAACGGCATCTAGCAGCGTAGCTGCTGGTTGCAACCTCCTCATTTCACCCTAGCGTGAAGGAGGAACTGCAATGGCTGTGAAACAAGCAACTCAAAATCAGTTCAGTTTGTCTGTTCTGGGCTACTGTAGAAACATTTAATATGGAGGACTCTGTGAAAGAAGACCAATAGATATAAAAGTTTCATTCTAAGGTAACAAAAACATAATGATTCTTATCTTACACCAATGAAAACATAGTTATAAATATTATATTCCATTTCTAGGTTTTATTCTCTAAATAAAGGCCCCTAAATCTTACACGCTTATTCTTTGTCAAATCTTTTGTTAAGAGCAGCAGGGGCTGTAGCTGCTCAATGTAGCAAGAAATAAGTAAATAAATAAATAATTATAGATATATCATTATTTTTACAACACTAAACCCAGAAAACAAAATATACTTGACTCCCGTGAGTATTAAATACAGTCTGTTGGAGTTTTGTAGTTCTGTTTATCTTCCCTCGAGTTTCCCTCCTCTACTGTTTACTTTAAATTCATGTATATCTCACTATATGCAGCTAAAAGTGTGTTTGCATATAGTCCGCATGTGCATATCTTTTGTAATATTTGCATGTATTAATGTGCAAATAAATTCATGATATACATTTTTAAAGGGTGATGAATACACAGAAAAGCAACACTCACACTGTGACTTCGGAAAGCTGCTCTTTGGTGAGGTTCAGCGGGTGGTTGATGGCCGTGATGCCGAACTCGACAGGTTTGGCGGACGGAGGGAGGAAGGCGCGCAGAATGGCGTTGTTGGCCACATTCATGAAGGCCACCATGGCGTGCCAGCCTTTGTTATTATACCAGACCTGACAGAGGAGAGCAGAGGTTATTCAACACATTTCACAACCTTCTGACTTGATAATTGCAGTCTTGAGCTGCATGCTGACCTTCATTATATACTATGGAAACCATAATGGCTTTAAGTGAAAG
Organism: Argyrosomus regius; assembly: GCA_946959425.1. Lineage (NCBI taxonomy): Eukaryota > Metazoa > Chordata > Actinopteri > Sciaenidae > Argyrosomus > Argyrosomus regius. The sequence continues at coordinate 21,036,070 of OX336892.1, read as the reverse complement.
CAAAGCTATTAAAGCATTTACAGCCTTTAGTTAGCGTCGGTGTGATCTGAGCAGACTTTATGATTGAAAAGACTGGAACATAAATGCACCAACGAGTGTTTTCACATCATTTCTCTGCTATTTGTGGAAACCACCCACCTTTATGTTGAATTCACTCTCCATGTATCGTAAGAAAGGACCGAGCTCCCTCATTGAAAGTCTGGAATAGTAACCCTGTGAAAGAAAACACTCATTATAATACACTGACTTTATGGACTTCACACGCTCACACTGAACCGAACAGAAGCGAGAGTACCCCCGTGATGTTGAGCATCCGTCCAACTTGCTGCAAAACATTCTGGATGTCGTTGGGGTTGACGTCCAGGATGGGAAGCTGTCCTCCTACTGATAGACCTCCATATCTGAGGACAGGGAACATTCACACTCAGTATCCGACATCGACTGCAGGCACAAAGACTGCTTTATTACGGCAATAAAGTGCAAATTATTACCTTTGTTCATTCACCCAGTATTTGCTCTTCAAACTGTGAAATGAAAGTGAGAATTTAATCAAGCATGGAGGTAATTATTTAAATGTGTGGTCAAACAAAATGATTAACAGAGCAATGATGGCTGGAAGATCTTCCTGTGTGTTTGTTTGCAGCAGCATTTGGTTTGAGACGTGTTTTCATGCTTTTTAAGGGTCTTATTCCTCCTGTTTGATCATCTGAACCTACCTGGTTCTGATGAGACTGGGGTACGTTTTAACCAGGTAGTCAGAGATGTTCCTGTCCGTCAGATCCAGCAACGTGTCTCCCGTGGCCTCGAGTCGTTGGCGAGGGGGCAGTCCTCCAGCTCCGGCGGGACAGATGGGCATCATGGTAAGCTTCTTACTGGTGCTGCACTGGCAGGTAGGTGACGGGTTTCTCTGGTTCCACTCGGGACTCTGTAAGATGTTGCTGACCACGGGAGAGACGTCCGGGTACTCCCAGTCTGATGTGCTGTCACTACAGGGCATCCTGGAGGCAGATAAAAAACACGAGAAGAAAAACTCTCTAGAGTTAATGAGATTAATGTGCACAGGTAAGAGTTCTACATTTACATTCTTAGTCTGCATGAACTCAAATGTTTGAATGCATGTTGCAGGATTTTTGTACCAGTCATATCCACAGTATCCACAGTCCTGATACTCACCCCAGTGGTTCTCCATCCATGCAGCGTGTCCCCAGGCCTGGTCTGTGCAGTAACCGCTCTGTGAAGCGCTTCATTTTGGGGTCAAACGGTTGCTCGTTACTAGGAAGGGATGAGAAAATGTCAAGAGGAAAATTAACACAACTGCCACCAATCAGTCTGGCACCTCAGTGTTTAATGTGATACACAACTGATGGTTCATCTAAAGCTAGTGTCTTGTGTTTGTCAAGAGGTCTGACCTGAAGAAGGTGAACTGTTGTCCGTACATCCAGGGGGTCAGAGTCAGACTTGGATACTCTCCGAACGGAGGGACGATCATGGTGAAGATCAGAGCTACTAGGACAAAACTGGCAGGAAGGACGATCTGAAATCCCCCCAAAAATAAAAGTGAGCAAACAGTGATGGAGGAAGCTGAAAATGTATATAAGTTGGCGCTCAAAGTAAGAAAGAGAAAAATGGCCCCTGTTTATATTAATATATCATTATTGAATTCTTTGTTAAAAGCATGTCCTGTACCTGTGCCAGGAAGTCTTTCTTGCTTCTTATGGCGTGGTGAAACCTCTTCACAAGCAGCGCATGGAACTGCTTCAGGATCAGAGTGACCCCTTTCACCTGCCTGGAGCCCTTCCCCTCACTGTTGTCTGATGCATCATGGGTAATACCATTAGACTGCATCACACCATTTTGTTCTGCAACCAACAAGAAAACATATGTAAAGAACTGCATGTAAAATATCTGCACAGGATGAAGCAGAGAGAGAGAGAGAGAGAGAGAGAGAGGAAGGAAAAGCAGGCCTGGGATCAGCACTCCTGCTGCTGAGATTCTACTGAACAAAGCACCTAAAATCTGAACTTTCTGATTTTTTCTACGCAGCTGACAAATAATAAATGTGAGTAAATGTATGCATTTGAATTTAAAGCAGAGCAGCGCTGCAGCAAACAGAAGAAGCAAGCAGAAAAACATAAGAACACATAAGAAGAGCATCTGCTTCAGACCTGAGTCACTTAAACTGCTAAAACTTCAACTGGACTTAAAGATGTGTGAGGCTTGCCTTAACTATAGATCACAGAAACTCATTTTAATGTCAGAATACTGTGTTTTCTGTGATGATATGTGATAAATGTCACATAAATCTGACATACCAGGTCAAAAAAGACGTTTAAAAAACAAAAAAAGCTTAGGGAAAAGTCTGTTGGCTCTCAAGTCTCTAACCTTCTTTGCCGTTTTTTCTCCGCTGTAACATCCACTGTTCTACAGGTGAGACACACACACACAGACTACAGGGTTAAAACAGACAAATGAGGCAGCACATCACATGTAAACACGAGACAAGTTAAGCTAATGTTAGAGTGAGGGAGGTGAGTTAGAGGGAATCCACGACAATAACAGCGTGATAAAAAAAAAAAACAGGTGTGAGCCAAACGGATTAACAACACATTAGAGAGACGAGGCAACGGGTCAGAAATTCAATTCCAGAGAAAGGCCATGTGGAATATCAGTGGTGGTATTTACCAGGAGTGGTGGCATTATTCGCTGCTTCTCCATCTGCAGTGACCTTTATGAATATCTGGAAAGACAAAAAGAATTTAAACTTTCAAAACTTTTCACACATTGAATAAAGTTAAAGTTCTGCCAGCAAGTTTGAAGTTATATGATTATAGGATGTTTTTTATTTTGCTTTATTAAGATTCTTCATTTATTATTATTGTCAATTATTGAGTCAAAAATCTGTCAGTTTGATCTGTTTCCAATACTGTTTCAAGGATTTTATATAGTTAATACAATTCATTTGTACAATTTTTCTTGATTCTAGTGCAGCTGTACAGCAAAGGTTCTTCTTGTTATGAAAACAAGACTTTAAGGATGCAGTAATAAACAAAAAGTAGTTGCTCCGATGTTAAGATGAACCGTTTTTGCAGTATATCAAAAGTCAGAATCAAAATTAATGTTTTCTTTTCCCTGACTTTGGGTGTTTTTTGTGTTGATGATCAGAAATCACAACATACAAATATGTTTCTCTCTGTGACTTGCTGTCTTCTTTTGTCAGAAGGATCTGTTTTAATATCGTGAGTATTATTTATAGTATTCCATCATTGTATTTTAATGTGTTTTTTTGGAAAGCCCTTTGCCCTTTGAAATACATCACTTTTATTAATTTATAACGATAACTATTGCTGCCTGAACACCAATAACCCAAATAGTACAATTTAAAATTTACCTGACAAAACCAGCCTCAACTTTACACCTGAATTTATAATCAAACTACACGATTTAAGATTTTCCAGGACATTTAACTCTTTCTTTCATTTTCCATGTGTTTTCCAGGACTGGAAAATTGGTCAACAGTTTTCCAGGTTTTCCAGGACGTGTGGGAACCCTGCAAGTTGTTTCGATAGCAGCATTAAAGCGCCACACAACTTGTTGATGATGTCGGCCGATGTCCCTACCTCCTCTAGTGAAGTATCAGAGATGCCGAAGCTGCTGAGGCCCATGTCACTGAGTGTCTCCTCCAGCTCCCTGAACAGGCTGGCATACGCTCGATGTTTGAAGCCCTTATTGGGGAGCAGATAGGTCAGCTCCTGGCCGATCATCTCGATCAGTTTGGCTTCAGGGACGTGATGGTGGATGAGAGTAGTGATGCTGTCTACATCCCCTGGGAGGAAGACAGAAAAATCATCATTTAGGGAGAGTCAGGAGTAAAGAGTTCCCAAAATAGCACAAACCAAGAACGTGACAAAGGAAGAGAGAGCTGCTAATTATGCCAAAAAACAAACACTGCTATTGAAGCACTAAAATGAATAAATTTGTGCTTGCATCATTGCATTTGAAGTCGCACCACTAAATTATAAATTTGAAGAAAGCGTGTATTGAATCTGTTTTACAACTTGAATAAGTGGGACAGTCGTGAGAATATCAACCAGTCCACACATACTGCTATACTTGTGAGGACCTTCATTCACTCAAAGGCCATGAAAACCTATTATCTCAATTTCTTACTGTAAGCAATGACTAATAGTAAGAAGTTGTTGAGTTTTAACCACTTGACATTGTTGCTTATTTGCTCATTTATTAATTCTTAACTCAATTATTGATATATAGATATATATAGCTATATTTTATATGTTAAACCAAATCTAACAAAGCTAAAACAACACAATTCAAGATAAAACAACATAATTCAAAGATAAAACAACATAATTCAAAGATAAAACAACATAATTCAAAGATAAAACAACAGAATAGCTCCTGTCCCTAAATTTAACCCACACCAAACGTGGCTTACCTAAAACCTTTTTGCGAACCTTAATGTAAATCTGAATTTAACCATAACCAGAAAAAGTTGTTAAACCCCAAACAGCTCTTTGAAGAAGTGAGGACTAGCCAAACTGTCCTCCTTCACAAAAATGCCTTGACTCACAGGGTCTAAAGTTTTTCCCAAACAGGATAGAAGAACAGGAGATGTATGCAGTAAAAGAAAAAATACATACCATCCATGACTCTGTCTAGGTGCTGCAATTCGTTCTGAGACTGTTCTTTGTATCTGGTACAGATGGAGCAGGAACAGGAGCAGTCTGAGGCACAGTCACAATCATTCTGATGGAAACAGCAAAGACATAAAAAAACACCTTTTAAAAATTTAAAAAGTGTGTGTTCTCTTTTGTGTGAAAACGATTATGAAAGAATAAACGGACAGCTGAGAAAACACACATCACGAGCAGCGACTGTGGCTAAATTTTTGTGAAAAGAAGGTAAACTTCACCTCCTTTCTTTTGAGATCCTTCATCCGGCGTACAAGTGTCAAGTAGAAACCGACTCCAAAGCAGTTCTTGAGGAAGAGGGGGGATCCGCAACAGTGCAGTTGTCCTTTGGAGATGATGGCGATGCGGTCGCTCAGCAGGTCGGCTTCGTCCATGTGATGAGTGGACAGAATCACAGTCCGGCCTGCAGAGTCATCCAACTTTTAATAAAGTGCTTTTTATTGACATGTCAACTGAATCAAAGGAACATTTTCAGCCCGATATGGTGGAAGAGAAAAAGTTATCATAACTTTGAAGTGTCTTTGCCAGCAGATTATTGATTTTAAGAGTGCAATTTTTGCTTTTGTTGTAGCTGTGTAGCTGAATTTTTCCGTTTGATCAGTTCACTACTTAATCAAAGTGCCTCAGGAGAGCTGCAAAGCTGCAAAAGATTTGGTTTCATCCTTCAGTGTTTTAAGTGTATCAGTAAAAACTAGACCTGGAGGGCTAAAATGTGGAGCTTAATGGGTTAAATGAGACACTTTTACCAGCTCTGTATTTCAGTAGGAGGTCCCAAATGGATCTCCTGGAATAGGGGTCCACTCCTGAGGTGGGCTCGTCCAGGATCACAACCTTTGACCCTCCGACAAACGCCATGGCAACTGACAGTTTCCTCTGCATGCCACCTGTGGAGTGTGTGAGAGGCGACTGTTCAGAGCAGAAACAACAACAAAGAAATATAAATTATCACAAACACAGAGGATCAAGTGGTCCACCTGAGAGGTTCTGAGCCTCTTCGTTTCTCTTGTGTGGCAGCCCGAGGTCCAACAGCATGTCCTCGACCTCCCTCTCCGCCTCCGCCTGAGTCCGACCCTTCAGCAGTGAGTAGAATAGGATGTGCTCCTCCACCGTGAGACTGGAACAAAAACAGGGCAGCAATTACGACGAGGTTTACCGAGGCAGAGTGTGACATTGTTGTTTGACAGCTTATTTGACTGTGGGAATCATTTAAAGGCTGGGACGGGGAAGTAAATCAGGAAATCAGCTTTCACCACCAGCTCTCGAAGCCAGTCTTTGATTTTTGGAGAACATTGATTTTTCCGGACATGTTTTAAACTTTCAAAAATCCAATTAGGAACTTTTAACAAAGAAAAACTGACAAGTAATTTTAGTTTGTTCTTCAGCATGAATAGCTCCTTTATTATTTCACTCTTCTGTCCTGGAAACACTGCACGCATGCCATTACTTTGACTCCCGTCCTGTCAGCAGCATCTGTCATGTAACTCACTGTTTGAAGAGGATGTTGTACTGAGGACACATCCCCAAGGAGGAGCGGATGATGTTCATGTCAGTCCGAATGTCTCTTCCGTTAATGTAGGCTGTGCCAGATGTAGGAGGGAACAGGCCGGTCAGGATGGACCTGGAGCAGAAGAGCATGTAACACCAAATGACACAGGAGTTGCTAACTTTGCAATAAATATCTCTAAAAATATCCAGTTTGAAGGATAATATTTGTCTGTCACGTTCAAATGGAAAGCTATGTCCGGGTTGAACTTAAACAAGCATATTCAGCTAAATTCTTTACAACCTTTGTAATCAAAGAGAATTGTAACTTGTTAAATCTGATCTCAGCTTACAGCGTGGTGGTTTTTCCAGCTCCATTGTGCCCCAGAAAGGACGTGATCTGCCCTTCGTAGAAATTAATGTTCAGACAGTTCACAGCCGGACGAGAGCTTCCAGCAAACACCTTCACCAGGTCCTGAATCTGCACCCCCAGCACCAGGCTCAACGGGTCGGATTCAAAGAACAGCTGACCTGCATGCAGAAACAGACCCAAAAAGAGTGACTCAACACTGAAACAGACGGATTATATGAATTCATGTAATAGCTTTAGTCTCAATATTAAAATATACATATTGTAATCCATCAATTTATGGGTATTTCACATGAACATCACATGGCCTGTTACAGCTGTCTTGCAGATCCTGTCCACTAGATGTCCTCAGTGTGTTCCCAACAACATACAGTGTTTCTGCAGTCTCCCAGACTTCACTTCTTCATTTGTGTCCTCACCTTCCGTCCCCTCCTCCTGACCCTCCTCCTCCTGGTTTGGAGTTTCCTCTTGTCGTCTCAGCAGCTCTCTCTCCCTCTCCAGGCGCTCCCTCTTATGTTGGTGTTTGCAGGTTTTCCTGCTGGCCGAACCGTTACAGGTGTACATGTCTGGTGTACACCTGCTCTCAGCATCCTTCTCCACGCTGGGTGGCTCAGGTTTCTCAGGATCTGAAAAAGGCAGATGGGAGAGACATTTCCTGTTTAATTTGGTAAAGTGTTTTTGTAAAGTTTTCTCCAGCACATGTGAAAAGTTTCCTTCTCACAGTTGAATATGTATGTATGCATCTTGCTGGTGAAATGTTCTTTGCTCATTGGTTTACCACTTGCATGAGATGTCAATGGAATATAATAAAATGCTAGTTTGGATCTCAGGGCTAGAGAAGAAGTTAAAAGTTGATTTTGTTCATTTTTATATAAGAAATTTGGAGAAAACTCTTCCAGGAGGGCTGGTGGGAGCAAGAGAGAAAATCTCGACTCATTATATATCCTATATTGACCTTTTCAATACAGTCATAATCTTCCAGTGGGAATTAAAAACCTTTTCTTGGAGCAGTTAGAATAAGTGTCTGCATTTCTCCCACTGCAGATCTGTGTAAAATGACAAACCTCTGGTCATCGGGCATGTAAAAGATTTTAGAGTCAGTGATACTAACCTTGATCCTCCATTTCTGTATATGATGGTGGAGAACTTTGCCAGTATGAGGGTTGTAATGGGAAGTAGAATGGTCGACCAATGCCATACTGTCCTATGAGGGAGATATTTGATATAATACTGAGTTTAGTAAACTTGTAGAAGCTATAAAGGGATAAAACACCATGCAAAGTAAGTCATACAGTATATTTGAAGCCCAACCTGGAAAGACATTATCCAGATACCAGGCCAGGACAGCATAGAGGACAGCATCAAACACCATCATGAAGATGGAGGTGAGGAAGGAGTAGGTGTCTTTCTCTAACGGGCTGGTTTGAATGTTGTCCCACTGCAGACCCAAACCCTGCTCCTCGTACCGCGACAGGTACTCTGTCCCGAAGCCGAAGGCCACAGGAGACAACAAACTCTAGAGAAACAGGGTGACAAACAAATAACTGATTTACATGTACATGTGGAAGAGATATATTTCGCCTGCATTGCTTGTGCTTAAAGCAACATTATGAAACTTTTCTGCCATAAAAAACATTTTGCCAGTGCCACTCTACACCCCGTACGCCTCTTCTTGCACTATGCAACTTCGGGCTCCAGGCTGGGGGAAGTACGTAACACTTTATGACACTAAGTCACACACAACCAACTCTGTCATTGATTGATGGTGAAACTGGATCATATGTTATGGAGAAAATGTTTTCTGCTGCTCCACCTCAGCCCTCTGTGAGTTTCCCGATGGACAGTAAAGTAAACTGCTGTGAAATGTAAGTTTAGCTGCTGTTAGCTCACTTAGTTAGCCATGCTGCCTGGTCTGTGAGCTCAGAGCATCGTTGGGGTGTTATTAGTGTTTGTACTAAAGGTAATTTGGACTACCTGGAAGAGGGAAGGTTTAAATCCCCAAACATACCGATGTCTACATATTGTAGCTTTAAACAGTATCTATGCATTTTCTTGTAAAACCAGTGACACATAAAAATACACATACAGCAGCCATCTTCATGTTCGTGGTGATGCGGTCCTGCCAGGCAAAGCAGAGGATGTGCGGCAGATAGAGGGTGAAGTAGATGATGCCACTGCAGGCGGCTGCCAGGTTGGCCTTGTTGAAGAACACACTCATCAGGAAACACTGCATGATGGTGGCGACGGTGAAAGTCAGCAGGAAAAAGAAGACAAGTGCGGGGTTGCTGTAATTCAGCACCTTTCCACCCTGAGAGAGGAAGAAGAAGATGATATAATGTGTTTTTATGTACTCAAACAAAGAGCCAATGGCTGTATTTAAAATCATCCACAAGAGGGCACCATGACACTCTACAAAACCAGCTAATAAAACTTGACCCCCATCCCATCAGCATGGCCTCCTTCTCTCTCCCACCCGTCCCCCTCTCTTCTCACCATGATGATTGAGGTGAGCAGCGCTGTGCTCGCAGTCATCATGATGAAGCTGTCTATGAAACACGTGTACCAAATGACTCCGTTGTTGACCCCCATGGTTTTGAGAGTCTCTTTGAGGCGTAACTCCTTCTCCAGCACAATGCCCTTCACGGTCATGGACACAGAGTAGATCCAAGCCAGCACCATGAACAACGGGAAGCAGCGGTTCAGAGTGATCATGAAGCTAAAAGAGAAGATTGAAGAGGGAAGGTTAGGATGAGACCCCAAAACTGGATTAAAAAACTTAAATAAAGCCATGTGAAATGTGTGTTTGACCTGCTGTTGATCTCTCAATACAAATATAAAATAATACAGATCTCTAACTTTAAGTTACTGAAGCTTCTGTGAGAAAAAAAATCAGAAAAAAATGAATTTAAGAGAGCAAACTAAAGGATTTGAAAATTTCGGATTTTGGTGACACCCAGTGGCAAAATGAAAAATAACAGATCATTTATGTTGCTAACTTCTTCCCCAAGAAATCTGATCCATAGACACTGAGATGGAAGCTGGAGACAACACAGACTGCAACAATTCGGACAAGAATTTTTCCATAAACAGAATAATTTGGTAGATGTTGTAATCACATAAACATTCTCACAGCACATTTAAACTTGTGCAAAAAGAATAACACACTTTGTTTGCCTGGTAGCTGGTAGTCCTGTGAGGATGCACTGAATCCTTCCTTCGGTTTCAGAAGTAAAATGTCATTTTTATGACATGTTATTGTGGAGGATAGCATAAATAATGCCGTTTTAATTATTAAAAAAACATCATGGCTTGAATAAAAGTAAAAATCTCCAGTTCACTGTCTTGTCTACTCATGGTTGATGTATTAAATTGAATATCAGGTATTAATCTACCCCTGGTGAAGTTTGTTTACATCAAAATGTTGTATTACTTAAATAAACCAGCTTTAAGTGAGACAGTGTGCAGGTATTTTTCCACTTTAAATCTGGATTTGCATTCCTCCGATGCATCTGTCACACTTTCATTTTTTTTTTTCATCCTAGTAATAGATCAGCATCAGAGCAATAACACTGCCAGATATGTAGCCAATATTCAGGTTCTTTTGGGGTCGTCCATGCTATAGATGTTCTGTTCATGCAGCCATGGAAGCATCATTTGGATAAATCATCCACCATGTGAATGATGTGCCGTTACATGAGGAGTTTACTCACAGGTCATCTACATAGCACGGATACGGCATCTGCTGGATGTAGACCCCGAGCGGCCAGTCGCTGCCTGTGTGAAGCTTGATGATGCCGTGTTCAATCATGTCCTGCAGGTAGGCGAAGCCTCCCCAGATGTACCTCTGGTCCTCCATGGGGTCTGCTCGGGGGCCGGGGTCCCAGTACCTGAGGGAGGATGCAGAGAGTGGACAACAGAGGTGGCTATTGGTTAAAAAATGTGGCCACAAGATGATTCATTCAGTCATCATTGGCCACTTATCAAAGTCTGGAGCCAATCCTAGCTCACAATGGGCAAGAGGCAACAGGCTTAGTTCATCACACCTAGGGGGAAATTTAGAGTCACTGATTAACCTATTAATCTGAACATCTTTGGACTGTGGGAGGAAGCTGGAGTACCTGGAAAGTACCCACACAGACACGGGGAAAACATACACACTCTACACAAAAAGGCCCCAGCCGGCTATGAGGCAACAGCGCTAACCACTGCACCACCCGACCACAGGATAATACAAACAAACAAATTGTTTGAGCCATTTTTGTTGTATTAAATAATCCCAACCACAGTCACCATCCTCCATTCTCCATACACTGTAATGATAATCAAACAACCAAAGCCAGAGTCTCTAAAGTCACACACAAACCACATGCACGCTGCCTTTACTTAAGCGGATAAGTCCGAGGCAAAGCCGTCTTACAATCTGATTATTCAATTGTATAGAGGCAGGGCTCCCGCTGGGTCTATTACAGCCTGTTGGTGTCCTGTAAACAGCTAAAACTGCTTGTTCACTCCCGAGGCTATTGACATACTGTCTGTTCATGAATGGGGGGATCAAAGAGAAAGGAAAATGCATGTGAGGGCCTCACATGGAAGGATGAAAGGAGCAGGTATTGAGTTAATATGAAACCACCAAGAGACTTTAGAAAACATATTGAGGCCAGCTTCAGAGGTTTTTCTTTTCCTCCTCTGAGGAATGTGACAAATCCATATAAATTGCCTCATTAATACGGCGGTAACAACATGAAAAAATGAAGGAATGGTAGGTTGTCAGGGTGATTGGGTAGTCTAAACGTTATCCTACTTAACCCTTGTGGGTATGTATATCGGTCAGCTGTTATGAAATGTGTTGGAAAGTACCTATGTTTAGCCTTGTTTCCACTGCTGCTAAAAAACGTTACCCTAATTTTCTTTGTGCAATAAATTAGCTTCCACAAATGCTTTGGAAACCACGGCCCTTAAAGGACTGGAGATCAGTATCTGTCCAAGGAGCTGCAGCACAGCTAACTAGGCAGAAAAAAAACATCTTCTGCTCTGCGGCCATCACTCAACACAGCTGCTACTGACCTGTCCTTAATCTTGTTGGTCCGCTCCACTGCATCAATGTCCATCCGAATCTTGTACTTGACATGCGGAGGTACACTTGTGGTCCACGGATACATGTCCATGAAGACCACGCCGGCCCAAAACTTGTTCTCCTCCAGCAGGTACAAGGCCTGATGTGTCATCTGGGACTCATCTGTGTAACCCACAAACTTATCCAGATTGATGCACTGTAAGCAGAGGAGAAAAGAGTGTTTTATGTCAGGAAGATGTTTTCTGCCGCAGCAGTTAGATTGCATGAATACATGTGTGTTCATGTATTATGAATGAACTGCGACGTTCACTGTGCACTGATAAGGAAACAACTGACAGGTAAAACCGCTGAGTATCAAACCTCAATTCTTCTGGACTATAATTTATTAAGTAGTTATAATAAATTAACCACTTAAATAAGAATATATACACAGTACATGAACTAATCTTTACATTTTAGGCAAACTATGATAATTACTGGCACAATAATCTTAAAACACTGTGTCATTTTCTACCATAAAATAGTAATACTGTGGAGACTGTGTTGTCCCAGAAAAGAAGCTGGGCAAGCGGGTGATGTAACCATGCTCAGCAGCCTCTATGGACATAAAGACAGAGGCGAAAAGACAGAAGAGGATGTTGACGGAACAAGCTAAGAGAACGCCGAACAATGGGACTGACTTTTAGTCGTTGGTGAGAGCTTCGTGAAATAAAAGGCTGAAAGACAGACGCCGAGCCGGACTAGTACATAATATTAGCTGGCTGCTATGTCTTGTGTTGTTGACCTTGCTTGATGTTTGGCCGTTAGCAAAGTTGTTTGTGATCATAAGAAATGTAATCAGAACAAAAACACATGTACAGCTGTCCATATTAACACAGTGTTACTGCACAGTGAAACTGGGGGTGGCAAAAATACACATTTTTATGCAGCGTTGCTTAAAACAAACTACAAACCAAACAAAGACAACAACAACAATAGAAGAGCAACTGTCTCCTTGTGTTAGAGTAAGAAAAATATGTCCATGTTCTCCAAACTAGTTTAAAAGGATAACAATAAAAGTGTAATTCTGAGTCTGTATCTAAACTCATATTCATATTCTGTTGGCATCAAAACATTTTCAAACCCCGCCCTCACAGATTGTGTGTAATTATGTGAATTCCCATTAGCTCTTAGCAGAACCATCTTTCAGCGAGGCGATCTGGTGACATGGGAAAATCACATGCACTCATACATGGAGAAACATACACACATGTATAGGAACACACACACACACACACTATCTCCCTCTCTATGAAACATACGTAATTGCCATGTGAAACTCCCACCCTACACACACACACACACACACACGTGTCTAATGTCTCCATTCACATTACTGTACAATACCCCGAGAGCACTCAAAGAAAGACGAGAGACCACTTCCCCATTCATCTTTACGGAACTATACATTCACAACACAATAATGTTCGCTCGGAGATGGGCTAAGAAGAAAGACTCTCACTGATACACATGTTCCAATAGGATTTCAGTGTGAGAAACATACCCCTGACAGAGTGAGAGGACCTAATGCTAACTGCAGCAGTTATCCTATGGCCCAGTACTAGCTGACAGCTATATCTAATTGGCTAAACTGCCTGGGTTTGTTTGTGAGGCTCTGAAGGGTCTCGACGCTGAACTTGGAGACAAAGGACAGATTGAGATGCCTGCACTGATAGGGCTCTCTTCAAAACCTCAACCCCCTGCCCCCTTTAAATCAGACGAGGGAAGGCGTGAAGGATGGATAGAGTGATTTGCCCCCTTTTTATTTCACAGACGCAAGGGTCTGTTTCAATGCACTAAAACAGCATTGAGCTCATAGGGGGGGTGACTCACTCCCACCTACTCTCCACTTTATCACCGGCTCCACAATGGAAACACAGGAGGGGGGTGACAGGAGGCTTGTTCTCCCCACCTTTCAGCCTACTGGACGGGAGAGCAGCTCTATAGCTGTGCTAAGTGGCCTGCTCTGTTTCAAAGGGGGCCTGGCTGCAATCTCCTGGGAGCAGACCTGGAAGACTGATGCACCTGTCTGGAGAACTGAGAGCTGGTCTTACAAAAAGGCTGAACACTTTGTGCTGGGAATTCACAACATTTGGAAAATAGTGACTGAAAAAAACAGAAGAAGAAGAAGAAGAACATGCGTATTCTTTATGAATAATATGATTCTGATGTTTTCTGACCTCTCCGTACTGGTTGAACGTGCGTATCATCTGGTCAGCGATGGTAAAAATGTTCCTCCAGTCAAAGTTGGGCATGCCCGGCTCCCTCCATTCATCTGGACCGTTGTACAGGAAGTTAAGAATGTCTTTGGTTGTAAAGTTAGAGTCTCCGAAACTGTTGTCCATGAAGTTCATCACTGTTGGGTTTCTCAGGGTGTCCTGCAGTTGATTGAGACACAAGAGTTAATGTATAGACATATGCAAGAGCTATTTAGTTGACTTTGGGTTTCAAGTCATAAATATAATTAATTTTCACGGAATTTAATATAATTTATTGCAAATTTTTGAGAGACTAAAACTGAACATTATTTGTATAATAATTGCTGTTAGCAGTCTTTAAATATGCAAGAAGGGGTGAGGTCAAAGGGGTGTGAAATAAGTTTTTACAGTGTAAGTCAAGCAATTTTATTAAATTTGTGGCCCAAATTTGACTTAAATTCATACATTCATACGTCTGCTTACGATTGGTTGCTTTTAACGTTGTTGGAATTGAGGATTATTTCTTTTAATATTTGGATAGTACATTGCAAATCAAAGGTCTTGATGGTGGTACTTTTGTTGGATATGTATAGTGCTGCATGACTGCATCCGTGTGTATGTGCAGTATACATACCCTGATCATGTTCATCTGGACACTGCTGTAGAAGAAAGTCCAGAGCTGAGGACCCAACTCCTCCCAGGCCTTGGCCATGTTCTTTAACCTCTCTAACTCCTCGAATGTTGTGTTGGCCTGCAACACACACCCACCCACACACACACACACACACACACACGCACACACACACACACACACACACACACACACACCAATAAAGACTACATCAAGTCAATGCATGCTGATTAAAAGAGTGCAGCAGTGAAGAAACACGGCCATGTGCTAATTCTTGATTCCTGTGTTTTACTTATAAAAGTGAATATTTTTCTATCATATAAAATGTCAGTGTCAGACAGCGATGAGACCCATGAAACCTGAACATTTCATTTATCCAACTCTAAACTGCATTACTCTTCAAGCAACAAACAAGTGGACAGTCACGTTAGGTCATTTTCTTGCTAAATTCTCATCAACAAACCTCATCTTGAAATTGAGATTTGTTTTGGGTCACTGAATGAGATGTGACTGGCTGAAAAACATTCTGTCTTCCACTTCATCGCTGCACCACCCTCACATTCAATTTATTGTTCAATTCTCCCCTCCTCTTCCCGTCCCTCACACTGCCTCCCCTGTCCCTCCACCCTACTTTGCTTCGGTAGTCAGCTCATTCCTAAGAGGGGTGGGGGTTTGGACGCATATAAACAGATACTGAAAGTGGTAAAAAAAAAAAAAAAGGAGAGAGGGGAAAAGTGAGTTGAGAAACAGAGAGAGGTGAGGGGTCGGAGCTGGAGGTGGTCTCTCTTACACTCTTTAATATCTTGCGGACGGCAGGGGAGTCGGGGGTGTACAGGATTTTTCCCATCAGCAGGGGCTTGACCGAATTCCACACAATTTTCGTAACAGGGTTGGACTCCAGGGTTTGCATCAGGGAGTTGCAGAAGGGAGCTACGGGTAGAAGAATTGCAAAAACACTCATAAGAAGAGTTCATAAGAAGAAGAATAGAGATAGAAAAGGACAAAACAAAAGAGAAACAAAGATAAGACACTGTGACTTCAGATGCTAGCAATGAAGTTATAACACTTGTGTATGTTAAATGAGTCATACAATGCTGATCCAACAACTTTACAGTGATTTTGAGAGTCTGATCTAGAGTCTGCACTCACTAAAACTGCTGATTATGACTATAAAGTGCAGAAAACATGAGAAGATATTCACAGATGGTCAGTACGTATGCACACTGAATGTGGTTGGTATTTGTTGTTGTTGGGGATTTCTGCTGCACAATGCAATGCACTGCAGAAATAGAGGAGCGGCTCACAGCTGGAAAAAATGAAAATAATTTTGGACCATTCCAGAAACACACAAAGAAAACGAGAGTATTAAATTTTGGAATTTGGAAAAACATTTTGTTGTTTTCTCTCTGTGAAGTTTGGCAGTCGTCTTCCAAAGCAGCAGATGGACTGACTTGTATCATTTCAAAGTAAAATAACCAGTAATTATGTATAATGACAACTAAAATATTATGAGATACATGAATATGTCAGATCTCATATGGTAAAAGGTAAAGCACATTAATGTCCTGTATACTCATGGCAGAAAGTTATACTGCTCGACCATATTCACTATAGAAGTGAGTCTTTTACAGTTCGACAGCTCTTCACTTACTGGCAGAGTCGTCATAGACATAGTTGCGGCTCTTGGTGCCATTGACCCCCAGAAACGCCTTGTAGTTGTTGTCCTCATACCAGTTGAAGGACAGGACCCTGGAGCCGCCTCCCTCTGGGTATCCACAAAAGAGGCTCGACACGCTGGACATCAACTCTGTGAATGACGAAGGACCCCCGGCTTGAAACAGAGAGGAAACCGTGTTCAAGAGTTCCTGAGAGCTCTCCCGCTCCATCAGCTGTGAAAGTCACACAGAGGTTCTCTCAGTGATCAACATACCTGTTCACCTGATGAAAAACAACAACACTTGATAGATTCATCAACAACTTAACAACTACAAGGAAGTTTGTCCATGCCACCGTCGCCATGTGCTTGCTCGTGGTGAGAATTGTTGAGTGTTTTGATATGATTTAGCGCTATATAAAAAAAATGTAATTTAATTGACACGTCACACACTGCAAGAAGGTTCCTGGTTCAAACCCCGGTGGAGTTTGCATGTTCTCCTCGTGTCTGGGTTCTCTCCGGGTACTCCAGCTTCCTCCCACAGTCCAAAGACATCTCAACAGGTTAATTGGCGACTCTAAATTGGCCGTAGGTGAGAATGTGAGTGTGAATGGTTGTTTGTCTCTCTGTGACCCTGTGATGAACTGGTGACTTGTCCAGGGTGTACCCGGCCTCTCGCCCAAAGTCAGCTCTTTGAGTATAGAGCGCTTTGCCTTAGCCTGATAGCTTTCAGCTATTTGACCTTTTGTCGGATAATTATTTACATGATAGGGATATTTATGTCCTTCGCATTCACTCATACTGAATGGATTGCATAACATAAACTATGACGAGAAAACAATAGTTTGAAAGATAAGCAAACATGTTGGACGGACGCCTCTGCTCACTTTACGAGGATAGTCGGAGGGGGGACTAAATATCCTCCTATTGATAGAACAAAAATAGAGTCGTACAAGTGCTTTTCTCCCCGGTGTGTATCATTTCCTTTTTAAAGAAACAGGGAGCAGGTTGCCAATAATTTTGAGTGGATGCTAAGACATCGCTCCAAAGATAATGAGTGAACCTGAAATGCCCGAAAATCTGAGAAATGACTGTTTCAAATCTTTAGATGATCTCATACGGGATCAGGAGTTCCAGGAATATTTCTTCATGAGCCTTCTTTAGAAATAATATAAAATATAATTCTCTCTCAGGTTTAAATGTTCACGATATTGCAACACTGATAATCAAACTGGTTTCAGAGTGAAGATGACTCATTGCTTTTCTACGTCCCCCACTCAAAGCAAACGTATGAAGATGCACACACACACACACACATGCACACACACACACACACTAAAACACAAGCCTGATTTATTTCGCTTTCACTCCCTTTTCCTCCCTTTTCTTATTCTTCATTTCACGCAAACACACACACACACACACACACACACACACAGTCACTGAATTGAAAGGAAGGAGAGGTGGGTAATGAGAGCATTTGGCTCGACTTTCTGTCACCACGGTGATACGAAGGTCCCACCTACAGGATGTGTCACCTCAAAGGAATGTCTCCCCCCTCTCTCACCCCCCTCCCTCTCTCGTTCACTCTCGCACACCCTGGCTAAGGTGATGATGGGATACACACCACCCCCCCTGGGACATACAGTGAACGTGCCGAAACACACAACACAATCCCAGTCTCTTCTTTGTTGTGTGTGTGTAAGTCTGAATTAGTATGTAACTATAACAGCTGGTAGAGATGTCATTCATAAACACACATAACAAGATTAATGAAGAAAAGGCCATTTTAAATAATATGTTAATGTACTAAAGTTGTTATATTATGTTTCCATTTCTATTCTATTCCATATTCACACTATAACCCTGAGCTTTATGTAAAAGAAAGGTTATATGTATAGTGTATACTGCACATAAAGGCGCACCTATTATGTGTTATTCCAATAACTATACTAATTCTCTACAGTATCTATTATATTACTATATATTTTGTTACAATATCTATTACACTCTCATATTCTTTTTCTCTTCAAAGTCTTCTATTCTGTTCTCTTGTATTTATCTGCAATATCTATTCTATTATGATTGAATTCTGTATAATCTATCTACAAAAATCTATTTTCTTCTATCTCTCTACAATGTTTGTTTTAAAATTAGATAAACCTTAAAGTCAGTGTAAAGGCAATTCTGAGATATCTTTCAAAATACATTAAATATGTTAGAAAATAGTTGCTGAAAACACATCAAAAGACTTTGAAGGATATATAACTGAAATGTGGAGTTAGAGGCTAAAAGTTTTTCACCAGTTTTCAGTCCAGGATTTTGTGGGCGGTCCTAAAGGGTGGCTCGATGACACGCTGAGGCCACCCTGAGCATACCCCTGCACCCCCTTCTATTCTATTCTATTTCTCTACAATGTCTATTATTTTATATTCTCTTCTGTTTCTTTGTTCTAGTCTGTTCTATTTTATTCATCTACAAAATCTATTCTTTTATATTTCCGGTCTATTCTTTTCTATTTTTCTGCAATGCACATACACACGCCCTCACACTCACACACCCATATCACGTGAAAACATATCAGTGCTTGTACTTTACACATGTAGCATGCGCACACACACACATGTACGCCCCCTCACATTGTTGAGCCCATCACTCAGCCTCCTCCTCCGTGAGCGACTCTCAAACAGGGAGCAGAGGAAGAGGCGAGTTTCCTGCGGGGCTAAAAATACTGCTGCCTCTGATCCTGCAGGACCGAAGAAGAGAAGGAGAGAGGAGCACGACCGGGGGGAAAGGATAGATGGACTTTGGAGCACTTACAACTTGGATTTGCCCCGCGACCGCCTTAAGAACCCGGCCCCAGAAGTGCAGGTCAATCCCCTCCGAGTTACTGTCCATAACTTGAGGCATCTGGGGGGGGGAAAAAAAGTCACAAGACGCATCATGAAGAGATCAAAACAGATAAAATGAAGGATTAAACACAATTTACTCTTTGTGCTTTTACAGGATATGATCATCACCTCTTTTTATATCATGCCCCGTGATACCCTTAGACAAATAAACACATTCATACCCAGCAAGAAAGCAGTCGAGCAGAAACCTGGAAAAGCACTTCTAAGAAATGTTTGTCTCTAACAGGAAACCATTTTCTTCACCCAGACTTCACAGTGAGTGCAACCAGCAACCTGCTGGGGAAAACCACATCACACTTTCCATTCGGCCTTCCTTTTTTTTTTTGTCATGCAATTTTAGTTTGTGTTCATGGAGGAACTGACCCTGTACCGACCATGAAATCCATCAGTTGTTCAATAAACGGAAACTCGCTAACATCATTTCCCTCAAGCTCCTTCAGAGACTTTATCTTCTTGAGAAACCATTAGCGGTAGGTGTTAGAAAATGCCTGGTCAGGGCAGAGTGCTGCTGAGGGCGACGGAAAAGACAAACACACACACACATATGTGATATCCTTCCTCTCGCATTCCTCGTACTTGCATTTCAATGAATGAAGGAAGGAGGGAGAGGCTGTGCGAGGGAAAACGAGGGAATGGGAAGGGAGGGTGTTGAGAGGTGGATGGCAGGAGGGAGTCAGGAGCGTAATGACGGGAGTAAAATTGACAAGGCAGAGGTCACTGTGGTAATGAGCTTTAAACTTAACGGAGTTAATAGGTTAGAGGCAGAGATCCTCAACTAAGATGCTACTGTACTACTAATACGAGCTGTACATACACTTATATATGAGTCATGAGTCATATTTCTCTGATAGTCACTGAAAAAGCACAGTGAACAGAGTTGACAATAATTCAGTTCAACGTACAGCCTCAGACTGCACCTACATGAGGGGCTACTGCACTAGATTACACCATACTGTGATGGAAAGCAAGGTGTGCACCAATCTGAGTTCAGCAACATTTGAATGTTTTTTGCACTTTTAAAATATAATAGATTTGATTTGATTTGTAATATAATACAGGCTCTAGGCTGTCATGATGCTGCAAAGAATAAACAGGTATAGGGGATGGACGGATGCATTGATGGTAAGTAAATTGCAAATTGATAAAGTTTTATTAGACAAAACTAAAGTTTAATTAGTTAGCTAACAAGTTAACAACATGAAGCTACCCTTCAACTTAGATGGGCTAGCATGTTGCGTGGATGGATGGATATTTATTGCATTTAAAGGTCCAGTGTGTAACATTTAAGGGGGTCCTCTTCCACGGAGTCTGCCGTGTTGAACCACTATTTTTCTATACATCAGCCCAGAAGGGACAAACTAGAGCGTGAAGTGAGGGGTACTCAGTCGGTTGCAGTCCTCAACTTCACCATTAAATTCTACACACAAAACATGCGGGAAAGAGAAAACACAGATAAAATAATCTCAATAAGGTTTATGCTTTTTAGAGATCACGTACTAAAAACGTTAAAAATGTTAAATAAATAACTTTATCCTCAAGATAATAAAATGATCAGCCAGCCAACATGTTCTCAATCTTCTCAATCCTGCAGTCCTGTCCTGCTCTTCACTGTGTCAGTCCTATGGCCGAGTTTTCTAGCAACAACCAGGTGTGCCGGCAGCTATGTTGACTGAACTCTTTAGAGCGGCACATGCTGGTAATGTATTTATACGAGATACAGCTTCACGTCTTACAGAGTGCCTCGCAGGCTGTAGGTGGGTGCTAGCTAAGCCCATTAGAGAAACAGGCCAAGAGGGATAATGACAACATGCTGAGCCAATCACCTGACTCACTCAGGCTGAACCTGAACACACATATAGAAAAAAAAGGAGGGCGTTAAGGGGAAAAGGTTTAAATATAGTACAGTTTGTTGATGTATCTACTTTCTTTTAATACTACCTTTATTTTCTATGTTATACGGTAAAATATGCTTATCTACGCCGCAATATTCCACAAATATATTCAGCTAAACAAAAGGATGATCTGTAACTCGTGGTTGTTCTGCCTCCTTAATGTTTATTGCTTTAAGTAAATAGAGCATGCGGCTTATTCCAAGACTCAAAATAAAGTCAGTGAACAGGTCTGGCAGAGTCACCTACAAGCTACTGCAGGCCACTAGTCCTCACATGCCATCCTGGCATTACCGCCAGCTTTACGTAGAACTATAACCCATCTGATAAATCAATCAATGATCATGCAGAATGTTAGTTAGAGCCGTTATGGTTCATCTGCAGAACCAATATCACAGCGTTAACTTGGTCCAGCTCAGTATTTTTAAATTTGTAACAGTGACAGCCGACAGAATTCACGGGGCTAATTGCACTGGACAGTACATCCATCTGCATTCTCTCTGCAAATATTTCAAAATTTTCACACAGCATCTTAAAAAATATGAAGGGAGAACCTCTGTCAACTTTCTCCTTTCCTATACTTAGCTATGTGCAAGCTCGACTATGTCGCAAACGCAACCAAATATTGAAAATGATTCAGATAAAAGCAAAACGCTGGCTAACAAGCTAACTAAGAATTGATGTAAAATAGCTAGTTTTCTAGTGTTTTCTGTAGCAAACCTCTAGCTAACTAGCTAGCAAATGATTGATATATATATATAGATGTATTGGGTAGTTAAAAAGCTAACAACATAGATGGGCTAGCATGTTGCACAGTTATACTCTTAGGCCCTTGAGGCAAATCTGGCCTATGATAGGGTGCCTGGTGGCCCTTTTTTGTTTATTATTATTAGTAAATGTTTAATAATGTCCATTGGCTGTTACGTGGGAAGTTAGACATTAGCTATGCCTATATGCTAAGATGTTAGCATATTGGGCTGCTGCGACTGGATTTTTGTGACTAAGTTCAACAAATATCAAAAGCTGACAAGCTAACAAAGACAGGCAATTTAATCAAAAATGGACAAATACATTTTCACCAATCTTAAACTACTGTCTTTAATTTGACAAATGATAAATACTGTATTCAAGGTTGCTAATATCAGGTCAAAACGTGCTAGCTTTAGTGTAGCACCACAAGAAAAGAGAAGATACGACTTGAAATCATCTTTTTCTGCCACACCAACGATCCTAATGTTTATTAATTTTATCTAACAAATATTATTGTTTGTTTATTAAATTGCTCCTGGCCTCTTGTCACTGATGTAGCATATCTAAGTACAGGAAAGGTTCTAAGGGTTTTTTTTTATTGGAGTACATAGTAAAAAAAAACAAAAGGCCTGGGACTGGATTAATTGGACTTCCATTGCACTGGGTGAATCTTCATTCATTACTGTAAACACACATGCAAACACTGTAGTTCATTTTGACTGTCATGCTGACAGAAACCTTTGCTATAGCACCAAATGTGTATAAAATGACATCAACAGGAACTAGTGGGGCTCTAGCTAAGTGCCACTGACTCACACGGGGAAGTCATAAAGTCATAAATGCACTGTTTTGGTTTTTTGTATGAGATTGTTGACAACAAGAAAAAAAGAATAACCATTCTTATCCTTTAAGATGGTGTGATGGAAAAAATGACACAAATCCCTGCGTACTCGCTGGCTGGCATCAGCCTCAAAGCTGAATAGCCTTTGAACATCTGTGATACAAACTTCCACATAATTGTCAATCTGAAAAGAGTGAATTTACTGTAAACAAATGAGACAATAAGGCTACTAGTCCCTGTGGCCATCATTGCCAGGACAGGAAGAAAGACGTTTTTCCAGCAAGCGCGGCCTTCAGAGGATTTCTCGGTGGAAATAATGACAAACATGTCGATAGAAAAACATAAAAACAACCAAGCAAAAGAAAAAAGGAGTAAATACAGGGAGGAAAGGATGGATGTAAGGATCGATATCCACTTCACAACAGGACGCAATGAAGGTCATCATACAGTGTAAGAGTGGGAAGTTTGAGACGTTTATGATATGAATGAATTATGTACCACTGCTGCACTTTCAACTCACCACTTTGAAGATTTTGAAGAAGTCCAGGTTAGCATAGAGGACGTCCTCTATCCTCTGCAGCCTTTGCTGGCTGAGGGCGCACATGGCGTTACGGAGCCCGTGGAGCCCCATGCGAGTGGGAAAGATGATGAAGCGCTCCAGCAGGACCTGACTGCAGGCTATGTCTTTGAGCTGCAGGTCCGGGATACCGAAGGCGAACTGGAGGACATGAGAACGAAGGGAAAAGGTTGGTTTATGGTGGGATATGTCTCAAAGAATCACCGAATATCATTGCAATGGCCTGAAAATATATAGTCAAGATGACCATCTTTTCCCATCATTCCTCCAAACTGCACCTGTTCTAGTCGTATTCTTGCATTGACGAACTGGTAGACTAAAGATTCAGAAAGAGGGATGTCTCGCAAGAGGAACGCTGTGAGAACTTCGTCATCCTTCAGAATATCATCTATCTTCAGCCCACGTCCTAGACAAAAAATTCAAGAGCAGATAAAGCGAAAAGGTTAGACAGTATTGACCCGACCAGCACTGGACTACCCAGAGGAAATGATTCAGGCACATTGGCAGGGATCTAATATTTGCTCACTGGGAAAGTCCATTGAGCAAGAGGATGTGTGTTTATATGCACATCCCTGCTAACAGGTAGAGTTAATTTCGTTGGAAGTAATATGAAGAGGAACATTTTTATGTGTACCTTCAGGCCATGAACAGTTCTGTACAAGTTTATATACCACTAATCTAGATAAATCTTTCTGTAGCTGTCACATGCTTTTTTAATATGGAGAAGTGGTTACCCAAAGATGGGCACACACTTCTTCCTCTCTTTAAAGATTACCAATAATGAGAGTTTACATCCATCAGTTGGTCGAGAAATAAAAATGAAACTCTGAACGTCAGATTTTTTTAATGGAAAAGAAAGTGAGGAGGTGTTATGATGAACAAAACACCTTTGGAAAGAGGATGTGCAGATGACAGCATTGTTGTGAAAGATCATTGTGTTGCCAATGTTTCCTGTAAATTACGTCCAACTTCGATTTAACATCTTGTCCAGAAAGCTCCAATCAAACATAGCTGACTTGTGTTGAGTCTTTTTCTTCTCTGATTACAGAGTTTTTTGTTTTTTGTTTAAAAAAAAAAGAAGATTTTACTAACTGTTTCACACTCAGGAGAAGTGCTACTGTCTGAACCATTTCCTCATATCTGACCTTTACCTGAGACCATAGATGGGTTGTTGCGTAACGTGTCCATGAAGTTTGAGAAGGATGACATTTCACGCCAAAGACGACCGAGCTGCTGGACCTCTGTCTCGTTGAGCAGAAGCTCTTGGGCATCGACATAGAACCGCGCCAATCTGGAACAAGCCAAAACACCCAAAATGAGTCGAATTCATGAACTATTATAGGTTAGTAAATGATCGGGCTACATTGGATGTTGAAGGTTTGAGGGTGATGAGGCTTACACTGAGTTGTTATAGTTGGAGACGACCCCTGGAGACTCGCCTTTGGTTGGGTATCTGAAGCAGGGGTTGTTGGCGTTGCAGAAGATGCCCTGGATCCACGGCAAAATCCCCGCTGAAGGCATGGCCTTGTTGGGGAAATGACCTGAAGAAACAGACCAAACATTTGAGGCCATGTGAGGGCTTTTTAAGTGATTTTTAAACAGTTGCCAAAGGGTCAATGTCCCAAGGAAATTAGTACTTTGGACATTAGTATTGCCTTGAAGAATTTCAATAAAGAGATCACTTAAAAGTTCTTTCTTACATTCATGTTGTTGATACAGTGGGTTGGCCTTCCTCAGCCACACCAGACCTATGAATAACAACACTGGCCAGCAGATCTCAACAAGGAAGCGGACCTGAGCACAAACAAGTACAATGTGAGTTATACACATTGAATCTGAACAAAGTCTGAAACTTATCATATTCAGCTTCTGTTGGGACTATCAGAGAGCTGTTGGAAGTTGTGGTACTACTGGTTTCGTCTAACTTCACTGATATTAATGGTAGCACCTTCTGTCTCTTGCGGAGAGTCCAGTTCTTCCACAGTAACAGGCGGATTTGCGAGCCTGTATTCATTGCTCCGCAGCTTTACCCCTGGAGGGGGTCATCAGACTGTGACAAACCTGCAGATACACGACTCCATCAGTGATGACACTCAGTTGTTAATCTCTAACAAAGACACTGGATTATTGAGCCATGTGGGCAGAAAGACCCAGGACTGCAGGTTCTTGGGTCTGGATTTAAGACCACTTGTCTTGGATTGAATTCTGTTATATCTGAAACATTTAAAGATAACATACTTCACCCCACATTTGTTTGATTTGTTGGTTTATTTTAGTCGATCTCTAAAAAAAACTTTCCACTATCTATGGAAAACTGTATCTGGCTGTAGCTTTAACTTAAATTTGTTTGAGGTGATGACTTGACTACAACCTTGGACAGACCATCCTTCAAACCACTTTTTGGAAAGCAAACTTCCTGCTGAAGCAAAACACCACCAGCTTTAAGGTGCACTGTGGTGCACATGTTTGCAAAATTACGGGAATGTATAGTCCAAACATGAATTGGCACGTGTATGCACATAAATCAGCGCATCTGACTGATAAATGCTGCTTGTACCTACTCTATCGTACAGATAAATTAATTTTGGAGCTGAACAGTGAAAAAAAAACAACCCTGAAATGCGAATCACATATACAGGTTGGGTGCAGATGACCTCGGAGAATGTCGGACACGAAGAGTAATTTGTTCAGTGACATGTCCAATAGATTACAGCAGACTTGCAGACTGAGGGTGGAGGGAGGTAAACAGTTTGTCCAGAAAAACAAGAAGGCGAACACTGAATAACAAGAGTAAAAGGTGTCACTGTGTCTGACTTCTCTGAAATCACCTTATTACCCAAACAGTAATTACACATGACAGCACTTCCTTCCACAAGATTGACAGCAACCTGTAGTCGTTTTTTGTGGCTCATCATTGAAAAAATCTGCTGCATGTTTGAAGTAAGAAGAATCCATAAAGGTAAAAAAAAAAAACATGTTTAAAGGCATCCACATCTCATCATTATGTTTCCATTAGAAAAACTAAAACAGTAATTAGCAACCACACACCTGTCAGCTCGTACATGATCTTACAGCACATCCTATTTTATCAACAGACGAACAGAGCAGTCAATTCTGATGCTTACCTCTTATGGAAAGATATAAAAGTCGTACGACATCTAGAGAAACGTCTTCACAAACAAGCTAAAGTAATGGAAAATATTAACCAAGGTAGAAGAGCTCCGTACGACTCTGAGCTGACCACTCTCTCTCTCTCTCTCTCTCTCTCCCCCCAATGCCTGCAGGTCAGCAGCACTCCTAATCTGATCTGCTCTAATCTCCCAGCTCAACATGGGCAGGCAGAAAAAAGACAACAGTCATCCATTTTAAGGCAGAATTAGGGGGGATACGTGCTGGAGAGGACACTGGTCGAGTGGGAGGGAAAGATTGCCCTTTGCCAGAAGGACGGGGAACCACACAAGAAAGTGTCCACGAGCGAAATCCACCTGCACACTTGATGTCACTGTGCAATAAAGTGTTTCACCTTAACAGCTATGAAATAAACCAGTTTTGACTTAGTTACACAACAACAGCAGCAGCAGCAGCAGCAGAGCCTGGCAGACTCACAGGTGAAATGTTTGTTGTTGCCTTTGTGTCGCACACGTCTGAAATGACTCACTCCCCTGAGCGGATCGACGAGGTGGAGCAGGTGACATGGGTGATTAGGTTTGGAGAATGTGAAGACAGCAACAACTTGAACCTGCTGTGAACTATGTGTAAGACAGACACAGCTTACCATAAAACTGAGGTAAATTCAAAGGCTTAAGCCTGTGCGACATCCTGGTGGCTCAGGTAGCTCAGTGTCACACTAATCCGGCATCTCTGATTTTGTCAAATACAGTAAATTTTAGCAAAAAAAAAAAATCTGCGGTTGAAATACAAAACAGGATGTGATGTCACAGGTAGTATAAATAATAGACATTAATTAAACTTTTAGAACAAGTCTGCTTCTCTGTGGCACTGAGCAAACATCGGCATAGAGCTGAAACAACAGAACAACAAAAAATTGTTGGCTACTATGTTAATTTTTCAAGCAAAAAACACCAAATATTTTGTTTTCAGGGTCTTAAATGTGAGAATTTTCTGCTTTTCTCTCTTATCTTTGGGTTTTAGCTCAAATTGTAGCTAATTTTCTACAATTTTCTCTCATTTTATAGACTAAAATATTCATAGATAATGAAAATAATTAGTAGTTGCAGCCCTCGATCTGATACCATTCCACTGTCTCTCTCTGATTTGTGCTGTACAGTAAAACACAGTCACAAATCTGACTGTCCACATGTATGAAATGCACAATGGACACACATAATTTGTCTACAGGGCTGCAGAAGAAACTTTTAAAACATTCAAATATGACGCTTGTTCTCTGAAAAAAATAAACTGGAACAGAAGTTTAACAGTTTGAACTACATTTTTAATTTTGCAGCAAATACTGTTGCATGTCATTTTTCTTTTGTATAGTCACAAATAAAAAATGCGATGAGACAAACTTACTGTGACGAACATGCAGTATGTATGAATGAATATTTTAAAAAAAAACGTAAACAGATACATAAGGCTTACATACTGAGAAGAAGATGTACCAATCACATCACCACTACAAGTGGACAAATTTGAACAATGTTGAACTCTCATGTTAAAAATACTTCCATCTGTTCCTCGTGGAATAAAATACATAAAATTAAAGCACATTTTTAACATTAAAAGGCAACATTAGAATTGGAACCTGCATTAAGTGCATTGTGTGATTACATTAAAATATAAATTTTGTAACAAACATGAACTTAACTGTTCAGTTCAAACATGGAAAACGATACAATTCTTTACAGACAGGTGTCAATTTGTGGTTGGCAAATTTTCTTTGACATAAAAATAAAAATAGACCATTCGTGTGTTTTTTTTTTTTTTAGAACGCGACACAAAACATTCAATGTTGCATCAGTATTTGCTTGTTTTGAATGCTCGGGAGACTTGAACATGTAAAATACAATATATTAGTACTTATAACACTTTCATGGTTTATTTTCACAGGCCTAGATTTTCTCCCACTCTCAGCTTGTATGATAAAAATGTTTCCCCTTGTATACACTATGGCACAGATACATTAATATTTACAGATATAATTGTGTTTTTTTTTATTTTTGGCGTCAGACAAAATGAGCCTCTCTGTGTTCGAGCTCCTGCAGCCGCCGAGGTCGCAGTCTTTGGTAGATGGGTTTATTCTCGCTGGGGCTGAGGTCTTCGGGGCTGTTTGCGGGTGAAGGATTAGAAGAGGTCGAGCCCCCCGGGTCAATGGCGCTGTCGGTGGAGTCCTGTGTCTGGAGCCGTGTCTGTGGGGGGCTTGTAAGGGCGGGGGACGGCGTGACTACCTCTGCGGGTGTGATGGGGGCGAGCGATGAGGCGGTGGTGGCGGTGGTGGTGGTGGTGATGGTGGTCACAGTAGTAGTCCAGTTTGGAAGCGTCCTAGCTCTGCTAGGAGGGGGCTTGTAGAAAGTTCCAGGAGGGGGCTGCAGAGTTCTCGGTGGCCTGAGCGTTAGAGGAAGGTTTGACAGGCTTCTAGCCTCACTGACTGAGTTGTCTGTGTCATTTTCCCTTTTAGAAGTCCAGACAGGCTTCACTGACATTGTGTAAGGGTTGTTGGAGAACATGGTGCTCACACTACTTGTAGTAGGGAGCACAGAGGCAGTTGTTACCGCTGCGCTAACAGTGACCGGCATCGCTGCCTTTACAGGTTGTACTCCAGAGCTGGCGGGTGGCAGGTTGGCCACAATCATAGCAGTTCTCGGTGTAACATCATAGTGCTTGTACTTCCTGTCCCACGTTCTCCTCTGCATTGTCTGTGTGTCAATGAAAGGAGTGATATAGTAGGTGCTAAGCCTGGATGAGCCGCTCTGACGGGCCTTTTCTGTCTCTGGTATCTCCTGTATAGTTTCAGAGACGGGGTCCCGCTCAGCGGAGCTCGTATCTGCATTAGCAGCAGTGTTGCGGTTATTCCTCTCGCTGATCTGGGCGGGGGTGGGCAGGCGTTCCAGCGGCATGCTGATCGGCCGAGACACATGTCTGATACGCTGGTTGCGTAGTTGGACCTTTGGTGCCATGGTGGTGGTGGTGGAGGCGGTGGTGGAGCTGGGACGGCCAAACACTAAGGTTGACCTCTGGACTTCTTCTCCACCAGCTGTCTGGATCCCGTTGAGTTTGTCCAGGGCTGAGACCTCTGTTCTGTCAGCTCCTGGCTGGACCTCCTGAACCTCATCCAGGATGTGTGAGGACGGGATTACTGATGAGTATCGTTTGTACACTTTGGCACTCTGGAGGGACAAAAGAAACAATCTGATTACCTTCTGTTCATCACATATGAATTATTATTTCTTAAAAGAGCACTCTACCAATTTAATTTGATTTGCATCCCTATAACACTGTCTCATTGTTGACTCACGGTGGATAAGATAGGAAGAACCAGAGATCTCTTTTTTTTTCTTCTTGGATTTTCACCAACAGTTAATCATGACTAGATTATTTGTACCCATTGTGCATAAGAGAAGTCTGTCATTAGCCAGAAAGCTGCTGTTCATGACCAAAACTCAACATTAACTTCTAACGCAAACCATGATTTTTAAAGAAAGGTGTTTCAAATTAAACCAAACTGTAATAAAAAAACAAAGTTTAAAAAAAAAGTCCTGTATGTGATCACTCATCCACCATGGCGCCATCCCTCTGTGGACTTTGTTGCTATGTCACCTGACCTCCAATAGGCTTCGTCGAACTAATTTAAACAAATTTACGACTGCAGAAGTGTTTCAAACTCAGCAACGTGAATATTTTGAAGCAGAAATAACGTCGCACATCTAGGCTGCTATGCCAGTAACAGCTAATGTAGCCTTGTGCAGAGACACTGCACATACGCATTGATGCCTAAAATTAGTGAAGTTCCCCTTTATGACTCAGAATTAAATGGTGAACTGATTATGTCTCATTGCCCTTTAAATCTTTTTATAGATGCATTACTAATCAAACTAACTTGCATCACTTTGACACAAAAAGACACCATGCTAGATGGTCCACCCCCGCTGCAAGCCCAGCACAGCCCCGTCCGTCCTCACCTCTTTGATGTCCATCAGGGAAGTGGAGTGTCTGCTGAGGCGTTGCACCTTCTCTTGGGGGGTGAGTCTGGGGGACGCCTGGCCAGTCGTGGTGAATTCCGAGCTGGTGAGAAGCGATACGTCGAAGATCGTTTTGAAGTGTCGCACCAGCAGCTCGACCATCAGGGCCTGGTAGGGGTAGTCCACCAGGGAGGACAGGGACACCTCGGCGTCCGTCTGTCGTGGTTTGACCAGCGTGGGGCCAAAGATAATGCCCAGGTTACTCGCCGTCATCTTGTTCTCCTCTGCCTGCTCAGTCACTCTGCGGAAGTAAAGCGTTTCATGTATATAAGACATATTTCAGGTATTGTTTATTTTGATCTGGGTTGTAAGGAGCAGTACAGACACAGACTGATTCTGCAGACTGATATTGGTCCATTTATAACATTTTAAAATTAGCCCCTCAGTGTTTCCCCTGGTGACATTGTGAGTAAAGGTTTTGTTGAGTAAGCTTCTGTGGCAACAGTCTAAAAAAAAAAAATCACCCAAAGCACGTTTCTGTCATATGATAATCCAAACGCCTCTGCAATCATCTCTGAACATCTAAATAAAAACACCAAATCAAGGCCAGAAAATCATCAGATTTAAATATAAAGATGAGCTCATATTATCTAAAAATACTGGTGCTGGTTTCAGATAAGAAACCCAACTAAAACAAATGAGAACGTATGTTATATGCGCTCTGTGTCACTTCCTCTGTGTTATAGGGAAGCTTCTGTTTCCCTTTATGCCTTATGAGGAAGTTTGTGTGTGTTTGTGCAGAAAAGAACAGACAGAAATCTTTACAATGGATGAGCTCTGGGTGCTTATTTACGTCTCTTACCTGTTAAGGTGCGCTATAAGGAAGCGCAGAGTTCTGTAGTTGGCCGGCGGCAGCTGCTGGAGAAAGTCTCTGATCTTGAAGATGACCCTGTTGAGCTGGACGCTCGGGCCGCTTTTCTCTCCCGTCTGAGGGCTCTGAGGTTTGTCAGCCTCCTCCACAATCACTCTCTGGCACTCTTTGGCCAAGCCGATGAATTCATTGTAGTATCGATACAGAATCAACGGCTCTGGTAACTGGAAACAGACGAGAAACGGTGAAACTACCAGTGCATGCACACTAAATAAAATGTTTACCAATATGTAACAATATGTACCTGCTAATTTTCAATTTGTTCAGTAATAATTTAAGACCCACCTGTCTCAGATAGAGTTTGAGGACATTGCTGATGTCGTGAGGTGAGAGATCAGACAGCTCGACCAAGTCCTTCCCGTTTTCAAACGCCTGACAGAGCTTCTCGACGCGGGATTTAGCTCCATTCACACGATAGATCCCCTGTGAGGAAAAACATTTTCACTGTAATCATGACATATCAAAGACCCTTTGCTGTTTAAGGTAGGCTAAAAGCTCTGTAATCTAAGATATCAAGCGATAAAGATTAACCACAAGTTTACCTTGATGTTGAGCGCTCGACTCTCGATCTCAGACGTGCACTTCTTGATGATAAAAGGGATACCATCTAGGCTGTTTTTTGCTGCTTGGGCAAAGTCGATACCAAACAGTTGTAGCCTGCCTTGCAGCTTTTTATGGCCACACTGGATAGCAAGCGTCTCCAGACACTTCTTATGACAGGCCAGGGAGCACTAGAGGAGGAAATAAGGCAGTTAAATAAAGAAATGAGTGGCTGATTTACGGATACTTAAACATAAAAACAACATCTTAGACAAGTCAGCAGCCAAATGGCAACCCACAGCGGCTGTCAGCAACATTTAGGATCGGGTACTTCACCTCCTCACACTCGGCTCCGTGGAAAACCACCAGGCTATCGCACTCTCTGCACTTAGACGGAGCTCGTAGTTTTCTCAGCTTGTGGGTTTGAGCAGCTTTTGACATCTGAGCGTTTCGGAAGGGACCGGGAGAACTGGCCGTCTCCGTCACCATCTCTGCCAGACCTGAAAATCAGAGCCGCTGGTGAGGGAACTTAATCGACAGGTGACTTCCTGCTTATACGCAGGACGATAAAAACTGAACCTCTGTGAGGCAAATAAAAAAAAGTCTTTGTTGATTAGCATGTAAATGGTAACTTGGAGCTCCTGGTTGTAAACACATTCATTGAGAGAAACGATTCAATTAAGATATGATAATTATTATAAAATAACAAAACTTTATGCCTCTGGGCAGCTGAATGGTCAAATTCTGTCATAAAACTACAGAAAGCTGTTATTCTAATATGTGACTGCCTGGTTATGCAGTTTAGCACACAATTACGTGTGAACTCACGTGAATTTCCCCCCAAAAAATTTGGTCAAACAGAAGAGCTGCTCTGCTGCTACAATCCACAATGAGAAAATAAACAGACACGCTAACCGGGACAGCTCAGCATAGATACAGGAAGTGTAAGCTGAGGCCATACGCCAAAACTAACATGACTCCCATCTGTGCAGCTCCGTCCACTGCAAAAACATTACATGTAAGCGAAATTCACCACAGAGCTGGACCCATAAAAAAAGCACTAAATGAAGTCTCTAACTAGTTCACCCTGCCTTCCTCAAGTTCCCTGTCACATAAATGAACACAATGACTGGCTGTTACAGCATACACAAGCCCAAAATTGGTATACACATTAGCATGCCTGAGAAGAGCGCACATAAAATGGTCATAAAGGCACAACACACACATGCACCAGCTTACCGTTATCTGAGGGCGATGGTGGCTCTCTCTCGTCCAGGTCATCAGCAGAGGACATGGTCCCGGTGGAGGGAGTCCTCGGCAGCCGTCGTTTGAAGTCTCCTGCACATATAGGAGTCGTGAATTTCTACATAGTGACTCGCTCAGCGACGGATTGTAAACGTAAAAGGACATTATCCCGGGGCAGTACCGAGAACAGATAAGCCACAGTGCTCTACATGTGTGCATTTAGTGTTGAATAGCTTTGCACAGTGTGACAAGTTTCAGCTGTAGGGGGAAGTGCACCAAGAGATGAGTAGTGTGTGGGTCTGGTGTACAATGAGGAAGCTGAGCTAAAAAGTTTATAATAGAAAGAAATACATAATGAGTTCATCTTATTTTAGTTTTGTTGTGATTTGTCAAAATCAAGACTTCTCTTCTTCTCTTCTCCAAATGTTTCATTTAAAATCTTCTTACCTGGACTGGCGGTCGGGGAGTCCATGGACCTCGACTCGCTGCTGCCTCCGGCGCTCTCCGAGTCACTGCACATCCCTCCCTGGCTCCCCTGACTACTGGAGGCCCAGGCTCTCAGTGTGGCCTGATTTCTCAGCCCTGCGAGAAAACATACAGACCACCGGTCACGTACAGAGAACAACAACAACAAAGAAATACAGTCGCATTTCTGGGGGGAAATTTACAGTTACATTTCCCGTTTAGTGATATTGTTAGTGTCAGTTTTGGTGGTCACCCAAATATTCCAGTCTTGTGAGAAGTAAGTAAGACACAACTCAAACTGTTATGACTTGAGTTTTGAGGACATTTCCATGACTCAGTGCACAGGGAAAATCCCATGTAAAGATACAGAAAGATATGCAGGCTGATCCAGCCTGCAGATAGCAACACACACGCACAATTATCCAAGTCTGGAATAATGTTATTTTTATGAGTAACAGATATTATACTTAATCTCACTATGTTGCCACTCATTTTATAAAAGTAAGTAAGTATTCATAGTCTTGTAAATGTCCTTGTTTGGCTTGTGATCGTCTCCTGGGTTAATAACTGAGCGGGCACCTTGTATGTCTGTGCTGCTGTTGGACCTCCGCTCGCTGATCTTCGCAGGCCGTTGTAGAGGACTGTCCACTTCGTCTCCGCTCAGCACGTCGCAGGACGTGATGGATGCTTGCGACAGGTTGCCGTGGGAGGAATGAGTGCTGCCCACTGACCTTTTGTTGAACACAAACCTGTGTGGGTGGAATGAAGTCAGCACTTAAGTTTAGGTGTGATGAATTCACCAGTAAGAAAGAGCTCTGTTGTCCCAAAACTCAGTGTTATTATATCACACAATGTGTGTGTGTGTGTGTGTCTGTGAGGATTGTCGTTCAACACCAGTGACTAAAACAAAATGACATCACCGGGCTTTCATTTGCTGGCACGTAATCTGTTTTGGTAACGCCCACCACCAAGACTCCAAGCATTAACAGTCTAGCAGAGTGTTATGAATAAGCATGACACATTTCAATCTGTTATGCCTAACCCTAATGCATTATATTACCTCTTTACTACACACACCTGTGGGATATGAGCTGTATTGAGCCAGCCAACTCAGTTCATTGGAAAAAAGGCTAACCTAAGCTCTACTGGAGACCACTCAGCGTTTTTATAATCCCGTAGTTGCAAACAGATGTTAATAAAAGTCATTTAGTCAAAAATGTGCTGATTTTTTGTGAGTTGCCTCAAATGGATTTCCAAAAAATAGACAAGACTGTAAGACCGAAAGTGAGGATTAGAAACTGAAATGACATCGGCCAGCAGACCACTACGACATATAATGTCACATTAAACACATCCGCAGGCCAATAACGCAAGTACAAACTAGTTTCAAGCACTAAATTAAGCCACAAAGGAATTTTTCAGTCACCGTCAACGTCTATGATTTATGCCTTTCTGTACAACAACATCATTACTCCTGTCA
Source organism: Argyrosomus regius (assembly GCA_946959425.1). Taxonomy (NCBI): domain Eukaryota; kingdom Metazoa; phylum Chordata; class Actinopteri; family Sciaenidae; genus Argyrosomus; species Argyrosomus regius. Next base: position 21,001,144 of record OX336892.1, on the reverse strand, counting down.
TTAACCTACTGCTAAGAAACTGAAGTTTTTCAGCATTGCTTATTTTCTTAGTGGTAGTGAGTGTGTATGAGTGTGTGTGTGTGTAGGAAGCTGATTCTGACATTGCTTTGACAATCTAAGTCGAGTCTTAGGGACAGAGCCAAACTCTCACGCTCACAATCTCCCCTGCTGCATTCTGCCTGCGCCACAGATATTTCCTGAGGAAGGGCAACAAATTCAACATGCATTCTGTCTCTCCTTCACTCTCCCCCTGCTCCCCCCCGCCGCCTCGTCTCGCTCCCTTCCTCCCACTCTGACTCACAGTTACCTTTGCTGAAAGAAGAACTAGGCAATGAAGAACTTCTAAAAAGGGTTAGGAGTGACTTAACGGTATTTTGAAACACTCTCTTCTAAAACTAAAGTATAATCGAAAACCAAACTCAAGCTTCTTCATATCACAGTCACGTGAGCAACAATCTGCCACGAAAGGCGGCATTTAAACTACAGTAAACCAATAAAAGGAGTGTAGCAAGCAGATCTCAAATCTCATGAGATTTCATGAGCTAATCGCTGAAAATACTTTCACAAAGCTGAGGAGTTTAAGTCTGATTCTAGAGATGTTCTTGCCCCATTTGAGACCATTTCCAGAATTTTAGTGTGAATCCACAGTCTTTGGTACCTGGTATTATCAGAGGAGATGGAGTCCGAGTGCACACGCTGTTTAGGCAGATTTCTGGGCAGGTTCCTGACGAACTCAGCGTAGCATTCACCCGGCTCGTACAACTTGGCACTCTCGCTCATGGCCTGGTAGTGAGCAGGGAGCGACGCGGTCTGAGCCTGCTGCATCTGAAACCAGTTCACTGTCACCTGAAGAACGAGAGATAATTCAAGGAAGTTGAATCAAGTGATTGTAAATAGTTAAACATGATTAATTACATTAAATTATGAATGGTTATTTTTCCTATTTAATATAAAGAAGATTTCTGAAATTCTGTTCTCAACACTAATTTCTGTGGACTGATTAAGCACTCCCTTAAAAATACATACTGAACTTGAGCAACAGTGAATGTCAAATGGCTTGTTATGGCTTGAAGCATACACAGCAGTACAATAAACATTTTTATGTATTTGTACTCATTATGGAGGACTTTAGACCATTTAAATCACATGAGAACATTAAAAACATATTTAATGTTGTTTAGTGTCCTTGTATTAAAAGATCTTTCAATTAAACTAAAGAGAGAACGTTTCAAACTAATTTGTTTACTGTGCATTGTGCCAAAAAAACCCAAAATATTATTGCACAGTCCAGTTTCTTCTGTCATTTATGATGTCATTATGATGTATGTGTACTGTCTACTCACAGCTTTGAGTGTGAGGTCACACTGGAAGACCATCTCTCGGATCTGTGAGAGGATGGTGCTCTTGGCGTTGGTCAGATCCATCTTCCTGACGCCTGCGTCAGCCATACAGCTCTGGTACTGATCCTGGGCCTCCTCCGCCTGACCACGACAATGCACACAGAGAATAGTGTGAGGGTGTGGATGAAATGCTTAATTACAGAGTACAGAGAGTGTGCTGAAATTCAACTGCAAAGCACTGCTATTACTTTGACCGCTAACAGGATGACAGAGCTGGCACACACAGACATGCTAATATAAATTGCTCTGTTGTGGTGAACCCCACCTCTCAGATTATGTCATGTTTAATTAATAGAGGACGCTATTTATTATTTCCCCCTGTCATCTTCTCCCGTGCCTACCTTCTGCAGAGCCTCCTCCTCCAGCTTCCTCTTCTTCTCCAGCTGTTTGTTACCAGCATTAGACTGCTCCTCCTGGGAGCGGTTGGTTGATGAGTGGGCTTTCTGGTACTCCTCTCTCCTCTGTGCCTTCAGCGTTCGAGCCTTACGCAAGGTTGCATCTGCCTCTTGCTGCCAAAACCACATGGATCAACCACAAACGGCCATGAGATTTAAATATACAAGTGAGCACAACACTTATCATTAATATAATCAGACACACCTCTGTGGTTGATTAATCTCGCATGCGCTGTTACAGTAACGCTTGTAAACAGACAGAGCTTTGAGAAAGTAGTGAAACAAACACTGCCTACAGAGATAAAAATCTAAAAACAACTCTTATTTCTGACACTGATGACGCAAATGTAAAATCTATTTTGGCTTATTGCAGAATTGTTTGCCATGAATTAAACTATACTGACATTTATGTATCTGACAAACTCCTGGCCGGCTGACAACATTTCAGCATTTACTGTGGAACGCAGCCTTGTGTGTAATGCAAAAAGGAAGACGCCTAGATACAAGCGAATAGCAAGTATCTCATAGTATGTGAGTGTTACGTACCATTTTCTTTTGCTCCCTCTGCCACTGCTCCTTCAGGTCTTTCCTCAACTTGTCCAGTTCAGTCTTACGGGCCAGGAGAGGCTGAGAAAACCGAGGTACACAGTTTCATAAGACCTTTTTCTGAATAACATTATTCTCAAAAGCTTTGCGCTGAAGATATGAAATAAAGATGTTAAATACGTGAAAAATGTTTGTGTCCTGATCGGCAAATACAGATTACTGATTGGAATGTGGCATCATAGTGTTAAAAATTGTGCCTCGTACTTCAAGAGTGATACATTTTGCACAAAAAACAGGCACAGTCATGCATGCTGTCTTTTTTTTTTTTTTTTTTTTGAGTGAATTTCACAATCCAACAAAAGAAGGTTTCAGGTACACCCAACTGACTTGAAGGGAACAGACTCGAGTGCCTTACCTGTATGAACTTATTCGTCTGAAGAGCCATGGCAGTTTGAATGAGCAGCTGTTTGTATTCGATGTCGTTCTTGAATGTGGAAACGTAGATGTCACTGAAGGGCATGTAATCCTTGGAGAAATGAAATAAAGAAATTAACAAGAATTCATACAAATATTTCTATGAAGATATCAGGTAAAAATTATATTCTAATTAAAATATTACCTGTTGACTGGCCAGTGTCTTGGCAGACTCAGCCATTTTGGTATAATTTTTGGCATACTCAATATCTGAAAGAAAAATAGTTACAAAATGATAAGAAATTCTGAGAATTAGCAGATAGGGGAACTCACTCTGGTTATTATATTGCACTTTACAGTATATTACAGGTCTTACACAGTGTGTGAAGCTCTATTCCTGACTGACTGAGCTCTGCTGCCTTCTTGAAGGACATATTTCCATGACTAAGTGGTTGTAAAGTGCCCATTAACTGTTCTGTCACTGCTGAACTCTAACAAAATTAATAGCGAACAAGCTTTTAATGACTTCTATTTGTCAAATAAAATGTACAGATAACTCTCTTTGTCTAATTATAGTTCAGAATCAATCATCACATCCAGTATATATAATATCTGTTTGAGAGGTTGCAGTGTCTCACCCATAGCCACTCGTTTCTCCATCCAGGCCAGAAGGTCTTTAATATACTTGGACCAGGCTTTGGCGTAGAGTAGAGCAGACTCCACCCCGCTGTCATTCTTCAGCAGGGTCAAGTCGACTTCTTCCTCCCGTGACAACGGCACCTCTGGGCCTGGAGGAGGTACGCATATGAAAACGAAGTGAATCGAAACATATGGCGTCAACAAAATAGTTGGAAGTGTCGGGATTGATGGGTCTCAGTTCTACTATCCCAACAGACGTGTGTGTGGGAGATAGATGGGAAAAAAAACACACTGAGGTTAAAGTTGACAGTGTGGGAGGATATGAAAGTGCCGGGGATCTTTTAAAATAGTCCAGCAGTATCATTTTCTTTTTACTGGTTACACTGTGATGCACCTCTCCCAGCCGCCTGCCATCTGATTTAACACAAGCCCCATGTGTTTCCCATCCCACACGGAACTACTCCTAAACAGGCAAGGAATGTCAGATATGTAGACAGAGAGGGGAAAACGAGCAGCTAGTATGAAAAAAGCAGCAGAAATAACAGGGGTGGAAGCAGAGGTTTAAGGCGGGTCTACCTCAGGCATTCAAGAGTCCAAAATCACTCAAGCTAACTCACAAGCTGACACTCCAGGGAGCCCCGGGCTACAAAGCAACCATTAAATGCTTTGTAAAGCAGCCATTAATAGCTATTACGTTTCGGGATTCATTTATTTTGCTCGGAGGTAAATAACAGAATGTGAATAACACTTACCCACAAGGTCACTTTTCTCTGAGACATATCCCTCGGGATCCACGGAGAGATTGTCAAAAGACTGTGAATGAGACATTTCAGATTATACAAAGGGGAGAGCAGACATACAATCAAAGTTAGACATCAGAAGCAAGCCGGGTTTTCAACACCCCAATTAAGTACAGAAAGCAAGTCTTTGAGGCTTTTTTAAAAGGGGGGGGGGGGTGGTAGAAATTACTGTTTTAAGTGCAGCCTTTTGAAAATTGTCATGTTTAAAAACAAAGCTTTTGAAAAAAAAAAAAAAAAATATATATATATATATATATATATATATATATATATATATAGTTGGCCTGAAAGCTGGGAAAAGAAAGATGGTGTCTCACCCTGCTTCTTCTGGTCTGGGGTATCCCCAACCCTGAGCCGCTGTCCACATCTCCCATAAGGAAGTCAGAAACTCTGATGGACAGATGAGATGCAGATGTACGTCAAAACTACAGTTTGATGTGGTTAAAACTGCAACTATTCACTGATAAAGGGCTCAGAAAAATCTGAACACTTGTTGATTAAAAAAACAAAAAACAAAAAGCAGATCCAGAATTCACAGATGATTTAAAGGTTTTACGATTGGCTGAGGTCAGCCCAGCTTTTGTTGGCCGTTACACAAAAAAAGTCATAAAAATCTGGTGGTGTTGAAAAGGTATACAAACGCTGTACTCACACATTGCCGAATGTGAATGCCAAAGTGTCAATGGATGTGTGTATCTCGCCAAATATAGCTTTTGTGTTTTCTGGGTTCACTTCCTTGAAGTTAACGCCTGTGGAGAGTGATAAAAAGAAGAACTTTAGCCAAAGGAAAAATCAACGCTCAGAACAAAACTAAAAGTATTTAGACAAAGAGGCCTGTAACGAACCAATATGAAAAACACATGAAGGACAGATACATCCATACATTTTTAACTATGTATTAAATGCAAATTAAAAGTGCAATTTGCCCCAAGCATCTTCTTGTTTTTCTTCGTGCAACCGTAATTAATATAGGCCATAGTTAAACGTCTGGCTTTCGTGGGGAGTGGTTTCTCGCCTCTACAAGTTGTTTCAGGTTAGTGTTGACATTCCCTTCGACGACAGACAAAAAAGTCAACGTCCCGAGTGGTTACACGGGGTCAAAAGTTGCAAACAGCTTTCAAAACCACAACCGTTACAGCAGAAGCAGGCAATAACATGTCAGTATCTTCCTACCAAATCAAAAATGGCTTCTTCTGAACAACTTTGAGGATCTTCGAGGTTGGATATTCAAAGAACAATCCCAGATTTTCCCTTCTGTCTTCCATTGTGTTACAATCCCATAAGCCATGCTCCATGTTGATCATGCACAATAGAGGCAATCAGTGATACACATTATTTACTTTGAGATCTACTGACAGCAAGACGTCCACCGATTTCAGAAGCGCGAGGCCGTCTAAGTTTGACAAATCTTCGAGAACGTGTGCACGGATCTTTCCTCGTCAGGAAATGGTTTAGTCAGCAAGAAGACATTTGCAGAAAGCAATCAGAGGAACCAAAAGACACACAGGCAGTGAAATCCGACGAAGCGGAGTACTTCCTGTCTGCCCGCAACAGGAAACACTCACACAGCTTGAGCTCTGTGACATATAAAACTATATTCGACCGCGACAACACTAACCTTTTCTCTCTGTAACCTGGCATCTTAGTTGAGTAACTTCGACCAATGTGAATCATTGAAGGAAAAAAAAAAGAAACAACTCTACACAGTTCCAGTTTCCAGACTGCTTTCTAGCTTTTGTGCTTCCATTTTCTCTTCATGAGAGCGAATTCGATCCATGTCACAGGTGGTTGGGTAATTGTAAATTCCCAACCTATGATGAAGCAGAGAAGGGTCATGGCATCCTGAGTTTGGGGGGGAGGCAAACCCCAACGTTCTAGGGATAACTCTTGAGGAGACGCAGTGGTGTGAGCCTCCCTGCCGTGCACCTCCCTGGCCCTGAATGCTAGCGTACAACTCTGCGCTGACTTCTTCCTCAGGACATCCTGTGGGTCTCATAACAATGATTCCAGAGCTCTGCCCCCCTTGTCACGATTGAAATATGGAAACTGCATCACTCGAGTGCTGGGGCCATTGTTTTCTCACGGCTGAGCCGTAACTGGAACAATTAGCCCCTGAAAACGTGCTTTTAGTGAGATAAAGAATGTCTGATCATTTTCTGGTGAGTCTGACTTGACATAACTTGATCTTGCATCGGTGTGACAGTTCATTCATGAGGTCAACAAAAACATAATAGCTCTACTGGTGAGGCAACATTTATATTTAACTGCAAAGAGTGTTTATTATTACACTTTTCTTAGATTAATTAAATAAATCTGCAAACGGTTTATCTGCGTAGGGACAGAAAAATGCCTTTGACAAGCACATACAAGATTGATTGCAGTAAACAAATACAGCTGCCAACATCTTCCCTAGGCAAATGGGGACAGAGCAGGGAAAGAATTTCAATAAGTTGTTGAAGTTGACACTTTTATTGCAGCGTCCTGCAGTTTTTCAGTAGGAGGGGAAAATGAACACTCTCTCAAAATGTGACCAGGAAAAGAAACACTGTCTGGGTTTGAGTTTGAGCCAATGAGAGTCTGTGAAAAGATCATATCTTTGATGACACACAAACAGGAGTACGGGCCATAAAACAATAGGTATCTCTGTCTTGCTTTGTTTTGTAGGTCAGGAGTGAAGCTGAACACGTGTCTTAACATTTTCAGCTTGATTAAAATTTGCACACAGTGACAGATGAAGACAATAGTGAGAGAATACTTTACACTAACATCTACATGTAAATGGCATTTGAAACTGGTTAGGCGAGCATGTGTTTGGAGAGGGAGGGACAGGGATCTATTTTTCCAGTAAATTCTGGCAGCTGTCCAAATGCCCCAGGTGTCATGACCAAACATCAAAGAAACAACAAGGATGAGGAGACGACACACTCTGAAGACACTGAGGCGTGCGAGGCCTGTTATCATCCAAACCTTTGAGTCCTCATCTCTGATGTCTCACTGATTCATTCCTCTTTCAGCCTCTCCTTTTCAGCCCTCCTCCGGCTCGCTGACTGTGGCAGTATTGTGTTACCTACTGGCCATTAGGGACAGTCCAGTCAGGGAGTGTGGTGATGTAAGGCACCCCCTTGTGGACAGGCAAATGTCCAAGATACACTTTTCATGTAGATATGCAATAACTCTATTTACTGCTACTAAATACTAAAGAACAGGACTGTCCTTATAAAACAGCACCACCACCTTTATCAAGGTGTTTATGCATATTTTATGTGCAATTTTAGCATCAAATATAACAGATATCTTGTTAATACTCTTTACTGAAAGCAATATTGCCATCGTAACAACACATCTGGCTTAAAACCCGACAGTTTGAGTGCACTTTTTATCTCTTAATACCAATTCAGACCTCAGGTTGTCTGCTCATACAAGTACCGATCTGAAACAAGTGCTCTGCTCGCCTCTTTCACTGCACATAACTCATTATAATCATCTTAATACGAGTTAAGATGAGGTCAGGGATTACTGTGACACACAATAAACAGACGTAACTGAATGGATGTGATAGTGGAAAAACTCTCAAAGGACACTGACAAAGAAACTGGTGCCCAGTCCTCTTAGTAAGGTCGGTGTGAGGGCTGATATTCATCTCGTGTATTGTATTTTGCACATTAAGTTTATTATGTGTTTTACTGGGTGGCATAGAAACTGTAGTCTTCACTCGTGTTTTATAAATGATAAGAAACCTTCAGTCATCAATCACGGCGCTGTTTTTCGTTCCCGTCACTGACAGTCTGTGCTATCATTAAAGTCTCAACAATGCTAATAATTCCTTTGTCTGATCTAATACTGGGTCTTCTTTGTTTCCTTTGTGCACTCACACATTTTGCATTCTAAACGTTGTCGGAGCACCACTCAGCACAGCACAGATGCAGACATGCATTCTTAAGGAGTAGGTCACAAAACAGATATTGAGATAGGGCAGGTGAGCTCTCAGACAACCCACACACCTCAGGACAAAGAGGAAAAGAATGAAGAAACATGGATGTGCCTGACTGACAAGCGGCCTGCCAAGGGGCCTCCGCGGTCACTGAAATATGGAATGCAAATTACAGCCGTGTAGTCTCCACGGTACAGATTCTTGTGTGCGAGTCAAGTGAAGAAATGCCCTCGCAGTGAATCACGTTTCGAGTGGATTGAACTCGTGAGCTGAGATTCTTTTTTGTTTGTGTTCATTAAGGAGACGGGAAATGGATCTGTTGCTGAAGGAATAATAACTTCTCATGCTGTGACCTTTTAAAAACAAATCTCAAAGCCAAACTCTAACCAAGCAGAGAGATATAAAATATTCCTGTAGGGTATTTCCCACACTAATTTCAAACACTGACGCAGACCCTTAGCCCGAACCAGTAATGCAACAATGAGATTACATGCTGTGCTATCTGAGCATCATCTGGGCACCTGTGTGTGTTTACTCATATGTCTGCGTGCATCCATGCATGCTAATGACTAGTTACTGACCTTTGACCTTGGCAATGACCGTTCCAGCCGCTCCCAGGATGTCCACAGAGTTGAGGGTCTGGTGTTTGCCGATGACCGCCTTGAGGACGCGGACTAACTCAGCCAAACGTTCCTGCACGACCTCCTGAAGATCTTCCAGATTCTCTGTAAAAAGAAGGCAGAAGTAAGTTAAGTCATGTCAGTATCAAGACCTTGACAAGAATAACTAATTAACTTAATTAAATCAAAAACCCCAAATTTGCACCAATCTTTATCCATTAGTCAAAGTCACCACCACGTTCTGAATCACAGGTTTGTCGGTGACAAATTAATTCTTGGCATTCCTTTTGTCCCTGCCACACACATTACTTGGCAATTACTCATTTTGTAACTCCAGACGAATCACCTCGGGCAAATAACACAATACATGTTCTGTTTTATCTGAGTGCCTCCAAACGACAAGTGTGAGATGGCTGTGGTTGAATGACAGAGAGTAACTCTCATGTTGCAGCATAAAACTACTGTGATGAAACACCGGAAAAGGCACGTATCTATGTAAACAGGTCACACTGTCACACTTATAAGATACCAGACAGGTGAAGATGATGAACATCGAGATGATGACATGCTCTTTCGTGCTTTTGTGGTGACAAGTGAGGCAGAGTCAATAGTGCGCTTTAAAGAAACGTCCCAGCTAACACAAAAGCCACAGATGTTATCTGCACAGCCACGTATTTCAGCGCTGACAGAGTGACAAGTGACGGCTAACTGTAAGCTGGATTTATTCGACTTTTTAATGCACAAACACTCAATAAATACAACTGTGGTGCAGTGTGTATAATTTGTCAAATGCATACTCTTTAAAAAAAGGGACTCGTATTCAATAGAGTATGAAGAAATTGAATTTTAGAGGTGACTGAAGCGGCACACGTGGTAACTATTATGCAAGCATTCTTTGACTTCAGCGATCAGCCGACAGTGTGAGCAGGGAAATAAAGTTGAGGAAGATTTCTCTCTGTGAGGTTTCAGAAGAGGATACTTGTGGAGGAAAAGAATGTACAAAATGCATTCAGATTACATCTCTCCCCTTATTTCACTAACCATCAGTCATGCTGCTATGAGAGGTATGCCTCTTCTGTAGAGTCAGGCAAAGCAGTGAAGTGTAGGACACCATTTATCTGTATTTTATGTGTGTTACCAGAGGTTTTCCTGACAATGAACACTCTCCTTCACTGTATGCGTCGTCGGTTTTGATTGTTTTACAGCACCTATCAGCGGTACAGTGTGTTTTACAAACAAGTAAGCCCAAAAAGAAAAAAAACTCCGCGCGCGATAAATCTTGTCCAAACAACAGCAGAGGAAGATCTGTCTCCTGCGCTGTTTCAGGCTAATCAGCGGAGACGTTGCGTGTTGGCACCAGACAATAGGTGAGTTCATGTCTAACTGACTGTTTTGGAAGAAGCCGGGATACCGGCTGGAAACAGAAAAGTCATCTGTTTTTCATCATGGGCCACCCCACCAGGCAGCGGGGGTGAGATGAGAGACTGAATTTATTGGAACGTTAAAAGGAATTACAGAGGGTGAGAAAATGAGAGCCTGCGCGAGTGTGTGTGTGTCTGTGTGTTACCAATTTACTCGTCTCTGATTCAAACACACACGCTAATTCAATTGGCTGGTGTAAAACATGGTAGAAGAGAAGTAATCTGCAGCTGAGACATAAGCCCTGACCATCTGTGACACTATTTCACAAGAATGACAGGAGAGACGTTAATACAGACGCCAGGCGAGGAAAGATTTTGACAATAAATCACTGGAGGACGTAACACAAAGACGACTTGAAGACACTGTACAAAAAATTTAAAGGAAATAAACAACATCAGGGTCCGGCTTGCTCGTCAGAAGCTAAGTAATCCCTGCCTCTAGCTTCAACTCCCCCCTCGGCAGGATTAGAGAAAAAGTGTCCAGTGGAGGAGGGGGACTAACCTGCTCACCTGCCCCAAGGCGAGAGGTTCCTGACCCTGCAACACACACTTTAAATGTCCCCCTCCCTGTCGACGCTGACAATAGACCTTCATTAGGCACCCTCCCCTTCCTTTTAAACATCCTTCTCAGTTGTGGTCATCTGGGTATTTCTGGTCGGCTCAGTGGCGTTTGAAGATTTTCTTATCAAAGACATGTGTGGTTTGCACATTAGCATGTGAAAGCCAGCCCTGAAGAGGTGCACACCTGAGAATTTTTTATTTAGCATGACACAAGTGGAGCATGACTGTTGGAATCACAGCAGCGACGTCGGTGAGGACTCATTTCCCCTTCCCTCTGAAGAGAAAACAATTTAATTAGACCGATCTGTCCTACAGAGGAGAGAAAGGGATACAAATTGCGAGGAAACAACAATAGCTGTGATGTTGTGGCAACAAAGACCGAGGGATGTCACAAGCCAATCTGCTGGATTGGAACTGAAGCCAATCAGGGCATTTTTTTTTTTTAATTTGAAAAGGATGGGTATTGGCTGTATCTTTTGTTTACTGTCACTCACTGCAGCTGTCAAAGGCGCTCCGCTGTGCAGAGTTAATACACTGTAATAGAACGGCAAACAAACAGATAGCAGCCAGCAATTTCAATTTATGAGGCAGGCACTGACAGAGAACATACTGATGAGAGCAGAGCTGCTTTGGAGGGTAAAAACGCGGCCTATCGTGCATCGACTGCAACATTTGGCACCACGCCTCAAAAGCAGAGGAGAAAAGCGCCTGTCCAAACTCTACATTTCATGCAAGTTGTGATTTAATGCAGAGCCGTCAAACAAATTGAACGTGCTTTCCTAGTTCTTGCCCTTATGCAGGCCTACTTCATATGCAAAAATTTGCAAGTAGGAGCTCTAAAGATAAAGACTTCCATGTCAAGAAGAAACTATGCCATTACAAAAATAAAAGATTGAACATGAAATTAAAGTTTAAACCATTTTTTAATTCAAAGATTTAAAAAAACAGATTAAAATATGACCTCACTGTCGAATGTCAAGTGTGCGCGTGGCTTAACCTCCACATTGTGTGAAGTCTGTGTGCAATTAGGCTACTATAATTGTTAATTCTTCACCCCAAAAGCCCGATAAAGGATCCAAACAAAGGAATTCTATTTAACAATCAGAAATGGGAATAAAGTTATCAAAACAAGGTCGAATTTTGTGTGACAGCTCATACTGATCAACGCCATTGTTGCCCTTTGAATGGTGTGAGAGGATCTGTGCTCACAGCAGCGTGAGACAGCTGAGAGAAAGCCGGTTAAAAAAAATAATAAAATAAAGAAAATCAGCCGTGAGTGGTTTTGTCACAACAATGGCATCAAAAAGCGCACTGGAAATTTGCAGCCCGGTTGTGCGGGGGGCCATGCCATTGTTTAGGTAGAGATAACAGCGCTGAGGCATAGAGCTGGGCCGTATTGTTTAAAGGAGGACCCCCTACAAACGCCAACGCAGCTCAAGATGAGCTGGTGTCCCAGCCACGCTTCATGCTCGGCCTGTTTCGATTATTTTCTACAAGCTCGAGACCTCCCTCCATTTTCTGCGAAAAATAAATTCACTTTAAAAATTAGTTCTGGAAGTCTGAAACCTAGACACTGCTACGCAACGATACACAATAATATAACCACAAAAATGAAGTATGCAAGAACATTTCTTTCAAAAATTTCTTTCTGTTAATGTTTTCTGCGCTGTTCCATGATGTAACTGCAAAAACAACCACAACATCTCTAGCACTTGTCGATTACCGTACAGCTTGCAATACAACATGCATAATACGACCAAAACGTGAGGGTTGAAACAACATGTGTATATGTATATAACTGTATGTATATAACTCTGAAACAATCATTTGAATCTGCTTCTCAGCGTGCCCAAAAAAATCCACAGAAGTCTCAAAATTAAAAAAATTAATTAGAAAATCATCTGCAAACTACTTAAAAACGTATCCATATGTCCCCATGTGTTAAGGTAAACCAGAAGATTAACTATATATTAATAAGCACTTGTGTTCTTAAAATAAGACCAATAATTTTGCACAGATTCTCCAAAGTGACCCGAAATCTATCAATGTCCAGCCCCTGCAGACTTTAAAGGTGGATATAAAAAGATGGCAGTCACCTTGTTTACAATCAATTTCACAGGAAACTGAACAGAAACTTCTCAAAGCACTCATCCAGAATAATCCACTTCCCTGCTGTCTGTGTCTGTATCCTCAGTATGTTGCAAACACTCATACTTTTGCCAAAATATTGCTAAATACTCATATTGTGTTTGGAGTATCGCTGTTGAACAGGTTTGAGAGGTGACTCAACTTTAACACGATACAGTAGCTCAAACATTAGTCTTCTAAATTAATGTCTGCTCATATATTGTCGTGTGTGGGGGTCCCATTGTGTCTAACAATGCTCATTGTGTGTGAGTGTGCTGCAGAGACTGACCAATCTAATCCGAACCTTCAGGTGGCCTGACAGAGGTTACAGCCTCTTCTCCCCCCACTGATAACAACAGGCAATCAACTGGCCTGTCTGGACACGCGATCAGCTCGACATGAAACAAGCCTCGGCAGCTCTGGTGACACAGTGCTGCTTGGGAAACAGCCGCGGGGATTTACTGCAAGGCTAAGGAGGGCCACGTTTCCCCATCAGCATCCCTCCTCCTTCGAGAGAAGAGGAGGGATGACGGGGGTGACGGATTTACACCCACAGCGGCAGATGATTTTCAGGTTTTCTTTCAGATGTGTATCCGTCTGCCTCATTCCTGGATGGTGATGCATTGCTCCCTGCGATGACTCAGTCATCACCCCAAATGCCCCCCCTCCACATGGAATCAGCCACTTTTTGTGCTTCCCCAAAGAAAACCTGGACTAATACGCTACACAGAGTCTCTTCAATTACAAACAAGCAAGGCCAGAAAACTATTAAATACTATCTGTATCAGACTACGCTCGCATTGCTGAGGTGCCTGCAACCTGATCTACGACAGGTGGAATTGTTTGGGCAGGATTCCATCTCCAAACACTATTCCCCCCCCCCCACTCCAAACAAACGCAGCATTGCTTGGGTGCCTCGCCGTCTTTTCCCATGCCTTGTTTGGAGACAGAGCGGGGCCCCAGACATCACAGAGACAGTAAACAGCAGGCACTCCATAAACAGCTACCTGCTCTATTAGTGAACTACACTCTGTGAGGTCCCGGGGCCTCACAGTCAGGCTAATTCTTTGACACTTTGGTACATGTTTGGTGGTGGTGGTGAGGGGGGGGGGAGACAGGGACTATACGGCAGCTGCACAACAAGACTGCATTCTTGAATCAACACACACAGCTCGTCGAGTACAAAGGGACGAGTGAGACAAAGCAGAAAAGTAAAACAGGAAATAAAAGCTTGTACACATTAACCACTGCTTAAATATTCCAGTCCAAACCACAGAGTTTGAGACCATCATGAAACTACCTCATCTACTTTGTAGTCTCGTTTTAGTTTTCACAATTATGTACTCACTGGATTACAACTAATGGTGATTCATCTGTTAATTAGTTTCACAATGATTCAATTTGTATGTACAAAAGCCAAGGTGACATTCAGAGTGTCCAACAAACAGCCTACAACCTTAAAATATCAAATTTATTATCATATAAGATGAAGAAAAGCAGCAACTCGTCACATTTGAGAAACAGGAATGATGGTGTTTGGCATTTTCGTTGTAATGCGACGAGGAACAAGGAAAGGCTGGTGTTGTTAGAGTTTTATTCCACTCATACAGATGTCTGGGGATGACTTCACCTTGAGAAACTGCTAGTACAACATTTTGTGAGTGAATCACTTATGACAATACGGGAATGTGTGTTGGAGAGTATTGGCTGAGAGAAATTTCTAGGGAAAGTCTTTATTGTGTCTCCTAATTCAAAGCTGAGCAAACATAACATAATCTGTTGTTGATATTCGATGCAAAACAGCGTCACAAGCCTCAGCCCCGCGATCCACAGCTGTAAACTTTGAGCAGGTCTGCCCCAAACGCCAGCAGTGACGTCCCCCTTTGCTTAGCAGGAGCTCCACTGGTCAATCCACCCCTCGCCATGACCAATCTCCTACACAAACATCCAGAGCCCATAACCATAAATCCCACCCCAGGAAACACACCCCGACCACAAGCTTGCACAAAAACATCCTTCACCATCACAGGGGAAAGTTACTGCCCAACAAATCTCTCCTTTTCTTCCTCCTAAGAGCAGCGGCCCATTAAACCATTATGTGCTAGAATTTGGCTTTTCTCTCGATTGAAGGCGCCACCCGCAAGTGGCCACTTCAGTTGGCACAGGGGCACTTTTGTGGGAAGGGGAGATATTTGTGGTAGCTATTGCTGGATATGTTTTTTAAAGAGTGGTGGTGGCTTTTATGGCCAGTAAACAGGGTGTAAAACTGGTAAAAATTGAATATAATGCCACCATTGACCGTAATAGACCTAAGGGATTTTATCATTATTAACGGACCCCACATAACTTAACATTTCTAGTTTTTCCACGAGTAAACAACTATGATCCGAAAGGTAAACAAGTCCCCGTAAGATACAGCCACAACACTTTCTGAACATTTTATTACACGCTGCTCTAAAAAACAAAGTGTCTGCCCTTCTGATAACACAGTTACAGACTGGTACTGTGAAACACAGAACAATGTAGTTTAACTGGACAGCCAGATCTTATCATGGTGTTATGATGACACCAGCAATTAAAAAAAAACAAAGACTTGCAAGTCAGCTAGGCTATGTTCCTCCTTAGTTAAAAGACTTTTTATGCATCTTCCTCTACAGCCCTGCACTGTACGATGAACGTTTCCTGCAGCACGGTGGGAGGTGACGTGTTTCAGAGTTTATCCGTGGTAAATAGGCTTTCAACCTCATGCTCCTCAACTATGCTGTGAGATGTTTGTTCTGCCCCGAAGCTGGCGCGGAGCGCTGTTTTTCTGTTCCACCTGAGGCGGAAAAAAGGCTAAAATAGAGAACCCAAACTCTCTTGAGCAAAGCAACCTGCAAGGAAATAGAATTTCAGATAATGTCCTGATGGCTATCTGTAAAGTTAAAACCTCATCCTTTCCAGCCCCGCTGGCCTGTACGCTATCCATAACTTCCACCACCACATTTCTCAACACACATTCCTAAACCTTTTTTTGGCTCGTAAAAGAGGGCAAACCACATTTTGTTTTGTTTTGTTTCAGCGCATTTGTTAAAAAAAAAAGAAAAGGAAAAGTGAAATTTTGAGTTATTATGTTGCTGTGTGGTTACAAGGAAACAAAACAAGGATGTAAGATGATGAAGAAACTTGCGTTTGGTACATATATATGAGCTTGTGAAACAGTGGCATTTTGTAAAATGACACCTCAGAGCTGCCAAAGTGAAAGATCGAATTCTTAGAAGTAACAGTTTTGCAACATACAGGTTGTGATTCCCCTGAGGGCCCGTCAGTTAATGTATACCGATACATGTTTAATCTACAACTGTTCCCCTGAGACATTTCTTTTGGATTCCATGAAAACAAGTATTAATTTTCCACTTTTCCAACCCCGAAATGTTGTAAACGAAAGACAACCTCGACTATACATCCTCCTGTGAGTTACATTCAAGCCCACATATTGAAGCTGAATTATTTTTAGGAGAGTTTTCAGAGTCAATCTGCCTCACACCTAACATTAGTCTATTGAAGGCACTATAGCTACAAGTGAACATTTGTTCTAAAGGAATGCAGAGTATGCAGGAGAGTGGGGGGATGGGAGGGGGACAGCAGCCCGGCTGTGTGTAGAGGACTCCTTTTTCATCCTGATTAAAACCATTAACCAAGCCGTCTTCTGCAAAGAAATACAGACTCAAATCATAATCTCAGAACGGAGATAACATCCTGACATTTTTATTACACTTCTTTTTTTTAATTACGTTGGCCCTGAAAAGCCGTACAATTACTAGTCTTGTACTATTACTATTAAATGCTTGTAATGTTGACATCAGGAGAATTTAAGCCCTTTGCGTGGCCCTGCGTGTGGCTTGAGGTAAGACGTATTCCAACATGAGAAAAAGATTGACTTCTCCGTTTACAGCAATTACACAGCGATGCCACAAGAATTTATTGAGTGGTTGGTGCAGCATTCAATATTTTATTTTTTGACAGAAGACTTTGTGAAAACTGTGAGTCCATTTTGTGACTACAAGCTGTGTACTGTATACCTGCTGTTTTCTAACGACGATTTATGCTACTCCACCTGTTGACGTGTTAACAGTTTGTTATTTAAAAATTTGGGTCAGTTTAACAGAACTGTTATGATACAGATGTGTGATACAGGGAGGTGAAAGGTTAAGGTTGAGGATGGGGACAGCAGTCTCCCATTCAGTCAAAGCTCGTGCAGCCTCGCATTCTTTGTTTGAGTTACATTCTTTGACAGCTTGTTGGGCAACAATTCTCGCAAAGCAGTGTGACTGAGGGTCCGCTTATGAGAGAAAGTGTAAATCTACACCACAATCTGACCCTGGGGAATCTTTAAGTGTGAAGTTGTGGGCGTGAACGTGGAGGGTCTGGTTAACTCGAGCTCACGGTCCCTGATGAGGAGTTCCCCAGCGGGTTTCCGACAACCAAACACACTGCGTGCATGTGCCTCCAGCTAAAAACTGGCGGGTGGCCCGACTGGAAAAATAAGCATCTTCCAGGCTAAACTATGTAAAGTTTTCTCTGTAAAGGGAGCGATGAGACACACACACACACACACACACAGTCAAACCTGCCTCTCTGCAATGGGAATACAAACCGACCAGATCACAACAGGGCACATGCCTTTCGGCAGCAAAAGCATTGTGTGGGTTTCACACAGTACTCCAGTGACAGAGTCACAGACCTTTCCAAATATGAAAAGAATAACAGAAGAACTGGCATGTGTCTCGCTAACCTCCTCCCCACTTCCCTCACGACCTTGTTCCTGCAGATTTTCTCAACCACACGGAGACCTGTTGCTGTCAGCTTGTTTATCTTTTAGAGCAAAAAGTTAACACATGCTGCTAATCACACAACTATAGCACTGAGATGTAGCAATGCATAACTCTGCCTTAACAGATCAGTTTGGCAATCTTATGAGGAAATACAGTTTACAGCTCCATTAATAACCCTGCAAAGTCACGATCGGAGGAACAACAATCCTGTTAGTCAGTTGTAAATACTGCTGTCATGAAAATGGAACAACAATTCTTAGACACTTAATTGTAGCTGCCAAACATCTCTGAAATGTTTAATTAAATTTACGAAGAAGAAGCTTTCAGTTCTTTCAGTTATAGTTATTGTTTTACAGGTAAAAATGTTCCATTTAAAGTTAATAATACAAACATGTGGCATCATAATACATATTGTTTTGAACTCCTGACATACAGGTCACACATTTGAGTTGTATTTGCCATCATTTTTGTTCATCTAATTTGTTTTGAATGAAAATAAAGACAGCCTGTATAAAATCATTAGAAAACAGACCTTTAACTGTTGCCTTTTCCAGACTGTGTAAGACAAAAACACCCGAGTCACTAATCCAACCCTTTTGTGGATGTAACATACACACTAAACAAGATGTAGACAGACCTCAGTAAGGTTAAAAGGATCAAATCAGCATCATGTAGAATTGTAGAATTTTTTTTTTACTTTAAAGATCCAGTGTGTAAGAGAGGGGCCTCTATATTTAGAATAAAGCAGACATGGAATAAGATATTCATAACTATGTTTCCATGCATGTATAGTCACCTGTAGAATCCTTTTGTTTTTGTTATCTACAGTGAGAGCGGGTCCTCTTCCATGGAAGCAGCCATGTTGAAACACTGTGTTTCTACAGTAGCCCAGAACAGACAAACTAAATACTGAGTCTAGACGGGGCCTTTCAAGTGTTGTTTCCCCTTTATATTAGGTAGGCAAGGGTGATGTGAGGAGATTGCAATGCAGCAATTACACCACTAGATGCAAATAAATTCTACACACTGGACCTTTAAATTAAGAAAACGCTCAAAAATACAAACACTGAGGTTGTTGGAATATTTTCTATATGATTATAAAGACTTTGGACATGATATTATAAAACTCCCTGCTGATAATCAGTGTCTGTCTTTAAGAGATATAGGCAGCATTGCTCAGGATGTACAGTATACGGTGGTTCTGGAAACTCCTCAAAAAGTTAAGAATGTGTGCTCAAAATCTCAAATTTCATTCTAGCTTTTTGGTTTGCTGCCATTGGCAGCCTTGGATCACAGTATATACAGTATAAAATACATCTGATTTGAACTGTGATCATCTCCCATCACCCAATCAGCACTGAAAATGACTCAATGTTTACTTTTGGCTCGACGGCAAACCGCATTATTGTAGCGGCATCTTGCACGAGTTGTTCCAGCAAACCGCTTGTGTCGGTGTGTCCTCGAGAAGAAGAATAGCAGAAAATAAACCACTAATCCAAACTGCAAATAGCTGAATGACATTATAGGGTCATATGCTATGATTTCATACCCACCTGCTGAATAAGAGCTGTTGTTAACTGGGAGGCAAATATCCCAAATGTTTTTGTGATGGCTCAGAGCAACACTCAGCACGACGCAAGCCAAGGCTCACTCACAGAGGCCTCACTCCTCCAGCCAGAGGAATGGCTAAACAACTCACTCCCACTGCCAGACCTGCAGTTGGACCCCAGCATGTGTGTGTGTGTGTGTGTGTAGGCATGTGTCTTTTAGCGGAACAGTAGGAGTAGTAGTAGTTGTTGTAATAGCTGCAGACTCAAATTATTGATTCCACAGAAGGAAATTTAGTGAAGCAACTGGAGCAATACATACATCAAAAAGCCAAATTAGAGGTCTGTTCACAAGGAAAAGATAGAATATTATACAACAAATAAATATGTAACGTCGTGTTAAAATCTTTACGTGCTCGTCTGGACAAAACAAGCTATTTCATGATGTCAGTTTGGGCTCTGGGAACTTAAAATCCTTGATTTTGTTCACCAATTTATAAAGTAAATGATTAATAAATAAATAAATAAATAATAAGCGCAGATAATGAAAGTAATATACAACATGATCACATTAATTATCTCTCAGAATATGTGTTACTGCAAAGCTTCATTAAACGTGATGTTTGTGTGGGTAGAGTGTTTGCGTGTGTATGCAAACAAGCGAAGAAGAGCGAAGTCATCAAAATCAAGTGAGAAAAACTGAAAGAAAGTGAATAACCTGTGTCTGTACAGTGTGTATGTCTGTGTGTGTGTGTGTGTGTGTAGCTGTTAAGACACTAACAACATTGCAGGCGCTCCTGCATTAGCGACGAGGCTGTTTTCACACTTTAAACTGACACTCCACAGGTGGCGGTTCAGGCTGTCTGTTATGACTTTCGGGCCTCAGTTATCTATTTGTAACATCACCGACAACACATTCACACACACACACAGCCTTCCTGGACATTTAATCCAAAACACTTAACAGTGCCACGAGTGAAACTATACTGTGTGGGTGTTGGCACATGAGGCATCAAAGCAGAATGGGGACAGTGCGTGTTATTCTACCTGTGAGTCAAAGAAAACACTGTTAACGCTGTTTACAAAAGCAAGTTAGCAACTGTGATTCCATGTGGACATCTTGTCAATACATTCCCAATGTATCTACAGTGGAATTTGCTGGCAGGGAACTTTAGCATCATTGGTAAAGATCAGGTTAATGTCTCAGTCCAGTCCAAAGGGCTCCTTGTCCAGACAAGCGGTCAGCAAAAAAAAAAGAAGAAGGTCGACATATTTTCTCCATAGACAGCAGCTCCTTTAGACCAAAATTCAATGCAACTAATAGACGTGTTTGATTAAAGGACTTACTCAAGTGAAAAGAACTTTCTTGCTCTTATCATGCTACGAATGCTGATCTCTAAACCTACAGTATTACCTGAATGCAACACATTCCCCACCACTATCTGAGGTTTGTTGAAAATCTAAGAAATTCCAGCTGAAGTCGTAGTAGGCGAGTGGAAAGTGAGGCACACAAAGAAAGCACTTTATCAGAATGTGGCATATAGAGCTGAACGTGCAACAATGACGATGGTCAACAAGTACCCAAAGATGGATTTTCTTGTCATTTTACAGTGTTCCACTTCGCTGACCTCCACAGCTCCTGCACAAACACCTCTGCATTCCAGCTCCCCGCTGAACTCACCTTTACAATGAAAAGCCTCCTTGAGGTTGAGCAACACGTCTGCGAAGCACCGCACATCATTCACCAGCTGCATTACATACTCCGGGTCCACTCCTGATGCCCCGACCAGGTGGGACGTCAGCCCCATGCTGCTCAGAGGATTGGGGTTCTTGGTGGAGTTGCGGCCCATATCCCAGGTCTTGGTAGACCCGGCCGACAGAGATCCAGTGTGGGTCTTGGAGAGGTGTCGTGGCAGATTCTGGTTGTGCTTAGTCCCACCAACACCACCAGCACCACCACCTGCACCACAGCTGTTGCTGCTGCTGCTGCTCTTCCGGAGCATCCCAGCTGCCACCCTTTACAGGGGGGTACGGCAGGCCGGCTAGCCCCTGAACTCACCAAGGTGCCCTGGTCCCTGGATGGCTGAAAGACAAGAGAGAAAGATGGGTGAAGATGATGTGTGTGTGTGGTCTCCTCTCCAAACTCATTAATCTACTGTATAACTGAATTGTTAAAGACCTGTTACACATGTATAGTAACCACTTAAACCAGAGGAGCCACTCTAAGATCAAATAAACAACATGAAGGCGCCATTAATGCAGTTGTCTTTGACACAAAGTTTAGAGTTTACATCAAACACAGCATGTTTTATGGCACTTTCTGTCACCCATAAAAGTCATTTAGGGCCTTGAAATGTTGTTTTTTGTGTCACTTTTTACCTACAGTAGTTGTAACAGCGAGCAACGCCCAGCTTGTTTGTAAAATAACGTTAGATAAAGTGTCAAAAGAGAGATTTTCATTAAAAAACAATGCCATAAAAAGTAACCAGCAATGAAAATAAACGTAAAAGTAAAAAAAACGAAGTGTAAGTCACAAAAAAACATCGAAAACCTACCTAAGCTAACCTTAACCGACATGAACGTTACTTTTTCCGGACAGTTACCATGAAGTGATGCTGCTGCCCCGGTAAAACAGTCGACCCGGGTCATAAACTGCTTTGCTGGCAGAGCCACACACAAAAAAAAACGCTCTTTAAACTCACCTGCTCGACTGTTTACTGACATAATGGCCACGATATCCAAACGAATCAAACAAGCTCAATGGAGCCTGTGAAAAGCTAACAGCATTTCCGTTGGAAAAAAAAAAAACTCCCCAACAACGGCTGAAAGTTGTCCGCTTTGACTCAGTCACTGTACATCGAGAAGCAGCCCTACAATCAGCAGCAAGCAAGTCAATCGTAATTTACTAGTCGGTTTGTCACGTGACGTGCCCAGGCGCCGTTTTGATTGGCCGGGAACCCCCTCAACGGAATGGGAAGCCTTCAAGTGATGCCTTCAAGTGCTGGCGGACTTTTTCTATAAAAACTAATTGAGCTGGATTAGTTTTACATTAACACGCCGGAAAAGTGTAATCTATTTTTTTAATGGATACATGTTCAGTTTAACAAGACCCTTGCAACTTCACGCCTCGCTTAAACACACGTGATGTTTAAGAAGCCTGTAATAACTTTATCATAGCATCTCAACTGATGCTGGAATGTCCGATGACCCATGAATGCGCCCCCAAAACAACCAATTTTAAACAATATAACAGTATTATTTAGATTTATTTCAATATTAATTAATTAAATATGGCATAACGGTGGTTTACAGATAAATGAACCAGCATGTCACATTTTTTAAAAATTTGTATGACAAATATGCCACACCTTACATGTGTGTTGCAATATGTAACATTGCCCAGATTGCTAAATTATAAAGTTTTTTTCCACTTTCCTTTCCTCCGTTATTTTTTGGCGCAGTGGTGGAATAGTTTGACACAAACAAAGAGCACTGAAATGTTATTATTATTATCATTGTATGACACATTAATCATTAT